>BPTQ01000005.1:228348209-228965245 GCA_019973895.1 Chrysanthemum seticuspe
TAAGCATAGTTTCAAAGTTCCCGTTTTATTTTCCCTCCCTACACTTAAACTGAACATTGTCCCCAATGTTCCCCGAAAGTATCAAAGTTATGATAATGGAAGGTAATAAAAGATGAAAGAAACTAGTACTCCCCTGATTAGCTCGGTAGGATCCGTGTAAAGTGGTGGTTACATCTTTCTTCAAGAAGAACGTTTGCGTGAAAATCTCCTTCTCATCTTATGTATCTTCTTCTTGATAAATTAAACCTGCACACTTGAAGAAAACAAACGAAACCTTCGCGTAAAATCGGCGGTAATAATATATATAGGACTCTACTAAACTAGGATATAATGCTTGTGGAATGGATGTTTACAGAATTTCTGGAAAATTAAGACCTGGAAAATTCCAAAAAATTATGAGTAGCTCAGAAAACGAGAAAAAGTAATCAGTTATTTTTGCTCCTTCCTGACGCCGTCAGGTTGCGATCCTGACGCCGTCAGGTTATCCTGACAAAAACTGGTCTGCGATTTTCTGGAAATAATTCTGGAAAGTTTACATCTTTAGAATCTGGAAAAATTTCCTGCAAAACACCCATTATGACTCGATACAAGCATTTGACTCGAACAAACACACATGTATATCTTTTAATTAATTGAAATTCTCATGTTTACGTTTCTTTTGAAAACGTGTGTAATCCTCCCTACACTTATCCCTTATGTAAAATACCTTTATATGTAATTAAGACGAGGTTAAAAACAAAATAAAGCATTTTTACAAATTTAAACATGAGAATAAACAATCAATAGAAGATATATGACACAAAAAAGCAAACAATTAAGCATGGGTTGCCTCCCACGAAGCGCTTTTCTTTATTTATGAGTCTTGTAGCCAGACTCGTAGTCGTACCCCTACGTTGTCCTAATCTTAGAGGCCCATTCGATCTCCTTAATCCTTCTCTCATCACGAATATATTCAGGGCCTAACTCAAGACAAGCAGTGTAGTAAACCTTGTTCTTCTAGTCTACTTCAAATGCCGGAATGTTGTCCAAATCTAAATCATCAATACCCTCAAATTTCTTATTTTTGTGGGGCATTATATATTTAACACTCTCGGCTTCATTTGAGAACTCGATTATTCCTTCCTTTCGATCATAAACCATCTTAGATTCCTCTATAAATGGTCTCCCAAGTATCACATCCCCTAAAAATCCATCAATGATGCCCTTAACATTTTCCAAGATCATAAAATCACACCTATATGTGAAGTTACCTACGAAGACATGCAATCCTTTAACCCTCCCAACATAGTTACTTGCTTTCTTAGGGCGAAAGGGGTCCCTCATAGGTTCTAGCTTTTTGCTCATGATCCAATTGTAATAGAGCCTAGACATTATATTCATGGGAGCCTTATAGTCAATGTAGGTATGATCCCTATATAAGTATCCAATCATACACGGTATCTTGATGTTTTTAGGGTTACCCCTTCTTATGCGAGGCTCGAAAGGTGGTCTCGGGAAGTTAACTACGTTATAGTGATAGGCGGTTTCCTTCCCCTTAGGGTATGAGTCGAAATACTCCCTAAGTTCTCCCTCCTCCTTACAATCCTCCATAATTTCTAACACCTTATAATCTCCATCTTCTAAGTCATCATCCGAATCACTTGAGGTTGAATCACTATCTACAGGGTTAGTAGATTCCTTAAGGGCTTCCTCAAGCGTATTTTCAATTATCCTATTTAGTTTCCTAAGCTCTCCAATTTCACTAACAATGTGAGCTCGAAGTTGGTTGGCAAAGGTTGGATCAAGCGGTGGGTATTTGTTTGGTGGTAAAGTGTTGTTTGGTGGTTTATCACCTTCCATGATGAAAAGTGATGGGGTTACGAACAAAGGTCACGAAGAAGGGGGATAGACTACGAGGAAGCAAAAAATGAGAAAAAATTTACTTGATAGGAATCAAGCAAAGAAACCTAAACGAGGTGGACTCCTAACTAGCTATTCTATTCCCCGGCAGCGGCTCCAAAAACTTGATAACGCTACACGCGTCGTTCGGGGTCAAAGGAACTTCCTTTTCGTCGAGCAAGTTTTTCAACACCCTAGGCAGTGAACCTAATCGTTGTAGTGTAGTATTAGGGTAAGCCACGGAAATTGATATCGTTCTCTAGGGGAATAGGAATGCTAGTGAGAAGTTACTACGCTAAGGTTGGGGTTGAGGAAGATTATTTTTTATCTTTTTATGTTTTTTAGGAAAAGAAAAGGTGCGAATCTCGGGGTTTGGATTTAGGGGGGTTGGTATTTCTACCGATTACTTCTACTATTTAATTATCTAATCTAGTGGTGAGGGTAGTCTATGTCTAATTATTGTGTGCTCGTATGATGGTTTAAAGATGTGTTTACTTAGGTTTTATTACTCCTTAATTATCTCCTATTGATGGTTGAATTGTCACGTCCTTATTCTTAATCGCGTTGTGTGTCTAAGGTCGTAGGGTGTGCATTTATCCCTAACTCTTTGAAACTACCAAAGGTTATCACCTACAAAGTCTCTAGGATTTATAAACTTTAACTCTAAGGTACTCTTCGGATGGTTTAGCCTACAACAACTCTAGGTATTATAAACTAAGGTTCACAAAGATTAATCAAGCATTAACTACACAACGGATGACCTATCGCATTACTAGATCATTAACAATTAAGATAAGAGACAACCAATCAATATTCAATAATTAAGTTTCATATTCCCTAAGCAAACACACAAGTAAATTAGCCGGACATGGGGAACATGCAAGCATACACACAAATAATTGAAGACATAATTAAATTAATGAAGTAAAACACTTATCTTGATGTAAGATAGGGTTTGGAACCCTAAAATACTGTACAAGACAGCCTTGGTTCGGTTTAGGTTTTTACTCCAAAAGACTACACACTGAAAACTAAAAAATTCGGATTCTATATATAAGATTACATATGCGACGGCGTCACCCTTTGATTTGTGACGCTGTCAGGTCGCCGTCATTAGGGTTTCGTCTTGGCCACGTTAGTCTTGCGACGGCGTCACCTTATGTTTGTGACGCTGTCCCCTTCCGTCTCTGACGTCGTCTGGATCAAATCTAGGCCGTCTGAGTTGCGACGACCTACTCTTTTAAAACCTGACACCGTCACTTGTAAATAAGCAATTTGGCTACTGAGTTGTCACAAAAGTGATGCGACGACGTCGCAGATAACACCTGACGCCGTCCCCTTCAGTTCCAGCAGTCTGAGCGTCTCGATTCTTGACTTTGGCCTTTTTCTTCGTATATTCGCGCCTTTTCGTCCGAATAAGTGTCATTCCAGCATTTTGCCTTCAAGATACCTAAAAAGTGAAAGGGAACGATATTAAGTAATAACGGATACAAAAGTGATCAAATAAGGGCTTAAATGACCCCTCAAAAAGGTACATTTTAAAACCTTATCACTCATGTTGAACACTCTGATCCTCGTCGGATGCAGATGTTGGCGGAGATATCAGATCAGTAATGAATATAGTTTGATCCGGTACCTGAGACAAGCCGTCAGTGTCATACACTGGGCCTGTATCACTCATGTAGAGTTCGTGCATGTTAGCCATTAGCATCACTCCCACATTAGCCTGCAAGTCCTCCATGTCATCATCAGAATCTGCATTTGCCATGAAGCTTTGTTCCTTGTTGGTAAGAGTTCCACCAGCTTCATCCTTAAGAGCCAAGAGTAAAGCCTCTTTGTGATAAGCGTTGTCGCTTGTCCTCGGCTTTGGGTAGGGGTGCTATTCGGGTCGGGTTGGTCGGGTTCGGGTCAAACGGGTCGGGTCCAAGTCGGGTCGAGGCTAAAAAAAATATACCCGAACCCGACCCTATTTGAACTCGGGTTCGTCGGGTTCGGGTCAAGTCGGGTCGGGTCAAGTCGGGTCGGGTCAGGTCGGGTTCGGGTCTGGCCATTTACAAAATCATATAATTTAATTTCTAAAATAACACATGTATAAATGACACATTTTTTTTGGTTGCATTTGTTTGTTACATATTTTTGTTCATAAACAGGAATACCTTGGTATTTGAGTGTTTGTTCATAAACAGGAATACCTTGGTATTTCGACACTTTTTCTTTGATTTCCTTATTAGTATCGAAGTAACCAACTTCAATGGTGAAAGACATACCTTTGTCTGGATCGAAAAACAAATCCATGCCTCAAGGTTACACTAGTATTGGTATTTAAGGTCTCTGGTGTCTAACATGAAAGTTTAAGATCATAAAAGCTGATAAACAAAATGTTAAAGTGCAACACCCTAACTGCATGTGTGAAAAGTTTTACAATTTCAGATGATAAAATAATTACTTAAGAGATAAATAAGGCTTGATTATCGTGAGGTTTTACCCGTTCTTTCCTTTTATCGTTGTAGCATTCGATTAATCTATATATAATAATAAGTAAATACAAATTAATTTTTAAGTGTAATTATGTGCTACTGTCTTTTCTTTTGCGAGTCGTGAATAACCCGAGTTCAACAATTAAAATTAAATATGATTTAAAAAAAAAAAAAAAAAAAAAAAAAAAAAATCCTAACTCGGGTTAGTCGGGTTGACCCGAACCCGACGAAGCAAAATATTTAAACCCGATACCCGACCCTAATTCGTACTCGGGTTAAACGGGTTGACCCGATTGACCCGAGTTAGAATTTGGACCCGAGTAACCCGACCCGATTATCTTTCGTCGGGTTCGGGTCCGGGTCGGGTCCGGGTCGGGTCGGGATTTTTGACACCCCTAGCTTTGGGCATGCATTAGCCAGATGACCCTTCTCATTACAGTTATAACAACGAAGACCATTAATCCCAATCTGAGCATTTCCCTGATCAACCACTTGAGCTCGTTGTTGTGGAGCACCCATGTTATTCCTTCCATTAGCATTAAACCCTTGACCACTACCCATCTGATGAACATTACCACGATTCTGAACTTCAACACGTCCATTGTTAACAACTGCCTGATTCCTTGTGTTTGATGAGGTACGAATGCGATTGTTGGATTTGTTGGAATATCAGCCGAAGGCTCTAGCAATCATGACAAACCCTTGTTGCAATGCATCGAAAGCTTCTATATGCTCATTAGATTCACTGTAAAGTGCTTGATCATTGTTGTTGTTGTATGGAACCAATTGAGTTTCTTGAGATTGGTGTTGTGACTGATCATATGGTGTAATTGTTGCAGTTGGTTGTGGAGGATTTGTAAAGACAGTTTGCAAAGTAGGGAATTGAGGATAACACGCTTGAGCCCACAAAGCAAGTGTTTTATTATCCGGGAGTGAAGGCGAAGCAGGGACTCCACGGATGATCCTTTCTTTTTCAACTTCCTTTTCGTGAGGCTTCAAATAGTCGTACAATAATCCGTATGTAGCATGATGAAGATTCTTCGCTTGACGGATGAAAATAACATACTTTTCCCAATCAGGACCAAGACTACTAAGGAACTTAGTGTTGACTGCAATTCTTGACATAATGATGTTATGTTTTTCAAGTCATTAATGATATCTGAGAATCTATGATGATATGACTCTAATGTCTCCTCTGGTTCAATCATGAAGTGTTCATATGCTAAGTAGGTTTTGGATTCCATGTCTTCTTGATTGAGTTTTGTGCCTTCCATGAGAAGATGAATATGCTCCCACATTGCTTTGGCAGTCTTCTGAGCATCAACACTACGAAGTATCGGATTGGGTAATCCCAAAAGGATATATTGCATTGCAAGTTCATCGGCTTCCATGTGTAGAAGTTGATCAGTAGTGAGTTCATTAAGACCGACAACGTTGGTGATATCATCTCTTGGTGGATTAGCATTCGGATCTCCGGGTAGAGTGATAGTAGGCATCTGAAATGGACCTTCAAGGATGACCTTCTTCAAGAACTTTCCATGTGGCTTCTTTAGATCACAAAACCTAAAGAACCTTATCACCCATTGATCGTAGTTTCCGGGAGTGAGCATTGGAGGTCTATCAAGTGATCTAGCCTCATGAATGGATTGTTGGCTACTTAAAGCTTCACACATCTTTGCAAACCAAGACGGTTCCTTCATAGCATACTTGGATGGATGTTGATTTTGAAAGTTTTTGTAAGGTTGTACTTGAAGACTAGGTGGTGGTTGAATCATTTGTGGTGGAATTGCTCCTTGATGAATTTGTTGTTGAAGTTGTTGTTGTTGTTGATAGAATTGTTGTTGTTGATAGAGTTGTTGTTGTTGTTGTTGAGGATACATATGAGGAAAGTAGCTAGAGTATGGTGGTTGAGACATCTTGAAACTTGTGTTGATGATGGATCTTTGTAGTCGAATGAAACTTTGTTGATGAAGTATCCTTATGCGTAGAAAAACTAGCTTAGGCAAATAAAATTCCTTATGCGTAAAAACACCAACTTACGCATAAGAATAGCTTACGCGTAGGAATAGCTTACGCGTAGAAATGAGAAACACTTAGCTTAGGCGTAAACTAAAGGCTTATTAGTAGAATGCTTATGCGTAAGACAAAGCTTAGGCGTAAGAAAATGCTTAGGCGTAAAGGATTATACGCGTAAGTGATTAGCTTAGGCGTAAAACTAGGGTTTTGCCCAAAAATCCTTTACACTTATTCCAGTGTAAAAGATATCCAAAGTTGAAGTGTTTTTAGGCTTATCCAAGCAAGAAAACACTGAGTAAACCAATAGCACTGAAGATCAAACCTTGAGGAGCTTACACGTAGCCTTTGAATCCTTACGAGTAAAACTAGGGTTTTACTATGCGTAAGATGAACCAATCTTTGCCAAAACAGATTTTTCTGCCCAAAAGTGTTTATAAACCAGATTTTTATGATGAAAAAGCTTCAATGTCACCAAAATAACACAAAAGTGTGAAACTTGATGATCCAAAACTCTTAGGCACCTTACGCGTAGAAATGACCACACGAATAAAACCAAGCTCAAAAACAATGAAATACACGTAAAGTTTTAAACTTTTTGCCAAAAACTTAAACTTTATCACCAAATAACCTTTAAAGTACAAGAATCTTGAGTTTTAAAGTGCAAAAATTAAAGCTTTTAAGCGTTGTAAGTTTTATGAACCGAAACTTATGCGTATGAATGAAAAACTTCAAAAACAAGTATGTTTCACCCAACTAGATGGCGAATGATACCACTGTTAGGTCACCATGTTTGTAACGCAAGCATCAATGTATAAGAAATGAGATAAGAAAGATCGGTTGAACAAATAGAAACACACACGTAAGAATATGAAGACAAGTTATGCGTAGAGAATGAAAGTAAGTGAACAACCAACTCTCAAATGAGAGTTACAAGACTATTTATAGGGGAAGGGAGCTAGGGCAACACATCTAGTCCCTTCCTTTCCTTATTGGGCTTTTGCATAAGCTCATGGGCTTTCTACATGAGCCTAGCCTTAATTACTAACATAAAAGCCTTAATTAAGCTAACTATTACATATTGATTACTAACACTTGAGAAATGGTTTAGGAGTGATTCCAACACTTTTATCCCTCGCCCAAAACATTACACCTACAACTCTGTCATCCGAGCTAGCCTTCGACCATAAAGGTAAGGTGTTTCCTCCTATTTCTACGTTTTTATTACTTTTTTGTTGAATAAAAGTATTATGGCTGCCAATTCTAAATTCGTCATAAGGCAACAAGGTTGCACCTTGACCAAGGAAGAGCTCAAAGCTTTCCTTACAAATTATCCCATTCCCAAACAGTTTAAGATCATGTTACCCAGCAAACGCCAAGGCATTTATGATGCTCCGAAAAATTATGTAGGCTTGTATACACATGCATTCACCACCTCCAACTTAAGGATACCCTTGCATCCCCTAATTTTAGAACTCCTTCAATATTATGAAGTACACATATCTAGGTTTAACCCGTTTGGCCTAGCCAAGCTCAAAACTTACATCGACATGTGTAAAGCTTATGGGTTTGAACCATCTTTGACTCTGCTTTGACGGTTTGTAAATATTTACCCTGTAGGAGATTGGCTGACTTTTGCCAAAAGGTGTGAACATGATGTGCCCATTCTGATTGAGAAGCCTTTCACAAACATCACGAATTGGAAAGGGAAGTTCTTTTACATTCAAGATACAATTGTGCCTCCACAATACCATGCGTTGTTGAACCCAGAGTTTCATTTTGATGAGAAAAGATTTAACGATCCCTTGCCCTATACTGTGAGGAGGCACCCTCTATACCAACGCCTGTCTCGCCATCCAGCTGACTGTCAGACTTTTCCAGAGCCAATATTGTTTATGGCTGGCATTGCTGAAAGTTGGGAGGGTTCTCCGTTACATCCTGAAATTATGTGTTATGGAGAAAGTATGTAAATTTCTAATTAAAATAAGATATAGGAACTTATCTTGTTGATATTTATCTTTCTCCTTTCTTTTTGCAGAAATGTCTTTCTGCAATTTTGTTGTGACTGGTAGTGCCAAGGAGGTGAGCTTCATTCCAAAGGAAGCCAAGGAAGTCAGCTATGGTGTAGGTTCTCCGTCCGTTTCAGTGAACAACAATGATGTGGATGCTCAAAGAATCGAGCCTGTATCATCTGCCCCACCTACAAAGGAAAAGGAGCCCGTGGAGGTTGAAGATCAGTTAGTGGAGAATGTTGCAGATTCTGATGACCCTGCTTCGAAGGACCAGCTGGCGATCGTAGGGTCCTCCGGTATCGCAGATAGGGTCCGAAGCAGGAAAGGTACGAGTTCAAAAGCTGCAAAGTCTGCCTCAAAGAGGAAACTCATATTGTCAACTCCTCCATCTCGAACAACCCGGTAGAAGAGTGCCCAGGGCAAGGCAGTTGTTTTTCCAGCCATCGAAGGGCCTAGCAGTGATGACATTCATGGTAAATCTTTATTCCTGTTGTGAAAAAAAAAAATCTACATATTTTGTTAGTCTAATAAGTATATTGATGTTGTAGGTCTTCCTGATACGAAGGAGCTTCCATCCCCCTAGCCTGTCACTTGCTCGTAGAGCGTGTAACCCCACCTAGCTGGAAGGGGGTGATGGACAATATGTCCTTGGAGAGGCTATGCGACCTGCACAACAAGAGCTATGTGAGGCAATGCATTCTAGATAATAAACTCAACACTCGGACAAGGGAGCTTCTTCGTGCTGTAAACAAAGCTAGGGAGGAGATGGATGTCATGCTCTCTAAGGAGAAGGCCAGAGACAAGCAATGTGCAGACCTGCAAACAAAATGTGAGGATGCTATGGAAGATTTCAACAAGAACCCCCTGGTCCAAGATCTCCGAGCAGATGTTCAGAGGCTCGAAGGTCAATTAGCCAAAAGCCATGCTGAGTGTAGCAGGCTAACTCTCAAAGGCACTAAATTCATTGGTTACAAGGAGCAAATATATATGCTGACTACCAAGTGTGCAAGCCTCAAATAGGAGAGAGCAAGGCTCGTTGACCAGGAGATTAGGCTCAGGGAACAGGTAGATGGTTTGGATCTTCTTCTCAAGATGTTGAAGAAGGATAAGGTAGATCTGGTGACCAAGGTTATCCCTTATATTGCTATGAAGTTGTATCACAGCGATGATGTGGGTATAATGGTTGGGAACTTAGTGAATGCAGCCATTTTTCATGGTAAGTGCACTACTCTTGATGAGGTGGCAAAGACAGGTAAACCAGTGGTACTTGCAGGTATTCCATATTACAGGGCAACCTACGAAAAGGAATATGATGAAGCAGGCAATGCCTTATCGACTGCTGAGTTCCCTTTCCTTGCTGAGGCTACGAAGGACCCAACAGCCTCCATTGAGGACCTGTTGTCAAAGAAGCCAAGGAAGGTTCAACCTGCTTCCCCCTCCAAGAAGATACCATCTGCTAAAGTTCCATCCCCAAGTTCTGCCGATCCTACTCATTCAAAGGTATAAAGAAGGATACCATGTGGTAGTTATTTGATCTCCAGGGTGGTGTGTACCCTGTTAAAACAATTTGTCTTGTGCTCCTTTCCAGGCGTGATCCCTAATGAAACAATTTACTTTATGTATGTGGTGAACGCTACGGCCTTAAGACAATTCTTGCTTTGTGATCGTTGAGGCTTCGGTCTCTAGACTAGTTGAACTAGTCTTTAATGAATATCTACTAAGCGCCTCTAGGGCCTACATTTTGTTTAAGTTTGATTCTTCTCTTACGTTTCATTTGCACGTAATTTTTTACAACCTAAGGCGTATGGTAGATGCATAGCCTCATTGTGTGTAAATTATGCACCAAGAATATAACAATTGTATAATTTAATTGCTGACAGAGGGTCGCGACCCACTCCATCTTAATCCTTTGGGTAGCATATGAGCAAGACATATTGTTTGTCTTTTTACATCCCTTCGACATTGAAACTTATAAAACGACTTGGCTGGAAAATCTTTGTTATATTAGAACGAAACAAGATATTTGAGGGAAATGTGTTATATCATTAAGTGGGTAGGGAGGATTACATCATTTTAAGAAATGAACACTAGACGCCTACCATTAATGCTTCTTTCCCCAAGTGAGAAGAATGCAAGTACATTAATTGAAAACAAAATAAAAATGTCCTTAGACATTGTAAGTTTCATATGTAAAACTTACGAAGGGTAGTGCCATTCCAAGTCCTATCAATAGCGTCTCCATCAAGGGTTTCCATCTTGTAGGCTCCGTTGCCATATGCTTCCGTTACGACGTAGGGCCCTTCCCATGTAGGCCCTAGTTTACCCTGATACTCAACCTTACTCAGCCTTACTTTACCCTGATACTCAGCCTGGCTTGAATGTCAAAGGTCGAACCCTGCTGTTGTAATACTTTTCAATCTTCTGTTTGTGGATAGCCTCCTTTATCGAGGCTATTTCCCTTCTTTCTTCAAGTAATTACAGATTGTTACGGAGTCATTCTTCGTTGTTTGTTGCTTCAAAGTTCATGACATGTTCCGTTTCGACACTTACTTCGAAGGAATGACAGCTTCGGTGCCATATGTCACGCTAAAAGGTGTCTCCCCATGACTTGACTTTGTGTGCGTTCTGTGAGCCCAGGGTACTTGGGGTAGCTCATCCACCCAATGGTGGTGGCTGTAACCGATCATTCGTTCTATGCCTTGGATGATATCTCATTTTGTGACTTCCACCTGCCCGTTACCCTGAGGATGGTAAACGGAGGTGAAGGACTGCATAATGTTCAGACCTCTACAAAACACGAGAAATACCCCTTCGGCGAACTGCTTCCGGTTATCTGATATGATGATGTGAGGTACTCCGAATCGGCATATAATGTGTTCCCACACAAACTTCTCCATATGCTTCCCTGTGATTGATGCTAAGGGCTTGGCTTCGACCCATTTCGTGAAGTAATCGATAGCTACGACCAAAAATTTTACCCCTCCTGGAGCTATCGGTAGAGGGCCAACGATATCTATCCCCCATTGGCTGAAAGGCCATGCGGGTGTCACGGAGGTCATATCTTGTTTGGGTAGCCTTGGTACTCTTGAATGGATCTGACAGGCTTCACACTTCTGGATTATTTCCACTGCGTCCCTGTGCATCGAAGGCCAATAGTACCCTATCCTCATTATCTTAGAAACAACGGAGCGAGGTCCTGCGTGTAGCCCGCAAGACCCTTCGTGCACCTCTTGAATTATGTTTGAAGCTTGCCTAGGTCCTACACAACGGAGCCATGGAGACAAGAAAGACCTTCGGTATAGATAATTCCCCATGATCCTGTATTGTGGTGCCTTGATGCGGACCTTTCGTTCTAGCTTTGGATCCTCCAGCAGGATGCCACTTATTAAGTATTCTCTGATCGGAGTCATCCAGTTTGACTCTTCTTCCAGTACAGATACCTCCTTTCGGACGATGGACCTTCCTGCCAATACTTCGACCAGAACCTCCTTAATTAAATGAGTGAATGCCATTGATGCCAGTTTGCTAAGTGCATCTACCTTTTTGTTTTGGTTTCTTCGAACATGCTCTATGTCGTTGGAAGTGAATCCTTCGAGCATCTCCTTGGATTTGTCTAGGTACTGCTTAATGACAGGTTATCTGGTTGGCCACCAGTTGTGAGTCAACGAAAATAGCCAAGTCTTCTACCTCCATGTCTTTAGCCTGTCGGTGACCTGCTAGCAATGCTTCATACTCCGCCTCGTTGTTAGTAGCATCGAATTCGAAGCGGAGTGCATAAGTATACTCTTTTCCTTCAGGGCTAACTAACATCGACCATGCACCTGATCCGTCGGAGCTAGAGGCCCCATCGGTGTAAAGCTTCCACCCTTTGATTATTTTCGCAGGCTTCTTGTCAGCAAATTTGTTTTCCTGCTTCGGCTCGGAGGGTGTCTCTGCTAAGAAATCTGCTAGTATTTGCCCTTTTACTGAGTTCCTACCCTTGTACTCTATTTCATGCTCTCCTAGTTCGATGG
Organism: Chrysanthemum seticuspe; assembly: GCA_019973895.1. NCBI lineage: Eukaryota > Viridiplantae > Streptophyta > Magnoliopsida > Asterales > Asteraceae > Chrysanthemum > Chrysanthemum seticuspe. Next base: position 228,360,603 of record BPTQ01000005.1, read on the forward strand.
ACCATTTAGCTATCCTTCAAGATTTCTCTAGTTTCGATAGTATCTGCTTGATTGGCTTGTCAGTGAGCACGGTTGTGGGGCGAGCCTGGAAGTACCTTCGAAGGCGCCTTGCAGCAAGAACCAAGGCTAGGATCAACTTTTCCATCTCCGGATAATTCAGCTCACCTCCCTGGAGAACTCGACTAACAAAGTAGATAGGGATTTGCTTCTTTTCCCTTTCTGCCAATAAAACAGCGCTGATGCTTTTGAAGGAGGCTGCGATGTACATAAATAACACTTCGCCTTTGATTGGGGCAGTAAGTGTAGGTAGAATTTCCATGAACTCCTTGAGCTTTTGAAAGGAAGCTTCTGCATCCACGCTCCATTGGAATGTCTTTTTATCTGTACAGCCTTTAAGTGTTTTGAAGAATGGAAAGGACCTATCAACACCCTTCGATAAGAATCTGCTGAGGGATGCTAGCTTTCCATTCAAACTTTGTACATCCTTGAGAGACTTAGGAGCCTGTAGGTCTGTGATGGCTTTGACCTTCAAAGGGTTGGCTTTGATACCCTGCTTTGTGATCAGGTGCCCCAAGAATTGCCCTTTCTCCACGCCGAAAGAACATTTCTTAGGGTTTAACTTCATGTTGATGGCGCGAAGCTGATCGAAGGTTTTCTTTATGTCGGAGAGTAGGTCGTCCTCCATTCTGGTTTTGATGACCATATCATCTACGTATGCTTCGAGGTTCCTTCTTATTTTCTTGCTGAAGGCTTTGTCCACTAGCCTTTGATAGGTGGCACTTGCATTCTTCAGACCGAAGGGCATCTTCTTGTAGCAATATACGCCTTTTCCTGTAAAAAAAAGGTTGTTTTCTCTTCGTCTTCTTCTGCCATTTGTATCTGATGGTAACCTTTGTAAGCGTCCAGAAAACACTTCAGTCAGAACCCTGATAAGGACTCCACCTACCAATCAATTTCTGGTAGAGGATAACAGTCCTTCGGACAGGCCTTATTGATGTCGCTAAAATCCACACACATTCGCCATCCTCCATCATGCTTCTTAACCATCACTGGATTGGCTACCCAGGTTTGATATTTTACTTTCCAGAGTATGCCTGCCGCTATGAGTTCATCCACCTACTTGCTTGCTGCTGCATTTCTTTCAGGTGCAAGGTTTCGGCGCTTCTGCTTGATAGGCTCTATGTGCTTGAACTTGTTAAGCTTTTGTTCAGTGCCGAAGGGCTTTCCATCTATGATGATGGTTCTTGGGACCCCCGTCATATCAGAGTATGTCCATGCAAAGACATCTACGTTAGCCCTTAGTAACTTCTCCAATTCTGCCTTAAAGGTGGCAGAGAGTTGCTTTCCAATGACCACTGTCTGTTCCGGATGTAGGTCATTTACTACGATACACTATTCGGCATCAGTGCAGCTGAGAATATCCTTCGGAACTTCTTCAGGATTTCGTCTGACCTTTTTTCCTACACTTGTAGGCTTCTTCACGCTGTAACTAGGGAATACCGTTCCAATACCGTAGGGGTGTTTAGAATTTGATCGCAGCATGTATGGTGGAGACAACGATACCCATTTTCTGCATTACGGTTCTCCCTATCAACAGGTTATAGGGAGATTCAGACCTTACGATCGCGAAAACCAGGGTTTCTGTTCTTTTTAGCCTTCCTTCTCTAATCGTTACCTCCAAAGGGACTTCTCCCAGAAGCCATGAATGTTCCCCTGAGAATCCTACCAAAGGTATCTTCGAGTCTAGCCTCTTCGACCTTATCGAATGCTTGAGCTTTAGGAAACAATGCTCATATATGACTTCGCATGAGCTTCCGCAGTCCAAGTAGGCTCTATTTACTTCCCTATTGGAGATTAAGACTTTGATGACCACAGGGTCCTTCAAGAGAACTCTGCCAGTAATCGAAGGGAATGCCACGTCTCCTACCCCACATAAACCTTTCTCTGCTGCTTTCCTCTTTAAACTAGAATCATCCCTGTGAACCATGAGGATTGGAGCTTCGACAGGCGTATTATCTTTCCCCAACTATGTGTCAGAGATCGTTTCTTTACCTTTCTTTATACCCTTCACCAAATGTCCCTATTGGCCAGACTTTACGGCCTCTTCTATCTGTTTTTTAAGCTCTTGTCAACTGTTGGTGTCGTGACCATAATCTTCGTGGAAGTAGCAGTATTTGGATGTATCCCTGCTTCTACCTTTACTTGTCAAACGAGGGGGAGGTTCGAAGGCCTCCGCAGCCGTTTCCGTAGGAAGTATTTCCTTTGGAGATTTAGACAGATTTTCCAAGAGTCCGTGGTTGGTGTTTTTGTTGTAGGGTGTGAACATGTCCCTGCCTTTTTGTCTGTTTTTGGACCCTTCCCATGAAGAGTGCTTCGGGAACTTGCTGTGACTTTCTATGCTTTTGATCGGAGCCCCATTAGTAGCTACCTCTTTGGCTTCGATCTAGGTGTACGTCTTCTCCATTAAGCTCTTGTAAGTGGTGGGAAGGTCAGTGGATAAGAATTCCACCAGACTTCTGTTTCGCATGCCATGCACAAAACTAGAGATGCGCTGGTCTTCATGCAGACCCAGAATCTGCAAGGTGTCATCAGTGTATCTTGTGACGAAAGCCCTAGTGCTCTTGTTTTCCCTTTGTTTGATGTTGTGTACTGTCAAATGAGTCATTGTGAACTTCTTCTGATGGCTGAAGTGTGATCTAAACTTGGCCTTGAGGTCATCCAAATTCACTATGCTACATGTTTTTTGTCCATTCCACCATATACGAGCGGAGTCTCGCAAGGTATACGTGAACATGTGGCAAGCAACCGGCATAACCCATTTATGCATTCTAATAGCCCCTTCGAACAGATGTAAGAAATTATCCGGGTCCCTCTTCCCATCATATGTACCAATGTGTGTGGGCATTTTCAACCCATCGAGTAGAGGGTAGTCTTCTATCCATCTTACAAAAGGTGTCGTGGAACCCATGGGCTCCGAATAAAGGCAGTTGTAAGGTGGCATGTAAGTGGGGAAAGTGTTGTATGGGTTATGGTTCGGAGGTACTCCGACAGGATTTTGGTTAGCATAAGGAGGGTAATCAGTAGGTATAAAAGATGGATGGTTTCCAACAGGATACGGAGGGCACACCATGGGTTGCCCGTAGGGCATGTTCCCGTAGGTTGAGGAAAGCTATGGTTGCTAGTCTGCCCATTAGGTGGGGGATAGACCCCATGGGGATAAGATTGAGTCTGAAAAGGAGGGTACATACCATGAGGAGGAAGATTTCCTCCCCCATTCATTTGAGGTGGATTGCCTTCTACGCCGGATGCGTGAGAAGGCTGCAATGGAACCCCTGCTTCAATTCTCCCCAAGTGGGCTATCAAGAGTGGTGGCAAGTTAACCTCCTTAGTCTCCCTTCGGTGACTCCTTCCATTGGTGCCTTCCATCGCTCCTTCCCTTCTCGTCGGAGCCCTCTCCGGAACATTTTCGAAACCAACCGATCTTTTACTCGACCTTCGACTTCCAGGAGATCCTATCATCAGCACTAAGCGTGTAGCCCCAGGAGCCGGGGGACTAGTCTCCATCTCTATCTCTTCGTCATACTCATCACTAGAGTATTCCAACTCCCTTCGCATCTTTACGTTCTGAGTCTGCCTCCTTCGAGCCCTTAATAAGGACTCCAGTGCTTCGAGGTTAGCTTCGACGAACGCAGGACTGATAACTGGTTCGGGGTTGGCCGACGTCGAAGCATGGTTGTTGGGAGTTATTTCTGGGTGAGATCGTGTGGTGAAAGTGGATGCAGTTATATTGGGAAGGTTGTTAGGATCATTGACTGGGATTGGTGTCAAGGTCGAGAAACCCGGAGGGGGAGTACCTTCTCTTCCTTGATTCATGCCGTAAAATTAGTGAGTGTGATTGACTGGTTATAAGTTTGGAATCACGAGACCAATTGTAGCTGGTCCCACCGATGACGCCACTGATTGTACAATAATTCGTACGACCAGGCCTTCGATGGTGATCGAATGGTATGAGGGGTGTTATGCTTGCGCCAAACTTGTAGCCAATCTTCAATAAGAAATAGTAGACACTTCGTTAAGTGATTGCGCATGGGTTAGACCCTGCGAACCACCTCCGGCGTGAGAGTAAGTATGTGATATGTGTTGTAAGTAATGTAGAGTATGTGAAATACTGTGTTGAGTGAACATACCATTGAAATGACTCGTCCAACCTATTTATAGATAGAGAAATAAGCTTGGAGAGTGTTTGCACACGTTTCGGAGATCATGGGGGCGTCCCATGATTTGTGGTAACCACTAGGGCTTCATCCCCACTCTCTCTGTCTGGGCGGGGAAGCTAAGGAGATAGTGGGAACGTGGGGGAAGACCAAGTCAATGTTCTCCTTTGTCTTAGTGCCTTCAAGGTAAGACCCCGAAGGGCTTAGGCCTTCGGTTGGCGAATTCCCAACTGGTAACCATATCAATGATGAATGGTTTTACGCCAACGATGACTTAGGAAGATTAGACTTGGTCCTTCGTTATGCAAATTCGACTGAGGCCGAAGGGAAGTCCTTCAAACTGATCGGAGGGTACGTCATCATTAAGTATATGGTAGGATTTTGCATTATGTAAGGCATGATTTTAGAAGAGGAATTCCTGATTTGCAACCCTTTTTAATAGAGAGAAAAGCTGGATGGATGGAGGCTTGTAAAACACAGAATTGTTTCATTTGTGCTGTATAAATGGGCTATTAAATTTCTAGGGTTGTTACTTTTGCTTCTTGTAAAACACAGAACTGTTTACTACGTTTGATTTAATAGCCAAAGTTTACATTGATGTATAGATTTATTAGAAATTGTAAAACACTTCTTTCTAATATAAGTAATTTGTTGAATCTTAATTTTTAAGCCTTCTATTAATAGCATGTCCTAAATGTTTTATATAGTAGTATAGATTTTTCAGCTTTGAGTTTATATAACTTTTTTGACAATTTTTTTTATATATTTGTTATTGCCGCCGGAGTCTAGCGTTGTCGCCGCTGCTGCCTGAATGTGTGTCGCCGCCGCAATCGAACTTGCTTTTGTTGCCAGTAAATGTGTAGTTTCTTTTTAAAGTAGTTAGTAAATTCTTTTGTGTAGTTGTAAGTTTGTTAGTAATTTGTATGTTTGTTGGTAGTTTGTAAGTGTATGTAAATTTAGGCATTTTGAGTTTGTTATACTGTTGTTTTGTAAGTCTTTGGTGGTTTCGTTGCGGTAGATATGTCGGAATTTTAACAGGATATATTGTAGAATCAGTTCAGTTCATGGTTTTGTTTTAGGTTTTTTTGTTTATTGATTTTTTGTTGATGTTTCAAAGTGTTTTTCTTGGTTGTGATGATAGGAAAACCCCGTGCATTGAAAAATGTGAGAACTCAAAACTATCATGCTAAAATAAATTCAAAATTCAAATTTCTTGAGTTTTAGTCAACTTTGCAGTAGACCATTTAAGCTCTATTATATCTCTTCTTTACTAACTATAAAGAAAAAATGGTCTTCCTAGAAAGTGGAAAACAGAATTTCGGTCAACACTTTAAAACTCAATTCGGTCAACTATTGTGGTGAGAAAGGAAACTATGGCGTTTAAATGGCTATGCGTTTAAATGGAAACTTTAAAACCTGTATTCAACCATGCCTAGGCGTTTAAATGGAAGTTTTAAAAGTTGTATTCACCAATGGCGTTCAAAGGAAGCTATTGCTAATCTCGGAAAGATTAATGCATTCTCTTCCTAAAATGCAAAATTGACTCCAACCTACCATATTCACATGAATGCTAATCTCTGAAATTATACGATATAAAAGTGAAAGGTTGAGACATAAAAACGAAAGATAAATGTTTGCATTCGCATTTTTTTGTTTATGTGCACCAACTATTTATGTACTACAGCTCTTTAGGAACACAAAAAAATGGTATTAATTGCTTCTTTCAACAAAAAATGGCGTTATTATTATTTTAATATTAATTGATTAATGCAACTTACAAAAATGATATCAACAAAGACTGTTGGTTTTATGGACAATAAATTAATAGACGTGTGTTAGGATCGAACTCGAGACCACGGGATTGCACACTTTACGTATGAGAATTAAAGTTAAATAATTAAATATAAACGTTGTATTTATTTATTTATTAAACGAAATAACTAACGGACGTTAAGTAATTAATGTAATGGATTAACGGGCGTTAAATGTATTTGGAAAAGTACTAGAATGCAAAGTTTGGGAAGGTTCCGGATCCCCTTGGTAAGGCTTAGAACCGGTTGGCCATAGGGAACCCAAACCCAACCCATATCAAACTCTAACTTGTCCACCAAGTTTAGTTTAGTATATATACAAAGCTAGGGGTCTTGTATTTGGCATCTCTTGTACTCATAAGCTAAAACCCTAAAACGTTTGTGTGTGTTTTGTGCTCAAACCGATCGGCCACCTCCTTTAGGGTGTCGATCCTCAACCTTTTTCCAAAACAAGTTATTTGGTTTAATAAAACTAGCATTACTTTAATTTGTTTAGTACGTGTGTACAAGAACGTGGTAATAACACATTATTGTTATTTGATGTGTGCTAAAATACACATCATTTTATATCTAAAAAATATGCTAAATCGGACTAATAACCATTAAATATGTCAAATTATATTGCAAATATGTTGGATATGTGTTATTATGTCTTGCAGGTACAAGGGTTTGAAAACAAAGCAAAAACGGTGATTTTCGGATGAGTTTCGACGATATTTTCATGTTTTTCGAAGTTCAAACGAAGTCGTAAAAATTTCGCGAGCACGCCATTGGAAAGAGCACGGAATATCGAGTCAAGTGGTTATTTTATTTTGAGCATAAAGGAAGAGAAGAAAATTTGAAAGATTAAATGGAGCATGAACGAAAATTATTTTGGAAATAATATCTAAAATTCGGATCAAGTGAAAGAGGGATAAAAAGAATTAAATGCAAAAGACTTAACACAAAAAGGGCTCTTGGTCTAGTGGTTGGGTGCATGTTTGTCAAGCAAGAGGTCATAGGTTCTACTCCCACTTTTGTCATATTTAATTTATTTTTACTTCATGTAGATGCGAGGCCCAACTATCCTCAACAGCCCCTCGAGCCCATCAGAAAAACGTGGCCCAATCCAGAAAAGAGGCCCAGCTGCGAAATATTAAATGCAAGCCCAATACAAATTCAGTCCAAAAGTATCCAAGCCCAGCGCAAATGCAAGCCCAATGCAGATCCAAGGCCCAACTATCCTAATATGAAAGTGCAAAATTATTTCTGTGAGTAGCAAGTATTGGTCCCAGCGATTAAATTGCATTCGCTCTAAATAATTTTAAGTTGGCGCGTGGACTTATCACGCACTTTATTTTTTGTTCCAACAAGACTGCAACACGTGGCTCAATATTGATAGAGGATTCGAGGTTGTACGAAGGTTCGAGAGACACAACACCTGCATATAAATGGAGCTCTTGATCCAAGACATTGAGACACTTTAATATTATTACACACAGTTTTATTTTTTTAGTAGGTGTAGACAAACATCCGTGGGACCATTCACTAAGAACCAAGAACTAGAATGACGAAGAGATCGCAATCAGACTTTACTGGAAAGAAGACGCACAGCGGGTCAACTCCCAAGCAGATCTCTGGGACAACCAGTGCTGCTAAAAATCAGGGATCAGGCCAGGATTCGGCCTTCCCCCTGGTGGAACCGCTCTCGGGGACAACCCAGGCAACAACTACCACCACCAGCGCCAGAGATCCGCTGCGCACTCCTTTTACTCCACTCCAATCGGTGCTAGAAGCTAACTTCACAAAAGCACCCGACGCACCCGATAAGAACAAGGGCGTGTTGATAGAAACGGATACCCCTGTCCTAGAGGGGGTCGTTCCGGAATTAGAGCCAAGTAGTTTTGTCTCTCAAAACTACGAAGCCCTAGCTATCCTCATGCAAGAGGAAGCAAAGAAAAGACCAGGTCAGAGTCTGCATGCTCGGCTTGACTTTGGCCCAGAGTTTGAGGCATCTCCACCGCGTCATCAGAAGGAGAAACGCGGGAGGGATAATCGCCGACCCCCAGTGTTCAATAGAATCGGAAGGAGAGTCGAGGAAGATGACACATCTGACTCACAGCCTATGGACGAAAGTGAGGAAGATGAGAGGCGCACCAATGTCCACACTAGACTTGGTAGCCGCAGAGTACAAGATAGATTGTGGGAGCGATATTCCCCAAGTGAGAGTCCCCCAAGCACAAATTCTGGAGACAGTCGGCGCAAACGCCGAAGGAGAGAAGAACTATCCTCTAGTAATTCCTCGGACAACGAGGACAGTGAGACTGGACATTGGAAATCCAGAAGAAAAAACCGTGACCAAGAAGAGGAGGATATGTCTCTCCCATGGCGCCGTCAGAAGGTAGATGCGTTCACTAGACGTATCAGTGATTTCTCAGAGAACAAAAAGGGGCGCATGCCTACTAATGTGAAAACCTATGATGGAGCAGGTGACCCTGACGATCATCTAAAAATTTTCGAGTCAGCCGCAACCATTGAAAATTGGCCACAACCTATATGGTGCCACATGTTCAATTCCACACTGGTGGAAAATGCGCGGAACTGGTTCAATAAGCTTCCACGCAGAAGCATCAATGGCTTTGAAGAGTTGAGGAAGGCATTCCGCCTAAACTTTACTCAACGAAAAAAGTGTGCTAAAAACCCCATTGAACTCGCTAGAGTCAAACAGCGCCAAGGGGAATCCACAAGCGCTTTTATGGAGCGCTTCAAGGATGAGTGCATGCAAGTCAAAGCATGTCCCGAAGTACTCAAAATTTCAGGGTTCATGAATGGGATCAGCAACCCAGAACTTATTAAAAGATTGAATGACAGAATTCCCCAATCCTTCGATGAGGTTATGAAGCGCACACGGTCCTTTGTACAAGGAGAAGCTGCTGCGGCGGATAGCAAGAGAAACTATTCAAACTACCGGTCACAGGAACAACCTGGGAGACAATCCACAGACCGGAATAGTAACCGTAACAGGAACTATCGCAACCAAGGGAATGGTCGCGACAATGACAAATACACCCCGCTTACCAAATCGCCGAAGGAAATACTCGCAACAGAGGGTGCTAACTTCCCGAGACCACCACAAATGCGCACTCCAGAGGATCGGCGTGTAGGGAGTGGATACTGTGATTACCACGCACAAAAGGGCCACACTACTAACGAATGTGTCCAATTGCGTCAGCTCATCGACAAAATGGTTAAAGATGGCAGATTAGACCATTTAGTCAAAAATATCAAGGAAGGGAAAGATAGGTCAAAAAGCGGAAACAAGAAGGAGACACCCACGGAGAAGGCTGACACCATCTACATGATACAATCATGGCAGCGGGTCACCTGACAGAAGGTCAGCCAGGAGTTTTCTCGAGGAAGTGAAATATCATTCCCAGCCTTAACTGCGGACAACGCAGTGATCGAGCCACTCACTATCGAGATTAGTGCGGGGGGTCACGACATCCATCGCATGTATGTTGATGGTGGGGCGTCGGCAGACATCATGTATGAGTACTGCTTCAAGCAACTGCGGCCGGAAATACGCAGTCGGCTAACCCCAGTCAGAACAACACTGACTGGTTTCACGGGGGAAAAAATATGGCCTATGGGGCAAATACGATTACCAGTCAGCATCGGAAACGAAACGCATTCCGCAACGGCTTGGATGGAGTTCATGGTAATCAAATCTCCCTCGCCATACAACGGCATTATCGGGAGACCCGGGATCTCAGCTATGCGCGCAGTGCCATCAACGGCGCACGGGATGCTTAAATTCCCAGTGGAAGGGGGTATAGTTACTCTTTACAATGCCACTGTGCCGCAGAGAGAATGTAACACGATTACATGCGAAACGGAATCAATCCCAGGACAGCATGCAACCAAAGTTCCAAATCTGAAGGTTGCGATTCACCCGGAATACCCAGAACAGGAAATAGCCATCGGAGGGTCATTATCGGACAACGGCAAATCAGCTGTGTGTGCGCTCCTGCAAAAGAACTTAGACATTTTTGCATGGGAGCCAAAACACATGACTGGGGTACCGCGCTCAATCACAGAACACAAACTGCGAATCCGACAAGGGTACTCGCCTATCCGCCAGAAGAAGCGCGGCCAAGCCCCAGAGCGCGCGCAAGCGATCCTGGCTGAAGTACACAAGCTAGTCGATGCGGGAATTATGCGTGAAGTCTACTACCACGACTGGCTTTCTAACCCAGTAATGGTCAAAAAGAGCGACGGTAGCTGGCGAATGTGTGTTGACTTTACTGATCTCAACAAAGCGTGCCCACAAGACTGCTATCGATTACCAGAGATAGACTGGAAAATAGAGTCTCTGCGGGTACCCATTGAAGTGTTTCCTAGATGCGTACAAAGGGTACCATCAAATTCAGATGGCTAAGGAGGATGAAGAAAAGACGGCCTTCCACACAGGCCAAGGCGTTTACTGTTACACAAAAATGCCCTTTGGCTTGAAGAACGCGGGTGCCACCTATCAGCGGTTGGTGGATAACGTTTTCGAAAAACAAGTAGGCCGCAACCTAGAAGTCTATGTCGATGATCTAGTCATCAAGAGCCATACTGAAGATGAGCTAATACGCGACATTGAAGAGACTTTTAAAACTCTACGAGAGATCAACATGAAGCTGAATCCCAAAAAGTGCACATTCGGCGCTACTGAAGGCATGTTCCTTGGATACCTGATTGAACCCAACGGTATAAAACCGTGTCCAGAAAAGACAAAAGCGGTCATCGAACTTCCTTCACCGCGCACGTTGAAGGAAGTCCAATCTCTCAACGGAAAGTTGGCCGGCCTAAACAAGTTCCTATCCAAATCAGCAGAAAAATCATTACCACTTTTCAAAACACTCAAGAAGTGTATAAAGAAGGGTGATTTCAAGTGGACTACGGAGGCAGAAGAAGCCTTCACTCAGCTTAAACAGCATCTGGCAACACTCCCAACACTTGTCGCACCCCGACCAGGGGAAGAATTGATCATGTACTTGTCCGCAACTGATGGAGCAATCAGCGCAGTGCTACTAACAGACAGGGATTCAGTACAAACCCCTATCTACTTTGTAAGCAAAGCGCTAAAGAAGACGGAGATGAACTACACCGCCATGGAAAAATTAGTTCTTGCATTAGTGTTTGTTGCTAAACGGCTACGCAGGTATTTCCAGGCGCACCCGATTGCAGTAATCACCGATCAACCAATCAAGCAGATTATCTCCAAGCCTGATGCATCAGGCCGACTCCAGAAGTGGAGTGTATTGCTGGGCGAACACAACATCTCTTACAGACCACGCACGGCAATCAAAGGACAGATTCTGGCAGACTTCATCATCGAAAAGCCAGACACCGATGAGGTGCCCACACCAACTAAGACGGAACGGCATGATCCATGGATCTTGTTTACAGATGGATCCTCATGCATTGATGGTTCAGGAGCAGGCCTTATCCTTACAAATCCAGAGGGAATGGAATTCACTTACGCACTGCGCTTTGAATTTACAGCGACAAACAACGAGGCAGAGTACGAAGCTCTACTTGCGGGACTACGCATTGCAGCTCGAATGGGTGTACATAACCTAGAAGCAAACGTGGATTCCCGGCTAGTGGCCAACCACGTGTTGGGCGAATACGTGGCTAAGGAAGATAATATGATCCAGTATCTCGACAAGACCAAGACACTGATCAAAGTTTTTGACAGGTTCACCATCAAACATGTTCCTAGAGGGGAAAACCGCAAGGCAGATGCACTAAGCAAGATTGCCTCGACAAGCTTTGCACACCTATCAAAGCAAGTTCTAGTGGAAACACTAAAAAGCAAGTCAATCTCAGAGATGGAAGTCTCCACGATCATAGAGGAGGAAGGTCCTACATGGATGACACCAATAACGGACTTCCTAAACAAAGGAATGTTACCACAGGAGCAGAAGGAAGCTCGCAGGATACGGCGCACAGCGCAGAGATTTGAAATCCGAGACAACGTACTGTACCGACGCTCCTTCCTGCAACCATGGCTCCGCTGTGTAGGCCCTTTACAGGCGAATTATGTGCTGCGAGAGATCCATGAAGGTTCCTGCAGTATGCACTCAGGACCACGATCCGTTGTGGCACGCGCCATGAGATCAGGATACTACTGGCCTACCATGCACCGTGATGCGCGGGACTTAATAAGGAAGTGTAAGGATTGCCAAGTGCATAGGCCCGTCTCGCGCCAACCACAGCATGCGCTAACACCAATAACATCACCATGGCCATTCTACAAGTGGGGTATTGACATCGCAGGCCCTTTTCCTGTCGCAGCTGGGGGATTAAAATTCCTCATAGTCGCCATAGACTACTTCACCAAGTGGATCGAAGCTTAGGCGAAGGAATTAAAACACGCCTGGACAAGCACAAAGGGAGATGGGTGGAAGAGCTATCACATGTTTTGTGGGCGCATCGCACCTCAATCAAAACCAGCACAGGAGATACTCCCTTTTCTCTAGTCTACGGGACAGAAGCCGTCATACCAGCCGAGATTGGTATGCCAACCATCCGCACTGCTGAAATAAATGTGGCAACTAATGACGACGATCGACGTATTGACTTAGATCTGCTGGAAGAAAGGCGTGAACGCGCAGCTATACGTGAAGAAAAATCAAAGTCAAGAATGAAGGGATATTATGACGCTAAGGTGAGAGGTGTCTCATTCAGACCAGGTGACTTCGTCTATTGCGCTAATGATGCAAGCCACGCAGAAGACACAGGTAAGCTTGGACCGAAGTGGGAGGGACCCTATGAGGTTACTGAAGCACTAGGTACAGGCGCGTACAAGCTACGGGGATTGGATGGTCGTGAATTGCCACGCACATGGAACATCTGCAACCTCAAGAGATGCTACCTATAGGAATGGCTACGGCCAAACGCACAGACGCTCAGGCACTTTACTAGAATACTCAATAGACAACTATGTATTTTTTTTATTTCCTTAGTATTATGTCTTATTTTCTCAAAAACACTTGCAAGTATTAATAAAGCGTTGCGGTTTCTAGCTAACTCCGTGACACATTTCAATTTGTTACTTCCATATACTATATGTCTTAATAACTTTTTTATTTTTGCCTACATGGCGTGCATGCAATATATAAACCCACGATGGTAAAAGGATAAGTTAACCTAATAAACAACTTGTTGAGTAAGAGGGTTGCAAACCCATCAACGCCGAATCACGTATCCTTGTTAAACACCTTGTTCTCAAGACGTTGGAATAAGCTTTGTGCGCACCCCACGACGGATGCGCAACAACGCACATGTGCACGTTTAACAACTTTGGAACCAAGACACTTGATTCCTTAATTTGGTATTTACAGTACGCTGCATATCATTAACATACACGATAATGATGATACTTGACAATTTGTTTTAGTATCTTCGGATCTTCATACATGATTATGGATTTCTTGTCTTATTCACACAACGAATACTTCTTTTTACGCAAAGACAAACAGATAAGTATGTACATCACGTATTGCAAAATATATTCACAAACACTTGATAAAAGGGGATTTATTTCATAACTACGAGTTATTTCTTAAAGATAGTTACAGCACAAGAGACAATCTAAAAACTATTACAACGCTCAATAGATGAGCCACCCACGCGGTTCGAGGTATCTTTGGCCTCATCGAGCTTCTTCAACAGATCTGAATCCTTCCGAGACACAGTAGCAACACTTACCGGCACCCCATCAGACCTTGGCTGGTGCGCTGCACCAACTCCGCACAAAATTGCTTTCCCCTTGATACCTTTCTTTTGGGCAAGTCTGGTCGCATGCGCTTCCAGTACCTCCTTCAAAGGTACTTCTTTCTCTAAAGCAAATGGATTCAAAATATCCCTTGGACGTGCGAACACAGGCACCTGAAGCTGTGAGTCATGGGGTTTCAAGAAGTAATCCGGCTGGGCTTCCACACTCTCGGCACGATGACGCGCAAGAGTCAACCCTGCCATGATGACGTTTATGGGATAATCCCGATCACGCTCAAGTTCAGCAATCATAGGGAGCTCTAACTCTTTCATCCTTGTCATTGCAGCAACCAGGTGATCATACGCCTTAGCATCATAATTTGGTACCTCATTAACGGGTACCTTTAGCAGTTCTGGTTCATGCAGCTTCTCTACAGCTTCTGCCTTGCCGCGCTCCAAAGCGCACTGAACTACTTCCCCGAAGGCATTAATTACTTCTGGTGACTCCAGAGTATTAAGTGCGGCAAGACGAAGACCATGACCTACGAGCCACCGGCGCTCAGCTATAGTAGACATCAGCTGAGGATACAACTCCTCGTCGTACTCAATGCTGAGTTTGCGCAGTTTTGCCTCTTGCACCTCCAGTGCATTTTTCACAATAGCACAAAATTCTTCAAGTTGGGATGTCATCGCATCCTTGCCCTTCTCAAGATATTTAAGTACCCAGTGGCACGCAGACTTGTACCCGGCAACATCCGTACGCTCTTGATTTATTTGGCACATCAGCGCCATTTTTTCCTTAGCCTGCTTCTGCGCGTACGCACTCAAATCCTTTACCTCAGCTTGGGCGCTATCCAGCTGCACCCGGGAGCTCGCTAGTTGCGCCTCCAGCACCGCTATTGTCTGGTCCTTTTGTGAATCTTGACTATTCCCACCAGAAACTTGGTCTTTCAGCTTCACGATCAGCGCAGCCTGATGTGCAGAGACCTGCACCAACTCATCGACCAATTGCTCTATGGGTGCATCTACATCAGACAGGTCTTCATTGTTCTGACTGTGCGGCTCAGAATGCGCTGAACGTGCAGGAATAGCCTTGGGGGGTGACTCTACAATCTGCTCCACCCTGCGTACGTTCACCAGAGAAATGTTAGGCTCACATATAACACATCTGGCGCATCAACCAACAAAAGCAAATATATATATATTGAAGACATCGCTTACTGCGGTCCCGCGATATTCGCCGAGGGGTGCGAAGACGCTTCATCAGTAGACGATAACTCCACAGTGTGGATCACCGGGCGTTTTTTCTTTGAAGTGCCTGCGCCATCATCTCCTTGTGTCCTTTTGCGTTTAAGCCCAGACTCTTGTTCTTCTTCTTCCTCTATTAGATGCGGCACCGCTACGGGTGGTGGCTGCGCCATAGGGGAAGGAACTCTGGTCCTTGGAACGCTTTGCAGTGGTGTCGCCTCCACTGCGACCGAGGAACTAGTTCCTGTTTCCCCTATATTTATCTCCATGGTACGCCCTGCGGTACTCGCCAGTATTGGTTCTTCTCCTTCTTTCAACTGCACAACGGTAAATAGATCCATCTCCACGCAAAATAAATTAACAAATAACACAAGTTATATAGTGCGTGATGAACAGAAGACAGTTCTTACAAAAGGGGGTGTGGAGGAACGAGTACCCACCCCGGCCATTGGCACCTAAGAAGATTGGGATCTCATCTTCGGGACCAAAATAATTCCGGCTGATGCCCATATGCACCAAAAATCCCTCAGGGTAGGAACTAATGGGGATGCGGTTAGCATTTATCAGTTCCGCATCCTCAGCGACATAGGACCCAGGCAGGGGGCACTTGTAACGCCCCGACCCGCCAAGGGTAAAGGAATCACAAGTAATGGTGTCATATCAAAGCAAAACATTCATAACCAAAAGAAAGTCTTAACATAAATGCGGAAAATAATCCAAGTCAAATGACTTCAATACATAGGTCCCAGCGGAAACGAAATAAACGTCAACATAATATCCGAAATAAATAAGTCTAAATGGCATCATAAGAAATCAAAGCTAAAATCTCTAAGGTAAGTCCACTCAAGCACTCATCCCAAAGCAACCCAGCTTCCAATGCTTAGATACCTGCCGCGGAAGAAAAGAAAAGTGCGGCTGAGCTTCAAAAGCCCAGTGAACAGATATGAAAGCAAAAGCGAATACTAAACGATAACGGATATGAAATAAAGTGAATGAGCAATAGTAAAATCTTTATCATTTTCAAAGCATAAATCAGAATTTCAAATGAAGTTTATAGTCAACTACCACGAGCCCAGAAACATATATCAGATCATATTCATATTCACATAAGGCAACATTTGTAGGGGAGACCTACCAGAGTTATGAAGGACGTGCATGCACGCAGCATCAATCATCAGATAACAGATAACATATAACATATAACAGATAACAGATCTAGGATGCATCCATACGCCCCTTCCTACATATTCACAAATATGCTTCACCATCCAGAGACGTGGCAGAACATCACTCTACTGCCCTAGAGTCATATCAGAGGTGCATCACTGATACGGACATGGAACCCCCATGACTAGTTAAATATTTGGCTCGGGTGTCAAACTATCTTAGGTCAAATCAGAATGTCATAACTGACACAGATCATCTTTATCAGAAAATCATTCGTATTTCCAAAATCATAGTTTTCATATCAGATAGTTCAAAAATCAGATGTTTCATAATTCAGAAATCAAAGTTCAGATAAGCAATAGCTCAAAACAAATCAGATTTGGGATTCATAGCAAAGGCTTAGGAAAACCTAATACGAAAGAAAACATTAAGAGAAACCTTTACTGAAAAGGTCAGAATATCTGTACCTTATTCCAACGCAAAGATCGAAAAGCAGAAAGACGAAAAGCAAAGGATTACTCCCTCTTCACAGAACCTATAGACATTAACGGTCGTCCATGTTATTTATGATTCCATAATCGTCAAAATGATCTTTTAATATTTGGTATTCATACTTAATGATCTTCATACTTTTAGGGTTTTATTAATGAGTCTTAAATATTTTATAATTAATGTTGTAGATTAGGGTTCGTTATATCATTTATTAAAGTCCATCTTTAATTGTGAAAATAGTTTATAAGTCATAACTCACACATGAAATAACGAATTACTATATTTAGCTCAAACCCTAACCGACTCTCATTTACGTTCTAGGGTTTTTCTTATTCTTTAATATCTCATTAATATGCATTTACTTTACATGTTACGTTCATGATTTTATGTGACATACTAGTTACTTATTACTCGTATAACTTACACGTTTATATAACTACTAGTTCACTTGAGTTAATATAACGCACACAAAAGAGACATGGTTTACAAACATTTAGGGTTTTATATACTTATTCGCTTAACATATTAAACTAGGGTTTATGTTTACGTAACCCTTACTTATTTATTACACGTCCAAAACTCTTGTATACATGTTCGGTTCAACTAGGGTTTTCGGCTAGCATGTTTTACGCAAGACCTAGTTCATCTAAACATGTTACATAATCAAGTTATAATGTTTTAAACCCTATTCGAAAGTCATGCATGCCTCGGTCCAAACTCATGCATGCTTCGGCTTAAATTAACTCAACATATACATGACCCGATTCAATATTACTAATCACTTTACATGATCCTTATTAATTACAAGTTAAATGGATTAGGGTTTCTTGTTTCCTCGGTTTACACTTCTCGGCCACAAACAAAAGAGAACAAAAACACGACGAAACAAATATATCTCGACATATACATGCAAGGTACGTTAAAGGAAGATGAATAAACGTTATACCTTAGCTTGTTGAAGCAAAATCTCAACACCAAGGGTGTTATAGGTCTCGGCCGAGCAAGAAGAAAGAAAAGGAGAGGCAAAGCAAAACTAGGGTTTCAATTTAATGAATATGTGATGTATTTATAGTATTAGCAATTAGTTTAGGTTTAGGAAAGGTTGGATTTGGGTTGGCTTGGGTCCAACCGGTCACAAACAAACACCCCTTTGGGCTTCGGCCCCTCGGCTCACACGAACACAAACAAACACCCCTTTGGGCTCTCGGTTTGGCGCAAAACAAAAGAAAAGAAACGAGTCCATTTAACAATCGAACGGCCCAACATATTAGCGAAACATTTACGTCCTTCGTCTTACCAAAGTCGTTCACGAAATTATATTCGTTAAGTTTTATTTATTAGGTTTTTAATTTCGTAAATTTATTATAAACGTATTTTACGTATTTTATTATTCTTGGTTCCAAGGGTATTTTAGTCTTTATATATGTTTTAGATTTTCGGGTTTTACAACTCTTCCCCTCTAAAAAAAATTTCGTCCTCGAAAATTGAAATGAAACGGAAAACGAAAACGAGAACGAAATGAGAACATACCGAACTATTCAAAGAAATGAGGATAACTAGCTCGCATCGACTCTTCGGTCTCCCAAGTAGCCTCACGCTCCGGGTGATTTTTCCAAAGAATCTTAACGAACGGAATAACTTTACTTCTCATGACTCTTTCTTGTCTTTCCAAAATAGCTTCTGGTTCTTCAGACAAAGACATATCGGATCGAATCTGATCAAACGGATACGAAGCAACGTGTAATGGATGATAATTGTATCCTCTTAGAAGAGATACATGGAACACATCATGAACATGCGATAACTGAGGCGGAAGTGCTAATCGATACGAAACTTCTCCTATACGTTCTAGAATTTCAAACGGACCAATGAATCGAGGACTGAGCTTGCCCTTGATTCCAAAACGTTTCACACCTCTAAACGGTGAGACTTTCAAAAACACACGATCACCAACTCGAAACTCTAAATCACGACGATGCTTGTCGGCATAACTCTTCTGACGAGACCTAGCCTCCTTCAACTTTTCTCTAGCAACAGCCACTTTCTCATTAGTGAACTCAATCATTTCCGGACCTTCGATTAGACGTTCACCTACTTCATCCCAACAAGTAGGTGATCTACATTTCCTTCCATAAAGAAGTTCAAACGGTGCCGCCTTAATGCTAGCATGCCAACTGTTATTATATGCAAACTCTACCAAACACAAATATTCATCCCAGCTGCCAGTCCATTCCAAAGCACAAGCCCTTAGCATGTCTTCTAAGGTCTGAATAGTCCTCTCTGACTGACCATCTGTTTGAGGATGAAACGCCGTACTAAAGTTAAGTCGAGTACCCCAAGCTTTTTGCAAACCCTTCCAGAAACGAGAAGTAAAACGCGGATCCCTATCTGACACAATAGCCGTCGGAGTACCATGAAGTCTAACTATCTCTTGCTGAAAAATCTCTGCCAATCTGCCAATACCATAATCCTTTCTAATTGGTAAGAAATGAGCTGATTTGGTTAGTCGATCAACAACCACCCAAATCGCATCATGCTTCTTCTTAGTAAGAGGTAGTCCAGTTACAAAGTCCATAGATATCTTATCCCACTTCCATGTCGGAATATCCAATGGTTGTAACAGTCCACTAGCTCTTTGATGTTCGATCTTCACTTGCTGACAAATCATACACTTCGACACAAACGTCGCCACATCTTGCTTCATGCCATTCCACCAGAAATACTGTTTCAAATCCCTATACATCTTGGTAGAACCAGGATGGATAGTGAAAGGAGAACTATGAGCTTCAGTCATAACTTTCTCACGAAGTACCTGATCATTGGGAATGCAAAGCCTATCTTCATACCATACAATTCCGTCGTTATCAACCTTAAACTCCGTCTGTTTACCTTCTTCAACATTCTGAGCTACGGCCCACAGCTCGCCGTCATCTTTCTGAGCTTCCTTAATTTGCAGTATAAGGTTCGACTCCACCTTCATACTAGCCCAGTATCCACCAAAACCTCGTACGCACAACTCAACATCCAAACGTTCTAAGTCACGAATGATCCTAGGCTCAATCTCAATATTTGCAATCATACCTGATTTCCGGCTAAGTGCGTCAGCAACTACATTAGCCTTACCAGGATGGTACTGAATGTTAGTGTCATAATCCTTAAGAAGTTCTAACCATCTTCTTTATCTCATGTTGAGTTCCTTTTGAGTGAAAATATACTTGAGACTCTTATGATCGGTGAAAATATCACACGTCTCTCCATACAAGTAATGTCTCCAAATCTTCAATGCGAACACCACAGCAGCTAACTCAAGGTCATGAGTGGGGTAATTCTCCTCATAAGGTTTCAGTTGTCTTGAAGCGTAAGCTATCACCTTACCATGTTGCATCAAGACACAGCCCAATCCTTTCTTAGATGCATCGCTACAGATTTGATACCCTCCAGAACCAGATGGAAGAGTCAAAATAGGAGCGGAAACCAATCTCCGTTTCAACTCTTCAAAACTCTTTTCTCTTTCATCCGTCCACACGAACTTTTCACCTTTCCTCATCAATTGGGTTAACGGCAAAGCTAAACGAGAGAAACCTTCCACAAAACGTCGATAGTATCCAGCAAGTCCTAGAAAACTCCTGACCTCAGTCACTGTCGTAGGTCTTGGCCACTTAGTGATAGCCTCAACCTTAGACGGATCCATGGTTATACCATCGGCTGATACGATATGACCAAGGAAAGCGACTTGTCCTAACCAAAATTCACACTTCGAGAATTTGGCGTACAACTTCTTCTTCCTCAGAATCTCCAACACTATCCGGAGATGTTGCTCATGCTCCTCTTCAGACTTGGAGAAAACTAAAATGTCGTCGATGAAAACAATAACGAACTTGTCGAGGAACTCATGGAAAACACGATTCATCAGGTCCATAAACACAGCAGGCGCATTCGTCAAACCAAAAGGCATAACGAGAAACTCATAATGACCATATCTGGTACGAAACGCGGTCTTAGGAACATCTTGCTCCTTCACACGTAGTTGATGATAACCAGACCTCAGATCAATCTTAGAAAAGAACTTAGCTCCTTGCAGTTGATCAAACAAATCGTCTATGCGTGGAAGAGGATAACGGTTTCGAATAGTAATACGGTTGAGTTCACGGTAGTCGATACATAAGCGCATACTTCCATCCTTCTTCTTCACAAACAAGACAGGTGCACCCCATGGAGAAACACTAGGTCGAATGAATCCATTATCTATCATCTCTTGCAGCTGTTCCTTCAACTCCTTCAGTTCTACAGGTGCCATACGATACGGAGCTTTCGAAATCGGTTTAGCACCAGGAATCAACTCAATGCTAAACTCAACTTCTCGAGCTGGAGGAAGTCCAGGGAGTTCATCGGGAAAAACGTCAGTGAATTCACAAACTACGGAAAGGTTTTCAATGTTAGGACTCTCCAAAGATATGTCCTTAACAGATGCCAGAAAACCTTGACACCCATGAGCAATCATGGTTCGTGCCTTCATAGCAGAAATGAACTTAACAGATTTGAGTGGTTTAGAACCATAATAAACGAATTCAGGATGTTTTACGTCTCCAAAGATTACAGTTCTAGCATAGCAGTCAATGGAAGCTCGATGATAAGCTAACCAATCCATGCCTAGAATGATATCAAAGTCGACCATATCGAGAGGATACAGATGTGCAGGGCGAATACGATCATCAAAACGAAGAGGACACTTAACGTATTTATGATCAATGATCATGTGGCTTTCCATAGGCGTAGATATCGATAAGTGATTCGTTAGTGGTTGTGGTTTCATATTAAGTTTCTTAGCACATGTGACAGATATGATGGAGTGTGTGGCGCCGGTGTCAAATAAAACGAAGACAGAATAATCATCAATGAAAAGAGTTCCCGTAATGGTACCTGAAGTATGCTCCGCCTGATTCCGAGTAGTAGCATAGACACGTCCAGTAGTAGGTGGCGGCTTGGTGTAGTTTCCAGGAATCGCCGGGTTCCTCTTAGGGCAATCCTTGATCTTGTGAGTAGTGGAACCACAAGAGAAACATCCACCAGTGGCCTTGAAACACGGTCCCGGATGAGCCTTTCCACAAGTAGTACAGATAGGTGGGGGAGGCAAAACTTCAGCTGTCCTTTGCTGACCAGAAGATCCTGAAGCACGACCCTGATTCGATCCTCGAGTCGACTGATCTTTGTTGTAACGCTGGTTATTATTACCCTGATTCTGACGATCATTTCCATTCTTACCAGCAGCTCTGCTATCCTGACCCCTCGCCTCAGGGCACCTAGAGTCCACATTCCTTCCCGACTGACCTCGCTGATCATAACCCTTATCCACTTGTCCCCTCGAATCATAACTCCTACCAGTATTTCCCTTATACTCATTACTTTGAGTCCTACCTTGAATTCGATCACCATCGCGATTACGCTTGTTGTAACCTGAACCCTCATGAAAGATCTCAATGTTACGAGCTGCATCATTGCAGGCCGACACATCCTTATACTCAGTGTTAAGCAGTCGGTCCAACACCCACTTCTTCAGTCCCCATTTGAAATGCTTAGCTTGGCGCCTACCATCTCCAGCAATCGCTCCAACAAAGCTTACCAACCTCATAAACCTACTCATGTACTCATTGGAGTTCTCATGATCAAGCTGGTAGATCGCCTGATAATCCCTCTCATACCTTTGCTGTTCCGCATCAGGGAAGTAACGGTTATAGAAGATAGTCCGAAACTCCGCCCAAGTACAAGTAACAGCGAAAGCATCTCCTCCTCGTGCTTGTTTCAATGCTTTCCACCAATTTAAAGCATCACCTTCCAACTTAAACGCAGCCAAACGAGTCTTAAACTCGTCTCCACAACCCAATACCTCAAACAGCTTCTCAACATGAGTGATCCAGTCCTTAGCTTCAGTGGGAGTAGCAGCAGTGCTAAAATAAAGAGGCTTGAGCTTACCGAAACGCTCGATCCAAGTGTGAATGCCTGTGGGTTGATTTCCTCCACCACTACCCGAAGCACCATTCTGATTACGGATGTTATTGATCACCTGTTCCATCATCTCAGGTGTAGTCAAACCAGGGAAAAGAGAGTTGAGAGCATTCGCAATCGCAGCATCCATGTTAGGAGCATCATCGTCTCCATCCAAATTCTGACGAGTTCGAACCATCTGAATGATATTCAAACGATTAGCAAAAGAACAAAGATGAGATACGAAATGGAAGTTCGCAGAAGGAAACCTAAGTCTACCCAATCCTCACAGGTCAAATCCTAACTCTAAGGGATAACCTAAGGTTCTTATGTTCACAGGTCCTGACTACAAGTCGTAAACCTGGGCTCTGATGCCATAAATTGTAACGCCCCGACCCGCCAAGGGTAAAGGAATCACAAGTAATGGTGTCATATCAAAGCAAAACATTCATAACCAAAAGAAAGTCTTAACATAAATGCGGAAAATAATCCAAGTCAAATGACTTCAATACATAGGTCCCAGCGGAAACGAAATAAACGTCAACATAATATCCGAAATAAATAAGTCTAAATGGCATCATAAGAAATCAAAGCTAAAATCTCTAAGGTAAGTCCACTCAAGCACTCATCCCAAAGCAACCCAGCTTCCAATGCTTAGATACCTGCCGCGGAAGAAAAGAAAAGTGCGGCTGAGCTTCAAAAGCCCAGTGAACAGATATGAAAGCAAAAGCGAATACTAAACGATAACGGATATGAAATAAAGTGAATGAGCAATAGTAAAATCTTTATCATTTTCAAAGCATAAATCAGAATTTCAAATGAAGTTTATAGTCAACTACCACGAGCCCAGAAACATATATCAGATCATATTCATATTCACATAAGGCAACATTTGTAGGGGAGACCTACCAGAGTTATGAAGGACGTGCATGCACGCAGCATCAATCATCAGATAACAGATAACATATAACATATAACAGATAACAGATCTAGGATGCATCCATACGCCCCTTCCTACATATTCACAAATATGCTTCACCATCCAGAGACGTGGCAGAACATCACTCTACTGCCCTAGAGTCATATCAGAGGTGCATCACTGATACGGACATGGAACCCCCATGACTAGTTAAATATTTGGCTCGGGTGTCAAACTATCTTAGGTCAAATCAGAATGTCATAACTGACACAGATCATCTTTATCAGAAAATCATTCGTATTTCCAAAATCATAGTTTTCATATCAGATAGTTCAAAAATCAGATGTTTCATAATTCAGAAATCAAAGTTCAGATAAGCAATAGCTCAAAACAAATCAGATTTGGGATTCATAGCAAAGGCTTAGGAAAACCTAATACGAAAGAAAACATTAAGAGAAACCTTTACTGAAAAGGTCAGAATATCTGTACCTTATTCCAACGCAAAGATCGAAAAGCAGAAAGACGAAAAGCAAAGGATTACTCCCTCTTCACAGAACCTATAGACATTAACGGTCGTCCATGTTATTTATGATTCCATAATCGTCAAAATGATCTTTTAATATTTGGTATTCATACTTAATGATCTTCATACTTTTAGGGTTTTATTAATGAGTCTTAAATATTTTATAATTAATGTTGTAGATTAGGGTTCGTTATATCATTTATTAAAGTCCATCTTTAATTGTGAAAATAGTTTATAAGTCATAACTCACACATGAAATAACGAATTACTATATTTAGCTCAAACCCTAATCGACTCTCATTTACGTTCTAGGGTTTTTCTTATTCTTTAATATCTCATTAATATGCATTTACTTTACATGTTACGTTCATGATTTTATGTGACATACTAGTTACTTATTACTCGTATAACTTACACGTTTATATAACTACTAGTTCACTTGAGTTAATATAACGCACACAAAAGAGACATGGTTTACAAACATTTAGGGTTTTATATACTTATTCGCTTAACATATTAAACTAGGGTTTATGTTTACGTAACCCTTACTTATTTATTACACGTCCAAAACTCTTGTATACATGTTCGGTTCAACTAGGGTTTTCGGCTAGCATGTTTTACGCAAGACCTAGTTCATCTAAACATGTTACATAATCAAGTTATAATGTTTTAAACCCTATTCGAAAGTCATGCATGCCTCGGTCCAAACTCATGCATGCTTCGGCTTAAATTAACTCAACATATACATGACCCGATTCAATATTACTAATCACTTTACATGATCCTTATTAATTACAAGTTAAATGGATTAGGGTTTCTTGTTTTCTCGGTTTACACTTCTCGGCCACAAACAAAAGAGAACAAAAACACGACGAAACAAATGTATCTCGACATATACATGCAAGGTACGTTAAAGGAAGATGAATAAACGTTATACCTTAGCTTGTTGAAGCAAAATCTCAACACCAAGGGTGTTATAGGTCTCGGCCGAGCAAGAAGAAAGAAAAGGAGAGGCAAAGCAAAACTAGGGTTTCAATTTAATGAATATGTGATGTATTTATAGTATTAGCAATTAGTTTAGGTTTAGGAAAGGTTGGATTTGGGTTGGCTTGGGTCCAACCGGTCACAAACAAACACCCCTTTGGGCTTCGGCCCCTCGGCTCACACGAACACAAACAAACACCCCTTTGGGCTCTCGGTTTGGCGCAAAACAAAAGAAAAGAAACGAGTCCATTTAACAATCGAACGGCCCAACATATTAGCGAAACATTTACGTCCTTCGTCTTACCAAAGTCGTTCACGAAATTATATTCGTTATGTTTTATTTATTAGGTTTTTAATTTTGTAAATTTATTATAAACGTATTTTACGTATTTTATTATTCTTGGTTCCAAGGGTATTTTAGTCTTTATATATGTTTTAGATTTTCGGGTTTTACAGCACTCATCCTTCTCCAACGAACCCCGGGTATGAAAATTATAAGGCCACGGAAACACAGTGTCGTCCACCCAGAAAAAGGATTCCCCCCAGTTCCTAAGCGCGTCTAGTTTTTCTGTATAACATTGCAGTCTACCAGCGAGCTTAGCAAAGGATACCCACCCATGTGACCATGTCGTGTGATAGAATGCGCGGAATAGGTTGATGGTTGGATTCACCGCCAGTAAGCGGCAGTTCACCTCAAAATTCGTAATTTTTGCTGCACCGATACAGTGCAATTGGGATATGTGCAGATTATAATAATTTAATACATCACACAGAAATAGGGACAGAGGAACACGTTGATTCGCGAACTCGAAAAACCGTGTGTATACTCCCACCTTCCCTTCGGGGAAGCCTGCAATACAGGCCCGTGCACCCGGAACAACCGGATGCACATCCAGAGGTATAAAGTAATCCGAGGTGAACTCTCGGAGATCACCCTCGGTGAGGTTGGATGTAAAATCAGACAACTGTTTAACCATAGTTTGTTCTGCCAAACGCAGGCGCGGCTACCTCTACAATTGGTTGGTTTCTGGATTGCAACTTAGTGTTTTTTCTTGAAACAATGGTGGTTTGAGTTTTCTTTTTACTGTGAGAAACACAGTGAAAATGAAGCGATATGTTATATACTTTTTCTCATCCATACGATGAGTGACACGTGGACCCCACTTGCCCTAATTGTGTGGCTGAGATCGCTTGAAAGGACGCTCTTGCAGTAACTTTCCCCCGATTTACGAGGTGCGTATTTTTCAATTTCATGTCTAGATACAATGTACCGGTGGGTATAGGTATTGCTTTTTGCCTACGCTTCAAAGTTTTTTTTATTGACTACGGTTATTAGTCTAGCATCCGCAGTTACGTACTGCGCATACTAGACTGGGGGACATGATGACGTATAGTCTATATCCGGGTCACGAACCCGGCTAAAGTCCAACACTAACTTAGCCCGGTACGAGTCGGGCTACACTGATTAGAAGTTTGGGCTCACGAAGGCCCAAGCCCAAAGCTATTCACGGGATAGATATCAGATATCTTCTAAATAAGAGGATTATCATTCTCAACCGACTTAGGCGGGATACGCCGAAGGTTGGGGAACACGGAACCAACAAGGATTCCGCGCATATATAAAGGGAATCACATCCCTCGTTTAAGGTACGATCTACAAACCCTAAAACCGATTACTTACTCTCACGCCGGAGGATAATCGTGGGAGACAATCCCACGGTAAGCCTAACGGTGTCTTTTGTCTCTTAGTGCGCAGGTCTCGAGCAACGATTCTCAATTGGTGCGAGAACCGGAGCTCCAAGCAAGGAACGTCCAACTTTTGCATCAACAGTAGTTTTAATAGCTTATTTCATTTAGCTTATTTGAAGTACTTATTATTGTAACAACTCTTTTATTATTAATGAAGTTTATTTATCTTATTGCTTATTTGTTTTTAGCTTATTCTTCTTTTTCATCTCTTTCTTTTCTTTTTCTTTTTCTTATCTTATCTAATAGGGCAAATCACCTAGAAATGTAGTTAACTTGTCACTTTTTTCCATTCTATATAGCATTCTTTTTTTTTTCTCATTGTGTCAATAAACTTCTATCGTTAGTCCTTTGTGTGTACCCGTTACCAAAAAAACCTGCATCGTTAGTCCTTTATGCTAACGACCGTTAATAAATAACTTAAAATTTGGTTATCTTACGCTAAACTTGCATCGTTGGTCCTTTATAATAACGATCGTTAAAAAATAACTTAAAATTTGGTTTTCTTACATTTCTGTCCGTTTTTTCACGTTTTCGTCCGTTTTTACACGTTTTCGTTCGTTTTAACACGTTTTTGTCCGTTTTTTCACGTTTTCATACGTTTTTACACACTTTCATCCGCTTTTTCAAGTTTTCGTTCGTTTTTTCACGTTTTCATATGTTTTTACACGTTTTCATCCGTTTTTACACATTTTCGCCCGTTTTTACATGTCTTCTTCCGTTTTTTCACATTTTCATGCGTTTTTACACGTTTTCATCCGTTTTAACACATTTTCGTCCGTTTATGCACGCTTTCATCCCTTCTTACACGTTTTCGTCCGTTCTAACACGCTTTCGTCCGTTTTTTCACGTTTTCATCCGTTTTTACATGTTTTCATCCGTTTTTACACGTTTTCGTCCGTTTTTCACGTTTTCGTCCGTCTTTACACGTTTTCGTCCGTTTTAACACGCTTTTATCAGTTTTTTAACATTTACATCCGTTTTACACGTTTACATCCGTTTTTGCACGTTTTCATCCTTTTTTCACGTTTTCATCCGTTTTAACACGTTTTCATCCGTTTTTAGACGTTTTCGTCCGTTTTTCACGTTTTCGTCAGTCTTCACATGTTTTGGTCCGTTTTAACACGCTTTCGTAAGTTTTTTCACGTTTTCATCCGTTTTTACACATTTACATCCGTTTTTGCACGTTTTCGACTGTTTTTGCACGATTTCGTATGTATTTACACATCGTTTTCTGTTTTAACACATTTTCGTTTGTTTTTCTCGTTTTCCTTCGTTTTTACACGTTTTCATCCGTCTCTACACGTTTTCGTCTGTTTTTTTCACGATTTCATCCGTTTTTACACAAAATGTGCAAACACGAACGAAATATGAAACAATGGATGAAAACGTGTAAAAACGGATGAAAATGTGAAACAACGGATGAAAACATGAAACAACGAACGAAAACGTTCAAAAACGGATGAAAACATGTAGAAACGGATGAAAACGTGAAAAAATAGATGAAAACGTGAAAAAATGGATGAAAACGTGAAATAATGGACGAAAACGTGTTAAAATGGACGAAAACGTGTTAAAACATACGAAAACCTGCAAACATACGAAAACACGCAAAAACGAATGAAAACTTGTAAAAAGATATGAAAACGTGAAAAAAACAGACGAAAATGGATGAAAACGTGTAAAACAGATGAAAACGTGAAAAACACAAACGAACCCGTTTTAAAACGGACGAAACCGTGTTAAAACGGATGAAAACATGTAAAAACGAACGAAATCATGCAAAAATGGATGAAAATGTGTAAAAATGGATGAAAACGTGTAAAAACGGATGAAAACATGAAAAAACGAATGAAACGGGGAAAAACAGACGAAAACGTGTAAAAACGAATGAAAACGTGTAAAAACGGATAAAAACGTGAAAAAACGAACGAAAGCGTGTTAAAACGAACGAAAACGTGTAAAAACGTACGAAAACGTGAAAAAAACGGACGGAAACGTAAGAAAACCATATTTTAAGTTATTTTTTAACGATTGTTACTATAAAGGACCAACGACGCAAGTTTTGCGTAAGATAACCAAATTTTAAGTTATTTATTAACGGTCGTTAGCATAAAGGACTAACGATGCAGGTTTTTTTGGTAACGGGTACACACAAAGGACTAACGATAGAAGTTTATTGACAGAATGAGAAAAAAAAAAGAATGCTACATACAATGGGAAAAAGTGGCAAGTTAACTACATTTCTAGGTGATTTGCCCTATCTAATAAGTCATGAAAGCTTATTAGCTTTTTGTGGCTTATTTAGATCTAGCTTATTTATTAAGCACTCTTTTTTTTGTTTTTTTCTTTTAAAAGCTTTTAAACCTTAGATCTACTTTTTATTTTACAAAATACTCTATAAAACCCCAAAAAGTTTTAATCTTTTGTAGTCGTTCGTAACCAATAAGCTTTTCCATAGCTTAGATGGTTCGTATTATTGCTTAATCTTAATAAAGTTTTGATCTTTTCTTAGTTTCTCATCATTCCAACCTAAGGCGAGGAGCTTATGGGTTTTATAAACTTGTTTATTACTAAAGTTTAGAGCTTTTCTAGCTTTTATAAAACTAATTAGTTATTAAAGTCACAAGCTTTATTAGCTATTTGGTAATATAAAAGCCAATAAAGAAATAAACTTTTTGGTTTGATAAGTTTATAAAATCGGGTGGTTTATTATTCTCGTCTCATTAGATCGGGTTCTAATTTCTTACCTTTTCTCATTTGCTTAGTTATTTTAGTTAATAAAATGTTTATTATTGTTGAGGTTATTATTGTTGGTTTAGTAGTTATGTTTATTGAGTAGATTCTTATATGCTTGTTAAGTGAGTAGTGATATAGGATTTGAGTGTGAAAAACTTAGAAATTGTTGATTAATAATCCTCGGTTATTTGGATTGAAATTGTTGTTTTGACGGGCAAAAGCCGTTAGAGTAATTAATTAAATCTAGTAATTTTACCTAGATAACGAATTGTTTTCAAAATAAATCAACGTTGTGAGAAAATAGTTTTTTAAACGGGTATCGAAGATTATTGATTAATAGTTTCCGGATTATTTTTAGATATAATTAGCTGATTGTTTTAACGGGCAAAAGCCGTTGGAATTATTGATTATTTAAATCTAGTGATTTTTACCAAGATAAAAATGATTGTTTTCAATATAAGCCAACGTTGTGAGAAAATAATTTTATTTCGACGGGTATTAATTACAAGAGCTTAATAGATTGTTCACACTTATTTACCTTTTCACCTCACTTGACAAGCATAGCTTTTACTATCGTATTCTTAGCTTAATTTTATTTCGTCATTAGTTGTTATTTAATTTTAATTAGCATAAAATAGTTTTTAAAATCTTTTATAAAATCCAAATCCAAAAATATTCGATAATCAAGCATCAAACAAAAGACAATAACGTAAATCTCAATTCATATCTCGCCGCGGAATACGACTCCGGAAGATTGATTATTACTTGTCCTCAAGTAGTGAATGATTCTTAATCGGGAAAACAAAATATTAAAACTGCCCTTCGCTACAACCGAATCAGTTTTTGGCGCCGTTGCCGTTTTCAAACCCTCCAACACTCGGTCTCCGATCATTTATATGTTATATCTTGGGATAACCCTTTGTCATAATTAAAAAATGATTTTTCACCTTTCACACTTAGAATTTTTTAAAACATTCGCCTTTTTCAATTCTAAGTGTGGGGTTAACACCCGTAATTTTTAAACATTGAGGACAATGTTAAGTTTTAAGTGTGGGGTGGATTTCTATCGAAATATGACTTTTCCTGCTTTTGTATGGTCCCCATGCAACCCGGTTTTTAACCGTTTTATCCAAAAAAAAAAAAAAAAAAAAAAAAAAAAAAAAAAATTGTAAGCTTTTGCTAGTTTTATGATTGAAAAGTCCTTGCTAGTCTCTTAGAAGTTACTTTAAATATGCGTTTTCTTGAAAAAGTCTTTGCTAATTGCTTAGACAAGAGGCTATAAAATGCGTTTCTAGCTCACAAGGCCAAGAATTTGCAAGCCTCCCTAAGTAATTTTAAATATGCGAAGCTTTGAAAAGATTTGCTAGTTTCTAATAATTGACTTTAAAAATGCGAGACTTGAGATTATTTGACGAAGCATTCGCTAAGTTAATATATGTTTTGACACCTTGTTGACTTTCCGCTGGTGAGAGTAGGAATAGAATTCTGACTTGACCGGGCGTGTTGAGCCCTAGCTTGTTCCCTTAACCATAAGATAATCTAAAATTATCGGCTAAACATCCGCGGATCTCATTATTTGGGATTTTAAATTTGCGGAGATCGAGGAATGATAGAGTTACTTATGAGTTTAGATGCTAAGCGTGGAGTAGTTGGTTCTCTTTAGAGCCCATCGAAGGTACTTATGGCTTTTTGTTCCCACAAGATTGTTTCACCCCATATTTGTGAATAAATAATTAGAGATGTTGAGTTTTTGGCGATAGTTAGTTTTTTATCTTCTTAAAAAAAAATTTGTTTTAAAAATTGGGTACACATCAAGGATCTGTAATAAATAAGTAATAAGTAATAAATAAAGTTATGAGCTGCGGTTCGAGATCGGACCCTTGGATCCTTATTTCAAAAGTAAGCGTTTAGGTCTTGGCTACCCTCTTACGCAGGCCCTTGGACCTCTAGCCGGGATTGTGTGAGGTCTTGGTCTAACCCCACTGGGATCCTCATTTCATGAAGCCTAGAGTCTTGGAATTCTCCGTCGTAACGGCCCTTGGATCCTTTATTCTGAAACGTGTAAGGTCTTGGAATTACCCCGTGAAGCTCCGTAGTTCATAGCTCATATAAGTAAAAGTATAAGTGCAAAAAAAAAAAAAAAAAAAAAAAAAAAAGTATAAAATATAAGTGAATAAAAATTCCTTGATGTGGACCTCATTTTTAAGACAATGGTTCTTGAGAGAAGATGGATAACTAATTAGCGACTTAGCTTTATATCTTTATCGGAATAAAAAATTATCGAAACGAGAAAATATGAAGAAATTCATTTCTCACCAAAAATAAAATAAATAGAGGAAAATAGGAATATGGGAGCAAAAGTTAATTACACAAGTAACTTCCATGGGTAGTGTTAGCATCTAAAATCATATTTAACAATGATTTCGATTTTACGCTTAGTTTGGGGACTTGTGAAAAATCAGGGACGATGTATTCTATCCGTATGGTCACTCCTCGTTGAGTTGTGTTTCCTACTCCGTGATCCAAAAAATGTCTTTTGAAAAATGTGGGAGTTATCGATTGACATGAAAGTTCAACAAACCGTCACACAAAAAGGAAAGTGCTTATTGATATATCTATATATGAAATAAAATGGTTTAAAACGGGGCGTTTTCAAAGCTAAAGATTTTTGTACCCCTTGATGAACATCTTTCTGTTCTTTTTTGATGTGAGGGATCATTAGTTAAAGGGGTTTAAAAGATTTTCTTTCACTACGTGTGTAATTATCATTGTGTGTGGGACCAGCAATGGTTTTAGTGTGGGGTATTTTGATGTGTGCTAAAATACACATCATTTTATATCTAAAAAATATGCTAAATCGGACTAATAACCATTAAATATGTCAAATTATATTGCAAATATGTTGGATATGTGTTATTATGTCTTGCAGGTACAAGGGTTTGAAAACAAAGCAAAAACGGTGATTTTCGGATGAGTTTCGACGATATTTTCATGTTTTTCGAAGTTCAAACGAAGTCGTAAAAATTTCGCGAGCACACCATTGGAAAGAGCACGGAATATCGAGTCAAGTGGTTATTTTATTTGGAGCATAAAGGAAGAGAAGAAAATTTGAAAGATTAAATGGAGCATGAACGAAGATTATTTTGGAGATAATATCTAAAATTCGGATCAAGTGAAAGAGGGATAAAAAGAATTAAATGCAAAAGACTTAACACAAAAAGGGCTCTTGGTCTAGTTGTTGGGTGCATGGGTGTCAAGCAAGAGGTCATGGGTTCTACTCCCACTCTTGTCATATTTAATTTATTTTTACTTAATGTAGATGCGAGGCCCAACTATCCTCAACAGCCCCTCGAGCCCATCAGAAAAACGTGGCCCAATCCAGAAAAGAGGCCCAGCTGCGAAATATTAAATGCAAGCCCAATGCAAATTCAGTCCAAAAGTATCCAAGCCCAGCGCAAATGCAAGCCCATGCAGATCCAAGGCCCAACTATCCTAATATGAAAGTGCAAAATTATTTCTGTGAGTAGCAAGTATTGGTCCCAGCTATTAAATTGCATTCGCTCTAAATAATTTTAAGTTGGCGCGTGGACTTATGCACGCACTTTATTTTTTGTTCCAACAAGACGACAACACGTGGCATTTTATTTATGGGTATCCGAAGTTGAATGAAGGTTCGCGAGACACATCAATTGCATATAAATGGAGCTCTTGATCCAAGGAATCAGATATATATCAAATTCTACCAACACATTAATCTTACGCACACTTCTTTATTTATTGTTATTTATTGTAGTAGTTTTAGTTTTAAAACAATTACCAATACATCCTATATACACTATCACTTTACTAAAACATACTCAATATTTTCTCTTTCTCCAATATGTCCAAGTTGGTGCGCAAGAATTGGATATTGGGCACCAAATAATAAAGTATTGATATACAAAAGTATTTTGGTGTTGAGGGAAAGAAAAGACATTCATTGTGGTGCGCAGGGTAAATGTTTTGGGCACCAAATGATTAATGCTACATAAATTACCTCAAATGGATAAGTAAATCTATCCAAAATCTCAACATAATCCGCTTAAAAATATTTTGGTGCGCAAGGTAAATGTTTTGGGCACCAAAAATTACGTGTCACATCCCCGTTGGTCAATAAATTAATTCTGGTGCTTTGTTGAGTATTTGGTGCGCAATGGAGGTGTTTTGGGCACCAAAAGTTACGTGTCAAATTCCGGTTGGCCAATAAATTAATTATGGTGCTTTTTTTTAATAGTTGGTGCTTTGTTTAATTTTTGGTGCGCAAGAGAGGTGTTTTGGGCACCAACAATATAAGTGGCACATTCTCATTGGTTCCAAAAATGATTCTGGTGCGTTGTTAAATATATGGTGCGCAAAGTTTGGTGCTTGGGCACCAAAAATGACCAAATATGTTTATACGGTCTAAATACATCCTTTTATGAAAATACTATAGCAAATACGACTATTTATCAAAATTGGCCTTTAGTTTTAGTAGCTTATTTCTCTAGCTTATTGCTTAAGCTTTTGGCTTATTCTTAAGAACTTATTGTATTCAAATCTTTTTTGCTTATTAATGATAATGATATTTATGGAGTTTACTTAAGTGCTTATTTCTTTTTCATCTCTTTTTCTTTCTTTTTCCCTTTCTTATCTAAATAAGCCATAATAGCTTATTAGCTTTTTGTGGTTTATTAGATTAGCTTATTTTGGTTAAGCTTTCTTATAGCTTTTTCATTTTAAGCTTTTTAAATATCTTTTTATCTTGAATAAGTTCTTCCTTATAGCTTATTTTTAGATATAAAAGACTAGCTTTTTGGGTAAGCTTTTCACATAGCTTATTCAATAAGCACTTTTTATTTTTAGTTTCTTTTCAAAAACTCTTTTATCTACTTAGATTTATTTTCTTTTACAACTTCTTTTATAAAAAAAATTAAAAAAAGTTTTAATCTTTTTAGCTTATCTTTAGCTTATTTTCTTCTTTAGCTTATTTATTTAAATCTAGTCCTTAAATATACCCAACTCACGTTTAATCTTCGGATTTGAACCACTTAGTTTTGGGTGGATATTGGATCTAATCTTTAAGCTTTTTCTTTGCTTATTTTGTTTAAAGTTTAGTACTTTTTAGATCAATAAGCTTTTCCACAGCTTATTTGATCCATAATATTGCTTATTAGTCCTAACCTTTGATAAAGTTGTGATCTTTCTTAGTTTCTCATCATTTTCATCCTAAGGAGAGGAGCTTAAGGGTTTTATAAGCTTACTTATTAACTAAAGTTTAAAGCTTTTTAGTCTTAATAAGCTAAATTAGTTAATAAAGTCACAAACTTTATTAAATATTTGGTTTTATTAAAGCTTATAAAGAAGTAAACTTTAGGGTTTGATAAGTTTATAAAATCGGGTGGTTTTATTCGTCTCGTATTGTAGATCGGGTGCTATTTTCCTTACTTTCTCTTTTAGCTTGTAGAAAAATGATGTTTGTTGAGCTTATTATTATTATATTTGTTGGTTTAGTTATGACTATTAGTGAGTAGATTTTTATTATGCTTGTTAAGTGATTGGTGAATTGTGAAATTAAGTGTGGAATATTAGAGATTATTAATTGGTAGCCTTTCGTTTACTTGGTTTGATTTTTAGAAACTTTAACGGGCAAAAGCCGTTAAGGATTTTAACTATTTAACCAAGTAGATTTGATCTAGATAAAAAGTAGGATTTTCAATATAAACCAACGTTGTGAGAAAAATCTACTTTCTAAACGGATAATTAAAGGTTGTTAATTAATAATTTTCGGATTAATTGATAATTTGAATAGTTGGTTATTTTAACGGGCAAAAGCCGTTGGGATAATTAATTATTTAAAGTCTACTAATTTTTACCTCGAAAAATAATTGTTTTCAATATAAGCCAACGTTGTGAGGAAATAATTTGTTTCGACGGGTATTAATTACATAAGTGCTTTTAAGGAAAAATCCATACTTAATGAACTTTTCACCACACTTGACAAGCATAGCTGTTTATCATATATTGTTAGTCGGTATTATTTGCTATTAGTTTAATTTTTATCTCACTTAAAATAGTTGCTTTATTAATTAGTATAAAAAGTTTTAAAAATTAGCCTACAAAACCAAACAAAAACCAAAACGATAATCAAGCATCATTTTAAACGAACAAACAAATACATAAAATTCAATTCATCTCTCACCTAGGAATACGACATCCGGAAGGTTGATTATTACTTGTCCTCAAGTGATTGTTTAATCTTAATCGGGAAAACAAATTTTAAAACTGCCCTTCGCTACAAAATACGAATCAGTTTTTGGCGCCGCTGCCGGGGATCCCTATGATTTTAAAAAACTGATTCGGTTGTAGCGAAGGGCAGTTTTAATATTTTTTTTCCCGATTAAGAATCAATCACTACTTGAGGAAAAGTAATAATCAATCTTCCGGAGTCGTATTCCGCGGCGAGATATGAATTGAGATTTATGTTATTGTCTTTTTTTTGATGCTTGATTATCGAATATTTTAGGATTTGGATTTTATAAAAGATTTTAAAAACTATTTTATGCTAATTAAAATTAAATAACAACTAATGACGAAATAAAATTAAGCTACGAATACGATAGTAAAAGCTATGCTTGTCAAGTGAGGTGAAAAGGTAAATAAGTGTGAACAATCTATTAAGCTCTTGTAATTAATACCCGTCGAAATAAAATTATTTTCTCACAACGTTGGCTTATATTGAAAACAATCATTTTTATCTTGGTAAAAATCACTAGATTTAAATAATCAATAATTCCAACGGCTTTTGCCCGTTAAAACAATCAGCTAATTATATCTAAAAATAATCCGGAAACTATTAATCAATAATCTTCGATACCCGTTTAAAAAACTATTTTCTCACAACGTTGGTTTATTTTGAAAACAATTCGTTATCTAGGTAAAATTACTAGATTTAATTAATTACTCTAACGGCTTTTGCCTGTCAAAACAACAATTTCAATCCAAATAACCGAGGATTATTAATCAACAATTTCTAAGTTTTTCACACTCAAATCCCATATCACTACTCACTTAACAAGCATATAAGAATCTACTCAATAAGCATAACTACTAAACCAACAATAATAACCTCAACAATAATAAACATTTTATTAACTAAAATAACTAAGCAAAGGAGAAAAGGTAAGAAATTAGAACCCGATCTAATGAGACGAGAATAATAAACCACCCGATTTTATAAACTTATCAAACCAAAAAGTTTATTTCTTTATTGGCTTTTATATTACCAAATAGCTAATAAAGCTTGTGACTTTAATAACTAATTAGTTTTATAAAAGCTAGAAAAGCTATAAACTTTAGTAATAATCAAGTTTATAAAACCCATAAGCTACTCGCCTTAGGTTGGAATGATGTGAAACTAAGAAAAGATCAAAACTTTATTAAGATTAAGCAATAATATGAACCATCTAAGCTATGGAAAAGCTTATTGGTTACGAACGACTACAAAAGATTAAAACTTTTTGAGGTTTTATAGAGTATTTTGTAAAATAAAAAGTAGATCTAAGGTTTAAAAGCTTTTAAAAAAAAATAAAAAATAAAAAAAAATAAAAAAAATAAAAAAATAAAAATTCTTAATAAATAAGCTAGATCTATATAAGCCACAAAAAGCTAATAAGCTTTCATGACTTATTAGATAAGATAAGAAAAAGAAAAGAAAGAGATGAAAAAGAAGAATAAGCTAAAGACAAATAAGCAATAAGATAAATAAACTTCATTAATAATAAAAGAGTTGTTACAATAATAAGTACTTCAAATAAGCTAAATGAAATAAGCTATTAAAACTACACCTACTCCTAAATTAATCTACTCCTACACCTACTAAAAAAATAAAACTGTGTGTAATAATATTAAAGTGTCTCAATGTCTTGGATCAAGAGCTCCATTTATATGCAGGTGTTGTGTCTCTCGAACCTTCGTACAACCTCGGATCCTGTATCAATATTGAGCCACGTGTTGCAGTCTTGTTGGAACAAAAAATAAAGTGCGTGAGTGGTATAGTAACAGCAAAAGTCCACGCGCCAACTTAAAATTATTTAGAGCGAATGCAATTTAATCGCTGGGACCAATACTTGCTACTCACAGATAGGGGTGCTAATCGGGTCGGGTTGGTCGGGTTCGGGTCAAACGGGTCGGGTCCAAGTCGGGTCGAGGCTAAAAAAAATATACCCAAACCGACCCTATTTGAACTCGGGTTAGTCGGGTTCGGGTCACGTCGGGTCGGGTCAAGTCGGGTCGGGTCAGATCGGGTTCGGATCTGTACCATTTACAAAATCATAGAATTTAATTTCTAAAATAACACATGTATAAATGACACATTTTTTTGATTGCATTTGTTTGTTACATATTTTTTTGATACAACTGTTTTTCTTGTTCTGTATAAAATGGAAAGAAACACACTCATGCTGTCAAATATAAGGTTTTAATTCATATATGTGTAATGCATGCATATTCAACGTTCATATAAATGTTCATATAAATGCCTTTAAACATATTTTAAAACAACATTAATTAGACTTTTAAAGAATACATTCCACAATTAAAATTAAATAAAGATTTACAAAAAAAAAAAAAAAAAAAAAAAAAAAAAAAAAAAAAAAATCCCAACTCGGGTTAGGCGGGTTGACCCGAACCCGAATAAGAAAAATATTTGAACCCGATACCCGACCCTAGTTCGTACTTGGGTTAAACGGGTTGACCCGATTGACCCGAGTTAGACTTTCGACCCGAGTAACCCGACCCGATTATCTTTAGTCGGGTTCGGGTCCGGGTCGGGATTTTTGACACCCCTACTCACAGAAATAATTTTGCACTTTCATATTAGGATAGTTGGGCCTTGGATCTGCATAGGGCTTACATTTGCTCTGGGTTGGATACTTTTGGACTGAATTTGCATTGGGCTTGCATTTAATATTTCGCAGCTGGGCCTCTTTTCTGGATTGGGCCACGTTTTTCTGATGGGCTCGAGGGGCTGTTGAGGATAGTTGGGCCTCGCATCTACATTAAGTAAAAATAAATTAAATATGACAAGAGTGGAAGTAGAACCCATGACCTCTTGCTTGACAAACATGCACTCAACCACTAGACCAAGAGCCTTTTTTGTGTTAAGTCTTTTGCATTTAATTCTTTTTATCCCTATTTCACTTGATCCGAATTTTAGATATTATCTCCAAAATAATCTTCGTTCATGCTCCATTTAATCTTTCAAATTTTCTTCTCTTCCTTTATGCTCCAAATAAAATAACCACTTGACTCGATATTCCGTGCTCTTTCCAATGGTGTGCTCGCGAAATTTTTACGACTTCGTTTGAACTTCGAAAAACATGAAAATATCATCGAAACTCATCCGAAAATCACCGTTTTTGCTTTGTTTTCAAACCCTTGTACCTGCAAGACATAATAACACATATCCAACATATTTGCAATATAATTTGACATATTTAATGGTTATTAGTCCGATTTAGCATATTTTTTAAATATAAAATGATGTGTATTTTAGCACACATCATTATTATTCTTGGATTGAATTACAAAAAGGTAAGGGGTAATTCATATAATCCTAATTAAATCAAATTAGGGTTCTTCCATTGCTAGTTTGTGGATTTGATTCTTGTTCGGCTAGAATCAAGAAAATGTACGCATATTCTTTTATGTTAATTAATTGTTCATTAATAAATCCTATACGCTTCCGCTTGATTACTTTGATGTTTTGTGGTTATTTATTTGAATGTCATGTTATATAATTCCAACAGTGGCATCACGAGTCATTGGTTTTTAATGAGTAATTAATTACATAAACGCGTAATAAAACAAATAATTGTATGTTGTTTGATATGTTAATCTAGGGTTTATGTTTATTATTGTTTGGTCGATTTTTTTTATAAATTGGGGCATACCTCTCTTTTTTTATATGTCGACACATCCATAAATTTTTTAGGGTTTTGAAAATTCTTTGCTAACCTTATTAAAACCTAGAATTAATATATTAGTTACGTGATTAATTCATGAATAATTTGTTATGTGTCATGGAATTTTTTATATGCGATCATTGTGACTATTTGTATAAATTGTTATGATGTATCCATGATTATACATGCATGTTAGTCAGGGATAAGTTACTTTTATATTGTTTAATTGTTAAGAAATATTTATTTACGATAAATCTTGAATTGAGGAAGACTCCAATTGTATATATTAATGAATCAATTATGTGCAATTTGGTATATTATTAATTATGGGTTTACGCAATCGATTCGTCGATGTATGTGGCTCACTCTCAATTGAGAGAGTGAAAGCCCTAATTAATATATACATTAATTTAACCTAGATATTGATTATTAATAGGGTTTTATCGAATAAGTTGCATGTGGCTATTTGTTTACACGTATAAATTGTTTATTATGTGTGCATTGTTTTTTAGTAGTTTATTTTTTATTTGTTACTTGTTTGTTTATTATGTTAGACAGTTTTAAGCAAAGGGTAATTTTGAATAGAAAAATAATACGGACTAAACAATGGCGAAATTTGATTTGTTTGGGAAGAGTTAAGTTTTCAATAGTTTAATTGATTGGTGACTTTGGTACAAATGGTCTGAACGGCTCACCCACTAGAATGAACTATAAAGGGGTTAATAAAGAAGTGCGCACAGTCACACTGAAAGGATGTCTAAGGTTATGCTTTGCGCTTACCTGGTTCTCTGCCCCCTGTAAGTTCGAATGGAGCTACTTAGTAAGCCATAAAATGTGCAAACTCATCTTAAGGGCGAATTAGTTTAAATTTCATGCGCCACTTCGGTGGTAATTACCCGAAACACTAAGTGTTTACACTTATGCAAAAGTACGGTATAATGGATGATAATTAACACTAAATTCCTTTATTGGTGAACCCAATACCTCAATCAAAACCTTGATAATTTGATCTTTATGAATTGGTAATAAAAAGTTTTTTATTAAATTTATGCTACAAGATGAATGCATGACATCTTTGTACATATTTGATTTGACCACATAAAATCAAAACTAGTACCCTTTTAAATTAAGTTATATGCCATTTAATTAAAAGGAACACTTGAAGTTGCAATTTATGTCATGAGAGTACTTGGCTAGATTGTGATGGAGAGGTAAATCTCTATGTAAAGTGAGACCTTACATGGACATATTTGCAGTTCTTTAAGTTAGACACTTAAGTTGAGTAGGAAGTGAGACTTGGACTCAATGGCATAAGATGGGATGAAACATGTTTATATTTGCAATAGCGTTGGAAAATATAAATCCCATAATGATCTAGGAGTTGGAAATTGCTTGCCAATTAATGTTCGACAGATTACCTTATTATATGCGTTCGTTGCTAGCAGATCAACTGATGTAATGAACCTATGATAATTTGGATCCTAGTTTTCGAGAAAATTCTATGGTTATATGAATATTACCTTGGGTATTTTATTTTCTTGAAAAGTTTAATTATCAAAAATACTAAAATTGAATTTTGCTAATTCTTTAAATGTATTAATGCAACAATAAATCGTAAACGTATGTTATTCCTGTATTGGTAAATTGATCTACACCTGTAAGGGTTTTTGGTAGAGTCAACTTTGCTAAAAGGATAAACCTAGTCCTCTTTATATAAGAAAGAGTGAGATTCAATCATATTCCCTTTCATGAATGAGAAAGGTATGATAGGACAAATTAGAATTATCTAAGTTCTAAATACATAACTCGTAAGAAAATTTTAATAGTTAAGAAAATTGCATGTTTTCTGAGTTATTAAATTAGAAGCTAGACTAATTACTGTATAATTGGTAAAAGACAAACTAGCATATTTTATCTAGTTGTTGTGCTTTGACCATTTAAAAGTACTACTTACAATTGTTGGAATAGTAGAACTATTAAGAAAGAAATTGCATGCCCAATTTTTCAAGTTAATAGCATTGATGGATTATTCATCATCTACATAGTAGAATACACTCTTTTAGTACATAAGTAATTGTTATGTATGGACTTTCTCAAAGGTGTAGGGAAGTAAATAGAACACTATTTTCTTTCACTGGTTAATGAAACACTTTCAATGTTGTCAAATCCAGTGGGAGTGTTGTGTTCTTATTACTGAATAAGGAATTAATGTAATGATCTCTAATTCAGTGGGGGTTACAAGCTTTGTCATCTTTGTAGTAACCCAGAATTATCTCTAGAATGTCTTAAGATAATTATTTTCCACTTGTAGACACTTATGTTTTCAAGGATAGTCATGTACGTTTCCTTATTAGACAATGAAGTGGTTCTACATCTACTAGTTATGCTAATATCAATGACACAATCATATTGATCACATAAACAAACATATGTCGTGTTGTTTATCTGTTATATGATGTTGTTCCATGCACAAGTGGGAGAAATCTATATTGTGTGCAAGGTACAACATATAAGTATATGATTTAACGGATTCTCTTGACTGCAAGGTAAGAGACTAAAGTTCTAATATAACTTGAACATATCTAATTCAAGAAACACTTGGTGTTGCAATTTAAGTCATGTGAGAACTTGGCGAGATTGCAACAACAAAGTAAATCTCTATGTGAAATCAGACCTTGCATGGACATATTTGCAGTTTCTAAAATTAGACAAGTATTTATAATATGTGTCAAGATGATAGATATAAGACTACTTTAAATTAAATATTTATGTATTATTAGAATGACATAAATAAATGAAGTAATCTAATACTACTTTAATTTGTATATTTATGATTTTTTGAAATGACATAAATAAATGAATAAAATAATTTAGTCCTACATTATTGTGAAGTAAATAAATTAACTTGAAATTACTATTGAAACCAAGAGTTGTGTTCATAATTACTTTAGTTAAACATGTTTATGATTCATTGTAAAGACATAAACATAAAGTCTTATAAGACTTATAATAAAGTAAGACATTAACTTGTTATGTTTTTTAATTAAGACATATACAAGAAGTCATTGAGGTGATCAATGATTTATAACGTATAATGGATTATAACAGTTTATGTTTCTTGTTGAGACATGGATATGAAGTGACTTAGTTAAAAGGTACTTGTGTTATAAAGCATGTAATTGGCTTGGAAAGTCTATTATACCATTAAGTTGACTTAGTTGGTAAATATGTAAGTCAAAAGGAATATGTTTATCTTATATATTGTTAGATTGTCTTACAATATTAATTCTAATGAATACCACAAGTTGATGGTATGTTCAGTTAGGAGAATCAAACCCTATTTGATTTGTTTGATTCATGATAACCATAACTTCTTTCTTAAAAAGTAACAAGGTTAGAAAATTGAGTATGGATTGAATATGCTCAATATGACTCCAACCTAGAAGATTAATAAAACACCATTTTATTATGGAATGTGATGAATCACATTAAGTTTTAAAATTTGTTAAACTACTTATGAATAGGTTATTAACAAACTTAAGTCAGGAATTATCAAATGTGTATTTGTAATGTCCCAAAAAGATAACAATGTAGTTTTGCTCTAACTGCTAAGTATATATAGATAGTCTATATATTACAAAAGGCAAGTGGGAGTTTTTCTATCTTGAAAGATAAAATTACAAGATACATAATCTTCTAAAACACACTAGTA
The DNA here is from genome assembly GCA_019973895.1 of Chrysanthemum seticuspe. NCBI lineage: Eukaryota > Viridiplantae > Streptophyta > Magnoliopsida > Asterales > Asteraceae > Chrysanthemum > Chrysanthemum seticuspe. Next base: position 228,403,866 of record BPTQ01000005.1, read on the forward strand.
AATATCATGATGAGGTTAGACATGTAAATGATAGACCTCAAGATGATAGAATTTTCATTCATAGATCTGCAAGGATATCTCAGATATTTGATTTATATGCTGAGAAGAACATGAGTTACAGGTTTCTAGTAAACCTGATAATCATTATGATGGATTACCAAATATTGAATTGGGTAAATTACTCATATATGAATGTTAAATATGTTGTCCATAAAGATAATCAATTTTGGAAATTTGGTTTATCTTAATAGTTAGACTAGAGAATGGAAATGAGTTTCTTCAAAGAGATGAAAAACCCTAGTGGTTTGAATTTCTATGTAGAAATCATATGGACAATATTGTACACATATTTAATGCATGTTTTATGACGAGATTGTTAATCATACTTAAGCAATTAATTATGATTGAATATTCTTTTCTAGACACATTAAATATATATAAAGATGATAATTGTCATACGTGTTTTCATTAATATGAAATATGACAATGGAATTTCAAAACTCTTTCTTGAGAAATTACTTGAGCGAGGACGGTAAGTAATTGAAAGTTTTTTTGAATTCATATAATCTTTGGTAGTGTACGAAGTGCAATAATTCATGAATGGATAAATGCATGCATCTATGAAATTATTCTTATGTTTAATTATTAAATTCTAGTTTTGATTTATAATTGAAATAAGATAAATTTTAAGTGTTCCTGAAAGCTAGTGGGAGTATTATGTTAAGGTTTTAAATCTTATATGTTACATAACATATAGGAAGTAACATTCCTTGTAAGTTAAATGTTAAGTCTTAGTTTGGAATAAAACTTCACTTGTAAGATTTAAGAATTAAAACATACGACATTGGAATATATGTTTATTATTAATAAACATGTGCAGTAAAATAAATGATTCTAATAAAACATGATATATCATTTGGGAAATGGATAAATGTCTTTTGAAAAGATAGAACATAAATGAAATCTAAGTTTGACCTGTAGATTCATCATGTACATCATGTAGTGTATTCAATTTGTTGTATCATTCTTGAATGATAAATGATTTGACAACATTGATATCTAACTAAAAGTTATTAGATAACTTGTGTAATGAATATTCTAAAAGAATTACATCCTCAGCCTGGAATTGCTCCTAGATTCTATGGATGAACAATATATCAAATGTTGTGCAAATTGTCATCAGCTTTAAACTTGAAAGTTAGGAAAGCATCAAACATTACACAATAAGATATTAAAGTTTACGGAGTTTTAATGAGCACATTGTTGTTTGTATACAATGATGATGGTTTAATTGAGATGACACTCAATATTAGTCATGGTAGGATTTCATCCTTGTTAATGACCATGTGAACTAGTTGTGCTACTAAAGCACAGTTGCATTATACATTAAAAGAATAAGAATACTTTAAACTTTAAAATGTTTGAAAGTTTAAATTGCCATAAATTGGTGATAGAGGATGTCACACACTTTATGAATTATTATGTGGATTGGTGAATGCACACATACAAGGACTTCACTAATTGAATTCTTGAAATAAGTATTCTCAAAATTACGATAGATCAAGTTGGTTGATTTATGCCTTGTCAACAAGTATGATTGTCATTACTTGAGGCATAATTCATCAACTGGAATTTTCATGCATTGATCTATTTAGTATTTGGATAAGAGATGTTAAACAATTGTTATAATAAATCAAGTACTTGGTATGTTTGATTTTATAATATATTGTATTCTATATTTGCATGTTAAATCCGTGAATAAATTTATTTATTCTAAATCGTCTGTTGTCAATTAATGATATGGGAGTATCATTAATTTACTTTGTGGATATTGTTATAAGTAAATTATGAATAGTTATCCTCAGACTTGAGATACCAGATAAGTGTCATGAATGTAGTGCACTTCTGTGGAGCAACTTAACGCTATACGTAACTGGTAGTCATAAGGGTTGTTTTCAGAAATGTTACAAAGTTTGTGGGTTATTCTCGTAGTCAAGATATAATTTGTTCCTTCAAATTTATTTGGAGTTTATTACTGCTGGGCCCCTCGTAGGGTTGACAAGATGTTTGTGTGGCTGCACCTAATATCTCCCCTAAATATGCTTAGAAGATTTGGTAATCTTGTTCAATCACTAATAACGAGAAACGGAATGGTTGAATAAAGAATGACTTAATTCCGTATCTTTATTTAAAATGGTATTAGAAACAAAAGGATAATAATAATGAGAAATCATTAAAAGGTTTTTCCAGGAGACCTTACTTGAGTTGTACTAGAGGCATCGAAGTGTTGCTAGACGCTAACCGATGTGATCACTCTATTAAGATATGTCCAAGTGGGAGCTGTTGGTTTTATGGACAATAAATTAATAGACGTGTGTTAGGATCGAACTCGAGACCACGGGATTGCACACTTTACGTATGAGAATTAAAGTTAAATAATTAAATATAAATGTTGTATTTATTTATTTATTAAACGAAATAACTAACGGACGTTAAGTAATTAATGTAATGGATTAACGGACGTTAAATGTATTTGGAAAAGGACTAGAATGCAAAGTTTGGGAAGGTTCCGGATCCCCTTGGTAAGGCTTAGAACCGATTGGCCATAGGGAACCCAAACCCAACCCATATCAAACTCTAACTTGTCCACCAAGTTTAGTTTAGTATATATACAAGGCTAGGGGTCTTGCATTTGGCATCTCTTGTACTCATAAGCTAAAACCGTAAAACGTTTGTGTGTGTTTTGTGCTCAAACCGATCGGCCACCTCCTTTAGGGTGTCGATCCTCAACCTTTTTCCAAAACAAGTTATTTGGTTTAATAAAACTAGCATTACTTTAATTTGTTTTAGTACGTGTGTACAAGAACGTGGTAATAACACATTATTGTTATTATTCTTGGATTGAATTACAAAAAGGTAAGGGGTAATTCATATAATCCTAATTAAATCAAATTAGGGTTCTTCCATTGCTAGTTTGTGGATTTGATTCTTGTTCGGCTAGAATCAAGAAAAGGTACGCATATTCTTTTATGTTAATTAATTGTTCATTAATAAATCCTATATGCTTCCGCTTGATTACTTTGATGTTTTGTGGTTATTTATTTGAATGTCATGTTATATAATTCCAACAAAGACAATCTCAAATACAAGACAACGCTATCGGAAAAACAATATAATTTATACTACTTTATAATGCATTTAGGCCTTCTAAAATTAGAAGGCTTAAAAATTAAGCCTTCTAATTTTAGAAGGCTTAAAATTAAGATAAGGAGCTCCAATCATGAGATGACATGTGTCACTTCTTAACAAACTCCAAGCCTAACTTCTAACAAACTCCAAGCCTAACTCCTAACCACCAAAAATTAAGATAATGAACTCCAATTATAAAATGACATGTGTCACTTCTCAACTAAAAATTCATCTTTATTTTCAAATTAAAATATCTTTTTATCTACTTATTTATATTATAATCTAATTTCACCATATTTTCTAAAATTTTATGTTTTTTAATTCAACATCCATTTTAATATATTTTTATGAGTCTTTAGTTTTTATATTTTTAGTAGGTTTATTTTATTTTAATTCAAATTTTTACAACTTTAACATTTATTTCATTTATTCCAATCATATTATAGTCATCGGCGGGTACCCTTCTAGTCATTCAAAATGTATTCCTTAACTCTTAAAATACTTATTCATGAAACAAACTTAATCGCAGCTAAAAAATTTTCGAAACTAGACACCGCTGACGCTAGACGCAGACACTCGTCTAGTCGAAATGCAAATTTTCCTCCGCGTGCACAACTAAAACCTACTTTTCCTTACTTTTTCCTTGTTTATAAAAAGAAGCATTGTGTTTAAAAAATAATATAAAATAAACATTATTTAAAGTATAGACGTGCGTTTTAATGATGTATTTGTTCCTGGATAATAGTTCTACTAATTTTAATAACTCTAATTAAGTATGTAATGAGGATATAAAATTAAACGAATAAAGTATTGTCATGCTTTCTTAGTCAATGCCTCATCATATTCTTTTTTAACAACTATGTCGATACAAATTAAAAAGTCAAAAGAATTTTGTTGAACTAACTTTATGTATGTTTAGTTGTTTACGCAATTTCCATTTTAAATAGATAAGAAGATACCTAACTCTTTGTAAGTTTTAAATCAAAATGAATATTACTGCTTAATCATGAAATATTGATTGTTAAGCATTTTTAGAAGTTAAATGATCACGTCAATCTTTATAACCATCAAAATAAAATAAAAAAAGTTTGTCTAAGAGCAAGGGGTATGGGGGATGTCGATTTTCGCCACTTCCAACGTGGCACCTCGCCACTTGATTTCTTCCCTCGTCACGATACCCCAAGCCTTCGCCAGTTTGCATTTCGCCGTGGAAACAACGAAGAAAAGGACAAAAGGTTTTGCAGGTTTGTGTTTGTTTATTTTGTGTTTGTGATGTGTTTGTGAGGGTGGGTGGGTGGGGCCCAAGTGAATAGAAGTGAGTAAGTTGTGATTGAGGGGTATTTTTTTGTTATTGTGTTGGAGTGATGTGGAGGTGATGTGGCACACGTGGGACCAAAGTGAAGAGAAGTGGAGAAGTCACCATACCCCATGCTCTAAGTGTACTGATTAAAATGTATTAATCAAACACAAACACAAACACGAACTTTTCTTTTCGATTAGAAAATGTATGTTATTTTTAATTTAATGAATATCAAGTTTGCTTGTTTAAATGTATAAAACAATACTTTAAAAACACTTGTTAGATAATCACAATAAAAAATTATTTAATACTGAGTATCATTTTAAAGATACAGTGTAATTAATTAAGATTTTCAAAGACAAACTCAACTAGTTTTTGATTTTTGAATGTTGACTTTTATCTTTTCATCCATTTACACGTAAATTGTTTGTTAAGATTTACATAAAATCCAACCCAAAAACCAAAATCCAAAAATCCAAAAACATATACACACACACACTCATGCAAATCCATCTAAAAACCTAATGATCATCAAATATCATCCTCTTCTTCTTCAACTTCTCCCATGACGGCTCACAACACTCACCGAAAAGTCATCGAAATTCCGCCCAACGCGACCGAAGCAGCCGAAATATGCACTATTCAATGTGATCCAATAAAAAACCCTAATGGAAACTGCACGCAAATATGCTATGACGTATGTCCACCTTTTTGTAATAGTGCTAGTTATTATTCACCACAAATACCACCACTACCACCTTCACCACCGTTTCTCGACGATGGATACATCTTAAGTACACCCTCAAAGCATCACCATGCAAATCTAAGCCTAACCCTAAAAATATCACTTGCTATACTTGTTATCACTTTTTCTTTATTTTTACTGTATACCCTTTATAAGTTTTATACTATTTGGTATAGATCAAGACGACGCCACTCACCGTCGTCCACGACACCGGAGAATCAAGAAACACATGATGAGTTTCTTGATCATGATGTCTTAGATCACCCCATATGGTATATTAGAACTATTGGTTTGCAACCTAGTGTTATAAGTGCTATTAGTGTTGTGAAATATGATAAGAGTGATGGAATTGTGGACGGGACGCATTGTTCGGTTTGTTTAAGTGATTTTCTTGATGGTGAGACGTTAAGATTGTTGCCTAAATGTAACCATGCATTTCATGTTATGTGTATTGATACATGGCTTAGATCACACACAAATTGCCCTTTGTGTCGAGCTGGGATTGTTAAGAATAGTAGTGGTGCGAATTCAAGTTCTTTGGATCAAAATATTGATAATTTGGTTGGTGTGGAAGAGGCCCATGTGGCGGTTTCGATTATGGAGGATGTTAATGAAGAAAGATTAAGGGATGATGGGAATGATGATGAGGAAAATGTTGTTGGTGTTGGTGGAAGTAACATCAGAAGATCAGTTTCTTTGAATGGTTATGATGCTTGTAGGAATAGATCTGATGTGCATAGTACTAATAATTATTATTCGGATCGACATGATATTCAAATTCGATCACTTGATGGTGGTGATTTGGGGTTTGAAGTTAGCAAAGTTATTGATCAAACAGAAAATAATTTTCCCGCAGAAAGGGAATGATCTTGGTCCCGGCTCCATAAAGTTTCGGGTATCATTTCTGAAGAATTCTCAACAAGCTGAGGATCTTCGTTGGTTTTCTTTTTCTTATTTTTTGTTGAAATTTGAAGTTGTATAATCATGTTTTGTTTCTTGAAGGTGAAACAGAAACTATAAGTGCACAGTTTGGTGTTATTGATTATTCAGTTTATAAAATGTTTTGTTATTATTACTTGCTTATCATCAACATTTGATAGATATATGTACGGTGATTAGCAATTTCCGTATCCATTTCGTTATTTTCTATGACCATGACAAGATGATACATGTGTGAAGATGATCATCACAGGTGGCCTCATTTGGTACACGTTACTAATTTGGATATTTCTGTTGGTATAAATATATTAGTTTCCTGGTGAAACATTATCCTTTTGTTTGAAAATGAACTATGTTAAAGCATTAGCCGAATCACCTGATCTGAACTCGATTCCATCTATCTACAACTACTCTACAAACTCTAACGAGCCCCTGGCTTCTGACCCTCAAGAGTCAATCCCCATCATTGATTTTGCATTGCTGAACTCTACAGATGCTGATCTACGTTCCAAAGAAATCCAGGAACTCGACAAGGCCTGCAAAGAATGGGGATTTTTTCAGGTACTTGCTGTCTATTATTGATTTCAGTCACTTTAACTATGCCCGCAGATTGTTTTAAGCTCTTTTAGTGATTCATAACATGTTTAGGTGATTAATCATGGTGTTCCTGAGGCTTTGATGAAGATGGTTATTGAAAAATCGCATGAATTTTTCAATATGACAGATGAAGAGAAGAAAGATTTTGAAGAAAAAGATGTTCTAGATCCGATTAGATATGGCACAAGTTTTAATTTCAAGAAGGACAAAGTCTTGTTCTGGAGGGATTTTCTAAAGGTTATTGTACACCCCGAGTTTAACTGCCCAAACAAGCCCTTAGGTTTCAGGTAACCTGCATCACTCTCTAAGTCCCATTGATACCCTTTAATGTTTAAGTTACATACTTTTCCAAGTTCTGGTTTCAACATTTCCTTATTCCTGATGCATAGTCAAACACTTCATTCATCTAATTAGCTTTACAGTTTCTGTTAGAGGTACCGAGTTTGATGCAGTCACATAATAATGAGTTGATTTGGGTTATGCTTAATCCCAAACTGGCGAGGCTTTATAGATAATATGCCATTGGTCAATTGGGTTGAGCAGGTTAAACGGGTCAAAATTCATTCAAAGTGTATCTTTAAGCATTTAACCTCCTAGCTAACCAGTGAAACTTCAGCTTAGTGATTTTTCAGAAAAAGATTCACGTTAGTATTGTAACTATATAGTTTCTCTAATTGTTCTATCGTGTTTAAATATTTATCAAGAATCAAACAAGGAGAAATACAGTATTTGCAGGACCACCGAGCCCTCCTAGTATCTATAAGTTAATCATTTCGACCTAAACCTCTTACCAAACCCGCCTACTTTGGCACCTATTCTCATTTATTTTTTTGTAATTTCAAGCAAGAAAAGGAGTAACTTCAAAACAAACTTTATTTGCTTGAAAATGAAAATTTAAGAATGGAGAAAAGGTCAAACAAATACCACTTAATATGGTCCTTTCATTAGCAAAGAAACAAAAGGGCTGCTTTCAGTTCCAACCTTTTCTTATCAATTTGTTCAGTTGTCTATTTTGGTCAACAACCAACACTTAACCAAATTATTTAAACCCCATGTGATATGAGATTTGACAATGCTGCTTGCAAAAATTAAATTGAATATATATTTTGTATCTTACTCTTATGATATAATATTAAATTTATAAGCATCATTATTAGTTAAGGAAAATGTGAGGAGGCACAGGTATGATGCTTGTAGTTGACCTTTTACCAACTTTTGGCCCAATAAGTACCTATTATGTCTCTTGAACTAAAGGCTCTGGTCAAATGTACAAAGCCACATGTTCTTATAAAGAGGCTTGGTATGACTTTTAGAGGTCAAATGAACTGATATTGAATTTTTAGATTTGAATGTACTCTTTTGGTATTCAAGAACTAATTGACACATGCACTGGATTTGAACAAGTATTACCGTAGACAAGTGTATATTTAGATTTGTAACAGATTTATATTAAAAAGTCTAAGGAGATTAACATGTGATGCAGTGAAGTACTATTCGAGTACTCGCAAAGAACCCGAGAAGTAGCAAGAGGTTTGCTTAACGGAATATCATTGAGCCTAGGACTTGATCAATCTTATGTAGAAAAAGATTTGGAATTTAACTCTGGTTTACAAATTTTTGTTGTGAATCTTTACCCCCCTTGCCCACAACCGGAACTTGCAATAGGTATGCCTCCTCATTCAGATCATGGCCTCTTTACTCTCCTCATCAACAACGGTGTAGGCGGACTTCAGATTAAACATAAGGGAAAATGGGTCAATGTGAATGACACTCTTCCTAACTCGTTTCTAGTTAACACCGCAGACCAACTAGAGGTACGTATGTCTTTCTATGAACTAGGGGTGGCAATTCGGGTCGGGTTCGGGTTGGCAGGTTCGGGTTGTCAGGTTGGCGGGTCAGAAAATCCCAACCCAAACCTGACCCATTTAAATCATCGGGTCAGCTATGTCAACCCTAACCTGTTTAGACATAACCCGAACCTAACCCATTTATATATACTTGGGTTGGCGGGTTAAAGAAGTTACATGGGTTGAATATGTTAAACGGGTTGAATCGATTCAACGGGTTTCGGGTTGACCCATTTTGCCCTTTTTACATACAAAAGTTGGCACATTACACGAGTTAAACAGGTTAAACATGTTGTTGGGTCGACCCGTTTAACACATTTAACCCGCATAATAAAATATAAATAATTTTGAGTTTATGAAAAAAATCTTAAACGGGTTGGCGGGTCGACCCGCTTATTTTATTCTCAACCCGAACCTGACCTGTTTAATAAACGGGTTAGATAGGTCGACCCAAAACTGACCCGAAATCTATTTAGCACAACCCAAACCTGTTAATTTTCGTGTCGGTTTCAGGTCGGGTTTCGTGTCGGGTCAGAAATTGCCACCCCTACTATGAACCAACTTAGACTTGGTGTATAGGGACTTTTAAGTAGAGGTGGCAATTATAACCCAATCTCTTCATTAATGGGTTGATTCGGGATGTTTTTACTTAGGGTCATACCGGCAAAATAATTAAAAAAGGTGGGTCAGACGGAAATGGGTCAACTGGGTCGAGGGGATGAGGTCCCCAAAATGTGTCTTCAAAGCAGAATACTTTTATAATCATATTTGACACACAAAGTACTTATTAAAAAGTTGTAAGTTTTGGAAAAAAAAATATATATTAAAAAAAAAAAAAAAAAAAAAAAAAAAAAAAAGTGGTTGAACCAAACCCGTCCATTTGGACCCGTTTACAACTTGCCCCCGCTACATATTTTTTCACGTCTATTTTTTAGCCTTATATCAATGGGTATTGATGATGTTGCTTTTAGTTCGCAGATCTTTAGTAATGGGAAGTACAGGAGTGTGGAGCATCGTGCAGTGGTAAATAATGCCGTCACGAGGATATCAGTTGTTATGGCAAACGGGCCAGCACTGGATACAGTTGTTAGACCGGCTTATAAGTTAGTGGATGAAGAAATGTGCCCGGTGGCATATGTTCCCATGAAGTACAAGGAGTATCTTGAGATGCAGCAAGGCAACCAGATTGTTGGGAAAACATGTTTGCAACGGATTCAAGTATGACAAATAAATGTGTATGCAATTTTTGAGATGCCAATGTGGCAACGTCGGCCACTACTCAACCTATTAGCCCCCAAATTTTAGTGTCTATGTTTGTACATGTATATTTACCAGCAAAAAGGATAAGAATACAAGAGTGTAAACTTTTTGTGTACAAATAATTGGTGCACAATGTTACTATTATCAAGTAATTATACAATTTTACTAAATGAAAGATATCTTGTATGATCATTAGCAGCTTCTTGATTCCATTTTGGCTTCATCTATGATGACGACTGCCTAAACGCTTGTTGCTTTGTGAACACATGATATTTGGTGGTACGTGAAGATGGTACTCATATGTGGAATCATTTGGTACATGTTTAATCAATGCGATCATTAAACTATCATGTATACATATGCTAGTTTATGCTAGCTGTGTGTTGAGCATCCGAGGATGAGTTTTGTTCAAGTATTAGCCGAATCACCTAATCTCAACTCCATACCTTCGAGCTACACCTACTTTGCAAACTCTAATGAGCCACCGGCTTCAGAGCTAAAAGAATCAGTCTTCGTCATTGACTTTCGTTACTAACCTCTACTGATCCTGATCAACGGTCTAAAGTTATCAAAGAGCTCGATCATGCCTGCAAAGACTGGGGCTTTTTTCAAGTACCTGTTATCTATCTTCAGTCCGTCGTCAGTTCATATATGTGTTTCTTTTTACCTCTTTCGATGATTTTTAAAAACTGTTTAGGTTATCAATCATGGCGTGCATGAGTCGTTGATGAAGAAAGTTATTGAAAAATCAAATGACTTTTTTAGTATGACAGAAGAAGAGAAGAAAGATTTTGAAGAAAGAGATGTTTTCGATCCAATTAGATATGGAACAAGCCACAACTCTAAGAAAGATAAAATTTTCTACTGGGGGGATTATCTCAAGGTTATAGTACATCCCGAGTTTAACTCCCCGAATAAGCCTTTAGGTTTCAGGTAATTAGCATATTTCTTCCGTGATACCATTACATGTTGTACTTGCATATTGTTTTATGTACTATGTCCATGCTCCAAGATTATCTTATATTTGTAACAGGACGGTAGTTTTGGTATCTGACTTTCGGTCAAAAAGGTTGTGTAAATTAACAAAAAGTCTCTATGTGCTATGAAAAAAATAATCCAGAATGGCAAAAAAAGGTCATAGATAGTGTTCTTTTAATGGCAAAACCGAAACAAAAGAGTTGCTTTCATTTCAAACTCATTCTTGTCAACATTGTGTTTTGTCATCTATTTTGGTCAGCACACACACTTGATAAATATTTGAAATCTCATCCAATTTGACTAGGCTATTTCCAATAACCAATTGACCATAGACATGGGCCGGAGGAATTTTTTTTTTTTTTGAAGTTGATAGTAAAATTATATTAAGGACGAAAAATCGGTAACTACTATATTATACTTAAGTGATTGACATGTATGTTTCTTTTGTAAAGTCTTCTCTAGATAAATTTGCTCCTTGATCAGAGATGTACCATCTTCATGTATGCTCTTAAAAACCCGTAGTATGACTTTTAAAGGTCATCATGACTAAATGTGAATTTCTTGGTTGATATGAATTCTTTGCCATCATAATATCTTAATTACATATGCATTCAAGTCTATCTAGTATCAATAATACAAAATGTATTAGGTTTATTCTGTAACAAACTTCGTATCATGTTTAAGTTTAAGTATTAAAAGGTTTGAAAAAAATAAAGTCAAACACATTAACATGTGCTGCAGTGAAGTTCTGTCTGAGTACTCGAAAAGAACCAGAGAAATAGCAAAAGGTTTGCTTACTGGGATATCATCAAGCCTAGGAATCGACCAATCTGACATGGAAAAAGATTTAAAACTGGAATCCAGTTTACAAGTATGTTTGCTCAATCTTTACCCTCCTTGCCCACAACCCGAACTTGCATTGGGGATGCCTCCTCATTCAGATCATGGCCTCTTTACTCTCGTCATCAACAATGGTGTAGGTGGACTACAAATCAAACGCAAGGTCAAATGGGTCAATGTGAACGACACCATTCCTAACGCATTTCTAGTAAATACTGCCGACCATCTTGAGGTGAGTGAATTGTGTATCGGGTGCAAACAGATTCGAGTTAAACCCTTTGACTTTTCATATGAGTTCAAGCATGTTAGCTTGGGTTGGGTACTTGGGTTAATGCCTAAACATTTTGTTGTCCATTTTCTAGAAGTTTTAATGGTAAATGCTTAACTTTTGGTAGAAACATTATCAAAGCAATTTTAAGTCTAACAATAATATGATTACGGGTTTGTGCGTGTTAAAAATAGAGTTTGATGACTTTCAACCCATTTGACTTGCTCTATCTTAGCTAAACTTATTTCTTGGACCCATTTATGTAATAACAAGACCCAAATCGACCACTTTATAAGCAAATGGGTCGGGTCACGACAGTCACCTCTAATTTGAGGCTAGTTAAGTTTGTCTCAAAGCGATTAATGTTGCATCTCTAATTTGTGTAGATATTCAGTAATGGGAAGTACAAGAGTATAGAGCATCGTGCTGTCGTGAACAATGCAGTCACAAGGATGTCTGTACTTATGACACATGGACCGTCCCTGGATGCAGTGGTGAAACCGGCTCATCAGTTGGTGGATGAAGAAATTAGCCCGGCATTATACGTTCCAATGACGTACAAGCAGTATCTAGGTTTGCAACAAAACAACACAATCGCTGGGAAAAATTGTTTAGACCGGGTTCGGGTACATGAGTAAACGTATACGCATTCTGTGTGATTTCAGTCCAAGCAACTTGTCAACGCTTGTTATTTAGAGTTGATAAATAACTTCTGCTTCATTGTCAAGTATTTATCAATGTAAAAGAAATGTTGCATTATCATATGTCTGAAGTCTTGTTTGCTAATGTTTTTGTTTTCAATGTTAGCATCTATTTTTATCGGTATAACCTGCCCTAGATAACATACCTGTTAAGTGTTTTGGAATACCACCATGAATGCACAAAAGATTCTAAACACTGTTCATATAATGTTATCATTATTTGATGTTCAATTCGCACATCCAATGGCTAGCTAGTTTTTAATTTTCTTATTACTCACTACTAGCCGAGTACCTGCGGAATGTTTCAAGATACTGAAAAATGAAAATAACCACTTTTTAAGACGGGGCTTAGGTCTGAAATTGGTTTGTATGCAGATTTTGATTATGAGAGTGGTAATGAATTGCATTTGCAGATATGTAGTTTGCTTATAATTGATAGGTAGTCGTCATGATTGATGAGGAACCAAATTAGCGTATGTTATTCTTCAGGTCGGGTTTATTGAATAAACTTGATTAATATTCTTTGGACTTGCTAATTTCAATGATAATAAGGTTTCAAATATCAAAAGATAGCGAATTTTATGATTAAATTATCTGTATTAATAATTTGTATTGTGAACAAAAAACAAAAACGTCAGGATGGCCGAGTGGTCTAAGGCGCCAGACTCAAGTTCTGGTCTTCGAAAGAGGGCGTGGGTTCAAATCCCACTTCTGACATAATTTTTTGATATTATTTTTTTCAATTGAGGTCAAAGTCAACAGCTTTTTTTTCAATTCAAAGGTCTAGCAATTGGCTAAATTAATGAAAAATAATAATAATAAAAAGTAGGGTCTCATTTTTGTAGTGGGTTAAGCAGATGCCAACTACAATTTCAAAGTTTGGTTTCTCCTAAACTTTTAACAATTGGCTCGTTTGGTTTGTTGTCAGGAATGACAATGGGTATCGGATTTGGAATGAGGTGGAATGATAATGGGTATGAAAAAGTGTATCATTACGATTGTTTATGTTTGGTTGATAAAATATGGTATGAAAAAGTGTATAGATATTTTAATTTTGTAGTGGAAAAAAGAGGGGTCCACGGGAATGGATTTCATAGACACCAAATTGGTGTGTAATGAATCTATGACTATGATATACCCATTTCATTACCGGACCCACAAAACAAACACCGACTATGACTTTGAAAGCCATAGTCTCATTCCCATTAATGCAAACCAAACGGGCTCTTTTCAGGTTTGTATTGGGTTAAGCAGATGCCAACTATAATGGCAATGTTTGGTTTTTCACTTTTTCCTAAACTTAAGGTTTGTATCTTTATTTTACTTATTTTTAATACTAGAAACTTTGGTTTATATTACGTGTGAAAGAGTTACATTATCGATTGATTAAATTACATATCTATTTATGATAGACACTTTGACAATAAGATAGACATTAAAAATCTAATGGAGCGCATAATTAGGTTTCGGCTTTAACTTATACAGTACTCCTCACAGTTTGAACCAGAGATTTTCGGATGCAAATGCCGGTTAAATTGTTGAAACAGTTTTCTTGGTTATCTTCTTTTTTAGTTTTGCTTGCTTCTTTCTTTTTATTTGCACGGAGGTAGAGTTGTATCCAGCCAAGTTGTATTATGCTTGAAGACTTTTTTTTTTTTTTTTTTTTTTTTTTTTTTTTTTCATGTCATGGCTTACTTTGCCTTAAATAGGAGTGATAATTATGTGATCAACTATTTTCAAAAATAACAATGATCTTTGGTGTTAAAACAAAGAGTTATTTCGATGAGACAAAAATAGTTGATTGATGACCAAAATTTATAGGTCAGAGTTTATGCGAAAGGAAAAAGTCTAATTTAAAAATTAAACAATAAAGCGGTATAAAAAATTGATCGATATCTTTTCGTATCAACGGAAAATAGCCTTATATGATAACAAGTTTACAGTTTGCTGCATTGGTCCATTGGGTAAAAGATGGTACAGAGATAAAAGAAGTGTTCCTTCTTGTTCATGAAAATGTTTCTTTTGGCAGTGCCTTTCGGTTGTGTCTTTCAGCAACAGGTGGTGCCATCGGCAATAAGTAATGTTTGCCGTTCGGTATGGGCCATTCGGCCACATACGCCAATATTCCCCCCAGTATCATATTATTGGGAGTACCAATGATGTGATACTTAGTAATTTTATATCTTTTCATTTTTTATTTTTGCCGGAGAAACTAATCCGTTGGGCTTCACTGGGCTTGGTGTGATGTACATAATGACAAGAATCATAATTATCTAGCAGTCAAAAAACACTGCCTTTATTACCTCGGGATTCGGGATTATGACACATGTTCATGCATGCGTCATCCTATGGTTTATATCATGCTACGTCAGCATCTGACATGATGCGACGTTTCGCACTACCAATTTTTTCCCTATAAATAGTCCACTTTCTTTCATTTTTACCACTGTAATTTTCACACACACTTCTCCGAAAGATTTTTTGATACTCCACCTTTCGTCTTCAGGTACGTTTCGGTTTTATCTTTTCTTTACGTTTGGTTATACCCTTCCCAAGCATCCATTATGTCGGCAACTTCTTCACAGGTACATATAGAAGAAGAAGTACCGGAAGAGGTGAACGAAGTGCTCAAACCTAAGTTCGATGTACATATTATACTTCAAAAATGAGCGAGGAAGAGTTAGCATGGATAGTTGCTCACTTTGGTGTGTCGGCAGACCTAAACCCTAGGCTGCCTCAAGAGGGTATAACCATGAATAATTTGCCGAAAGATGCTATAGGTTTATACTATGAATACTTTGCACAGGGAGGTGTTAGGGTGCCTTTCTCTTCTTTTCTTTTGAGTGTAATTAGATATTATAAAGTACATATTTTCTAGATGGTTCCCCTAGGATTAAATAGGACAACCCTTTTTGAAGTTTATTGTCGGAGTTTGTATATCAACCCAACCCCTTCACTTTTTTGGGCCGTTTATAAATTAAACAAACAAGATTGTTGGTTTTCATTCGATCATCGAGCGGGAAAGGATGAAAAGGTTTGCTTTAAGGAGATTTTGAATGGTCTGAAGGGCTGGAAACACAAGTTCTTTTTAATTGATAGGAGAGTGCGATTCCATTTGCTATGTCATGGAGGCATCATGACTCGAATTTCTCGGATCCAAATCGGAATGGTGAATATAAAGAGGAGGATGCAGTGAGTTTAGCTGACAATGTGATTGAGCTTCGTAAACCTTTAGGGAGCATTTTGTATGTTGCTGGTCTCACTGAAAAGTGGAACTATCTTGGGTTTAGGGCCTCCTTGAGGGATGCTAAGGGGAATTGTATGGTATAAGTCTTATCTGTTTGTGAATATTTTTCTACTTTCTTTATTTTGCTGAAAATGTTTTGGTTTTTGCAGCTATCACCATGTCGGAGTATCTGGTTCATCCTAAATACAAAGAAGCAAAGATGATGAAAGGAGATGCTTATGCAGAGGGACAATCGCACCTTTTACATGTTATGACACCTGCAAAACCTAATGCCACTCTTGCGAACAAGAACGAAGCAATGAATAAAGTTGAGATGGCCGCCTAGCTGATAAAGAGAAGAAAAGGAAACAAGCTGAAGCAAAGGCTGCTGGAAAGGAGGGTTTAAAATTTAAAATTCATGCTAAGCGTCCGGCTGAGAAGAGGGTTCGTCCCGGCCAGCCAAGAAAAATAAGAAAAAGGAGGATGTTCCGGTGGTTCATTTGGAATCTTCAGAGCATGTGTCACATCCTTATCCTTTGAACATTATTCTTCCGGTAAACAAGAAAAGGAATAAGGAGATTGAGGAAGGTGGTGCAAGCAATCACCTGGAAGATGTACACAATAATGATGGAGAAGTTAACAAATATGTTGGTTGTTCGAATGTGTGGGTTAACGTCGGAGATCGGAATGAGGATGAACCTTGATCAGTTTCCCAGCGAATATCCACCAAATGGGACGGTAATCCACCTCTTCATGTCGAAGCTTCTAAAACGACTGTTGAGATTCAAAGTAAGTACTTCAGGTTAAGAGTTTGCTCGTTCTGATTATCTACCTCTGTTTAAATTTGGATTTTTGTTGAATTTATAAGGAGTCCCTCTCATGCCTCTTTCGAAAGAAGCAAAGGTAAAAACGCTGAAGAAGAAGAAGAATATGATGAGATTTCTGCTGAGTACTTTGCTCCTCGATGGTCCATCAAACAGAATAGTCGAGTGATTCTTCAAAAGTTTGTCATGATCTTTTGATGCATTTGGCTACTCTGATAGAGAAGGAATCTCTGGGGGCCGCAATGACAAACAGGATGTTCATAGAGCCTGGATGGGCCTAGGGAGGGGGATATCGCTAAGGCGGATATGTTGTTGCGTTTTGAGACCCTTAGCTAGGTGTATGCTGACTTATACCAAGCTTATAAAGTTTGTGACAAAACTCAGAGAGACAACCTCCATATCTATAGCGGTTTATCAACTAAGTTTGAGTCACTGGAAGATGAGCATTTAGCATATGTTGCAAGAGAAGTGGGTTTGAATGACAGGGTTAAAGAGTTAGAGGAAGAGAAAGAGGAAGGGAGGAATGTTTCGGCGACCCAAGTTGAGCAAATTAGACAATTAGAAGATGAGTTAAAAAAAGAAGAAGAATGCTTCGTTGGCCGAGGAGGAAACTGACGATGCCATTTTTAGGAAGGAAAAAGAGGATATGCCCATGACGTTGGGCCAAAATGAGATGGTAAAGTTTAATGACAAAGAAAGAGTTGGTACTGTCAGTCGTGTGCCAGCTTCTGGGTACTTATGAATACAAAACAAGCCTTGCAGTTCCTTTTAGCTTATGTTTTACAGCGGGTTGGTTGGGAGGAGTAAGCCTTGATCGTTTTGAAGAGAATTTGGGCAAAATGCTTGTGGACACGGAAGACTTGGATTTACATGCTGATGAGGAATATCAAAAGCTATACGATGAGCTTTTCAACAAGGAGTGTCTGTACGTAGAGAAGATCCAGAAGGCTTACTATCAACCTCTGGGCGATATTATGAACATTCTTCCAGACCCTGCTCCTCCTAAGCCGATTGTTGATCATGGTGAAACCTTTACCCTAGAGCATACCGAGAACCCCTTGCTGAAGAGATCCAAAACTTTGATCAGACTCCTCAGGTTCCTTAATTTGCATCTTTTCCATCTCTATCTTATTATGAAGCTTTTTATCTCATGTTTGTGCAACATCGGATCGAAGAAACCGCGAGGCAATAAATCATCCTTAGTTGCTACTTTTAGTTAAGATAAAAGAGCCGTCAGGCTATAAATAATTTTGTAACCATGTGGGTGTTGTTTGGATACTTTATCCGTTAGGTTTGTAACATGGGTAGCCGTCGAGAGCTACTGTTTGAATACTTTCTCTTTATTTTGTGCTTAATGATAACATTTTGATCATATCTTGCATTCGTGTGTTTTCATGAGTTGTTTATCATATAACATTTTGCCGATAGTCATATTGATATTTCGTTAGTGACTTTGCACTTAGATTTTTCTTTTCTTGATGTTTCCTTTGAGTATTGACTACACGTTTCCCCGAAGGAGGACATCCGTCGGGGGGAGTCACTCGAGTATTCTACTCAAAGGAAAGATAATCACCTATTGATTTTGCACCAATAGGCTTAACCGTTCAGTGACTTTGCACATGGGTTCTTCCTTTTTCAGGGAATATAGTGACTTTGCACTTTTCAATTATCTGGTAACTTGGCACCCAGGGATTTAATTGTTCAGTGGCTTTGCACCTAGGTTCTTCCTTTTTCAGGGAATATAGTGACTTTGCACTTTTCAATTATCCGGTGACTTAGCACCATTGAACACTGACTACACAATTCCTCGGAGGTCGTGAGCAGCTGGGAGAGTCACATTAGAATTATGCTTAAGAATAATCATTGGAAAATCACCTCCCTCCAAATCCAGGGGATAGCTATGTTTGTCATTCATTCACTGAAAAAAAAATATATACATTGCATTGGATCAGGAATTCTAAACACAATAGCACTTATAAAAAGCAGTTTATAGATTAATGGCATGCCAAGTCCGAGGTACTTCTCGTTCTTCCATTTTCTGCAACTTGTACGAGCCATTTTGGTATGCTTCAGTGATCCGATATGGGCCTTCCCATGTAGGTACCAAATTTCCCAAGTTTTCCACCTTGCTGGCTTCGTTCTTCCAATATAAAAAATCTAATACTTTGAATGTCACAGGGCGAACCCTCTGGTTATAGTATTGTTCGACTTTCTTTTTATACCTTGCTTCACGAATAGCAGTTGTCTCCCTTTTTTCCTATAACATATCCAAGTTCAAGTAGATCACTTCTTCATTACCATTTTCTTTTATCGTCATGGTTTGAAAGGTTGGCATTCTTATTTCCGACGGGATAACTGCTTCACTCCTGAAGGCAAGCTGAATGAGGTTTCTCCATTACTTGTATTTAGGGATGTCCGGTGAGCCCATAGGAAATTTAGTAACTCGTCGACCCATTTGGCTCTTTCTCTTCCTAGCCTCGACTTTATACCCTTCATTATACTCTTGTTATCTCTTTTAACCAACCCGTTGGCCTGTGGGTGAGCTACAACAGTATTCATCTGCTTGATGTTCAACATTTCACACCAGCTCTTGAACGGGTCATTAACGAGGTTGGTGCCATTTTCTATCACAATTACCCTCGGTAAGCCGAATATGCATACAATGTTCTTCCATATGAATTTCTTGACCTCGTTGCCTATTGTTTGTGCTAGAGGTTTGGCCTCGATCCATTTCGTGAAGTAGTCAATGGCCATAATGATGTATTTAACTTTCCTTGGGGCCTCCGGGAAAGGACCTAGCACATCCATTCCCATTGGTAATACGACCATGGTGCCATGATTGAAGTCATTAAGGTTTTATGGAGCTTTGGTACAAGAACATGTATTTGGCATGTGTCACACTTCCAGATTTCTTCTCTAGCGTCTCGGTGCATTGGGGGCTAGTAGCATCCCTGTCTCATCAGCTTTGCTACCATTGACCTTGGGCCGGAGTGCATTCCACACGCACCTTTATGAACTTATCTTATTACGTAATTGGCATGCAGTGGATCGACACATCTTAGCATGGGACCAAGGTGTGATTTAATGAAGAGAGCGACATCTTCTATTACATAATTGTCACACCCCGTCAATGGCGGAAACAGGGGATGTAACTAGAAAAGGCACATTGCGTAACATCATAGATTCATACCTCATATTTATTTCAGTGATAGTTTACAACTTTTACAAAACGATCCTTGTCTCAAAATTGATAGAAAAACATGTCTCTTTTGAAATCTTGTTGTCTTGAAACCATAGTAGCAAAAATGTCAAATAGTTGACTCCAATAAACGTGCCTTCAAATACCTTAGTAATGATCCACCTGAAAATGGTACTAGAAAACGTCAACATAATGTTGGTGAGCTCGTAGGTTTGAAAATAAAACCACGAAGCTGTGAATAATATAGCGTAGGACAATAGTGAGCATGAATACCAATTACAAGCACTTTAGTAAAACAGTAATAGTGTCACGCCAACTGAGCCTATTATGTCCAACATACATATATCCAATACCATGTGGGGAGCTACCCTGATAGATCTATCATCACGTGGGCCCTCTGCAGAGAGTTAACAGTTGGGCAGTCATGAATTCACAAAGCAAAACATTTTATAGCATATAATCGTATCATCGCACATATATGTCGAAAATCATGTAAAACAGTAGATAACAGCATAAAAACATTTGAAAAGTATTGAGTACCATTTTTCCCCAAGGAAAATATAGTGAAAAAGGGGTTACGAAAACTCACCTCAGAGTACGGCGACGCAAGTGATACAAACGGTTTCAAGAAGCAAGACACAATGGTACACGAACGGCACAACCTAATAATTATAGTTTGACTCAGAATATATCTAAAAAAAATAGTATAATGTACATAAGTTTTCGAAGGATAACGTATTCGTGGATGACTCGTATCATCGTTTGTAAAAAGTTTAGTATCGAAACTCATGTGGTTTTTAGGAAAAATATAGACTCAAGGTAACTCACGCCAAAATAACAAAGTCGGAAAAGTAACGAAAGGACGATAAGAAGGAATAACGAAAAGACAAGAATAATAAAAGGACAACGAAAAGGACACGTCGATAGCATGTTTCTGTGTTTTATGTGGAGTTTGTTAGGACTCCATGGATCGTTTAGAGCGCTAGGGATTAACAATAACAAAGACTATAACATGCACAACGGAATAAACTAATCACTACTTTGTCATTGAACAAGGTTTCATTCACCATCACCTCCAATTATAATAATAACGTGTTACCTAAACGTAACAGGGATCAAAGACTTGATCTTGGGGGTTAACTAACACTAACCTAGGCATTTACAATGAACTACACGCCTAGGACACACACACACACCTTTAGTCGACTACATTATGGAAGACTTAATTAAATAAAACCTACATCCCATGTCCTCATTATATACTAGAGGATTAGGGTTTACAAATCTCTACGAAGGACTAATAAGTAAATCTTCTTTTGCAAGCAAGTCCCTCCATCTTTTTGTAGGTTTCATCTTTGTCACTTTAAGTCCCTTTGTTTCATTCTTCTATTTACTTTGTCTCATCAAATCAAGAATCCCAACAATCTTCCCCTATTTGATGATGACAAAATAAACAAATCCGTGTACGAACTTCCCTAGACGAAGTAGCATAAGTTGAGATGTAAACATCTCCCTGAATGAAACAAATCTTGTCTTCCTTTGTCTTCCCCTTAATCCATGCCACGCCACTCAAACATCTCTTCCCCTTTTTGTTATCAAGAAATAAAGAACATATGCAAATATGATCTTTACCACCACGAACCAATACCACACATCCAATTCATCATTCCAATGTCTCAAATTACCCTCCATGAAGTTTTCCGCAACTAAAAATAAACTTGAAACAGTAGAAATCTAAACCATCAGTAGTAATACTAATCAATAGTAGTAAGAATCAAAAACTTCCCCTTGAGTGGTGAATGAACATCAAATGATTCTTCAAGTCTTATGTCTTGCACTGTAGATGACATCGAACGTATACAACCAATGTATAGGGAGACCGCAATCTCTTTACAAAAACCTTCATCTACTATTTGTCAATTCGTTGTCATAATCATTGAAGCACGAACAAGTTATCTCCATAGTGTAACACCCACTTTGAGATATGATAAGAGCGTAACTCAACTACAATATCAAATAGGTTATGATCAATTATCTTCGTAATCACCTATTCAATCAAACCTAAAAAAATACGAGCCTTTTAAAATGTTTAAGAACAAATAACCAAACTCCTGTGTGTGTAAACCAATATCCCATGTGTGTGTCGCCAAAAATCCATAACAATTATTACACTCGACTTCCCCTCAAATCCAAAACCATACGAGAACCAAAAATCATATAGTATCCGATATCGAGTAATATAAGCAGTGGAAACAATTTATATCGGACAATGCTAGCAGCATAAACATCAAACGCAGTAGTAGAAAAATATAACGCTAGCAGTAGGAACATATGACAGCAGTAGAAACACTCTAGCGTAGCAGTGGTAACTGATCATGTACAGCAGTATTAAAACAATCTTACTCCAGTAGTAGAAACTTTATAAACCATAAAAATATCAACGTGATCACTTGTACACTAAGAAGACATCATTAGTCCTTACTTATGTGATCAATACCATGTGACGTCTCCATCAATTCATTTATATCACATGACTAACATCCAATCTCCATGTTTAATTCCACATGCAGCCCATATATCCAAGCATTAGTCTCACCATTCACTAAACAAGAATAAGATATCAACGTTCAAGACCATTCTTTATTTTCCCATACATAGATCTTCAATCACAACAAGTATTGCAAAACCAAGATGTAAGCTTGAACAGTAGCAAACACAACGTAGCAGCAGCAGTTTCAGAACATAACAAGAGCAGTAGTAATGAGAACGTAGCAGTAGAAACTCATTCGAGCTAGCAGTGGAAACTGAATCATGCTAGCAGTGGTTGAGTAAATGCTAGCAGTGGTTACTAGGATGAACAGCAACATAATCACAAAGTTCTGGGACCAGCAGCAGTACATGTGATACATAATTAACATCACTAAAATCTGCCCTTGTATAAACTCGATATATAACCCATGGACAATCTGGGTACTATCTGCTGTAGTTAATACCATGCACCAATACTCATGCGTTGTCACTCTCAAACAAAAATCAATAACAACAGCTCCATCATGTCAGTAATAACATCAACACAAACGGTAAGAGTTAGGGTTTTGTATGCTTCTTTGAACCAACATCAGTTACATCGGTCCAACCTAAAAATCGGTCAATAAGTTGTCCAAAACCAGCTTTCTTCCATGAATAATAGACACTAAACAACTTATGAACAACTTCCATAATGATTTAACACAAAAAAAAATGAAGTCAATAAGTTGTATATGCAGAAAACCCTAAAAATCGACTTACAAAACCTCCTTCTGCAACCATATTCGACACCTTATAACTTTTGATTGAGAACTTAGATCGATGATCCCTCCGGTGAAAAGTTGGATGGGTATATAGAGAACGTCCACCAAAAATTTTGTCACGATCTAACGGTTAAAGCAAAAGTTATGATCGTTTCAAAACAGTGCTGCAGAAGCATTACGAAAATTGTTTAGATTCGAATTTTTTCATATTTTCGCCATTCTTCGACCAATAAAACCTTGCGAATCCCTAGGTAACGAGCTCTCCAAGCTCTGATACCAATTGTGGAGTTTGTTAGACTCCTTGAGATCGTATTGAGCCTTAGGGTTAAACAATAACATAGATAAAGAACATGCATAGCGGAATTAAACAAACATCATTGTTATTGACACAAGGTTTCTTTCACAATCACCTCCAATTATAATAATAACGTGTTACCTAAATGTAACAGGGATCTAAGACTTGATCTTGGGGGTTAACTAACACTAACCTAGGCGTTTACAATGAACTACACGCCTAGGACACACACACACCTTTAGTCGACTACATTATGGAAGACTTAATTAAATAAAACCTACATCCCATGTCCTCTTTATATACTAGAGGATTAGGGTTTACAAATACGTACGAAGGACTAATAAGTAAATATTATTTTGCAAGCAAGTCCCTCCATCTTTTTGTAGGTTTCATCTTTGTCACTTTAAGTCCCTTTGTTTCATTATTCTATTTACTTTGTCTCATCAAATCAAGAATCCCAACATTTTACCCCGCAACCCAAATGGTTTATAAAACGTTGTGGTTTTAGAAAGAATTATACATTTGATGAAAAGTGTACCATGTTAATAATTAAGAAAATAGAAAAGTTTATAACGTTTGCAAATCGTAATGGTTTAAGTTATAAAATGGTTTTTATAAAATTTTGGACATGATGCGTCCGATTATAGAATATTTCCAAGTCGTTACGACTTTTTAATAACGAGTTTTATTTATTACATTTCCCCAATTTGAATATAATTTATTCAGGTTTTATAAAAATTTTACAAGTTGTAATTATTTATTTGTTTGTTATCATTCGCGTGAATATTAGTGTTGGGTTTATCGACCATTTTATGTCTGAAGTACAAAATTGTCCATAATACATCAGCTAATACCGTAAATCCAATAACGAGCAATCCAATGTCATCCAAGCATAGGTTTATGTAACAATGTCCAATACCCATAACAATATCCAAGTATTCCCAAATAGCATCCAAAACATCATCGACAAAACAAAGATTTAAATTAAGTTAGTAAATGAGTAAAGTAAAACAGTTAGGATAATTAAAAGAAACACAAAACAATATAACCCAAATACATTGGGCTTTGGCCCAATGCTTCATACATAACCAAATACACTCACCTTGGGCTTAAAGGCCCAAGTTTACCCAACATAGACTCCACATGGGCTTGTTAGCCCAAACGGCTATGCCAAACCTAAATCATAAACACAAATACAAACGCATACTCAAATACAAATGCAACAGAACTCACGTTTGGTTTTATACCTTTTCAAATATTTTGACACAAAATGGTGACTAGTGTGGCTTAACTTCGAGCTCACACTTAGTCGGTTTAGACCACACAACGAGACCCATCCTTCTTGGATATGCCTTAGCCATAACTTGACCACAATGAGGCACTAACGGGGTGTCTCGTTGGTTGACTACCACACAACAAGCATCAACAAGAGGTCTCCCTACCTTGTTATTGACTCGAAACCTAACTCGCAGCTACACAACAATAACCAACACCATTTTCAAGTCAAGTCCCCACGACACTACTTGTGTCGGGATACACATCACGGTCATACACCTAGTGTGTCGTGTTTCAATCAATCCATAAGCAAACATACATGACCCTAAGGGTCATACAGCCTAATATTCACACATACGACCTCTAACGAGGTGCTAATCATC
Organism: Chrysanthemum seticuspe; assembly: GCA_019973895.1. NCBI lineage: Eukaryota > Viridiplantae > Streptophyta > Magnoliopsida > Asterales > Asteraceae > Chrysanthemum > Chrysanthemum seticuspe. The sequence continues at coordinate 228,429,022 of BPTQ01000005.1, forward strand.
ACCAACAAATCAAAGACTCGGCTGAAAAATAAACACCATCATCACGAACATACAGACTCAAATAAACATCATATCAAGGCCGTGACGTGACTCGTACGATTCGCGACTCGACACACTTGGGTCAAAATCCACTCGGATATACAACAAAACAAATAAACGCGTGACAACTCAACAAGTAACAACATAACAATGTACGAATAAGAAAAGAAATCAATAAATAATAACGAGTCAACCCAACTCAGTGAGTTGACTCGGGCGAGTTGACTCAACTCACTTAGTTGAGTCGACTCAGCAACGAGTCGTACGGTTTGATGAAGAACAAATAGATCCACACGAGTTTTGTTAGAAAACAATTGGTTTACTCATTTTTAACATGAAATCATTTTGGTTAAAATAAGTCCGAACGGATTTAATATAGAAGAAACAAAATTAAGGTGATGGTGGTGGTGGCGAGTTTACCTGCGCACGGAAAAAGGGAAAAAGAAGGCGGCGGTACGGTGGTGACACGGCGGTGTCTCGTCAAGACATTGTAAATGACCCTTTCTCGAACTCAAACCAACTCAGAAAACATCCTTTCTTCTTGATCTATCTCGTAAGACAACAAAAGTGGGTGGCCGGAAATAGTTACGGCGCCGGAAATGAGTTTTCTGGTGAGGTGTGTGTGATTAATGAGAGAGAAACCCTAATTTTCTCTTTTATATGCCAGGAGGGGCCGGTTTTGCCGAAGAGGATAGAAGGAGGGTGGCTGAGCAAAATAGTGCAAGGGGTGCTTGTGTAAATGTTTGTAATCTTTTATAATATTATGAAGTGGGGCCCATTCGGGCTCGGTAACGATCGATTTTGACTCGGGATTTGAACCATTACGTTTAAAATAGTTTTTCCATGAAAAATTATTTACACGACTAGTATTTCATAAATGTTACTGAAATCGTATTAAAACGTTTATTAGGTTACGGTTGTGCCGATACACGTTGTGTGCCGGTTTTCACGTTTTGCGATGAAGTCTCTTGTTTTCAAATCAAATTCAAAAGCTCAAAAATGAAATATAAACAATAATAAATGAAATTTATTATTAAATAGGTTCCGAAAATTACCGTTTGTCACAAATAGATTCGAGTTTTTTTATAACCAAGTATTGCCCTAAAATGCCGGTTGCTACAGTCTACCCCCGTTAAAAGAATTTTGTCCTCAAAATTCAGCTAGTATTACTTTCGAAAAGGTGTGGGTACTCAAGTCTTACTTGTTCATTTCATCCATAAGTAACTCATGACCTCGGTCTAAGTTCCAACAAACTTATGACTAGAATCTTGTCTCATCTAAGTTGCTCAACTTCCTTTACAATATTTTCAGTTGGCTCTTCCTCAACACGAATAAATCACCAAGCTGACACTTTAAGGGGTGATAACTAGTTGATCACCAACCAGGCTTTACTTATGGTCCCTTACACGTGAATCACTAAATTTCAGAGAATGCTAACAAATCCAGATGGCCAATTCCTGCTAACGAAACTGCTAGTCTAGTGCAAACGCTTTAGCCACCTATTATTTTAATCAACAAGACCAATGCGTATGTAGAGCTCAACGTAGATCAAGGTTGTAGCGAAGGAATCTAGAAATCAATTCAGATCTTCAACATGGCGGTCACTACTTATGCGTCAAGGTGAAACACTACTAATAGCCTTAACTTGTGACAACTAAATCCAAATTCGTACTTCCGGGTGTAATGAGATAGGCATTCAAAGGTATCTTTCGGGTGGTGAAATTCGATGGAATAAGCCATTTCATCTTCGAGCAAAATCATCGATGCCGTAGGCAAATTTTCCTGTAGCTTGAGTTGATCATCAGCTTACATCTAACTTAATCTCACAACTCATCAAACAAGAATTATCACGAGATTAAGCTAAATAGCAAGCAGAATTCCACATTAAGCAAAGTAACAACTTGATTCTAGCTCAATCTCGCAACTCATCAAACAAGAACTGTCACGAGATTAGGCCCTGTGTCAAGTTATTGAAAAAGAGAATTTAACGTTTTTGATGATTTGGCTCAACTTAGGAATTGCTCACAAAAAAACGAATAGGTACCTACGGCTAGGATTGGCGAGATTAGCAAATAAATCAAGTGTACTATCGAAGGAAGTGAGTCACTAAGAAAGAACTTGGTAAAGGAGACATTATAAAAGTTGTCTACGAGATTACATAGGTAGGTCTGAAGGAGGTTTTCCTAATCTTGAAGAGACGAGTTGAATTAGGTGTATGTAAGGGTTCTTCGTTATGTTATGATGTCTTACAGATCATCGAGTATCCATTGAGGAGGGGAAGATCAGTCGTTATCTTTACGTTCTTCATCGAGACCCAACACGGGTGTAGGATTTGTAGTTCCAAAGGTTTCGTACACGGAGTAGAGATCTCTAACGTCATAACAATGAAAACAAGTCATTTGAAGTTAGAATTACTGGAGCGAAAAGGTGAATGGGTAAGGCACTACGTAGATTTGGCACGAGCACTAGATACTAGTGTAGTCATTTAGGTCGCTTTATTTGAGGCTGCACCGCATAGTTAACTTGAGGGAAATGTGGTCTCCATGGACTTCCGAGGGTCAATGCATTCGCCAAAAGAAGGTGAACAATGATATGGGTTCCCATCGGAAAGATCAATATGACAAGAAAACTGAAGAATCTAAGGAAAGAGTATGAGTTTCTAAAGTGACTGATGAGGAAGTAAGGGTAGCACCGGGTGTTGTGTCAGGTATCTTCCTCGTCTACAACGTACTTACTTCCGTCCAATGTCTAGTGCCAAATAGATTTTTGGTAATTCAATCATAGTATCGTGTGAATTGCGACTCAATAAAATCAAGTGGGGTGTTTGTTGCAAAATTTGTAGATGGAGAAAATATTTTATTACTGTAGAAATCATTGATGATGTTTTCAGTAATATTGATGGGGAGAAAATCTGGTAAGATAGATTATGGAGTAGTTAGGTAGTTTTGTTGTGGCTATCGGGAGGGAATTGTCGACTAGAAATCGAAAGAAAGAAAATCCTACGTGATAAAAATTATTAAGACAACGCCTCCGAATAAAACAATGATTGTCGTCTATGAAAATTGAAGAAATAAAATAAAGGCTTCATAATAGGGATGGGGAGCATTGAATAATACAAAAATGAGTACAATAAGGTTATCCGAGTAGGTAAGATTGAAATATAAATATCTAAGTTTGTCGAAGGTGTTGGTTAAAAATAAAATCAGGTCGAAACATGACAAAGAAAAATACACAGTGCATGTGTGTCCGCGTACGTCGATTTAGAGTTGTAAAAGAAAAGAGAAGTAACGTCGGTACCAAGTGGTCGGCAACTTAAGGGTGAGTATCACAAAAATACATGAGAGCGTGAATTAAGACACAAGAGTGTATGTGTAAAACGTGCGGTTTAAAAATTCCGCGTAGAATTTTAATAGGAAATTTTTATAAGGATCACAAGGTAAGAAGTTCATTGGCATCTTCGTCCGATAAGAAATTACAATTTCAACGGCGTTTGATCAACGTGAGTAGTCGTAACGAGTAATCTCAAAGTGGGCAAGAACTTTCAAGGAAAGGTTTTCGGCGTACGAACGTTGAGGATAAGCGTGTCATGAAGCATATATTGCAAGCTGACGATGATGATCTATGAATCAAGGGGTTTAAAGAATGAGTGTGATGCCAATGATTTAGAACGTTTGGAGATTATCTTGAGGTAAGGCTCATAAGTCCAAGTGCTCAATTTTTCTGGGCAGAACAGGATGTATGATGACTCGAAATTGTTTCCAAGCGGATACTACATCGAGAGATGTGGGTCTTGTTACAAGTGAAGACCAAAGATCTTATGGTCCGGTGCAACTTCTTGATATCCAAATGTAAGAACGAAGTCATGTTCCAATGTGGCTAAGTTATATAGGACTCTGAAAAGAACATGTTGTCTCTTAAGTAAAGGTACACAGATTGTTTATCCCAACGCATTTCGGTCAACACTAAAGTCTTATCTTATGGAATGAATTAGGAAGGTCTTGTTACAAGTGTGTGTTCCTTCTCGGAGACATGGTTTTGAAATTTGTTAATAGTATTCATTTGAGCAAGACATTATATAATTTTGACCATGAATGTATTTTGGAGCAACTTTGTTTGAAATTTTTCGATGGGGTTATAGTCGTGTGAAAATATATATCTGCAAAAATTTGAAGTTTGAAATAACGATTTTTCATATATGGTTTGGGTTTTTGATTTTCAAGAAAATTGAAGTTTTGACAAACATCTAAGACTATTTTTTTTACTAAAACAATTCAACCATTTAGAATCACAAATTTATTTTAAGACATTTTAAAACGACTTCGACTATCAACCAAATTTTGTTTTTAAAAAAAACATTATAACATGGTCCGATTAATAAGGATTACCAGTTCATCATAATTTATAGAGTTCATAAGAAAATCTTTCATTTATACAAAAATTTTGACCAATCAGGATTCGACTTATCTAAATCAGTACCATCTCCGGAACACGAACACCAGGGCAAACATCGCTAACATGGTCAACACAAACAACTCAATAACAAGCTGAAGTTCACTGCTTCTCATGAGTCCTATTATTTCCCTTGTATTACTAAAGGTCCTAATCATACGACTAAACCATAAACGTGTTCATTTTGATTGGTGGGTTGCTTCCTAAGGCAACTATTGATATCATCCGACTCATCAGCTTATAGTGCGGTGTATTCAGGCTTTCCTACAATATGAGTGTAGGGGAGACAAGGCATGTGACATGGCATAGGGGAATACCAGAAAATCATTTATTCAAAAATAGTTTTCAAATAGTACCAAATTATCAACCATCTATAACGTTAAACCGAGTAACGACTTGAACCTAACTTAATTTCACAACTCATCAAACAAGAACTGGCAGAAAATTAAGTTAAGTGTCATTAAAAGGTTTAACGTCTCTGATGATAAATAAATCTAAAAATAGTGTTTCCAAATTAATATGACCCAAAATACTTCTCAAGATAGCATATCAATATAATGCATTTCCAAAATGGCAAAACCAATATTGACCTTCCAAAATTGTATAGCGTATCCAAAATAACGTACCCAAAATAGTTTTACCTGAAATAACGTTTTCAAAATAACGTATCAGTATATATTTAGCAATATATATAATATGAGTTTTGCTTGCGTATAGGAATAAATAATATCAACGCACGAGTATGGCGAATGGTACAGGAAATACTCTGACTCAATCAAATCAATCATATCATATCAGCTAAAATTGAATCACATATATAAAATCAATCATGGCACTTAACTACGTAATTGCAAGCTCATATATTGTCCAAGAAGCTAAAAGCTTCAGCACACAGAAGGCAAGGCAACATAACCACAGATACACATATTACATAAGGCAAATGCACACACATAGACCAATGCATTTTCAGGTGATCTAGACTCCGAATCCAACCAAACACGATATAAGGTAACTACCCCCATTATCCCATGATTGCTCCTGAATTAGGCATAGTTGATCAGGCTATGCGTAATTTAGGAAAAATGATGGAATGCTCGGGCTAATCGACTCGTACTATGTTTGGGGTTTAATAAAAACTTTATTTTGGTTATAGTTAACGTTTTTATTTTAGAAAAACGGGTATTCTCTATAACCCTTAGGCTCTGATACCAATCTGTCACACCCCGTCTATGGCAGAAACACGGGATGTAACTGGAAAAGGTACATTGCGTAACATCATAGATTCATACCTCATATTTATTTCAATGATAGTTTACAACTTTTACAAAACGATCCTTGTCTCAAAATTGATAGAAAAACATGTCTCTTTTGAAATCTAGTTGTCTTGAAAACATAGTAGCAAAAATGTCAAATAATTGACTCCAATAAACGTGCCTTCAAATACCTTAGTAATGATCCACCTGAAAATGGTACTAGAAAACGTCAACATAATGTTGGTGAGCTCGTAGGTTTGAAAATAAAACTACGAAGCTGTGAATAATATAGCGTATGACAATAGTGAGCATGAATACCAATTACAAGCACTTTAGTAAAACAGTATTAGTGTCGCGCCAACTGAGCCTATTATGTCCAACATACATATATCCAATACCATGTGGGGAGCTACCCCGATAGATCTATCATCACGTGGGCCCTCCGCAGAGAGTTAACAGTTGCGCAGTCATGAATTCACAAAGCAAAACATTTTATAGCATATAATCGTATCATCGCACATATATGTCCAAAATCATGTAAAACAGTAGATAACAGCATAAAAACATTTGAAAAGTATTGAGTACCATTTTCCCCAAGGAAAATATAGTGAAAAAGGGGCTACGAAAACTCACCTCAGAGTACGGTTACGCAAGTGATACAAACGGTTTCAAGAAGCAAGGCACAATGGTACACGAATGGCACAACCTAATAATTATATTTTGACTCAGAATATATCTCAAAAAAGTAGTATAATGTACATAAATTTTCAAGAGATAACGTATTTTAGTTTTTGTGGATGACTCGTATCATCGTTTGTAAAAAGTTTAGTATCGAAACTCGTGTGGTTTTTAGGAAAAATATAGACTCAAGGTAACTCACGCCAAAATTACGAAGTCGGAGAAGTAACGAAAGGACGACAAGAAGGAATAACGAAAAGAATAATTAAAGGACAACGAAAAGGACCCGTCGATAACATGTTTCGGTGTTTTGCCCCGCAACCCAAATGGTTTATAAAATGCTGTGGTTTTAGAAAGAATCGCACATTTGATGAAAAGTGTGCCATGTTAATAAATAAGAAAATAGAAAAGTTTATAACGTTTGCAAATCGTAATGGTTTAAGTTATAAAATGGTTTTTATAAAAATTTGGACATGATGCGTCCGATTATATAACATTTTCAAGTCGTTACGACTTTTGAATAACGAGTTTTATTTATTACATTTCCCCAATTTGAATATAATTTATTCAAGTTTTATAAAAATTTTACAAGTTGTAATTATTTATTTGTTCGTTATCATTTGCGTGAATATTAGTGTCGGGTTTATCGACCCTTTTGTGTCCGAACTACAAAATTGTCCATAAGTCCATCAGCTAATACCTTAAATCTAATAATGAGCAATCCAATGTCATACAAGCATAGGTTTATGTAACAATGTCCAATACCCATAACAATATCCAAGTATTCCCAAATAGCATCTGAAACATCATCGACAAAACAAAGATTTAAATTAAGTTACTAAGTGAGTAAAGTAAAACAGTTAGGATAAATAAAAGAAACACAAAACAATATAACCCAAATACATTGGGCTTCGGCCCAATGCTTCATACATAACCAAATACACTCACCTTGGGCTTAAAGGCCCAAGTTTACCCAACATAGACTCCACATGGGCTTGTTAGCCCAAACGGCTATACCAAACCTAAATCATAAACATAAACACAAACGCATACTCGAATACAAATGCAACACAACTCACGGTTTGGTTTTATACCTTTTCAAATATTTTGACACAAAATGGTGACTAGTGTGGCTCGACTTCGAGCTCACACTTAGTCGGTTTAGACCACACATCGAGACCCATCCTTCTTGGATATGCCTTAGCCATAACTTGACCACAACGAGGCACTAACGGGGTGTCTCGTTGGTTGACTACCACACGACAAGCATCAACAAGAGGTCTCCCTACCTTGTTATTGACTCGAAACCTAACTCGCAGCTACACAACAATAACCAACACCATTTTCATGTCAAGTCCCCACGACACTACTTGTGTCGTGGTACACATCACGGTCACACACCTAGTGTGTCGTGTTTCAATCAATCCATAAGCAAACATACATGACCCTAGGGGTCATACAGCATAATATTCACACATACGACCTCTAACGAGGTGCTAATCATCACCAACAAATCAAAGACTCGACTGAAAAATAAACACCATCATCATGACACAAACATACAGACTCAAACAAACATCACATCAAGGTCGTGACTCGTACGAGTCGCGACTCGACACACTTGGGTCAAAACCCACTCGGATATACAACAAAACAAATAAACGCGCGGCAACTCACCAAGTAACAGCATAACAACATACGAATTAGAAAAGAAATAAATAAATAATAATGAGTCAACCCAACTCAGTGAGTTGACTCGGGCGAGTTGACTCAACTCACTGAGTTGAGTCGACTCAGCAACGAGTCTCACGGTTTGATGAAGAACAAATAGATCCACATGAGTTTTGTTTGAAAACAATTGGTTTACTCATTTTTAACATGAAATCGTTTTTGTTAAAATAAGTTCGACCAGATTTATTATAGAAGAAACAAAATAAAGGTGATGGTGGTGGTGGCGAGTTAACCTACGCACGGAAAAAGGGAAAAAGAAGGCGGCGGTACGGTGGTGACATGGAGGTGTCTCGTCAAGACATAGTAAATGAACCTTTATCGAACTAAAACCAACTCAGAAAACATCCTTTCTTCTTGATCTATCTCGTATGACAACAAAAGTGGGTGGCCGAAAATTTGGCCGGAAACAGTTACGGCGCCGGAAATGAGTTTTTCGGTGAGGTGTGTGTGATTAATGAGAGAGAAACCCTATGTTTCTCTTTTATATGCCAGGAGGGGCCGGTTTTACCAAAGAGGAAAGAAGGAGGGTGGCTGAGCAAAATAGTGTAAGGGTTGCTTGTGTATGTTTGTAATCTTTTATAAATACTATGGAGTGGGGCCCATTGGGGCTCGGTAACGATCGATTTCGACTCGGGATTTGAACCATTACGTTTAAAATAGTTTTTCTATGAAAAACGATTATTTACACGACTAGTATTTTATAAATGTTACTGAAACCGTATTAAAACGTTTATTAGGTTACGGTTGTGCCGATACGCGTTGTGTGTCGGTTTTCACGTTTTGCGATGAAATCTCTTGTTTTCAAATCAAATGGGTTCAAAAGCTCAAAAATGAAATATAAACAATAATAAACGAAATTTATTATTAAATAGGTTCCGAAAATTACCGTTTGTTACAAATAGATTCGAGTTTTTTAATAACCAAGTATTGCCCTAAAATGTCGGTTGCTACAATAATGGTTAATCTTCATTCAGTGCACGAGCTTCGTTTTGGTCTTCTGGCCATATCCCTTCTTCCAAGCACTTGATGATAGGTGTCATCTAGTTCGCTTCTTCATCTTCAACTATTGCATTAATTTCTTTCCCTTTGATTGACCGTTTCTTTAAGACTTCCACCAGTATTTCCTTTGTCAGATGATTGAATGCAACATATGTTAACTTCCTTAATATGTATGCCTTCTAGTTTTGTGCTCTTGGAATGTTGCGGGATCTTAAGCTTTTTTAAACAAACAACGTACTCTTTTGTTTTAGCTAAATATTGTATCATACTTTTCTTCCAGGCCAAAAATTCCCCATTGATTTGACTTGCAACCAAATTTGAATGCACATGAACATCTAGAGCTTGTATCTTCATTTTTTATGCAATTCTTAAACCAGCTAGCAATGCATCGTATTCTGTCTCGTTATTGGTGCTATCGAAGTTCATTCGGAGGGCATAAGTATATTCCGTTTATGATAGACCGATGAGGACGAGCCTTGCTCTAGCACCTTTTTTGTTAGATGAACCGTCCATGTACGATATCCATTCCTCATGGTCATAGATATTAAATATCTCCTTGCGCCCCTCTTTTGGGCCTTGGATCTCCGCGAACTTGGTCTAAAAATGCGCACATCATTGTGTTAATGTGCGCATCATTGCATTGCATTTAGTATTTCGCATCATGGTACCTAATGCGAGGCCATCCTAAAATGCGCTCGCATTAGACCGTAATTTAAGTCCCTTGTTCGGTGTAGAAAGCCGTTTTTTTCTTCATCTTCCTTTGCCATTCGCACTTGACCGACTCAATCTTCCAATCAATTTCTGGCATAAGGTAATAATCTTTTGGATAGGATGTGTTGATGTTTTTGAAGTCGATGCATATTCTCCAGCTTCCATCTAGCTTATTTACTAAGACAGGATTAGAGATCCATGTTGGATGTCGTACTGGTCGTATGATTGCGGCCTTGAGCCATTCCTCCACCTCTTTGGCGACAACTTGATTCTTCTCTAGTGATAGTGTACACTTTTTATGGGCCACTGATCTATCAGAGATATTTTCATTCAATATGTATTCTATGATGCACCGGGGTACACGGGTCATATCTGAGGGTTGCTTTGCGAACACATCCTTGTTATCTTTTAACAGCATCATCAGTTGTTTTCTACACTCTTTGGAGAAGTTTTTTTCCGATGGTGACTAGTTGATCCGGAAAGGCCCGATTAACAAGGACTTCTTCTGAACCAGCCATCTCTTTATCTTTCGAAGGCTCGATTAGTTCTGCATTTTGCTTTACATCAGTTTTTTCTTATTCTCTAACTTCCTACATTTCGATATAATAACAGACTTAGTGACCAAAGTGGCTATGCCTCTTGGGGTAGAAAATTTCATCATGGAATGAATTGTAGAAGGGATGGCTCGGAGTTCCTTAATTTCCAAGCGACCAAGTATAATGGTGTAAGGTGATGAGGATCTCATCACTGAAAACTTCATGGTTGTCCTCTAGAACAAACATTCACTCCTGAAGCATATATCCAATTCGATTTTACCTAACGGCTTAATTGATTCTCTAGAGAATCCTACCAAGGGGGTGTTAGTTTTCCTTAAACTGGCTTTGATTGACGGGCTTAAGTTCTCAAAATAGTGCTTGTACATCACCTCTAACGACGCTCCCTCGCAAACATAGATTTTCCGAACTAAATACCCTTCTATTTCAGCTTCTACTATTAGCGGTTCATCGGACATGATTCGCTCCCGAACAGTCAAGTTTTCTCACTCAAGCCGGCCACTTGTGAATGGCCGACCGTAAGAAACTTAAAACGGTTCAGAAGCAAACTCAATGAAGATCAGGGGAATATAGTGTTTCCCCGGGTCGTTATGTCCCAGCGAGCTATGCGATGAATCACCAAACGGATAGTGATCGAGAGATTTGAACAGAAAAAGGGATTGTGATTATTATAACTACAGAAATAGCCTATAATTACAAAGGCTTAAATGCAAATTAAAGGAAATTTAAAAAGATAAAAAATATTAAATAAACGCTATCACTATTTACAAAATGATGTTTTTGATTTTATGTTTTTATAAAACTGAATTAAAAACTACGCGACGTACAAATGAAAATGTGAAACTAAATCAGTATTAACCCTAAAAATATGAAAATGATATTTTTACAAACCTAATGATAAAAGAAACTTTTTAGAAAAAGAAAATTATTTTAAAACTATTTATCTAATTATTATTAATTAAAAACTATTTTTAACTATTTAATAATAACCTAAAATACAAGAAAATATGAAATAAAGCTAGAAAAATAAAATTATGAATTGGAAAAATCTAAAATATCAAAAGAGAATTTTCAAAACTATTTTTGTATTTTTCTGAATATTTTTGAATTTTCTAGGAATTAAAAACTATTTAAAACTAATTAAATTGTTTAAAAATACAAATTTAACTAAGAAAAATCTAGAAAAATATTTTTTTGACTTTTTATATTTATCTAAACTTAAGAAAAATGAAAAATTATTTTTTTGAAACTTTTCTGAATTATTTGTATTAAATGCTATTTAAAAAGACTTAAAAACTAATTTAAATTAAGAAAAATAGCAAACTGATTTGGAAAAATCTGAAAAATTCAAGATAAGCCTAAAATAATATTAGGAATCTAAGAAAAATATAAAAACAGGGTGTTGTGTGTAGGAAAATGCAACTGCTAGAGTAAGTGCTTATAAATAAGCACTTTGAATAAGCTAAATGAACACAACAAGCACCAAACTGTTATAGAAGCTGTGAAATGCTAAAAGTACCTGAATACAACTAATCTCAACTGTCCTAAACCTCTGATTTACATATTACACAGATTTGATGAATTTAACTAATGAGCTAAAAACAGTTTTAGGGGACCTACTTTAAGCTTAAGCACAAGACAGTCAATAAGCTGAAATTTAAAAACAGATGAAGGAACCTACAGAAGACCTGGCTGGGTAATTCTAAACCAAAGGTTAGCCCTGGACAAGCTCTCAAGAGCTGGCTGCAAGGTCTGCAAGACCCTGTGCAGACTCAGTGAATACTGAGTCAGTTGCACAGGGCATTTGTAGCCATCTAGACAAGCTAATTTGGGGCATCTAAAAATTTGATAAAAATCTGAAAAAATGCTAATAAGAAATAAGACCAACTGAAGTTATTGAACCCACAATTTCACTTAGATTGGCTCAGAAATGAGTCCAAGAAAATTCAACTCAGTTGGGCTCAAACCAGATTTTTCATGTCTTTGACCTTTTTTTGACAGTATTGAAAGTTGACTTTTTTGAGATTTGGATCAAATTTGTGAACTGAAAATGATATATTATGATGAAATAAAACTAAAGCAAGCTAGTTCTATGAATTTTGAACACAAAATAAGCTTTTACTTTTCCAAAATTCTCACAGTTAAGAAAGGAGAACAGCTCAAAGATAATTTTGACTTTGGCTGCTTGCATATGCAATTTTATGACTGGAATGATTACAAAAGAGCTACACAAGCTTAAAACTACAAATCCTAACTACTGAGCAAGCCTAAATCACAGATAAATCAGCAAATCCAAACACACCTTTTTATGATTGTTTCACTGATGAGATTACTTAAATAACTAAAATGGTTCATGCTACTGCTGAAACTGAACTAATATAACCTAATGACAGTTAATGGAACATATATAAACTAAAGCTATCAGTAAATGAGACAGATACAGATTATGCAAAATTACACTAATATTGAAAATGAGTAAAACACTCACAAGCAATCCAGCTTCTTAGCCACTCAAACCAGGACCATAACTAAACTATTTGAAGCTATTCCAACCCAAATCAAGGCTCTGCAACACCACAAACCATTTCCAATTCCATTTGAGCTCACAGTTGACTTTTGTTGACCATATGACTACTTTGCTTGAAACTAGATTTTAAGCTACCCAAAAGCTATAAGGAGCTTATTTAAGCTTATTGGAACTGAACAAAAAGCTATTTGAAGCTTGAATGCTAGAGTTTAAAATTAAATTTTTCAACAGTGGACTTCAAAACATGAAATATAAATGAAACATTGAATTGAGACTTGAAATGAATTATAGTGACAAAGTAGATTAGTTTGAGTATAATGAAACTTAAAATTACATTCTAAAACACTAATTAAGATAACTTAATAAAAAACGACATACAAAGAAAATTTAAAACTAACTACTTGCTCTTTCTTGCTTCTTGATAGAAACAAGACCTTGATAGATCTTAAGCACTCGGGGATCGTTAGCGTTGCCTATGTAATCACAAGCAAACTAATAGAAGATCTCTACAACTTGGTATTGTAGCGGAAAATGAATACAAGTTATAGTAACTAAGAACACTTTTGATCCTCTATGGATCTTTGATTATAGAAACTCTATGTTTCGGATAGAATACAAGACTTGAGAAACTTGAAAAACTTATCTATTACAAACTAATATGGTTTCTTATATAGGCAAGAAACCCTAATGAGCGTTGACAATTTACGCTTCTACTACTAAACTAGACTAAGCATGCAACTAGACAAGCATGCAACTAATCATATTGTTTTGTTAATCATTTTGTTTATTCTGATAAGCTCTACATAATACGGCGCCAACCTATACATACGGCGCTGACTTTTACTCTAAACTGAGCTTATCTCTCCTACGTGGTTCCCACTTTCAGCAGCAACACACTGTCTGCATTATCACTTCTGCTGAAGTATAACTTCGGCAGCATCAATTCTTCTTCGGCAGAATCTCTTCGACTGAAGCTTCGGCAGAATCAGTAGTTTGTGCTTCGGCAGAATCACCTTAATTCCCAACAATCCTCCCCTAAACTGGAATTTGACTAGGTTAAGTTCCAGTTTCCTTGATAGATCGATACTGTTGTTGAGGATTGTAACGGCTTCCTTGAGGATTGTACCATAATGTTGTTTGAGCAATGAGATGAATTAATCTGTAAAGCACCAGGTCTTTGCAGCAACATATGACATCAGGTACATCAAAACGGATAAGTTCAATACTATTCTCATCACTTCCAGGTGTGTTAACTCCTGTGAGAGGTGAATCATTGAAATTAATGGATTTGATGTCTCTTTACCAATAGCCATTACTACTGGAGTAGCCACATGTTTAAGTTCGAAAACTATGGTACATTGATAACCATCTGATTTATTGGCAAACCAGCAACCATATAAACGGATTTGTCTTGTCTTTACCTGTAGCCGTTTGCTCAGGACTAGTCAATTCTTAGGATTGGTGAATTGAGAACCAAATATGGAGTCAGGTGCCTTTACCACATGCCATATTCATGTGGGCTAGCCAATTCTTGGATTCCAAACAGGAATAGACCATGGTGAATTGATGACCATACAACTCTCAGCAGTTAAGCATGGGTGGTTGCAAACCCTATGATTTTGAGCAAACCATTACAGCTATCAACAGATTTGATGTGTCTTTACCAAAGCTGTACCCTTTGGACTAGTCAACTCTTTGACATACACAAGGTACATTGGGTGAGTTAAAGACCAAAAAAAATTTTAATAACAAACAAACCTAATTTTTTTTTTTTTTTTTTTTTTTAACTAAGAACAATTTATAAAACTGAAAAAGCGTAATAATAATTGGAAAAGGAAAATTTGAGACCTAATTTTTATTAAATAAACGCTATCACTATTTTTAAAATGATGTTTTTGTGAGATTTCCTTTTATGAAAGCGTTTACTCTAAAAAAATTTAGACAAAAATAGACAAATAACATAAACAAAGCAAGCTAAAATGAACAAAACAGGGTAGAGCAGAGAGTACCAAGTGTCCTGATATGGATGAAGAAGAGGCCTATTGCAGTTGATGAAGTTGAAGTTTGATCAATCCCACCAGAGCTAAGGCAGAGTGCCTTTCATTTCCCACTGGATCTGGAGGAATTTCCAATTTCTGGCTCAGCATCTTTTCCATAAGTCTTTTAGGCAGAGGGTACTTTCTTTCAGACAGCATGCACACAGTGATTCCACCCTTAGTTTCAAGGACATGCACCCGAGGGAGAGGATAGAATCTCCAGGATATGAGCTTCCACCGATGTGAGTTTTCCCAAATGGAAGATGCTTTGCTGTTGGGAATGTGGGAGTTCAACAGAACTTGAAGATCTCCTGGTAAAAACATCCCAGAACCTTGTGGTTCCTTGTTGCAGTAATGGGTGGTAACTTGAGTAAACAGAGAAATTATGTCTGCCCTGTCTATCAAGTGTAGAATTTCCTTTAGAAAGGTGAATTCCATTAAAGTGGAGTCCCTTCGATGAAGAATATTCATCTCATTATCCTTTAATTTCCACTCTATCACCCCATCTGAGTTTCCATCAGGAAAATCAGCAGCAGACCCTTCTACAATGAATTCTGAGTCATCAGCTTCAAGATCCAAAGGGGATATTTTGGCCATTCTCTTCTGCCTTCTCCCAGGCTGATAGATATCCCTTGAGGGAGCATTTTCATCTTCTGCATTGATAGTAGGACTTGTATCAGTAGATGGAGAATGGGTTGAAGCACGAAGTGCTTTCATCCTGTGGGATATCCTTATAGCCTTTTCTGTTTTGGTTTCTGCGAGATCAGCTTCCTTAACTTCAGAATCTTCCACTGTGACAACAGGTGTTACTGTGGGAGAGGGAGCTGATGCTTCAGGTGCTTCAGGAGGAATGGAAGATGGTTCAGCAGATTGACCCTTGGCAGTAGAGGAGGCAACTTCAGAAGTTGCTTCAGCAGGAATGACTGGAGAGGATTCCTTGGTTGGAGCATCATCAGCCTTGAGTCTTTTGGCTTCTTGAGCAGCTTCATTTTCTGAAATCCTCTTTAGGTTGAGAGACTTTGCTAAAGATAATGATCTTTCCTCCATGATTTGATTATATTTTCGATACAGGACATGATCAGGAAAAGCCTTGACTTGTTTCATTGTTAGGCCAGAGTTGGACATTGAGTATTGGTTTTTCACTACCCTTCTCATTTCATCTTTAGTGGGCGGTTTGTTTTTGGCCTTCTGAGCTTGGATGGTCCTCTTTTGTGTAATTGCTTCTTGCCTCCTTTGTCTTCCCTGAGCCATCATTCGCTCCACATAATTGTCACTGAGGAAGTCTTCACCTAATATACTTTGAGCCAGAGAAGGTCTTGAAATGACTTGCTGAGTAAGAATATCCCAGTGTTCAGCAGGCATCTTGACCCTCAGTTCATCTAGTTATTTTTTTCTCTCAGGAGTTAGAGATGAAAATTCCTCTGTTCCAAGTTGTTTAGCCAATGCTACACTTTCCTTTGACATCTCAAACTCTGCCAATCTACTTGCTTGACCCAGTCTTTCCTCCTCACTCACCAGGTTAGGACCAAGTTCATCTTCAGTGATGACATTTTTCCTTTTATCATCAGGCTGCTTAGCACACTCTTCTTTAGTTAGATCAACTATAGGAATTTCTACTGGAGTGGTCAGGACAACAACATCAGGAAGATCTGCTGAAGTTGAAGGGCCTGATGGTTCTTGAACAGATGAAGATTGTCCAAGATCTTGAGATGCAACCTCCATTTGTATATCAGCAGATGCAGCCTTATCAACCCCAGGTTCCTCTGAAGCTTCAGAAGAAACCTTATGAAGATCAGATCTCTTTCTTCTGGTGTATAGAATAGGTTTCTTCTTCTTTGATGAAGTGGCAGCTACTGATGAAGGGTCATTGAGAGAAACTTCAGCCAACATTTCCAGAGACCCAAAGGGAGGAACTTCTTGCTCTTCATCAGAGGAAACCACCAGTTTCCTTTTGGAAGACCCTTTTAGTTTGTGCTCTAAGACCTTAACCTGATTCTGCAGCTCTTCAATTTTACCCCCAAGAGATAATTTGGTCTCTGCAAGTTCCTTTTTCAGATCATTAACCTCTGCAGCATACCTGTTGACAAGAGCATACACAGATGAGAGTGTAATGGAGTCCTCAGCTCCACCAGCAGATTGCTCTGTGGTAAGGGGAGCCTCATTGGACTTTTCAGTAGAAACATGGTCATGCTCAATGTGAGGAAGATCTTCATCGAGAGGATCCCTCACAGGACTTGGTGTGGGTGGTCTATGCAAAACTGACTCATCGTGAGTAGCAAGTGTGGGTGGAGGACTGGGACAGAGAGGTTGGTCTGGAGCAACATGAGTTGCTTCAACAGAAGAAGATGGGCCCTCATCAATGTTAACCAATGGATTACCATCAGTAGCCACAGGTGAGGTAGGAGGATTATGAGCCACATTCTCCTCATTAGCAGCCTCATTACCTTGAGGCAACATGGCAGCTAGCAGGGGATGATGTTCCCCCTGAAAGTGAGTTTTCATGGTTGCAAACAGTTTAGCAGTCAAAGAACCTATAGGATAAAAAGCTTGGACTTGGGTAGAGGTGTCTAAAATAATTTGTAAAAACCTTGGGTACATTAAAAATTTTCCCTTTGTTTTTTGAATATTTTCAACCATGTTTTCGAAAATATACTTAGAAAAATTGAAAGTAACCCCTTGAGAAAGACACACAATACCATATCCCAGTCTAGTAGAGAACTGGTCCCATCCTCCGGTCTTGTTGCTCATGCATTGGAGCAGTGTGTAAACCAGGAACCTCCATTTTGGGCAGAGTTCCTTCTTTAGCCACATATCTGTTCTTGTTCCTCGATACCCAATAGCCCTAAGTCCATTCAGCACATCTTCCTGATTAGAGTAAAATACTCCATCAGCATCTTCCAAGTGAAGCTTTCTCCTAATCAGGTCCTCTGTAACATTGTACTCTTTTTCATCAATCACAGCCCTAATCTCTGTCTCGTTCCTCTTCTCAGCAGTTGCCCAAAATTGAGTAATCAGAGATTCGTATATCTCATTTGGAGAATGAGTTAGAGCATAACGAATTTTGGATCTTTTCAGAAATTCCACCATTGGTTCGTACAGTTCATAACCTTTGCCATTACCCAGAAATGCAACTTTGTTGTGATCATATTTAAATTCAAGAGCCATGAGGGATATGAGTGTTTAGGATTATGATTTTGAAATGGTGAGAGTTTGTGAAAGTGGAATGAGAGGGAATTTGTTTGTTCTGAAGCGAGTGATGGTGGATGAAGTGTTTTTGCCCAAATTATGGCCAAAGAAAAATGGACCGTTTGGTTGACCATTGCTGACGTGTATGACATCTTTGACCCAACCCAAAATAACTCTTCGGTAGAAACATATGATCAATCTGCTGAAGTTATGGCATCAGCAGAATGCATCAAAGATAAGAATATCTTCGGTAAGTTTCTAGAATTACTGTGCCACCTACTTGCATTAAACTCGTTGAACCTTGAATCCGTCTATAAAATGATCCCAATGTAACTCATCTTTTCACCAAGATCCCCAAATATTTATCACAAACCCTAGAAGTAAAATAACCTCAATTAACCCAATTGCACATGAATACCAAACCTGAGATCATAGATCTCACTTCCTCATCTTCATCATCCTCTTCATCATCATCAAGTGGTGAATCAAACCCATGGTTCCATTACTTTCCTCAACCTTATCCAAGACCAAATAAATCGCCCTTTCTTTCTTCTTCAGAAGATGACAGTGTAGTGACTCCAAGTGAATCTGCTGATGATTCTGATGACTCCTATAAGGAGGGAACTTCTTACTCCCAACCTCCAGCACCTCGGTCTCAACAAAGACCTCGTGCTAGGAATCCGCCACTCCCCAAAGATAGAGAGGTGGTTCTTGGTCTCACTGCACCATCTTTTGGTGCATCAACACCCATCGTATAGAAGAAGCGCTTGAGGAGGGTGGATCGATTGCATTTTGGTTGAAATGAATAGATGAAGCACAAAGGACACGATAGTTCTCTTCGTCATCCTACGTGGTCATCGTCATCATCAATCGTTTTCATCAATCCATCCCTCCATTTTGGTCCTTAGCATCTTCGTCGTGCTGGTCATGCATATCCAACCAGCCAGTTAGACTGAATGGGTGGTTATGCAAGACCTCACAAAAGCAAAGCCAGCATTTAACGCATATCCAGCATTCCATTAGATTTCGGAATGAAAGATATACATTAGATTAGGCTTAGCTTAAGTGTACAGCTCGTATCTTGAGGATGCAAAATAGAAGTTGACTTTATGTAAGCTGTAAGCTGTAAACTGTTTCTTGAATGAATGAATGAACAATTTGACTTCAATTTCTTTTCTTTCAGTATTATCTTCAGTAGAATCAAATTGTATGTTTCAGTATTTGTTATCAGAAGAAACAAGCAACACTTTCTCAGCTATTTGACCATGTACTAATGAGCCACTCTTGATGAATTTGATCTTGATCATGGGATGTATAAACTGCAATCCAGATAAGGAATAGACAAAATGCAGTACAGACAACTGCAGAACAGACATAAAAACATACACAACAACAAAAACAAACAAACTAGAGAAATATTAGAAGTTAGTGTTAGAGTACAAGCTAAAATATAAAAACAAACAAAAATCTGCAGAGTAAATATGAAAACAAACAAAAATCTGCAGAGTAAATATGAAAACAAACAAAAATCTGCAGAGTTTGCACAAATCCTCCCCTGAGGCATATGCCTCCCCTGAGGCCTATGCCTCCCCTTAAACTATGCAGTCAAGGGTTTAGCATTCCAATATTGACCACGAGGTGTTGAAACCTTGGTCCATCAAACGCCTTTGTTAATAAGTCTGCCACATTATCATCAGTATGGATTTTAGCCACTTTTATCAAATGTTTTTCATAAGCATCTCTTATAAAGTGGTGCCTGATTTCAATATGTTTCGTTCGACTGTGAAAAACTGGATTTTTGACTATGCAGATGGTACTTTGATTATCTATATGAATTGTAGTGTTCATAAAGTTGTACCCATAGTCTAGCAATTGGTTCTGAATCCAAAGGACTTGTCCACAGCAATTTGCAGCAGCAATGTACTCCGCTTCAGTAGTTGAGGTGGCCACAATGGTTTGTTTCTTGCATTGCCAAGAAATCAACCTTTTGCCTAGAAATTGGCAGCCTCCAGTTGTGGATCTTCTATCCAGATTTGCACCAACATAATCACTGTCACTATACGCTTCCAGCTTGAAAGGAGATTCTTTTGGGTACCAAAGGCCTAAAAGAGGTTGGCCTTTGAGGTACTTAAAGATCTTCTTGACAGCATTGAGATGGGAAGCAAGTGGGGTGACTTGATGTCGAGAACAAACACTCACAGCAAATGTAATATCAGGTCTTGAAGCTGTCAAATACATCAATGAACCAATCATGGACCTGTACAGATGAACATTCACAGGTAGATCTGGTTCATTATTTGCTTTAGCCTTTGGAGCTTCATAAGGTGTTGTGGCAGTCCTAACACCTTCCATACCAAACTTTTTCAAAATGTTCTTCACGTACTTATCTTGGCTGATAAAGATGCCATCTTGTTTCTGCTGAACCTGAAGACCCAAGAAGAAAGTAAGCTCTCCCATAGCACTCATTTGAAATTCACCCTTCATAAGTTCCTCGAATTCCCTGCACCAAGCTTCGTTTGTGGAACCAAATATAATGTCGTCCACATACACTTGCACCAGAATGATGTCGGAGTAATTCTTCTTGAGGAACAGAGTTTTGTCAATAGCCCCTCTCCTATAGCCATGCTTCAGCAGAAATGATGAAAGCCGAGCATACCAAGCTCTTGGAGCCTGATGTAAGCCATAGAGAGCTTTAACAACTTTGTAAACATGATTTGGGTGATCTGGGTCTTCAAAGCCCTTGGGTTGAGTGACATAGACCTCTTCTTCAATCTCACCATACAGAAAAGCACCCTTGACATCCATCTGATACACCATGAAACCCATGTATGAAGCATATGCCAAGAAAATGCGAATTGCTTCAACTCTGGCAACAGGTGCAAACACTTCATCATAATCAATCCCTTCCTCTTGTCTGAAGCCTTGAGCTACCAATCTTGCTTTGTTTTTGATCACAACACCCCGAGCATCTCTCTTATTCTTCAGAACCCATTTTGTCCCAATGGCATATTTGCCATCAGGTAGTGGTACCAAAATCCAAACCTGCTGGTTGTGAAATTGTTGCATCTCTTCTTGCATTGCTTCTAGCCAACTTGAATCATTAAGAGCTTGAGATACACTGGTTGGTTCCACTTGAGAAAGAAAACAAGCAAACAGACAATGTTTGAAGTCTGTGTGATTGTCTCTTTGTTGGTTGGAGACATAAGAGAGAAAAGCAATCTGTCCAAATTGAGGACTTGTGATAGCCCTTCGAGTTCTAACAGGTGCCAGAAGATCACCTATGATGTTGGATTGAGGATGAGCAGTGTTGATTCTCTGAGTAGCAGTGGGGTTGACTTCAATGGATGAATCAAGATTAGTGATGGTTGGTTCAAATTCATCATCATAAGAGGGTGAGGTGAAGATACCAGCTTTGGGTTGATGATTTCCAAGATCTGAAGGTGTTGGAAAGCGTGTATAGGGTTCACCAAAGTCTGAAGATACTTGAGAAGGAACAGCATTGCCTTCAGCAGATTTGGGAATGGAAGGTGTGACAGAGTCAACTTCAGCAGACACGTTGTTTCTGCTGACTCCTTCATTAGCTACCCCTTCTTTCAGTTTCTCTGCTTCAAGCTTTGCTGCAAATTCTTGAGTCTGAAGCCTAGCAAGGTCCTCAGCATAATGAGAGTCATCTTCATCACTCGAATCAGCAGTATCCTTGGAGGTGGTACCTGCAATATTGTTAGGAGAGAAAGAAGGCACAAGTATGGGTTTCTCATCATCTTCAAACTCATTTTCAGAGTCATCATTTAAGGGACCTGCATTGTCAGTGGGAGAAGCTTGAGAACCTGCATTTTGATTAGCCAAGTGTCTAGTGTAACCCAAAGAGTCAGTTAAGTAGTCAAGGTCAAAAGACCATGAATGACCCTGTCCTTGAACATTATGCTTGTCTTCCAAAAATCTCAGGTTCAGCGTCTCTTCTATCTTCTTGGTTTGCAAATTATACACCCTGTAGGCCTTACTATGAGCTGAATAACCCACAATATAACCATCATCAGCCTTCTCATCAAACTTTCCCAACGGATCACTTGTGTTCAGAATGGTCACTTGACAACCAAAAGGTTTTAGGTAGTGAATGACAGGAACCTTTCCAAAGAGAAGTTCATATGGGGTTTTGAGTTGTGGTCTGGTAATGGACACCCTGTTTAGCACATAGCAGGCAGTGCCAACAGCTTCAGTCCAGAACATAGTGGGCAGTTTAGAGTCTGCAAGCATGGATCTAGCAGCCTCTATTAAGGTTCTATTCTTTCTTTCAGCCACCCCATTTTGTTGTGGGGTTCTTGGATTACTATAGTCCCTTTTTATGCCTTTTGACCCACAGAGTTCTATAAGAATAGCATTTTTGAACTCTGTCCCATTATCACACCGAATTCCCTTAACCTTTTTGTTCAACTGATTTTCAACAAGAGTGATGAATTCAGTCAGCACTTGAGATGTTTCATCTTTGGTTCTGAGAAAGAAAACCCAACAAAATCTGCTATAGCCATCAGTGATTACCAAACAGAAGAACTTATGATCAATGCTTCTGACTTGAGTTGGACCAAACAGATCCATGTGAAGCAACTGAAGAGGTTCAGTAATGATGCTCATAGCATTGATAGCTTTATAGGAAGCTCTGTGTTGTTTTCCTTTGTTGCAAGCGACACAATTGTGATCATTTGTGAAAACTTTGGTGGGAAGTCCTTCAACAAGACCCATTTTAGAGAGTTTGTTAATGGTCTTGAAGTTCACATGCGCCATTCTTCTATGCCATTTAGTGGACTCATCAAGAGATGCTTTAGCTACCAAGCAAGTGAGATCACCACCTGGTTGAACTTCATTAAGGTTGAATGTGTATAAGTTGTGAGTTCGAGGAACCTTCAGCAGAATTGAAGTTTCTTCTGGGAGTTTGAAGTCTTTAGACAGCACAAGACATTCATTCTCAGTGAAGAGAACTTTGTTCTTAGTGTCACAGATTTGTGAAACAGAGAACAAGTTGAAATGTTGAAGTTCCTTAACAAAGTACACATTTTCAAAATCCAGATGAGGTGTCTTTATGGTGCCCTTCCCAGTGATACTACCATCACTTCCTCCAAAAGTCACATTGCCTCCTCCTTCTATAGGGACAAAATTGTGCATCATATCCCTGTTTCCAGACATGCTTCTGGAACAACCACTATCAACAATACCAACATTTTTATGCTTAAGGGGATGATCCTACAAACAACAACAAAAATATATACAAACAGTTAGTATTCAGAGGAGGTTCAAGTCATTACTGACTTGAACCTGCCTTGTGGATCACAGGTTTAGGGCATGAATTTTTAGAGGATCCACCATTGTTCTTGGTCCTCCATTGATAATTTGGTCCCTTGTTAGTCCAAGAACAACCTGCTGAGGGCTTCACAGCAGTGCTCCTATATCCCATCCCAGCATACATGGAGTCAACATATGTAGGCCAATAGTCATGTTTAAAGTATGAGCTCGTTGGTTGGCCATAAGGTCTAGTAACTGAACTTCTCCAATGAGAGTCAGTTTTAGCTGCTTGTGGGACATAAGGTGGAATATTAGCAACATTGGTCCAGTTAGGTTTGTGTTTCTGGAGAGTAGCACATGCACCCAATCTTTGTTCATAAAAATCACAATCCTTAATCAAATGAAATTTACTGCCACATACAAAACATGTCTTCTTCTTAGAAGTTTTATTCAAATAGGAAGATGTTGGATTACATGCAGAAGTACTTAAAACAGATACATTTAAGGACTTGATTTTAACAGACTGATTATTCAAACATTTAAAAGATAAGTCTTCAGGAGAAACTGTCTTGGAAGATGATTCCTCAGCAGCTTCCCTAGAGGGCTCACAAGGGGACTGGGGTGCAGGCTTGGGTGTTGGTTCAGGCTTGGGAAGGTCAGACTTCTCATTTGAATCACAGCTTTCATAGGAAGTAGACCCTTGATCCGATGAATTGTCACTGTCAGAGCAAGAGACAAAGTCATTAGATGAGGTATCAGGGTCTGGCAAGTCTTTTGACTTTTTGCCATATAAGTGATGTGATCCATCAAAGTCAACAGTGATGGATAGGTCTGTGGGCATGAACTCACCTCTAATGGGACCAGGGACAGCGTGCATTTTACCTTCTTTAACATAATTAGCTAACCCTGCTGATGTAGGTTTACGCCCATCATACTTAGCTTCTGGTCCTACATATTTTTGAAAACCTAAACCTATAGGACATGTCTGAGATTGACTAGTATAGATGATTCTATTTAAGCTTTTACCAGACATTTGCCATTCATTATTCCTATCGATTTCCTCAGCTAGTTTTGCCTTAAGTTCTAGGTTTTCAGACACAGCTTCATCCTTTGCTTTCTCAGACAGTTTTAAGTAATTATTTGCAACTTCTAGATCAAACTGTATCACTTTTATCTTTTCTTCATAAGCTATTTGATTCTTCTGAAACCATACTTTTTGTCTTTCTACAGTTTTTAATGCAAGTTTATGAGCTTCATTATCAATATAACATGCATCAAACTTAGGTTTCATAGCATCAAATTCTTCCTTAAGTTCATTGTATCTAAGACTACAGCCAAATATACAATTGTGTACCTGAGATAGTCCCATTAAGGCAAACTGATCATGCCTTTCATCCGAAGTGCACCTTGCAAGCAGTCCAAGCTTGTCAGTATCATGAGCTTCCTCATTAACAGGTTCATGTGAAGTCCAGTTGACCTGTTCATCCATGGTGAGGAGAGCTGCTGAAGCTCCAGCTTCCTGCTGTTTCTGCTGATAGGAAAGATATTTGGCTCCATCTCCATTCTTTCTATCCTTGCATTCTCTAGAGAAATGCCCCATCTGATGACAAGAGTAGCACCTGACTTTCCCCCTATCAAAGCGAGCTGGTTCCTTTCCTTTGAAAACAAACTTCCTTCCAGCCTTCTCTTCAAACCTTTTGATGTCCACTGACAGCAAAGCCACCTGCATTTTCAGCTTCATTTCCTCCATTTCAAGAGGGTCCACCTGATCAAAGTCTTCATATGCAAGATACTGCTGAGTATCATAGTCAGCAACAAACGAATGAAGAACATCCTCCATCACACTTCTAGACCTAGCTTGAGAACTTGGTGGAGTGGGACGAGGGTTATGTGGTGAAGGGGGAGTTGAAGATGATAATGGAAAGTAGTTGGAACTAGGAGATGATGGAAAATAGTTGGTGCTAGGAGCTTGTACCATCACGTTGGAATGAGATGTCCCAACAAAAGCTGCATGGTTAGAAGAAGATGTACGGTAGGGAGTCCTGACATCTGGTTCAAGAGTTCTGAGTCTGTTGTATAGCTCATCAAAGGTGAGCATGTCCAACCCTCCTTTAGCCTTGAGTGCAATACTAACATGCAACCATGATGGTGGCAAGGACCGCAAGAACTTTGAGTTGCAATCTTCATTGTCCGGTTTAGCATTCAGCTGATTCAGCTGACTCAAGATCCTATGGAACCTGTCGTATCCCTTGTGGATACCTTCTTCTTCTGATATGTTGAAGTCCTGAAACTGTTGTCTTAACATGGACTTCCTCATTCTCTTTGATTCTTCATTTCCACCGAACCTTGCCTTGAGAGCCATCCATATGTCTTTAGCATCATCCATATGGTGAAAATCACAGAGATGATCTTCAGGTATGGCTTGAAGCAAGATAGTCTTCACTTTATGCTCTCTCTGCATGGCCAGCACTTCTTCAGCAGTTTTTGGTGGAGCCATGATAAACTTCCCATCTCTGTCAGGAATCATCTTCTTTAGACTATTTCCTTTCTTCACTACTTCCCACAGATTCCAATCAATATTTGAAATCCAGTTTTCCATCTTCATAGTCCAAAGTTCATATTCTTCCCTCTTTAAATAAGGAAATTTACCATTGCTGTTTGTGAGACTGAGCTGTTGCATGGAAGTGGTGTTGGTGTTGTTTGTGTTGGTGACTTCATTTTCATTATCGGATCCAGGCATGGTGAATGAATGTTTGATTGTATGGGGGTGAGAATGGTTCTTAGTATCGTAGAGACTTTCCCGAGGCTCTGATACCACTTGATAGAAACAAGACCTTGATAGATCTTAAGCACTCGGGGATCGTTAGCGTTGCCTATGTAATCACAAGCAAACTAATAGAAGATCTCTACAACTTGGTATTGTAGCGGAAAATGAATACAAGTTATAGTAACTAAGAACACTTTTGATCCTCTATGGATCTTTGATTATAGAAACTCTATGTTTCGGATAGAATACAAGACTTGAGAAACTTGAAAAACTTATCTATTAAAAACTAATATGGTTTCTTATATAGGCAAGAAACCCTAATGAGCGTTGACAATTTACGCTTCTACTACTAAACTAGACTAAGCATGCAACTAGACAAGCATGCAACTAATCATATTGTTTTGTTAATCATTTTGTTTATTCTGATAAGCTCTACATAATACGGCGCCAACCTATACATACGGCGCTGACTTTTACTCTAAACTGAGCTTATCTCTCCTACGTGGTTCCCACTTTCAGCAGCAACACACTGTCTGCATTATCACTTCTGCTGAAGTATAACTTCGGCAGCATCAATTCTTCTTCAGCAGAATCTCTTCGACTGAAGCTTCGGCAGAATCAGTAGTTTGTGCTTCGGCAGAATCACCTTAATTCCCAACACTTCTCCTGCTTCCTTTTATACCCAACTCTCATTCTCTCCTCTTTCTGAGCTAATCCCACCATGTTTCTTGACCATTGGATAGCTTGAAATTATCTTGGCCGTTGGATTGATTTTTGGCGCCAAAAAGCTTTTTATCAACTGGGAGGTTGAGTGAGTTGGAGGAGGGGCATTAAATGATTCTTGGAGGCTTGTTGAGGTGGGGGGAACAAGAAAAGTGGAAAGGTGAGGAGGGGGGATGGGTGTTGCAGGGCTAGATGTTGGGGAAGACAGGAAAAAGGGCGGGTAGGGGTTTATTTGACTTGGGGTTGACTGGTTTTAATATCAAAGGGAAAGGGTCCAAAATGCAGGGGGTCCAAAAGGTTTGGCAGGGTCCAAGGGTTTGTGACAAGGGTCCAATGGGTATTAAAAGGTTTATAAACAAGGACCTATATTGCAAATTCTGAAAATACAAGGACCAAGGCTGCCATTTTCACAAAGTTGCTCCAAGGGACTAAAAGTGACAAGCTTCCATAATACAAGGACCAAACTTGACATTTTCCATTTTCCAAGGACCAATTTTGCCAATTTTTAAACTTGAAGGACCAATTTTGTAATTTCTCAAAACTTTTGACATTTTTCACCAAAGGACTAATTTTGACAAGTTATGATTTTAAAAGGACCTTTGGTGACTTTTCTTTTGAAATTAAGGGCTCAGGGACTATTTCTGACAACTTTTTGAAACTTGGGGGACTGAAACTGCCAATTATGCAAACTTAGCTCATTTTTCATCTGATTTTAAACATTTTGCATCTGAAACATATAAAATGCAATTTTGAGATATTTTCAGTATTTTGATGCATTTCTGAGCATTTTTAAGTGTTTTGCAGTTCAGATAGACCCAAAAATGATGAGTATTTACACACTCATCAATCCCCCACACTAAACTATTGCTAGTCCCTAGCAATCTTTTGAGAAAAACTTAATGGATTTGAATCTCTTTACCAAAAGCCATTACTTCTGGAGTAACCAAATGTTTCAGTTCAAGTAAGAACCATGGTACACCGATAACCATGTGATTTTGAGCAAACCACCAGCTTCCAACGGATTTGATTTGTCTTTACCAGAAGCCGTTTGCTTCTGGACTAGCCAACTCTTAGATAAATTATCAATATTATCTTTGGTGAGCTGATTACCAATTATGGTTTTTCCACTGCCTTTACCACAAGCCATAAACTTGCGGGCTAGCCAACTCTTCACTTTTAAGGATATGGTGAGTTGAATACCATACAATTTTGGGCAAATTGCAAGCCGTCAACGGATTTGAGATATCTTTACCAAGAGCCGTTTGCTCCTGGATTAGCCAATCCTTTTGTTTATTAGACAAGGCGGACTGATAACCATAAGCTGAGTAAGTGCAGAACACTTACTCCAAAAAAAATTTTGGCCAAAAATGGGGGAATTAGGTGGTATAATTATATGATAAAATTCGTGAGAATTCCCCCCCAAACTTAGAAATGAATATTGCCCTCAATATTCAAAGTACCGGCGGTTATGCCGAAACAAAGAACGTAAAAGGGAAATACTACGGCCATTATTATTATTATTATTATTATTTTTTTAAGAAAACTTATATATATATAACATGTGGGGCAACTCCCCCACACTAGGGTGGAACACATGGGTGAAAACCCATGTTTAGCTACTGTTTTTGATTACCGAGTCGCTAGCTTGACTCGACCCCGAATTAATTTGTTCATGGGGAAGTAAGTGGAAGAGACAATCTCCATCGGACTTTCATTCAAGATGTTTGGACAAACATTTGAAGCACGTGAAAGTTCCACACCGATGAGATATACAGAACCGGCTCAAAAATGATAAATGAAAATGCCGGGGTCAAAGATAGTGTCTTCATTCCCGAAGGAGTGAAGATGAAGAGAAATCACAAGATATTTGAGGAAAGGAAGAAAGATTTTGATAACAATCAAGATCCATTCTTCATCCTCAAATGTAGACATATCGGGAGGAAGGGTGAGGGTAGTATCATTAATAGGCAAACTCGTATGATGGAGTACACCTTCCTCCGAGCCAATATCATCCTCAAGATCAAAATAGAAATGATCATGTTCCGGAGGAGATATGTCATGAGAGAGTTCACCGGAGAACTCTTCATGAAGAGAATCATTCACATGAAGTGAAATTGTGAACTCTTGTTCCATTGTGGGCTCATTACTATCCTCGGTCTGAGTATCAAAGAGTGGATTCTCAGAAATTAAAGTGAATTCAGAGTCGAATTCAAATAGAGGATTAGTGAAAGTTGCTTTGAATGTTTCGGGAACAAAGTGATCAACATTCTCTATTGGACTGTTGGGATAAGAAGTGAGTGAACGATCATTATAAGGGAGACTTTCAATCTCTCCCAGACCGGCTTCGAAATCAAAGAGACCATCGTCACTTTCTGATGAAAGTGGACTGATGTGAGTGAGTTCATCGGAGAACTCCTCAAGAAGAGGATCAGACTGTGGGAGTGATGCCTCAACATACTCGATGTTTCCATAGGAAGCACAATCGTCGCTAAAATCGGAGAAAGTTTCAAAATGATCTTTTGAACACTCAAGAGGGGAAAGAAAATCACACATATGATCAGAAGTTCCCTGTGACTCTCTCGGGATTGGGACAAGGTTCTCAACACTAGACTTTATGAATTCGTCCGATTCCTTTTCAGGAACAGTGTCAATATGCTCGTCCCCCATGTTCAGAGAGTGAGTAGGAGCTTCGGGTGTGATAGCAGTTGTTTGAGAATGAATCTCAACTGCTGGGATATCAACTGATGAACTTGATGAATCTTTATAGAATTGAAGGATATCAAGTGTATCCTCATCATCACTGTCATCAGGAATAAAACGAAATCGAGAGCTAGATCTGGCTTCTTTTTCTTTTGCAATTGATTCCCTAATAGATTTTTCAAACGCAATTTGGGAATTTAATTCAGCAGCCTGCTCTTCAGCTAACAATTCTTCCATGGATTTTGGATTATCTTGGGAATGTTTACATTCCTTCAAATCTTTCACTAAATCCAAAAGATCAAGGAGAAGATTTTGAGGAAGTGGGTCAGGCTGAGGTGGTGCCTGATTCATTTGGTACTGTAGAGGTTGGTCATGATACGAAGAGTCGTAATTGTTACAAGGAAATGGATTCCTTGTTTGACAATCAGAGCTACAGTGAGGACCTCCACAATACTCACAACAGTAAAACTGATGTGGCTGTGAGTTGTATGTGTGGTAGTCATAATTGTTATCAGGAACCTGCTCATAGACAAGCGTGTTTCCCGATTGACAATCAGAACTGGAGTGTGAACCACCACAGTAATCACAACAGTAAAACTGCTGAGTCTCACAGTGTGGTAGCTGATGGAATAAATCAGTTGTGTTATGGTAGGAATAGGGATCCTGGTTATAGACAGACCCGTTTCCTGATTCCACCATGCTACAACTGGGGCAATTGCCACCATTATAAGGACCACCACACCATTGACAATCAAGAGGGTGAGGATGAGACATAGAAAGAATCAAATGTTTTCAGAGGGGTAGGGATGAAGAATCAAAGATGTGAGAGGGTAAAGATGGATATTTTTGGATTTTTGGATAAACATTTTGTAAAAAAAAGAAAGAAAATCTTTTTGGTTTTTTGTGTTTGTTGAAAACTTGAATAAAAAAAATGTTTTTGGATTTTTGGATTTTTTTTATAAGAAAATATATAGATATAGATGGTATAAACAAGGAGTGAATATTCAAATCACTAATCTACTAAACGGAAGATAATCAGCACAGCTCCCCGGCAGCGGCGCCAAAAATTTGATTCGTTCCAAACCGTCAAGTTTTCTCACTCAAACCGGCCACTTGTGAATGGCCGACCGTAAGAAACTTAAAACAGCTCAGAAACGAATGCAATGAAGATCTGGAGAGTATAGTGTTTCCCCGGGTCGTTATGTCCCAGCGAGCTATGCGATGAATCACCAAACGGATAGTGATCGAGAGATTTGAACAGAAAAAGGGATTGTGATTATTATAACTACAGAAATAGCCTATAATTACAAAGGCTTAAATGCAAATTAAAAGAAATTTAAAAAGATAAAAAATATTAAATAAACGCTATCACTATTTACAAAATGATGTTTTTGATTTTATGTTTTTATAAAACTGAATTAAAAACTACGCGACGTACAAATGAAAATGTGAAACTAAATCAATATTAACCCTAAAAATATGAAAATGATATTTTTACAAACCTAATGATAAAAGAAACTTTTTAGAAAAATAAAATTATTTTTAAAACTATTTATCTAATTATTATTAATTAAAAACTATTTTTAACTATTTAATAATAACCTAAAATACAAGAAAATATGAAATAAAGCTAGAAAAATAAAATTATGAATTGGAAAAATCTAAAATATCAAAAGAGAATTTTCAAAACTATTTTTGTATTTTTCTGAATATTTTTGTATTTTCTAGGAATTAAAAACTATTTAAAACTAATTAAATTGTTTAAAAATACAAATTTAACTAAGAAAAATCTAGAAAAATATTTTTCTGACTTTTTATATTTATCTAAACTTAAGAAAAATGAAAAATTATTTTTTTGAAACTTTTCTGAATTATTTGTATTAAATGCTATTTAAAAAGACTTAAAAACTAATTTAAATTAAGAAAAATAGCAAACTGATTTGGAAAAATCTGAAAAATTCAAGATAAGCCTAAAATAATATTAGGAATCTAAGAAAAATATAAAAACAGGGTGTTGTGTGTAGGAAAATGCAACTGCTAGAGTAAGTGCTTATAAATAAGCACTTTGAATAAGCTAAATGAACACAACAAGCACCAAACTGTTATAGAAGCTGTGAAATGCTAAAAGTACCTGAATACAACTAATCTCAACTGTCCTAAACCTCTGATTTACATATTACACAGATTTGATGAATTTAACTAATGAGCTAAAAACAGTTTTAGGGGACCTACTTTAAGCTTAAGCACAAGACAGTCAATAAGCTGAAATTTAAAAACAGATGAAGGAACCTACAGAAGACCTGGCTGGGTAATTCTAAACCAAAGGTTAGCCCTGGATAAGCTCTCAAGAGCTGGCTGCAAGGTCTGCAAGACCCTGTGCAGACTCAGTGAATACTGAGTCAGTTGCACAGGGCATTTGTAGCCATCTAGACAAGCTAATTTGGGGCATCTAAAAATTTGATAAAAATCTGAAAAAATGCTAATAAGAAATAAGACCAGCTGAAGTTATTGAACCCACAATTTCACTTAGATTGGCTCAGAAATGAGTCCAAGAAAATTCAACTCAGTTGGGCTCAAACCAGATTTTTCATGTCTTTGACCCTTTTTTGACAGTATTGAAAGTTGACTTTTTTTAGATTTGGATCAAATTTGTGAACTGAAAATGATATATTATGATGAAATAAAACTAAAGCAAGCTAGTTCTATGAATTTTGAACACAAAATAAGCTTTTACTTTTCCAAAATTCTCACAGTTAAGAAAGGAGAACAGCGCAAAGATAATTTTGACTTTGGCTGCTTGCATATGCAATTTTATGACTGGAATGATTACAAAAGAGCTACACAAGCTTAAAACTACAAATCCTAACTACTGAGCAAGCCTAAATCACAGATAAATCAGCAAATCCAAACACACCTTTTTATGACTGTTTCACTGATGAGATTACTTAAATAACTAAAATGGTTCATGCTACTGCTGAAACTGAACTAATATAACCTAATGACAGTTAATGGAACATATATAAACTAAAGCTATCAGTAAATGAGACAGATACAGATTATGCAAAATTACACTAATATTGAAAATGAGTAAAACACTCACAAGCAATCCAGCTTCTTAGCCACTCAAACCAGGACCATAACTAAACTATTTGAAGCTATTCCAACCCAAATCAAGGCTCTGCAACACCACAAACCATTTCCAATTCCATTTGAGCTCACAGTTGACTTTTGTTGACCATATGACTACTTTGCTTGAAACTAGATTTTAAGCTACCCAAAAGCTATAAGGAGCTTATTTAAGCTTATTGGAACTGAACAAAAAGCTATTTGAAGCTTGAATGCTAGAGTTTAAAATTAAATTTTTCAACAGTGGACTTCAAAACATGAAATATAAATGAAACATTGAATTGAGACTTGAAATGAATTATAGTGACAAAGTAGATTAGTTTGAGTATAATGAAACTTAAAATTACATTCTAAAACACTAATTAAGATAACTTAATAAAAAACGACATACAAAGAAATTTTAAAACTAACTACTTGCTCTTTCTTGCTTCTCCTGCTTCCTTTTATACCCAACTCTCCTTCTCTCCTCTTTCTGAGCTAATCCCACCATGTTTCTTGACCATTGGATAGCTTGAAATTATCTTGGCCGTTGGATTGATTTTTGGCGCCAAAAAGCTTTTTATCAACTGGGAGGTTGAGTGAGTTGGAGGAGGGGCATTAAATGATTCTTGGAGGCTTGTTGAGGTGGGGGGAACAAGAAAAGTGGAAAGGTGAGGAGGGGGGATGGGTGTTGCAGGGCTAGATGTTGGGGAAGACAGGAAAAAGGGCGGGTAGGGGTTTATTTGACTTGGGGTTGACTGGTTTTAATATCAAAGGGAAAGGGTCCAAAATGCAGGGGGTCCAAAAGGTTTGGCAGGGTCCAAGGGTTTGTGACAAGGGTCCAATGGGTATTAAAAGGTTTATAAACAAGGACCTATATTGCAAATTCTGAAAATACAAGGACCAAGGCTGCCATTTTCACAAAGTTGCTCCAAGGGACTAAAAGTGACAAGCTTCCATAATACAAGGACCAAACTTGACATTTTCCAATTTCCAAGGACCAATTTTGCCAATTTTTAAACTTGAAGGACCAATTTTGTAATTTCTCAAAACTTTTGACATTTTTCACCAAAGGACTAATTTTGACAAGTTATGATTTTAAAAGGACCTTTGGTGACTTTTCTTTTGAAATTAAGGGCTCAGGGACTATTTCTGACAACTTTTTGAAACTTGGGGGACTGAAACTGCCAATTATGCAAACTTAGCTCATTTTTCATCTGATTTTAAACATTTTGCATCTGAAACATATAAAATGCAATTTTGAGATATTTTCAGTATTTTGATGCATTTCTGAGCATTTTTAAGTGTTTTGCAGTTCAGATAGACCCAAAAATGATGAGTATTTACACAGTCATCAGGACACAACTCCAGGTAAAATTGGTGGGAATGTTATTTGTACGTTCATCCATTCTTCCTCTTGAACCCTTGATTTCTCTTCTTGCTATCCTCCCAACTTCGTACCATGTTAATCACTTTTTCTTTTATCCGAATTGTTCTCTCTAGGGGGCCTCTTCCTCTCTACCTCACATCCTTCAAAAGGTGATCCCGCTTTCCAGACTGAAGTGCCGTTTTGAGTTGTTTTCTCAAGTGGAAACAATCGTTTGTAAGATGTCCTTTATTTCCGTGATAATCACAATACTTATCCAAATTTTCTTTTCGAGGGGATCCTCTTATGGGTGGAGGTGGAGAGAGACGTAACTGATGCTCGGTTGCCAGGATTTCTTTAGGTGGTTTGGTTAAGGAATTTAGGTATACTCGAGGGTTTCGTACCTGTGATTTTCATTATGGCGGTAATTATTTCGGTACCGGTTATCACTTTTAGGGGCCACATATGGGGAGTACTGTTCTCTTGACCTTAGTCATTACGCCGATCATTCCTTCTACGATCTGCTCCGTATTGTGACCTTGGAGGTATACCGTGTTGGTGTATGCCTCCTCTGATCGGATAAAATCATACACCCTTATCACCATCTCACTCACGGTTCGAGGGATCTTATCCAAGGGGTCTTGGCCAGCTCCGGACACTGATAAGAATTCATAAAAGCTGAGATTTGCATCACCTCCGGAACACCGACGATGTAACTCGCCTCATCAGTCCATCGATCTTAAAAGGTGGGCAGCGTCTCATTCGCCTTTCGAAAAATATTTTTGATCTCCGTAGGATTCTTAAAGCATTTCCTTCAAAGTACGAACCTTGTTAAACTTTGTTCTCTGAGATCTTCCCAATTATCAATACTATCGTTAGGCAACTGATCAACCCAACCTCTTGCTGAACCATCAAAGGTTTGTTGAAACATCATGTACCATACTGATATATGCCACTCTCCCTGATTTGCTACTCCAAAGAATCTACTGAGGTGATCATCTGGGTCTGTCGACCCATCGTAGAGTTTCAAGTTTGTTGGCATGACATGCTTTGGCCTTGAAAACTCTATGATACGTCTGGTGAATGGGCACTTAAGAGCTTCATTATAATGTTTCTCCAACTCGTCTACTGGTTCTTTTCCAGCGTCCTTTCCGGGGTTCTTTTTGGTATCCTCTTTATTAGGCTCTCTGCCAGTCTCATTAAAATCTAGACGTATCGGTTTGAGAACGCTCCCTCCTGTAGCGTTATGTTCCTTTATTAGTGCCTTTAGTGATGACACCTGACTTAGTATTTGTGCATGTTGTTGTTATTGTTGTTGTTCCTAATTCCTCCGGCTTGGTTTTGCATAGTTTCGAAGATGGGACCTGTCATTCTTTAGTTCTGGCATATTGAATAACAGGTCTCACGGATGGCGCCAATTTGTTGAAGTAAAAGTTTGCACCTTACTAGAAACAAAGAAAAGGTTCATTCGGACAGCATGAGGCCTCTTCCTTTAGTCATCGACAAAAAGAAGAAGCACGCGTTAGCCTCGTCCAGGGTTTTATCCCAGGACCAAACTCCGTCGTGGGAATAAGTATATGCTCCGAAAGGCGTAATAATAAATGTGAAGTAAACACACACTTGATAAGTTGGTTGAATAATAAATGAGATGGGGTATTTATACTACCCCAATGTTGGTACCTGTGGTATCTGGGAAGGAGCATCGCTAAGCTGCGCCTAGTTTAGGCATTAGGTGTCAGAACATGCGCGACACAATCCCGTAAAATCCGGGAGGGGTGAAATAGTCTGGTTCGTGCATTGGTCTATAGGGTAAAAGATGATACCTGGATAAAAGATGTGTTCCTTTTTGTTCTTGACAATGTTTCTTTTGGTAGTGCCTTTCGGCTGTGTCTTTTGGAAACAGGTGTTGCCTTAGGCAATAAGTAATGTTTGTTTTTCAGTATGGGTCATTCGGCCACATGCACCAACATGTAGCAACTATTTTGTAATCTAATTAGAGTTACTATGTGATAAACTTGAACCATGCTAAAGTCACCATTTCAAGTCAATTTTGCTTTTGAGTTAATATCTTACAACCCTTGAAATGTAATCTCAAATTATTCTTTGATTTAATCTCTATCATTAGATTAAACGTAATGGGACTAAATGAAATGGTCGGTCTACCATTCAAGATGTGTCCCTTTCCCTACAAGCATCATACCAAATGCGTCCTCTACCAAAAATATGAAAGTTTCGGTCTGTAGTGAATCGAAAGAATTGAGATAGTGGGTGTGTGTGTGATTTTTTTTTATTAAATTTGTTGGGTATATTTTTGATTGTGAGTGTAGTCCATTTACTACTAGCATTTGGTGTATTTGATCTAAAAGAAAGAAAATTAAATTAACGCTAATATAACAGACCTGTTTGTAATCTTCATTATTGCTATCGGTTTAATAAAAAAGTGTAAAAAAAGCTACCTCACTAAAGGATAATAAAATATTATATTTATTGAAACTTGAAGCTTTTTGGTTACTTTGCTTCATGATAAAAAAGAAGAGTTGAGTTATTAAGACCCCCCCTGTTTTTTTATTGAGACCCCCCCCCCCCCCCCCCGTTTTTTTGTTTTTTTTTATTTTTTTTTATTTTTTTTTTATTTTTATAATTTTGTTTATATCAAAAAGCTATAAACCTGAAAATGCGGAACTGTAAATATAAAGTTTAATAAGCCAAACGCTTAAAACTGTCAGAAATACGGAACAGAAACTGACAAAAAACTGTGTTGTACTGAAAAAAGCGGGGGACAAAGGGAATATTCCCTTGGGGACAAGGTGGCAGGCTACCCATAAGGAGGGTATTAATAGTAGGACCCAAAAAGAATGCTTAATATGGCGAGAATTACTGCATACTTTATGCCAACTTTGCAGTTAAATTACAACTCACTTGTAATTAATGCATACACGTACATCCGCACCCTTAAGACATCAAAAAATTCAGTATCGATCATAATTACTAGCAGGATACCCGCGCGCTTTACAATTAAAATATTGAGCGAAATTTTTTTTAGATATATATTTTACGATACAATAGATATACGGACGACGATAATTTTAATTTTGATTACTGTTATGCAATAACAAAATTTTTCATATAAAAATTGCAGATTATCCACGTGATGTGGTGACAATAATGAGTTGTTAGTAGGTATATTGTCAAGGTATGAGATAAAAGTAGTTGACAATAGCCCGTAGTCATAAGTTATCATTAAATAATAACACAATAGCGATTTTTAAAAATCACTTACATTATACTAAGAAAATTTAGTTCTCAAAAAAATGTTTGTTTATTGTAACATATTATGGGCTTATGGGCTTATGTTTATTCATCCTAATCTTGATTAACAAGTTAGGGTTTTCCTATACCTTATAAATACCTCCTATTGTAACATTATGAATACATCTCAATAATAAGAATTCTCTTCCTCTCTCATTCTTGTGTTCTTGTTCATTATTTTACAACGTTGTTAAATTTGTCCCACATAGATGGATGATACAAGTAAAAGATTACTTATAAAGATAAAGTAAAAATAAATATTCAATAAATCATGTGGGTTACTTTAAAGAATATAATTATTAATATTCAAATATATATATATATATATATATATATATATATATATATATATATATATATATATATATATATATAAAATTAGCACTTAGCACTTAGCATCTTTTGCTTTGAAAAAATCGTCCGATTTTTATAAAACAAAGTTTTTAGTTTTTACGGTAAGTTTTATTAAAAATATTACAAAAGGCGCATATGTTGATTCTCGAGGCACTCTTGCGATTTAATAATATTTATTTAATATTGTATTTTAGTATGCATTTTTAAACTCTATTGATTTAACAATATCGTTTTCGTTTGACTTAGAACCAACGATGACCAAGAACATGGTTTAAGGTATTTTAAGTATTCTAGTAATATTTAATGCACAAATTGTGTTTAAGTTAGTTGTACATTGTGGTGAAATAATTATATATTTTGATGATGGGGTGATTTAAATTGTGTATTAATTGTATATGTTGAATAATATTTTTTTTAATTTTATTTGTGTTTTAAATACTTGTAAATAATGCTTTTTAACTTGTATTTGCTTAAAAATCTTTTTTAAGAAATCTTAAAAAATTAATTAGGAGGGAAGTGTCTTCCTCCATTATAAGTAGTATAGATATAGATATAGATATAGATAATATGAAATATAAGACATGTAAATGTTTTGCAACAGAGAAATAGGTGTTGAAATTATTACTTTAACAAGTTGACAATATAAAACGTAAGTATTTAAATGATAAATTAGTGAATTATGACTACCCGCGTAAAATCAAGAAACATAATGCGTCGTCACTTTATTCTCATTCTTTTAAATTTAAATTTATAATTTTGATAAACAGGAATACATTATAATTAATACGACTCATCTAAAGTCTTTGATTTAGTGGTCTGAGTGATTTATCAATCTAAAGTAAACGTTGCGGTTTAAGTATCGTCAAAAATATTTGTGAGATAGTGTAATATAGGTGGTATAGATGTGTAAAAATGTTGTTAAAAAAAATCAATATGCTCATGAAAAATAAACAAATTTATTAAATTAGACGATTACCTGTGGAATGCAACGGGATGTTATAGCGGCATATATTTATTATGATATTTTGGTTAATTGTTTTGTGTAACGTGTGCATAACCAAAGTATCACTATAACTATCTATCGTTACAAAATCCCGTTGCTACACACGGGTAATCGTCTAGTGATAACATATATACACACATACACAATCTTATATGAAGTCGTGTCACTATAATTTTCAAAAAACACACGTTTCATATTTCAAAAAGTACACGCTTTGCATTAAAAGTTGAACCAAAAACACGATTTTGCAAATATAATTATTTTCTGCTATACACCGCGCTTTGCGTGTGTATACGTTTAGTAAATTACAACGTTGCAATAATATTATAATCTTTTGAATAAAACAATACAGGAGGTTGCATACATTGAAAAAACACCTTGGGACATTTTTTGCCATTTTTGCCCATCTAACCGTTCTCTTTCTAACTATATTTTTTATTTTTTTTAAACCAGGGGGGAGGGGGTGTTAAAACGAATTTTTTAAAAAACCCAACGGCTATAATAGCCGTTTGGTGGGTGTTTGTGAAATTTTTTATTTTATTTTATTTTATTATTATTTTTTTATTATCCATCCAACACTTAACGCAACGTTAAGCCAGTAACTATACCTCGTTAATGCATGTATAATGCTCAAGACGGTGTGGTTAACGCCCCTTAACGCTGGGGCGTTAAGGATTAACGTGGGTTTGCTTGGCACCATATATACCGATCGCCTTTACAAAAGTTTATTCTACCAAAAAGTATTTTCAAGATATCCATGTATACTATATGCGGATTCAGATAATTGTACGCAAAGGTGAAGAACATATGATGGTGACTTAAGAAGGTAATGGATTTCCACCTTTTCCAATTCATTTTCTTTTTTCTTCTAAAGTTTAATTTCTCGTATAGTGTTTTTATGCCAGAAAAGCCAACACTAGTAGAACAAACTTTAATGAACATGTTTAGTTTATATGGTGTATTACATAAACAAAGTTTTCAAATCCTTATTAACTACTTGTATAAAACTTAATTAGACTAAACCGTATTTGTTAGCTTTCCTAAATTTCATTATTGAATCAAACTTCAGTATTTGTGTCTTACATGATAATAATACCTTTTATAGCGTCTTGTTAGCTCCTTATAATATTCGTGCCGTTTCCAAAAAAATTGTATTTGCATGACAAAGGAATAAAGCGATAATTGAATATTTTGTATACCCATTTATATGTAAAGTATAACTTTTTAATAATCTCATTAAATATTTATATATAACCTAATGGCACAAGGGTGTTCTAAACTATACTATTTTATTCTAACGTAAAAATGGGTATTGGGCCATTTTTTGGGCCTATTTCTCATGGCCTTTGGAAGGCGTTGTCTATTCGTGGTGCGTCTTGCTTCACAAACTATGCATCGTGTCACCACCTCTCTCGAAAAACAAATTTTTACTTACCTGTTCTACCGCTTCCGATCTCTATCTGGAAGTGATAACACCGTTTGGGGGTTTTACTAACTTCAATTCTATTGGGTTTCAATTTCATCGTGGTGGTGGTGGTTACAGTTCTAGGGTGCTACCTGTGGACGGTTTGATTGAATGAGTATTTGGTTCCGGCTGGTCTTGGTGACTATTTCTTACCGTTAAAAAGGTTCAAACAAACATGGTTTATGTTCTTATGTTTCAGGTTCTATAGTTTTTGATGTTTCTGAAAACTGTTATTTAGTTTTGTTTGTGATTAAAATAGAGTTGGGATAAGCAGAGTTTCTTCCCCAGTTGATGGTTTTTGGGGTTAGCCGCTTTTTTCTTATGATTCTTTGTGCTTTGATTCCTGATTTTTTTAACAATATATGAACTTTAAAGTGTTGGGATTGTTTGGAACTTGTTGTATAAAATATAATGATTTTAACATGTTCCCATCTACAATAGCGCATATAAATATATGAATTTGAGGCGGGGGGGGGGGGGGGGGGGGGGGATAAGTGATACTTTTGCCCCATATTTTTGCCTTATCAGATTGATGCCTCCAGAAGTTAGTGTCATAACCTATTTGGCTTCCAGCCATGCCGGATGTACCCTCTTTTTCCAGGGCAATTCCCTATCTGACCCTGACCACTTTTGCCATTAACTCGATAGTTGTCATTGTTGGGTGGTTGACGTGAGATGCTTGTTAATACAAATAAATCGTAAAAACGTTTATTAATATTTTGCGATCTCTTTGTGTTTTGTTGATAACAAATGTAATGTTATCTTAAGTAAAATTATAAGGATACATGTTATTTTTGTAAAGCATTTACATATAGCCATTTAATACAAATTGTTGTAATAAATCATTTGTTGTAATAGTTTATTAGGATGTGTAAAAATCACAACCCATGGATCATATCCATAAACCATGGTATTGACCCATACCCACTTGACTAGATACATTGTACTCATTAGATACATTGTATCTAAAGAAATACCCATGGACCAACCCATAACCCATGACCCATGACCCATAACCAAAAAACCCATGGGCAAAGAGGAGCGTCCCACGGATCCCTAGGTTTATACTAGACGGATCCCTTGTGGGAGGGATCCGGGGAACAGTGGCAAGTTTTGCCTATAAATAGAGAGCCATTTCTTCATTATAAGTGATACTTTTGCCCCGTATTTTTGCCTTATAAGATTGATGCCTCCAGAAGTTAGTGTCACAACCTATTTGGCTTCCAGCCATGCCGGATGTACCCTCTTTTTCCAGGGCAATTCCCTATCTGACCCTGACCACTTTTGCCATTAACTCGATAGTTGTCATTGTTGGGTGGTTGACGTGAGATACTTGTTAATACAAATAAATCGTAAAAACGTTTATTAATATTTTGCGATCTCTTTGTGTTTTGTTGATAACAAATATAATGTTATCTTAAGTAAAATTATAAGGATACATGTTATTTTTGTAAAGCATTTACATATAGCCATTTAATACAAATTGTTGTAATAAATCATTTGTTGTAATAGTTTATTAGGATGTGTAAAAATCACAACCCATGGATCATATCCATAAACCATGGTATTGACCCATACCCACTTGACTAGATACATTGTACTCATTAGATACATTGTATCCAAAGAAATACCCATGGACCAACCCATAACCCATGACCCATGACCCATAACCAAAAAACCCATGGGCAAAGAGGAGCGTCCCACGGATCCCTAGGTTTACACTAGACGGATCCCTTGTGGGAGGGATCCGGAGAACAGTGGCAAGTTTTGCCTATAAATAGAGAGCCATTTCTTCATTCTAACTCACACCTCTTCTTACTAATTCTCTCATATACTCTCATTCTCTTCTAACAAAAGATCACTTGATCTAGAGAGTTCTTCTTCTTTCTTTCTTTAGTGATTCTCATATAGGTCCTTCTCTAAGGCGAGATCACGAACATTCTACAAGTCATCCAAGTAAGGGGTCCTTGATTGATTTGTTCCTCCACAAGATTTCTGTAGCAAAGATCTTGTATTTGATATTTCACATATTTGTGGTGTAATAGTCGTGTTGGTTTGGTCCACCGTGTTATGGACTCGGTATTTAGCTTTGTACCCGAAAAAGGTGTAAGCAACGTTGTGAATGCTTCTCCGCCAAGTTGAAGGAGTTTGTTGACATAGTGCTTGAACTCTCGAGTAGGTGACTCGGGGAGTGGAGTAGGGCAAGGAAGGTGTCCTTGTAGCCGAACCACTATAAATCGGTTGTGTCATTTCTATCCCTTGCTTTACTTTATTTACTTGCTTTATCATTAGATCTATGCTTTCTCTACATCCATACGATTTCACATAATATCGAATCTAAAGTTTTTGAAACTAACTTAAAATCGGCAAAACTATTCAACCCCCCCTTCTAGTTTTCCACAATAGTTTTGGTTTCTTTGTGCGCTTATCAAGTTGATGACATCAGTATTAGTAGGGCAGTGATGCGTTTGCATGGGCTACGGAAAAGGAGAGATTGTCTGGAACTTGGCATGGCAGCCTACTTGGTTTGCAGCCTTGCCGGATGTATCCTCTTTTTCAGCGGCAGTTCCCTGTCTGAGCCTGATATTTTTTGCCTTAAATGGATAGCTGGTGTTGTTGGGTGGTTGATGGGTGATAGTTTTGCTTGCTTTGTGTGCTTATCAGGTTGGTTGCATCAATACTAATGAGGCAATGATGAGTTTATATGGGCTACGGAAAAA
The DNA here is from genome assembly GCA_019973895.1 of Chrysanthemum seticuspe. Taxonomy (NCBI): domain Eukaryota; kingdom Viridiplantae; phylum Streptophyta; class Magnoliopsida; order Asterales; family Asteraceae; genus Chrysanthemum; species Chrysanthemum seticuspe. The sequence goes on from BPTQ01000005.1 coordinate 228,471,971, forward strand.
CTGAGGTTTTCCGAAATTTGGCATGGTAACCTATTTGGTTTGCAGCCATGCTGGATGTACCCTATTTTTCTGGGTTACTTCCCTATTTGAGCCTGATATTTTTGGCCTTAAGTCGATAGCCGGTGCTGTTGGGGGTTGACGAGCAATACCTTTGTTTGGTTCGTGTGCTTATTAGGTTGATGCCATGAATATTAATTAGTCTATGCTGAACTTGCATGGGTTGCGTAATAGTTGAGATATTATACACGGGAGCATGTTGGAACCATTATATTTCTTTGACCGTCATTAAAAAACTAACGTCTTACATCCGCTTTTCTGAGGCTGTTTTTCATGGGCCTTTGGTTTCTGCCTATGCGTTTAGTGTCCGTTCAAAATGAAGATAATTAACTTCATACACATGGGACGTTTGTTACTTCGAATGGTATGGTTTTAATTATCATTTTCGTATATAATTTGTGAATATCAAGTATGTCCCGTAAATGATATTGGTTACTGCAGGTCTGACCCATACCTTGGTCGGCCAATGAGCGGATGGCGTGATAGCATAATTGCTATTGTGCAACCGCGGTTGTTTGCAGCCATGGTTGACGAATGAACACTTTGGTCATTTTCCGATTACAAATATTAGACTGTCCACAATTGTTGCATGTTGTTTATGCATCGTGTTGAGACCATGGTGAATGTATTTGATTGTTATATAATATATCTTAAAAGGCTGCGACGCCGTGACCAAGTTCTAGACATAGGTAAATGTATTGGATTGTTATATCATATCTTTTAAAAATTATGGTGAAAGCGGCATTTGACTAACATAGGTTACACATGCCCATTCGTTTATCTGTCAAGGCAATGATGAGTATTTTCTAGACAACATCTTGGCGAGGTAACCACAACGTAGTTGTGGTTGTAGCCATGCCATATCTGAGCCTTAGTTTACGTTATTTTAATACTTTGTGTTACTCCAGATTTCGTAGGGGCGTTAACAGCAGAAGGTTGTGTTTCGACGCGGCTGATCTCTTCATTGTCGTTATCCATGGTACTCCAAGGTATTGCTTACTTTTGTACGTACAATTTTACGAATGTAAAATGTTGATGACTGATGAATAAAAATTGTTATATACTAATAGGAATGCAAAGTAGAAAGCGTAACTTATTTGGAAATGGATGTTACATTCACAAACAAACAGTTTAGTAAACCATTTCGACTGACACTACATGTATTTTTTTGTCAGCTATTTATATTCATTATCAATCTATTTATGCAGAACCATGTTATCTTCCAGCACATTAGATGGTCAAATCCATTTCTGGGATCCCATTGATGGGGTGCTAACGTACGCTATTGAGGGCCGTAGAGACATTGCTGGGGGACGGTTGGCGACTGATCGTAGAACAGCCGCAAACTCTTCATCGGGCAAGTGTTTCACTACTTTGTCGTATTCTGTTGATGGGAATTATATGTTGGCTGGTGGAAGTAGTAAATACATCTGTATGTATGATTTTGCTGACCAGGTTAGTTTCTTCTTTTACGTGATTACTTATAAATGGGTTCTTTTAAGCCCTTTTTTATGCGAAAAGGGTTCATTTTACTTCTTAAGCTATAAGGGGAACGGGTTAAATGAAGATGCATCGTTGTTGTTCCTCCGGTTGACATCAGACATGTCGTTGCCTCTGTCCCTTTTAAATATCTAAATAGATTGATTCAGTCTTTTGCAGAGCTTCTAGAAAATTGCCCTCATCAGATCTCTTTATTTGTTTTGTTGGTAAATATAAAGGTTCATTTTACAGTTTGACCTATAAGTTTTTACCCGTTTGACCTTTTCGGCTCATTTACCCATTTGACCTTTTCGGTTCATTTTACCCTTTCTGTTTTTAGGAAAATAAAATCATTTGACCTGTTTGGGAGTAAAAATAATCAGAGGGTCCTCTATAATCAATAATATTACCTTATGAAATGCAGGTGGAAAAAACAATCAAGGAAGGGAAACCCATAATATTTTCGGGTCAGTCTTCAGGAGGTCCAGTGGCGATTCTTGCAGCAGTCTGGTACTTGAAAAAACACACAAAACAGATCATGTGGGATGAGTGTTTCTTTGTCAAGTCCAGATGGGCGGGCCATTGGTGGCAGTGTGGCGGGTCAACTGGTGGCAGCCAGTCCTGTGCAGGTATATATTGGTTTCCATATGATTAAATTTGTAACTTTTTACCAATCAAACGCGTCATTTATGAGACTGGTTTTGGTGATAAACCAGATTATTGTAGCAAGTTTCTTGACGGGTGTCCAGCAAGAACAGAAATCCGCCAAAAAAACAAAAGTTGATAACATAGCAATCACAATCCCAACTCCCGCTGCAGTCCCCGTCTCAGTCTCGGTTCCAGTTTCGTTAGCAGTTCCAGTACCTGTACAGGCACCGGCACCGGCACCAGCAACAAATCCCGAGACCAATGAGTCTTATTTTGCTAAACAAAAGCTGACATCACCTACGTTTCGTGGAGATAATTGGTCCTCCTATAATGCTCCTGAGTCAAGGGATAAGCCAACCGACATCAATGTGAGTCTTTAGTAGGAACTTACAAATGGTAGCTTGGTAAACTGACTGCATTGGTAATCAAACGATGAATATCTCACTGTTATTTATTTATTTATTTTAAATATATATTTGGGTTGTTTGTATGTAAAACTCTTGATTTCGGGTTAGAAAACACGGTATCGGAACACTCCGGCCAGGAAGCGACGGGTACCAAACACTCGTTTTATTCATTCTAATTATGCACTTTAAAGGAATACTTTATTCATTGGGATACATCCTAGAACACAATTCAAGTAAGTTGACTAGAATTGCCACAATTTATTCTTTTATATACTAGTCGAGCTTCTTTCAACCATTGGGAATGAAATCATTTTATTTTATATCGTACAATTCTTTTACATTTCAATTTCATAACCTCTTTCAACAACACTCTATTTGTCAATGACCACAATCCCCATACATAACCACAATCCTACCACCACCACTACTACCACCATTTCAGCCGAAATGCCATACCACCACAAACACTCACCGCTCGCCACCACAACCCGCTCTTCGTACTCTTTCTTCTCACCAAAACTATCGGTCTACCTTTGCTCGATATGTGTCACCTTATTCATCCTTTTCCACATCAAAATCCTTCAAACCCCTTTACCATCTTCCCCTAACTCCCTCGCGTTTCTCCACAATTGGCAAGAAAAACTCACAACAAACGACGAATCTAACACATGCACAAATGATCACAGCTCCTTAGCCGAGAAGCTACGTGAATCGGTCACTTTTCTTCCATTAAAAGACTTAAGATTCTCCACAGCCGCACTTGTCGGTCACACATGGTTCATGAGTTCGTTATACGACATGCATGAAGAAGGTGAGGTACAATACCAACAATTTCCATCAACGTCATCTGATGGAAGGATACTTTGCATGAAGGGTCACGATAATCATGATGGTTCATGGAATTATTATGCACTTGCGTACCCTGATTTCTTACCTAGAAACGCGACACTTGTGACGGGTCGTACGTTTGTATCCTATAATCATTACGACTTTGGAAATATATGGCATGGATTATCCGCTTTAGTCCCGTTTGTTGCATGGCATTTGAAGGAGGGTTGTGCATTGCCATCCCGTTGGATTTTATACCATTGGGGTGAGGTATGTAGAATATTCAACTTTTTTATTAGAACTACTGAATTGTATATATACAGAATATCTTTTACTCAGTATTATTTCACGATATATATTGTATTTATAAAACTTACGGATGTATTATTCAAGGTAAGGACCGGGATGAGCCCGTGGTTAAATACTCTTATGGAAGCAACATTCGGTGGGCCACTAAACATCGAAAAATTCGATGATGGTCGTGACAGCGAGTCAATAGTATGTTATGAGGAGTCAGTAGTTATGAGGCATAATGAAGGGGGGATGTCAAGGGAGAAAAGGATGGGAGTTTATGATTTCATTCGATGTAAAGCCAGAACAATGTGTGGTGTCGAGGTGGATCGGACTGATGGCGAGATTGGGTTGACATTGTTTATGAGGACGGGGCCGAGATCGTTCAGGAATGAGACTGCGGTGGTGGAGATATTCGAGAGGGAGTGTAAGAAGGTTGAGAGTTGTCGATTGACCGTGGCGTATTCTAATAATCTTACCGTGTGCGAACAGGTTAGTCCTTTTACGTTTCATACTTTGTGCATTTTTCGTTATTCTCAATTATAAACCATAAAAGATTTATCAAGATGTATAAGTTTTTTGAAATTTCTAAAATGTACGTATTTTAAAACATAAACTTTTTGCACATCTAAAATTTGATCGAATAATTATATTTTATAAAACTAATAAGAAAAAGAAGAAGAAGTAAGGTTTGTATCACTCAAGATTATGAGGACGATTATAGTACAATATCCGGCCTACACAACTTAATTATCACATTTGCCATATTCTAATTCATAAACATTTAAATACGGTAATTGCAGTTTAAACAACTAATTTTTTTCGCTTTTTTATCCACATAAAAAAAAAAAAAAATGCACAAACAAACTAACGCTATTTATACACTATCGCCTCTATGCGCGAATATGTTAATCGTATAGTATTGTGAGTTTGGTTCAATAAAGATCAAAGAAAAACTAAAGATCAAATAAACCATTCTCAACCACTCATTTTTTCATCAAAACAATAAAATAAATTTCACCTTCATTTTTAAAAACTAAATATCTCACAAACCATTGATCGTTAGACGAAACTAATCATACCATCACGACAAGCATAAAATTACCTTTAATTTGATATCCCACATCATATACTTTCGACGAAATTTTTTTTTCCGACTTTTTTGTGGGTTTAGGGTTTACGGTTAGGGTTTAGGTGTTTAGGGTTTAGGGGTTTGATTTTTTTGGGTTAAGCTTTTTAGGGGTTAAGTGTTTAGGTTTCTTACGGTTTAGCGGATAGGGTTTAGGTTTTTTGGTTTAGCGGTTAGGGTTTTAGGGGTTTAGGGTTTTTAGGGTTTAGGGTTTAGGGGTTATGGTTTTTAGGGTTTAGGGGTTAGGGATTTTTAGGTTTAGGGGTTAGGGTTTTTAGGGTTTACGGGTTGTGTTAACACAAAAGAGCATTTTTAAAATTTTCATTTATAGTGTAGTATATCGAAACCCGCAAAAAACGATAAAAAATAAGTTCGTCGAAAGTATACAATATTGGATCTCTATAGAAAGATAATTTTATTCTTGTCGCAATGGTATAATTAGTTTTATCTAACTATTAACGGTTTGTGAGATATTTAACTTTTAAATATAAAGGTGAAAGTTAATTTAGTTAATTTAATTAAAAATGAATGGTTGAGAATGATACATTTGATCTTTAATTTTTGTATGATCTTTATTGATCTCACCCCATAGTATTGTAAATGCATGTTGACTTTTAAATATCATTCTATTGAACAATATTATTCTATTAAATAATATCTTGAATCTGAAATTATACTTTGACTAGATGCGAAGGATCGTAGATTTTGAAGTTTTATTAATTAGTCTTAGTTAATATATAAAAATTAGGCTTTACTCCAACATTAGTTTGTTACTTCAGCACCAAACTAGATCCTGTGAATATGCATGCATACAGTATTTTGTGTATTTTTTGTTGTCTAATGAAGGAATGGACTTGTTGGATACCGTAAACAAAATGAGACTAGATCGATATGAATATGCTGAGATATTCGAAAAAGGACGTGATACTTACATCATCATTTTTGATTCTTTCACCACAATGTGACATTACTAATGCAGAAATTACAACATAATACACTACAAAAAATCACGTCATTTTACACACTTTATTTGGTAGATCTTCACACATTAAAGTGTGTACAATTCTATTCTCCACACTTTCTTCTTGTGTGGGGATTTTCGGTGTTACAAAATTATTGTGAATTACCACATTTTTTTTTAATATTTACGGATAGAGAGAAGAGAGGATGGGTAGATTTGACACGTGTTCATTTAAGAAAGTTCACACTTTTGTGTGTCAACTTAATTTTTAAAATTTTAATAATTTTCCACACTTTAAATTGTGATATCAAACCTATTTCTTTTACAATTTATTTTGTACACTTAAATGTGATATAAAATTATGTATATATTTTACACACCTTTAATTTGTGTGTTAAGAAAGCATAATATTTATCCACACTTGTAACCGTGAATATTATTTAATCACATTTTTAGATGTATAATTTTTTCTCTACCATTAAAAGTGTGAATTTTTTAATATTATAAGTGTTTGTAATTTGTACACATTTAAAAATGTGAATAACATGACATAATTGTTCACATATTCACAAGTGTGAAAAAAAAGTGTGTACTATTACCATTTTTTTGTAGTGATATATGCATAATTGTAGTGAAAAAATAAAAATAATGATGTAAGAATCATGTCCCGTTTGAAAATCCCTCAATTTTTATGTTTAACTAACATATGTTAGTCATCCAATTCAGGTGAAATTGATGGGTTCGACAGACATATTGGTTTCACCACATGGTGCACAACTAACCAACCTTTTCCTAATGGATAGAAATAGTAGTTTGATGGAGTTCTTCCCAAAAGGTTGGCTCAAGCTAGCCGGTGTCGGCCAGCTTGTCTACCAATGGATGGCCAGTTGGTCGGGGATGAAACATCAAGGAGCATGGCGTGACACAGAAGGCGATCCTTGCCCTTTCCCTGAAGATGATCGGCGTTGTATGTCCATATTTAAGAATGGTAAAATCGGATACAATGCAACTTACTTTGCAGAGTGGGCTTCAAAGGTACTTAACGAGGTCAAGATGAGGAAACTCGAAGAAGCCTCAAAGGGAAATATAATTCCTACCAAGTGTGCGTGTGGCTAAAAGCCTAAAATGTACAATATGTCCATTTAAGCTTTGAAATTGAGCATTTAAGCTTCTCGAGATGAATTTTTTTACCAGTATATGTTTCATTTAAGTAAGATGTAATCACAAGTATGTTTTGCATAGCGAGCGGGTATGCCCGCGCGTTGCTGCGGGGCGGTCGGTCTTTAACCACTATTGTTGGTATAATATAATAAAAAATTTTATTGATCCAACGTATGAGCCTTTCAAGTAAAACTGAAACTTTATAGTTTATGTTGTTTATGTTCTAAAAGTCATCACTTAAGAACTATAACTGTGCATTGCACACAATGAAAACATCTACAGGTCTTGCTACTATACATAGGACTAAAGCAATCAATAAAACTTCTTAGGTTCAACATCTATTTCTGTGACTATCAACTTCGTATTGCATGACGATCAAGTTTAATTTCACCGTTTGCTTCTGTCACTGAGCTTCAGCTTATGGCACATTCAATTTCATTCCGATATCTTTTGGCATCTAATTCGGTGACAATATCATCACATTTCGCCATTCATATACCTCTCGGTTTGTGTCCATATACCTGTCGCTTTGTGCAACCTAATACAAATCCAACACGTTAGCTTGCTAAGCTATGATCATAGACCACAAATCTGAGGTGGCGTTTGGGATTTTTCACTTACGGATAAGCAAACTACAATAAGCAGATCAACAAATGCAACCCAATCAGTTAAAACACGACACTCAGTTTAAACCTCAACGTCCAATCCCAATTAACTGTACGCCCGCATCCGGAGATAGATGGACGAAAGCCCCTGAGGAACTACACATAATCAAATTACCAGTACAATTTAGTACAAAGCATGCCTACTTTTGATGACATGAGATTCATCCAATTTAGTAGGCCACAACTAACCTTTTTCGTAGTCAAAACTGGATTCATGATACCAGTACAACAATTTGAGGTGTACCATTTAGGTTATAATCAAGTATTTCCACAATACCCATGGATGAAGTGTTTCTTTTCACATAAAGAATCAAATTACCTGAATGTGTAGGAACATAGAAATTGTAAAAAAAAATCAGAATGGGTTGGGGGAAATTGGGGCAGAATAGGGACTCTAATAATCATATCTGCATCAAACAAATCGGTCTGTAAAGTCATGTATTCATATAAATGGATTTTATCTTGTAAGCAATCTCAAAACGGTCTCAAGGTTCGAAACCTTGTTATTTTCCACACACACACTTTCACCTAAATTAACACCCACTCTCTGAACCCACCCCCTGAACATGTCCCCTGAACACACCCTCCTGAACACACCCAATGAACCAACACACTCAACCGAGTCACTGAATTCAGCCCCTTAACAAACCCCACACTCCCTGAATACACTTACAGAACTACACATAATCGAACCTCAATATGTTGTATTTTAATAATATTCTTACAGTAGTCAAGTCGTATTGGCAATGAACATCCAACCTAAAGTGAAATTCTGTGACCACTTTAAATGAAAAATCTCAAAATTTGTTTAGAGAACAATCTGATGTATCATGTAGTAGGTTTCTCTATTCATATCACACCCGACAACATTAGCAATCGTAAAAGCTATAATGAAATTCATAATTTGTTTTTTGAGGTTTTAATACATGCTGATAAATCAAATGAAAATCCAAATAAAAAAAATGACCCATTTAAACACATTCTTTTCCTATCATTACCATCTTAGTTAACTCATAACATATAATACCAAATGCAAACTGACCCGTTCATAAATAATGGTGCACCACTCTGCCTGCTAAACATCATGTGTGATATCGCGGGCTAGAATAGCTGGAATAAGAAGCAATCCACTCTTCAAACCAAAAATGGGCATGACGATGCGGGCAAATGCAGTCACAGGTACCAGAAAATTCATATTCTGGTGGAGGGCTTGCAAAAATGTATGAGAATATCAGATAGATGACATGTAATTGATAAAAGTAGAGCACGGACACGACACATAAGAAGGACTGTATATATATAAGTAGAGCGATGACATGTAATGGATATATATAAAGGTGGCTCACTTCAATTAACCGCGCGGTTGACTGTCACCTACACGCGAGTCACCAACAAATGTAGCCTGCGATTGCGTCCCGCCTATATGTCAGCAACAAATTAACAGATAACTATTTTGTACCGGAACAAATAAACGCTCTTCTGAAGATGCAACAGGCCGTTGTTCACGTAACCTGTTTCTCTACAGCCCCGACATTTATTGCATGCAAACGAAGAACTGACACATGTTCTGATTCCTGATTTTTTTTTTTTTTTTTTTTTTAAAAGGAAAAAAGTTAGTTTGTAAATGTATGTATGTATGTTAGTGTGCAAACGAAGAATTGACACCTGCTCTTGCAGCCAACTTGAACCCATTACCAAAATTCAAACCTAATACCATGCATTATATTTTTCTCAACCAACTATGTGAAAACATAATGAGTGATGTGTTTCATCAAAAGCGATATCACTAAAAGTCCAATATTAATATATCTTAAATATCAAACATGTTAACTATATAATTTAACATGAATGGTTAACTCTAAGTTTATTGTGTACTTGCAAAAAGGACTCTGTGATGAAGTGGATTCTTTCATCGAAAAACCTGATGTGGCCTTCATATGTTGTGGATATGTAGCACTGGAGGCCAAAATGAGGTAAATGCAACAATCCTTAAAAAAAAATCATAGCTTTCATATTAAAGTTTCAATCTTATACCATACCAAAAAATACAACCAACATAAATCGTTACTTATAAAGATAGAACATTGTACCTCCATTATTATTTGTATGAAAAAGACTAACAAAAACTAAAATCTACTCATCTATAACCAATACGAATTGGAGGTTACACTGGTTTTACCTCATCACCACATGCATCTAAAATATAAGATATTTCCTTTTATGACTAAACTTCTTACGCACTAAGATCCTCATATATTCACATGCATTAGCTAACTGAGATTTTTAACATTTTTATTTATATTAGCTCTTTAGACCACATGTTTCAGATAAAAACAATCCAACTGCTAAAAAAAAACTCAAAAGTTTATAGAAAGTACTAAAATTTAAAATAAAAAAAATAGAGAATGAAAGTAACAAAACCCTCAAATTATGACAAAACCTTAATTTCAAAATTGATTTTTTTTTTATGTATGTATAACTTGCGACACCTATTAAACCTGAAAGGAATAAGAGTAAGTTTTCTAAAAACAATTTGGTACTTTTTTACCTTGCGACATTTCCAACTCTCTTAGGCATTTCATCAAACATAATGTAGGCACAACTCCAGCTACCATTAACGACGACCACAACACAACCCCACAACCCTTTTTCCCATTGTTTGTCCATCGTCAAAGACATTTGAACTCCTCATCTTTCAGTGTTCCTGTTACGAAAGAGCATAATACAATCATCATAAATTATTGAAACCCATAACTAAGTGTTTTGATTTTTGTTTTTAAGAATAGATTCTTAGGTGCAAAATTAGTTTGGTTAATTGATTGAGGTAGAATAACTTACCTACAAATATGAGTGTTAGCATGATTCGTCATCTCCATCTTTATTTGTGGATCTGATGGGGGTACGTTTTTGGATTTTGATGATCAATTTAGTGTGTGGTTTATGGTGAAGATAAGCGTGTGTTTTTTGTTGAAGATATTTTGATGGTCAGATTAATGTGTTTTATGATAAGATGGAGAAGAAGAATAAGAGGCGGTGGAGAAGAATAAGAGGTGGTGGAATTTTCTAGGATGTGTTAAAACAAATGATTCTTGCTATTACGGTGTAATTACGGAAAATGGATAGTGAACAGTCGAAACCCATACACACTTTAGCCAATCAGAGTTTGTCACTTGGTCCACTAAGGCACTGTGTAAGATTAGTGTTTGTCTGCTAATCAAAAACCCACCAATGAGAATGTGAATTAAGTGAAAACGGGTTCCGTAGAAAATCTCTTTGTCCCCCGTTCAAAAATGGGTATTAGTATATATTATAATATAATTATTTGGACCAATATATCTTCAATCCATGTAAATCAATATTTAATGTCCCTCTCAAGTCCTTGTAAATCAATAAAGAGTTGAAGGCGAGAATTTAACAAAATAAATATAGATTAGACTTCAATTTTACTCATGAGGTTGTTGATGTATCACACAGTAAGTACTGGGAAGATATATGGTTAGGTAATGCAAACTAAAAAATATGTCCTTCCTAGATATACTTTAGAAGTTAATAAGCAGTACAAGACAAAGGAACGTTGTGATCTTTCGAATAGTTCAATATCACACAAATGGGCTTGGCAACGTTTGATCAAGGATTGGGCCAGAGTATTCCCAGTTTAGTGACTTGATGAACAACTTGCTACAATCTTTTCCATTTTAAGTAGGGGTGTGGTTTGAAAAAAATGAAAACTGAAACCGAACCGAACTGAAAAAAATCAACCTGAATTTGTAATCGAACTGAAGAGTTGAGATCAATATAGAACCCATATTTGCCATAGAACAAATGAACCAATTATAACCCTCCATCTTTTATCTAAATTAACAAAAAAATCATTTTTCATTTTTTTTTAAAACAACATATCTTACAAACGGTAAATTTTCAAAATATAAAAAATACACCATCGCGACGAGAATTAAATTATCTTTCTATAGATATGCACTTTTATATATTTTCGACAAACATTTTTTTTCAAAAATTCCGTCCGAAAAAATCATATATGATTTTTACGAATCATATATGATTTTAAAAAATCATGTATGATTCGATTTTTAGAAATCATATATGATTTTTACGAATCATATATGATTTTATATATGATTCTCAAAAATCATATATGATTCGTAAAAATCGAATCATATATGATTTTCATAAATCATATATGATTTTCGTTGACCGAAATTTTGAAAAAAAAAATGGTTAAAAATATATAGTAGTGCATATCTATAGAAAGATAATTTAATTCTCGTCGCGATGGTATAATTTTTATCGCGTAACGATTAACGGTTTGCGAGATATTTAATTTTTTAAAAAAGGGTGAAAGTTTATCATAATTAAAAAATGAATGGCTATTATTGGTTTATTGGATCTATGGTAAATTTTGGATCTATATTGAACTTTTGCCTCGAACTGAATTTGCTAAAAATGAATCGAGCCGAATTAAATATTCGATTTTCGATTCAGTTATAGTTTTGGCAAAATGAAAACCGAACCGAACGAAAAACCAAATTTATTTAAATATATATATTATATATATATTTTTATTAAAAAAACATTAAAATTCTTTCATAGTATAAATGTAACATTTTTAAGCTTGAAATCTCTTGTGGTGCAAAAAATCTATATAATTAAATAAATAAATAATTAAAATTATGTGATTGGGGTTATTTGGTGCGGTTTTGGTTCAGTTTAATTCAATTTTAATTCGGTTCGGTTTTCGGTTATACCAAAAAAGAAATAACTGAACTAACCGAACCAAATAAACCGAACAACCGATAATTGAACCGATAAAATGACATCATAAAATGAGAAATGTTACAATCCGTACCCTTTAAAGAAAATCTCATCCCGGGATTTAGTTTGTTGGATAAAAGGTGTGGGTATTTCTAACGTATCTGGTCCTCTCATTCCCATGTGTATTCCGGACCACGTCGTGAGTTCCAACAAACTTTGACAATCGGTATACGGCTTTGTTTTAGTTGTTTGACCTCTCGGTCCATGATCTCTACCGGTTCTTCAATAAATTGTAGATCATCGTTGAGTTGAATTTCTTCAATCTAGAGATAACAAGTGATTCATCTGATAGCCATTTCTCGAGGTTTGATACATGGAATGTGGGATGCACAATGCTGAGCTCTGACGGAAGCTCAAGTCTGTAAGCTACTAGACCAACCCTGGCTAGGATTTTGAATGGACCAACGTACCTTGGGTTTAGTTTTCCACGTTTTCAGAATCGTATGATGCCTTTCCAAGGCTAGACTTTCAGTATAACCATATCCCCAACTTGGAATCTAGGGGTTTGCATCAAGTATCGGCATAGCTTTTCTGCCGATCTCTTGCTGCTTGCAGTCGATTTATGATTTGAACAATTTTTTCTGTTGTTTCACATATGAGTTCTGGACCGGTGAATTGAACACCTCCCACTTCGGCCCAACAAGTAGGTGAACGACACTTTCGACCGTAAATTGCTTCAAATGGTGCTGCCTTGATACTTGCGTGATAATTGTTGTTGTAGGAGAATTCAACTATTGGCAAATGATTATCCCATCCTTTTACAAAGTCGATTGCACAAGCTCGGAGCATATCTTCTAGTGTTTGGATTGTTCTTACAATTCACTCTGACCATCAGTCTGAGGATGATATGTTGTGCTCATGTCGAGGTTTGTTCCGAAGGTGTCTTGGAGTGACCGCCAGAAGTTTGAAGTGAATCTATCGTCTCTGTCAAATATGATAGATATTGGCACACCATGTCTTGAGACTACTTCTTTAATGTACAATCTGGTTAACTGATCCATTTTGTATGTCTCTTTGATTGGTAGGAAATGTGGGAATTTGGTGAGACGGTCAACTATGACCCAGATGGAGTCATAACCACTTGATGTATTTGGGAGTTTAGTGATGAAGTCCATTGTGATTTTTTCCAATTTCCACATAGGAATCTCCGGCTGTTGTAATAGGCCGGATGGTGTTGGTGTTCGGCCTTTAATTTAGAGCATGTAAGACATTTGCTAACGTATGTGGTAATGTCGGCTTTCATGTTTGGTCACCAGTAGAGTAGTTTAAGATCTTGATAGATCTTATCAGATCCTGGATGTATGGAATATTTGGATTTGTGGGATTCATGCATGATTAAGTCTCGTAAGCCACCATAAAGTGGTAACCAACTTCGACCCTTGAAACATAAAGTTCCGTCTGAACGAGTTTCGAATTTCTTCTATATCATGCAGTCCAATTACTCCTTCTCAATGTCTTGTTGTTTCACCGCTTCAGCCTGAGCGTTGAGTATTTGAGCAGGGATATTTGAACTGATAGTTAAGACTAAAGCTCGGACTCGTAGTGGTTTAACCCTTTCCTTTTTGCTTAGGGCATCAGCTACTATATTGGCTTTTTTCGGATGATAGCGAATGTCACAATCATAATCACTCAGCAACTCCAACAATCGTCGCTGCCTCATGTTTAGCTCCTTTTGATCGAGAATGTGTTGGAGACTTTTGTGATAAATGTACACAGTAATCTAGTACCGTATAGATAGTGTCTCTAGATTATGAGTGCAAAGGCTACTGCTCCTAACCCCAAGTCATAAGTAGTGTATTTTTATTCATGAACCTTGAGTTGTCGTGAAGCATAAGCCATCACTTTTTCTTGTTGCATGAGTACGACACCTAAGCCTTGGTGCGAAGCATCACAATATGTAACAAAATCTTTGATCCCATCTGGCAATGCCAGAATAGGGGCACTACAAAGTTTTTGCTTCAGAATTTGGAAGGTTTTTTCTTCATCTTCGTTCCAAACGTACTTCTTGTTTTTCTGAGTCAGCTTAGTCAAGGGTTTGGCTATTGAGGCAAATCCTTCAATAAACCTTCAGTAATATCTGGCCAAACTAGAAATTGACGAATTTCTGTAGGTGTTGTAGGCGTTGGCCAGTCCTTGATAGCTTTAGTTTTAGTTGGATCAACATGTAACCCAATATTGTTGATGATATGCCCAAGAAATTGTACCGATTGAATCCAAAATTTACATTTGGAAAAATTTTCGTAGAACTTCTCTTTCTTGAGTAAATATAAAATTGTTTTCAAATGATCTTTATGTTCTTCTTCGCTTTTGGAGTATATGAGAATATCATCGATGAATACGATCACAAATTTGTCCAGGTATGGCTTACACACCCAATTCATAAGATCCATGAATACTGCTGGTGCATTTGTCAAGCCAAACGACATTACTTGGAACTCATGATGACCTAAACGAGTTCTGAATGCTGTCTTCGAAATATCTTCATCCCAAACTTTGAGTTGGTGATATCCTGACTGTAGGTCGATTTTTGAATAGTGTTTTGAACCTTGTAATTGATCAAATAAATCGTCAATTCTCGGTAATTGGTATCGGTTCTTTATGGTTAATTTTTTTAGTTCACGATAGTCGATACACATTCGTAATGATCCATCCTTCTTCTTTACAAATAAGACGGGAGCTCCCCAAGGTGAGGAACTAGGTCGGATAAATCCCTTGTCTGAAATTTCTTGTAATTGATTAGCCAGTTCTTGCATTTTGGATGGTGATAGTCTGTAGGGTGCGTGGGCCACTGGCGCCGCTCCTGTAACCAAATCAATTCGAAACTCTACTTGACGTGATGGTGGAAGTCCGGGTAAGTCTTCAGGAATACTTCGGGAAATTCGCGAGCGATAGGAACATCTTCAAGGCATCTTTCTTTGGACTTCTTCTCGGTAACATGGGCTAGAAATGCGTAACATCCTTTCTCAATGTACTTCATGGTTTTCATACATGAGATGATGTTTAAGCGAGTTCCACTTCAATCGCCGCGGATGACTAAAGTTTCATTGTTACAAGGAATGTGAAAAACTCTTTCGCCACATATGATGTTAGCTTGGTGTTTTGACAGCCAATCCATGTCGATGACGATGTCGAAACTTCCCAGTTTGATAGGAATAAGATTAATGTTGAAAGGATGATCTAGAAGGTTGAGGGTATAGTTTGGGATTACAGTATTGGTTTTTACTAAGTTGCCGTTAGCTAGCTCGATACTGTAGTTAGCTCTAGCGTGATTGGTAGGATATCAAGTAAAGGTGCAGTTTTAGAAGATATAAAGCTCATATCAGCACCAGAATCGAATAAGACTTTAACATGATGATTTTTTAGCAAGAATGTACCAGTAACCACATTTGGATCCTGTTATGGTTCACCGTTCCCCAGTATGTATGCTCTTCCTCGAGCACCACCGGTTTGTTGATTATGGTTTTGAGGACAAGCACGTTTGTAATGTCCTTTGTCACAATTCTCAAATTCCGGTCAATCCTCATACTCCATATTCATCATTTCATAACGGTTCATTCATGATCTTTGCATTTCACCTAAAACGCGTAAATTTTATATTAAATAAACGTTATCGCGTGAGTTATTATTTTGTATATTTAATCCGTTACTTCTAAAAATGATCCCGACATATGTTTATACTTACATTAGTTTATAAAAACTATATTTTGAGTTTACCTAGTGTTTTAAATTTATTTTTATATAAATCGTTAAATTTATATTATTACGACACTTTTCTTAAAAACTACTCGGTAATTACTTTATCACTCAAATTTTACAAGGAATGTATTTTTATAATTTTTATAATATCATTATACTCCATTTTGATCTACTAAAAATTTCTTTACCAAAAATTTCCCTAAATACACTAATATATAAAAACTTTACAAGTTACATTTAATTACACATTTCACTTACACATATTTGACAAATTATTTACAAGTAAAGGAAAGAAAAAAAAAATATATATTTATCAAATTCCTCCCCCCTTGGCCGACCAAGGGGGAGGGTGACATTAAATGTAGTATGGTTTCCTTGATTTTATAGATTTCTGCACTACTAAAAGTCTTACTCTTTCATTTTTTTTTTCATTCACTTCATTCTAATAATTCAAGTGTTAGCAAACTTTTCCTCTCCTTTGTTTCTTCTCCATCAAAACCGGCAACACATAGGGGTTATCAAGGGATCATCATTTTTTTTTTCAAGTTCAAGCATAAACACAATCTAGATAACACTCTTAATAAGGTTTTGAAATAAAAACCTAGAGTGTTTAGGTTAAACCTTGGTTCTAATCACCTCATCAAGTTACTTGTAAGCATATCATTTATATTCTTCATTTTTCCTTATCATTACATATGTATTTTATCATTTTCATAGCAAACATGCATGACTTATGTTGATTTATACCATTTTTACATGATTTTTAGAGTTATATATATATAAAGTCATCCTATAATTATCTCCTTGGTATATATTGGTCTTGATGATGTTTAGGAACCCATGACACCCTAAGAAGGTGTATGGTAGGATTAAAATAGCTTTGGAGTTGATTTGAAGGGATTAGAATAGGTTTAGTACGA
Organism: Chrysanthemum seticuspe; assembly: GCA_019973895.1. Classification (NCBI taxonomy): domain Eukaryota; kingdom Viridiplantae; phylum Streptophyta; class Magnoliopsida; order Asterales; family Asteraceae; genus Chrysanthemum; species Chrysanthemum seticuspe. The sequence continues at coordinate 228,489,043 of BPTQ01000005.1, forward strand.
GAAAAACTATTTTCGACAAGTATTAAAAGTGGTCTGTCCTTATTTTGATTTTCTGGAAAATCCGACAGTAGGCACGAAATTTTGGCCTTGATATTTAGAAAATATACTTTAAAACGAATCCGTGGCCGCTTGAACGGAATAAAACGGAGTTATAACGAAGAAGTTATGAATTTTTAAAGTTTGACGACGAAATATATATTTTTCAGAAATTTCAGCATACTATTTTTATCTTGTACGAGACAAAAACGAGCCTTAAGCTTTACAAATTGTTTCGACTTATCAAAAATATATTAGTATACTTTGATACGAAGCTAAGGACATATAATACGTAGAAAACGGATTTGAAACGACTAAGATATGCACGTTTTCATAAACTTGCCGTAACTATTATTTTTAGAAAAACTATATTATTTTTACGAGATAAGTGTTACGGTAACTAAAATGACCATGTTGACGGCTGTTTTTAACTATGATGTAGAAATTTTTGAAACGAAATGTCTTCTAGTAAAATCAAGATCACCAAGCAAATTTTCTAAAACGACCAACCGTTTGTATAGTGGAGTTTTAATAAATTATTTACGGATGCTTAAACTTGGCCGAAACTCACTTTTTACACAACAATTAGACAAAATCACCATCTTTAACCCTTATTATCTTTATGTTCGAGACCTTTATGTCGAAAACTCATGAACTGAAACTTTTAGATTTTGATACAAACTTTCCAAAACCGTCGAGTTCGTTTCCTAACGTTCGACGTACACCATTTTACGACTAGTTTTTCGAAGCCATTTTTGTCACTCTCATGAATTTTCCGACGACATTATTTTACGACGAAAAGTGAAAATTTCACAATAAATCATTACAAAACCATTGTAGGATGACATTTTGACGTAAATACTTATAAAGTGATTTAAGAATGGTCAAGACGTCAAAAGAGTATTTTTCGACGATAAGTATTATTTTCAAAACTCGCAAATGGTATAAATAACATACGAAATGCATGCATAACATAACATCATAACTCATTACATATCATAACATTCATTCTAGGTCGCGGATAGTTTCCGAGCCTCATTTTCGTGCACATCATTTTGTTAGCATATTAATCACACCAGGTGAGTTCATACCCCGCTTTTACTCGTTTAAATTCTTATAAACTAATTGGGGCGAGATACATGCTTATTTATCAAAACATTTAAACTCTATTGCCAAACAACATTACATATACTCTAGACTTGGTGCGTGTAGTGATTAGACTTAAACAAACATCCCAATATTTATATGTTGGAAGGCCATTAATTTGGATACAGCCCAACGTGAGTCGTTGGAGGAACATCCCGGCATTTATATGTTGGAAGGCCATTTTCATGGATACATCCCAACGTGAGCGTTGGAGGAACATCCCAATACGAGTTATTGGAAGACCCTTGTGGTGACATTTATACTAATTAGCTACCATATTGCGCATATTCAAGATTGTCATTCTATTTTAGGCAGTGGGTTGTGAACACACAGGTTGCAAGTTTTGTATGGGCGGAACTTGGAACTGAGTGGATTTACAATGCCTTTGCTGTGTGAACATTTCTCAAAGTATTTCAAATCATTTTATTACAAACTTATGAACTCACCAACCTTTGTGTTGACACTTTTTAGCATGTTTATCTCAGGTCTTAAGGTGATAGCATTTCATGGAGCTTTTGGGTCACATGGCATACATTGGAGTCTCGTGCTTTTAACAATTACCATTCGACATGTTTTGTAAACTCTTTATGTATTAACAAACTTTGTAATTTCTTGTTGTGTAAACTTTGACATTGGAAATCGAATGGTAAACTTTTCAAAACGTCTCATTATAGAGGTCGTTTTCTGTATCCATACTTTGTGCTATGACGTTATACCCCAATGACACTATCGTTCCGCTGCGATATTTTGGGGGTGTGACATCCTTGCTCTCCACATCCGTAACATGTAGCTATCGGCTGAGTGTTAGAACTTGTAGCTACCGCCTTACCTCTACAGAATTTGGCAAGATGTCCTGGTTTCTAGCACTTGTTGCACCTGACAGAGCAGGACCCAAATTATGATAGTTGCAATGATTGCACAGTGGGTAGGTCCCGTTGTATCTGCCTTTAGTTTTTGCGGCAACATAAGCGATTGTGGCATCTTGCCTTCTGTTTTGTTGGTTGTGATGATTGTTGGGTCGAACTTGATTGTTGTTGTAACCTCCACAGTTATCATCCCATTTTCTCTTGTTTTTGTTGTTTCTATTATTGTTGTTACGGGTGTTGTTGTTGTTGGTGGTGATGGTGTTGTTGTTGTTGGGGTTTTGAATAGCACCGTTCTTTACTACTTGTTCCATCAGTCTTTGTGAGATCTTGATGGCTTCATATAGGGTTTGTGGATCGAAGGAAGTTACATTCCCTCGATACTTTGTGGTAGCCTTCCTATGAAACATTCAAGTAGTTTTTCATCGTTGGGTACCATGGCTGGGCATAGTACTGCCAATTCCTAAAATCTATGAACGTAGGTTTTCAGATCAATGCCCTTCATGACTAGGTTGTATAATTCTAATTCTAGTTTCTTCACATCCGTGCGTGGGCAGTATTTCTTGATTAGAAGTCTCTTGAATTCAGCCCATGTGGTTTCGTAGGCTCCTTCTATTCCAATTGGTTGTGCAAAGGAGTTCTACCAGGACAGAGCATCGTCTATGAGTGTGCTTGTTGCATACTTAACCTTGCAATCTTCAGGGCAGTTGCTAAGCAGGAATATCGATTCGGTCTTTTCAAACCAACGGGTTAGGCCAACCTCTCCTTCCGTTGGGACTGAAACTTTTAAATGTTTTGTATGAACATTTGCGAGTATCTGTAGTTATTGATTGAGGTAGTTCAGGTGCTTTCTTTGGTGCCATGGTTCTATTAAATACCAAAATGTTCAACACATTGAATCTTTATATGAGGTAAAATTTGATAATGTGTAGAAAGGGTATAAGTATAAGGAATTTAGACAACACTTTATTAAAACGTAAACTACTTTACAAAGTAGATTATATATTTGTTACATCGAATACAAAATTGAAACTTATTACAAGTTTCTATGATGTCACTAACTGAGACTCTTAGTTTAGTGATTACAAAAGGTTGCTACTAAGATGCTAATCTACTTTGGGCTTGGTGGTTTATGTGGTCTCGGTGGTTGAGACTCCCTATTCATAATAAGCACATTAATACTATCAATGTCCTTCCTACACATATCGGGGTATGTGTTTGTAATCTATGGTCGCACTTGATATAGCTCTCGTTAGAGCCTGTTTTGATCTATTCTTGCAAAGTCAGTACTGATTTGAGTAGATGTTAACTGGTGTTTTAGTGTTTTAATTTATATGTCATGCTTCTGTTCTCGTCGCTCCTCGACATAACTCTTTTCTAAGATAAACATATCAAGGCGCTTGTGGGCTCTTTTAGCCTCATCTTGAGCTTTAGCAGTTTTGGTTTTACGTATTTTCATCTCCTGAGATAGGGTTTCGGTAATGCCTTGGAGCTTGGTGAAATTCCGTTTCAGGATATACAAGTCGTATTTAGGAGAGGGTCTTGCAGCCATTGCTGAGGAGGTTCCACCATCCTCATATGTGGATGTTGGTCCTTGAGTAGGAGTAGTAGGATTAGATTCAGAAGAGGTTTCCGAGATAAGAGGTGGTGATAATGGTGCTATATCATATGCATAGTCAAATTCTATCTCTTGATCTTTCTCAAGTTCAACCCAATCTTGAACAAGATAATCGGAAGAATCTGGTATAACACTGGTAGAGGTTCGTCCTCTTCTTCATCGGCTAAGTCTTCGTATGGTTCATCATCGTAATCAATGGAATCAAGGTAATTATCGTTGATATCGGGAGAATTAAGCTTCAAAAAGAGTGGGATGTTCGGAAATTGTTCGGGTGTTGTAGGAACGAAATCAGGGGATGCAGGTACGGACACGTGTCTACAAAAAGGATATGATGTCAAAATAAACTTAATGCTTATGGAAAATGTTCAGAATATGCCAAGTGTGTATATATCAATATATAATATGATAGTGTAGCATAAAATATCTTTGAAGTCCATAGTCGTCTGGAGGATGGAAAACACAAAGAGTGTAAGGCTATAAAATGTTTTGTTTGTAAAAATGGTTATAATTTAGGTCACAATTAGACCCGTTTCTCTATAACTATAACTCTGATACCAATCTGTAATACCCCCAATTTCGATGAATCCAGCATAATTCAAACTAGGTGCTACTCATGGCATGACAGTTATAATAACATAAAAGGATCTCTAATTAAGTCGTTAAAGGGCTTATCATTTGATTAAAATATATCAAAGTTTACAAAGACAGGTCCAGTTGGTTTCATGTTTACAAAATACACCAATATAAAGTATCGAATGATAAAATAAGTTATAGCCTTCTTGAATTATTCCGTGCCCCTCCGTGCCAGCCTCGATCATTATGGACGTGAGATAAAACAGGCTTAAAACTATCAATACAAAGGTTGAGTAAAATCCATATGTTTAGTTAAACTATTGAACATAATATGTTTGTAGTGTGAGATAATTAGACTCATACTCATGGTTTGAAAACAAAAGAGTTATTATTTCACTAAGCTCATGCAACCAAAGCGTTAACGTGTACCAATATCACATTGGCGTGTTTGTCGCCTCTGTAGGTAATTTTATGGTATACCCTATTTTCTCAAATATAGTGTGTTTGTTTGAACGTATAAACAAGATTCGTCAATCACGATAGGCCTATTAACAATATTCGCGCTCACTACTTCTAGTGATTAACTAGTTCATGATATGGGGTCTTATGTTTGGCAATAATGGTACTTAGTGACAATAAACAATCAGATAAGCATACAGTTTAAATGTTTGTGTGTTCCTGTTAAAATAACATGTATCTCCTGATAAGGTTTTAAAAGGTACCATTTTGAGGGGTCGTTTAAGTCCTTATTTGATCACTTTTGTATCCGTTATTGCTTAATATCGTTCCTTTTCACTTTTAAGGTCTCGTGAAGGCAAAATGCTGGAATGGCACTTATTTGGATGAAAAGGCGCGAATATATGAAGAAAATGGCCAAAGTCGAAATCGAGACACTCACAGTTGCTGAAAGTAGAAGGCGACGGCGTCAGGTGCTATTGGCGACGCCGTCCCAAAATTATTGTGACGGGCCAGAACCCAAAACTCGTATTTTCAAGAGACGGCGTCTAGTTGTGAAAGAGTAGGCCGTCGCTACTCAGACGGCCTAGATGCAATCCAGACGACGTCAAAAGCTGAAGAGGACGGCGTCACGGACATAAGGTGACGCCGTCGCAAGGTTAACGTGGCCAAGACGAAACCCTAATGGCGGCGACACGACGGCGTCACTAAACATAAGGTGACGCCGTCGCAATTGTAATCTTATATATAGAATCCGAATTTTTCAGTCTTTGTGTGGAGAGTCTTTGGAATAAAAACCTAAAACCGAACCTAAGGTGTCTTGTACAGTATTTTAGGGTTTTAAACCCTATCTTACACCAAGATAAGTCTTTACTTCATTAATTCAATTATGTCTTTGATTATTTGTGTGTATGCTTGCATGTTCTCCATGTCCGGCTAATTTATTTGTGTGTTTGCTTAGGAAATATGAAACTTAATTATTGAATATTGATTGGTTGTTTCTTAGCTTAGTTGATTAATGATCTAGTAATGCGATAGGTCATTCGTTGTGTACTTAATGCTTGATTCATCTTTGTGAACCTTAGAGTATAATTACCTGAGTAATTGTAGGCTAAACCATCCAAAGAGCGCCTTAGAGTAGGAGTTTATAATCTCTAGTGAGTTTGTAGACAAGACCCTTTGGTAAGTTCAAAGAGTTAGGGAGAAACGCATACCCTACAACTTTAGACACACAACGCAACTAGGAATAAGACGTGACACTCAACCATCAATAGGAGATAATTAAGGAGTAATACAAACTAAGTAAACACATCTTTAAACTATCATACGAGCACACATTAATTTAGACATAGACTCCCACAACCTTAGTTTAGATAATTAGATAATAGTAGAGTAATCGGTAGAAATACCAACCCCCCAAATCCAATACCCGAGATTCGTACCTTTCCATTTTTCATAAAATATAAAAAGATAAAAAATAATCTTCCTCAACCTTAACCTTAGCGTAGTAACTCCCTACTAGCATTCCTATTCCCCTAGAGAACGATATCAACACCCGTGGCTTACCCTAATTACTACACTACAACGATTAGGTTCACTGCCTAGGGTGTTATAAAACTTGCTCGAAGAAAAGGAAGTTCCTTTGACCCCGAACGACGCGTGTAGCGTTATCATCTCCCCTAAGGGTTTTTAAAAAAATTAAGTAATAGAAAGTGGTTCTATGAACTCACCATGAGTTTGATGATGTTGAGTGCTTAACGAATATGATGGATAAGCCGGGACCTCTATGTGCAATGTAGAATATGGTTTGCGACTTTGGTTTGGAATAATGTTTAGGAAAACATAAACGAGCCTATATACCTCATTATATTGATCATGATGCTTGTACATGAGAGTTTGTATATGTCATTTTATAGAAAAGGTTTAGAAAACGTGCTTAGTTTATATATATCGTACTACCGTTCGGGCCATCACAATCCAGATGTCATGTAGTGGACGTACGAGGTGCCATGATACTTTAATTCGTAAAATCTAACAACTCATCAGTACGATCACCCCTAAGAGGCCCCTCACATGAAGTTCCCTACTATTGTATTACTTAGTATGTAAAAACATATGTTTGCTTGTTCGATTTCAATTTCATAAGTGTTAATATAGGTATATGGTTTCTTAAAAAAAAAGTTTTGTTTAAGTTCCGTAAATGAGTTGTGGCCGTTTTTAATATCTTTTTCAAGTTATAAGGTTGTTTGGTTATGATTTAGGAAATCATAATGGTTGTTTCAAGTTCGCGTCAATTACTAAAATCATTATTTCGATTGTCAAATAAACTTAAGAAAGTTTATTTTTTATGTTAACATATTTAGAAAACATGTTAAGTTTTTATAAATCTTCAAGCCTTTGAAAGAAAACTAGTTTATCACTTTTGAATATTTGAAATATATACTTTTAAGTTCAAAACGGTACTTGTAAGTCCTGGCGATAATCAACCCTTGTTTTGCATTTACTGGATAAAATCACGCAAGTCTAGATGTCAAACATTATTCTGGACAACGTTCGTGTTTTACACTTTTTATGATTCGAACCAGAAGGGCATTAAAAATGCAATTCAAAATCGTTATAGAAAGGTATTTTCCAGATTCTAGTTTCCGGTTTTGGTAACTTCATTTAGCCGTTACTTTTGATTCGTGTGTTCGTTTTGGTTGATTCAAAAGGCCATGGTTTCATTTTGATCTCGTCTACAACAATATGCATATATTCAAGTCTACAAGTAAAACATTTTTGTGGCATAAATGAGTATAAGATGACTAGTTTGTTTGTTTGCTTATAAATGATAACATAAGATGATATATAAGTTTAAACTTGTTTTTAGGATTTTATACATCATGATTTCTAATATGATGACCATATAGAACATAGCATATGAAGGAGAAACAAGTAAATGGTGTTGTTTATGAGAGTGAGATAGGTCTTACAACTTTTGGCTTTCAAAGAAAGGATAAGAGGACTAGAACTAGGACTAGAGTAATATCCACACTTGTAGAAGACTTCCAGACTTCTTGTGAGCTTGAAGGACTTGTGCTAGTGTCTTGGTGACTTGAGTGGATTTAAATTCAAGAAAATCACTAAAGGTTTGCAAAGAGTTTGATAAGGCTTGCAAAGGACTAGATTCTTGAAGTAATACTTGAAGTAAAATGATCAAAGGAGATGATAGTGTTTGTTTATGTGTTTGGCGTCAAAAGGAGAAGAAAGCAAGGGCTTTTATAGCCTCTTGAGGAGATGATGAGCATGATGACTCACAAGCTTACTAGCTAAGTTATGTATATGTGTAATGATCTTAGATAGGATTGACCCAAAGACCAACAATGTCCTTATGAATCATTTATGGTGTAGGAGAACTTCAATTTGGTAAGTTCCTCTTATGTTGAGGTGGTAACAAACATTTTACCTAGCCTTGGTGATTAAGTATTTGATTAGAGGAGGACATGTGTTGTATAATATCACCGACTTAAAATCTTGGTGATTTCCTATTTTGTACGCCCAACATAGGAGAGGAGGAGGGGGGGGGGGTGAGGTGGAAACAAGAAATCTAGTTATTATCTTGTCTAGTATTTTATATACTTGACTTTGTTGTGTTATAACTTTGACTTAGGTAGTTTATTTGTTAAGTAAATTAAGTAAGTAACCTAAATTTAAATTAGGTAGTCATATAAGTCTCATATGATTTGTTGTGGCTTGAAAATATACAAAGACTTAGTATATTAGATAAAAGGTATATAACTATTATTAAACCTAAAATTGTAGATTCGGTATTATGTGAATTATGTTTCCATAGAAATGGAAAATAAAAATATAGCTCGTAAAATATGAATTATTAATGACGTAATATGACATCATAAATGAGAAAGGTTACATATGTGATGCTGACATTTAAGTTTTTGAGATATTTATTGTTTAAAAGTTGTGTATAATTTAGTTGTACATTCTACTTTGTTAGTTGTAATGCTGAATTTTAAAGCATTAAATACCCAAAAAAGTCTTTATGGTTTATAAGATAGTAAGATAAGATAATTTAACTTACATAATATTTCAAAACAGTAACTAACGCTTAATGCTTTTGTATAAACGAAAATATCTTTAGTATTATCAAACTTTGGTGCATATATAAAGTTTTGAGTAAGGCTAACCACAGTTCAAAAAATCAGACCGGACCAATTAAGACTGGTGATAAGGATTTAAAACATACGTTTTTAGAGGGTCATTTAAGCCCTAAATTGTTACATTTTATATCCGTTACTGCTTAAAATAGTTCCTTTTCACATTTTAGGTTATTTGGAAGCAAAATGCTGGAATGAAGCATTTTTGGACGAAAAGGAACGAAAATATGAAGAAAATGGCGAGGTCAAGAAAACAAGGCTGAAACAGTGGTCAGGACGGTGTCCCAAATCCAAAGGCGACGCCGTCTCCTTCAAACATGGTCCAAACTCTCTCAAGCGACGGCTCAGTTCACTCTGAGACCCTAACAAGTGACGGCGTCGCTTGTATCTCCACATGCCCGTCGCACTTACTTTCTACACCATACGACCAAATCTTTCTCAAGACGGCGTCAGATATAACCTAGATGGCGTCACAAGCTCCAACGTGTCGCCATCCCAATGATGACTTGGTAAAGACGAAACCCTAATGACGGCGATCAAACATCGTCACCAGCAAAAGGCGACATCGTTGCAATTGTAAAATCTATACACAGACCTCGAATTTTCTATATTTTGTGTTTTATTTTGGAGAGCAAACCCTAAAACGTTTGTAGTCTGACTTGGAAAAATCCTTAGGGTTCTAAACCCTAATTATTAATCAAAGATAAGTTTGTTTATCCATTATATCACCATGTTTGATCTTTATGTGATTGTTTTCTTGTGTTCTTGCTTCTCTATCATGTGTAACTAAATTAAATAGTGTTTGCTTAGATCCAATGAAACCTAGTTATTAATTATTGTTAGGAACCTTGTGCACCACTTTTGAAGTGAAAAAGGAAGAGAGTTCATTTGTTTCACAAATCACGCTTCAATTTTAATTTGGCTCACAAATCATGCTCCACTTTTAATTTGGCTCCTCTCTGCCCGGGGAGTACGGTCGCAAGACCGAAACTCGAAGGAATTGACGGGGGCCCGCACAAGCGGTGGAGCATGTGAAATATTGCTCCACTTTTGAAGATAAAAGAAGGGAAGTTTATTTGGCTCACAAACCATGCTCCAGTATTGAATAAAAAGGAAGGGGAGTTGATTTGGTTTAAATCACTTGCGCCACTTTTGATTTTGAGCAATTTTTGGAGGAATAAAAGCCCCATGCTTCTTGTGAAAAATTAAAAGGGGTATTGAATAGTTTTACCGATTAAAATTTCTTTTCGAAATTAGTTAGATCAAGTATATGTGAAACCTTTGGATAAAGAGGGATAAATAATGCAAGTATATAAAAAATAAAACAAATACGATATGTAAAGTAAAGTAAAGTAAAGAAGAGATAGAACCGTGACACGAGTATTTATAGTGGTTCGACAACAAGGACACATTCCTTGCCCTACTCCACTCCTCAAGTATCCAACTCGAGAGTTAGTAAACAATATGTCAACAAGCTCCCTATCCGGTGGAGAAGCCTCATAACGCCGCTTACAGTTTATCCAGTACAAAGCTAAATACCTGGTTCTTTATAATGGAAGAACCAACCCAACAACACAAACTAACACTACAAGTTTATGATACAATGTGATAAATGAAATACAAGAATCAAATCAGTGATCTTGTAATGATTATGAAGGCTAACAACACTTCTCTTGAAGTTTTCAAGTCTCTATGCAAAAATCGTTATCTCGTCTTTTACGAAGAATTAATAGAATCACCAAAAGTAAACTACAAGAATGATATGAGATCTGAAGTTAGAGATATAAGAATATAAGGAGATTTATAAAAGAGATGGGTAATAAACAATAAAGAAATGACCTTTTATTATAGGCAATTTGACCTCTAACCCGGCGGATCTGGTGGATCCCTTTTAAAAGGGATCATGCCAGCGTAACCCGAGGGATCCAAGTAACTGGATCTAACAGTCTGGATTTTGGATTACCAAGTCCGGGTTTTGGGTCATAGTTCCGGGTTTTGGGTCACAAATACCTAATAAATCTTTGGGGATCTTGCAAATATTTCAAGTATCTAGGCAAGTGATGTCATGAATGATGTAAGATCTCATTTTTATATTTACTTAAAACATTTACTAAAAATAAATGTATAGGTTACTTGCAAATAATGTGAAGTTTAGTAACAAAATAGTTATGGTGACTAGTTTAAAAAATTGTGATCTTTGATTTCTACTTGAGATAATTTTACGATTGTTATCGACAAAACATAGAAAGATCGAAAAAATAACTAAACGTTTTTACGGCTTATTTGTACTAACAATCTACCACATTTTATTGATGGCAAAATGTAAAATTATTGTGAGTAAAACTTAAGTTCATGATGTTTTTAATAGTTTAAAGGTTTGAAAGTTTTACTCTCTTCTCCCTCTTTTTGTCGAAATAAAAAGAGCGTGGAAGAGAAAATCTTGTGGAATAAAAATTCCAAATGTAATACTCCCCCTTGAAATTTTCTCCCCTTAATGAGGACCTCAAGTAAATGTAATGTAATAAAAAACCTCAAAAAATGATTAGTGATAAACAATAATAAATCCCATTAGCTATAACTAAAGAATATGTAAATGATAGCTAATCTAAACACACTCAACATATGCAAGATTTGAGATATGGAACAATACTCCTTGTAATAAAATGAAACAAACTGTAGTGGTCCTTTAACCAACTACAAGATGTAAAAATAAGAGCAAGGAATTGTTAAAAAAAATTACGAAAGACAAAATAAAAATACAAGGCAAATAAGAAAATATTATATTTTTTCGAGCTTGCATATCCTTTTTAATGATTAAGGGTGGTTTGGATGGGTGATAGTGTTGAGGTGTTCAAGGATGTGATCGAGGATGAAGCACAACTCATCTCGCACTTCATGAGCAATGGATTGTGAGCTTTGCAGTGCTCACAAAATAGATTATTTGGAAGAGAAAGTAAAGGATCATTGATCCATGTGGGTCCATTGATTGGTGGAAGGCGTGGTGGAAGAGGTGGTAAGGATGTATCGACATTCATGAAGTTGGGTATAGGTGGTGGTTGACTAGCCAAGTTTTCAAGTGAGTCAATGGATGGTAAAGAAGGTGGATTATCAACCCTAGTTGGTAGATCTTCTAAATCATCAAAGAACGTGTGGAAAACTAGAAGGGGGGGGGGGGGGGTGAATAGTTTTGCCGATTTTAAGTTAGTTTAAAAAAACTTTAGATTCGATCTTATGTGAATTCGTATGGATGGATAGAAAGTATGAAGCAATAAGTAATTTAAGTAATGAAAGCAAGTAAAGTAAAGGATAGAAAGTAATGACATAACCGATTTATAGTGGCTCGGCTACAAGGACACCTTCCTTGCCCTACTCCACTCCCCGAGTCACCTACTCGAGAATTCAAGCACTATGTCAACAAGTTCCTCAACACGGCGGATAAGCCTCACAACGTTGCTTACACTTTTTTTGGTACAAAGCTAAATACCGAGTCCTTAATACGGTGGACCAAACCAACACAACTATAACACAACAACTATGTGAAATATGAAATACAAGATCTTGCTACAGAAATCTTGAGGAGGAACAAATCAGTCAAGGACCCCTTACTTGGATGACTTGTAGTATCTCGTGATCTCGCCTTTGAGAAGGACCTATATGAGAATCACAACAAAAGAAAGAAGAATTACTAGATATATCAATAGATCTAGGATTAGAAGAGAGAAGTAATATATGAAAGAGTTTGTTAGAAGAGGGGTGAGTAACAATAAAGAAATGGCTCACTATTTATAGGCAAGAAAACTCTACTGTTCCCCGGATCCCACGGATCCCTTACTTGAGGGATCCGTCCAGTGTAATCCCAGGGATCCATGGACGCTCCTCCTTATTTAGGTTATGGGTCGTGGATCATGGGTCATGAGTCATGAACTTTGGGTCATGGGTAACCACAATAGATACAATGTATCTAGACATTGGATCATGGGTCTTGGGTTATGGGTTATGGATTTGCTCCATGGGTATGGGTCATGGGTTTTGGATATTACCCATCCTAATAAACTATTACAACAAATGAATTATTACAACAATTTATGTTAAATGATTATATGTAAATGCTTTACGAAATAACATGTATTCTTATAATTTTACTTATGATAACTTTATATTTGTTATCAACAAAACACAAAGAGATCGCTAAATATGAATAAGCATTTTTACGGTTTATTTGAATTAACAATCTCCCCCTTTTTGTTGATGACAAAACATAATATTATGATGAGTAAAACTTAAGATTAGATGTATGTTTTGAAAGCATATATAAGTTTTACTTCCTCCCCCTTTTTGTCGAAACAAAAAGCAAACTAACGAAGAAATAATGTGTGGAAAAAATAGTATAATCTACGAAGCACTAACTCCCCCTTGACGGTAGCTCCCCCAAGAATTGGGCGTCAAGTGAGAAAATATAATACCTACAAAGAAAAGGTTAGTAGTAACATGTAATAAAATCTTGTATGGGACGAGAAACAAGATGGAGAGCCAAGGTACGTAAACAAAGCCTTGTAATACAATGACAAAGTGTAGTGTTATATAGGCCACATACAAAAATGTAAAAACTAAGAACAAGGTTTATTCTTTAAAAATTACTCAAAAAAATAGAGAAAATAGTAATATCATTCCTTCCATGCTTGCATAAGGTTAATTATGGAAGTTTTGGTGAGTGATGATGTTGATGCGATCAAAAATGTGGTTGAGTATGAATCGCATCTCGTCCCTTATTTCCATTGCAAGTTCCCTAGTGTAATGTTCACAATGTAAATGATGTGGGTAGTATGTGTGGATGGTTTTCGGGTAAGTTTGATTTGTGGAAGGTGGAATATGTGGTGGAAAAGTTTGAAAATATGGATCAAAGTCCATTATGTTGGTGAGTGGTGGAATATAAGAACCTAGATGTTGTTGTAAAATAATAGGAGCTAAAGGTGGTGAAGTTGCAAGATATTTGTAAAGTGTGTTTGGAGATGTTGGTGGTGTTAAAAAGACTAGTTATTTTAGGTTTAAGTTGGAAGTTTGTTGAAGTGGTGGACTAGACACGGGTAGTGGGATTGTTTTCGGAGTCTTAAGGAGTTCCAATAGGGTGATTTTAGGTGGAGACTCGATTGGTAATGGTGGTGATGTGCTTGTTGGAAGATCTTTTGGATGACATGATGATGATTGTTGGTGAGGTTGAGAGTGATGGATATGCAAGCATTTTGGGAACCTTATTTATAGAGAAAATAGTGCATTGTAATGAATGCTAGACCCAAAGTGTGGACTTAAATCTAATGATTAGATATGAATTTAAGGCATGTGATCATGAGAACAAAAGCATTAAGTAACATACTCATTAGTAAAAGAGCTAAAATGATGAAAATATGAAGGTTTCTAGCTAAAGTGAGAAAAATAGAAGAGAAATTTAGCTTCTGTCCCACGGTTCCCACGGATCCGTTCCTTTAGCGAACCGTCCAGCGTAAATGCTGGGATCCATAGTACTGGTGATCTTAGGCAGCTCAAAATTTTCCTTTTGGAAACACTGGTGCCTAGTGTGTGCCTATATGCAAACCATTTGGAGTTGCGGGTATCTCGACTCCTAAAAAGAGAAAAATAAACGAAGAAGTGAAAAAGCATATTACTATGTGAGATAACCCGAGTGCTCCTTTATTTATTTTTGCTTAAATGAATGTACCCAAAAACACATATTAGTTATGTGTTCCCTTTAGCATTCAAAAGACACGAGATGCAATGAAAACGGGTTTTTACTTTATATTAATAATGAAAAGGTTTTTCCTAGACGTGAGAATGTTTTAAGGAAAGTGATACGGGGAGAGGTATCCTTTTAGAAAGTATTTTGAAAAGTTTCTTGTATAAAAAGGAAATTTATCTTTAGTTTTGAAAAGAAAAGAAAAAAATATACCTTGAGTTTGGAAAAATCCCCATATTGTTTGTGAGTTGTGTGTGAAATAGAGATCCTAGACTCAGAAAAGAAGGTAAGGCTAATGTTTACATACCTTGTAGAATTGAGAGACAAATTACGACGATTGTTCCATGAGACCTAGACCAAGATGAAGCAAGTTGAATTGTTCCCGCTTCAACGGTTTGGTGAGGACGTCGGCAATGTTGTCTTCGGAAGATACCTTCTCAATAGAAATGTTCCCCTTTTGAACATTGTCTCTTAAGAAGTGATGACGGATCTCTATATGCTTGGTACGAGAGTGCAACACCGGATTCTTGCTTAAGTCAATAGCACCTTTGTTGTCGCATAGAATGGCTATGTCACTAAAATGAATGTCGTAGTCAAATAACGCTTGTTTCATCCATAGTGCTTGTTGGCATGCTTTGCCCGCGGAGACATATTCGGCTTCGGTTGTTGATATGGCCAATGCCATTTGCTTCTTCGAGAACCAAGATGTTAGACAACATCCCATAAAAGTACATACACCACTTGTACTCTTTCGGTCAACATAATCACCTGCATGGTCAGAATCCACATATACAATAGTTTCTACCCCCGTTCCCTTAGGATACCATAATCCCAATTGAGTTGTACCCTTAATGTATCTAAATATTCTTTTGACGACTTCTAGATGTGATGTTTTAGGGTCTTCTTGAAACCTAGCATATAGACAAACACTAAACATGATATCCGGCCGACTAGCCGTAAGATAGAGAAGACTACCAATCATGCCACGGTATTTTGTGTTATCAACGGATTCACCGTCTTCATCTTTTGTAAGTTTAGTATCAGATGACATTGGTGTTCTTATGGGTTTTGACTCTTCAAAACCAAATTTCTTTAACATTTCTTTTATGTATTTGGATTGATTAAAGAAGATACCATCTTCTAGTTGTTTGATTTGGAGACCAAGAAAGAAACTTAGTTCTCCCATCATACTCATTTTAAACTCATCATGCATGATTTTTGAGAAATCATCACACATGTCTTGACAAGTCGATCCGAATATAATATCGTCCACATATATTTTGAACAATAATTATTTGTGATTCCTTTTTCTTTGTGAAAAGTGTATTATCAACTAACCCTATGGTATAGTTGTTTTTGATTAAAAATGATTTGAGTCTATCATACCAAGCCTTTGGGGCTTGTTTAAGACCGTAAAGAGCTTTCTTTAGTTTGTACACGTGTTTAGGTTTTTCGAAATCGATAAAGCCCGGAGGTTGAGCTACATAGACTTCTTCATTAATAAAGCCATTTAGAAAAGCACTTTAAACATCCATTTGAAAAAGCTTAAGATCATTAGCACAAGCATAAGCAAGAAATATTCTTATAGATTCTAATCTAGCCATGGGAGCATAGGTCTCATCAAAATCTATGCCTTCTTGTTGATTATACCCTTGGGCAACAAGTCTAGCTTTGTTTCTAGACACTACACCATTTTCATTTAACTTGTTTTTATATACCTATTTAGTTCCGATTATGGTTTGGTTATTAGGTGGAGGGACGAGTGTCCAAACATCGTTAGAAATAAATTGATTTAACTCTTCTTGCATAGCCATTACCCAACTTGCATCTTGTATGGCTTCTTGCGCATTTTTAGGTTCTATGGTTGAGACAAAACAAAATAAACTACTTTGATTTTGGACTTGAGATCTTAAGGTTCTTTCATTTAACTTTCCTATAACTTTCTCTACGGGATGATCTTTAGACTCTTTAATATTGATGATTTCATTGTTTAATGGTTCATCTTCTTTATTTATATTTTCCTTGATTTCTTTGGCTTCACTTTCGATTATCTCGTCATTGACAAGAGGTTGGGTAGGTTTAGGTGGACTTTCATCAAATTTTACGTTTAATGATTCTTCAACCTTCATTGTTTCCTTATTTAATATAACATAACCTTTACTATTAGGAGAGTAACCTAAGAAGATACATTACTTTAGTGTTACGTAGGAAACATTTGCTACCAAAGACTCTAAAATGTTCTAACGTAGGCTTTTTGCCTCGAAGTAACTCGTATGGAGTTTTACCTAAGAATGGTCTCATTAGGACACGGTTAAGTATGTAGGTTGACGTGTCAACGGCATTGCACCAAAATTTTTGAGGAATAGATTGCTCATTAATCATGGTGCGACTCATTTCTTGCAGGGTTCTATTTTTCCTTTCAACTACCCCATTTGATTATAGAGTGCGAGGAGCCGAGAAATTGTAAGTAATACCATTAGCATCACAAAAAGGTCCAAATTGTGCTTCATTATCAAATTCCCTACCATGATCCGTTCTAATAGACACTATAGGACTTCCTAGTTGTCTTTGGATTTTCTTACTTAATATTTCAAAGTAATCGAATGTTTCAGTTTTATTCTTTAAAAATTTAGTCCATGTGTACCTAGAGTAATCATCCACTATGACCGAAGTATAGAAGTTACCTCCATAACTTTGAATAGCGGATGGACCAAATAAATCCATGTGAAGTAGTTCTAGACACGTAGTAGTAGAGACCATATTTTTAGCTTTGTGACTAGCATGGACTTGCTTTCCTACATTACAAGCATCACAAAAATGATGTTCGTATTTTAATTTTGGTAGATCTCTTACTAGTTCTTTAGATGATAGCGATTGAAGAAGTCGCATATTGGCGTGACCCAATCTTTGATGCCATAAGGTCGAAGTATCATCCATAGAAGTAAGACACAATTTGTCTTTTGGTTCATTATCGATTTTAATGACATAGACTCCATGTTTTCTAATTCCTCTTCCTATAGTAATGCCGTTTTTCAATATTTTACTACCGGTTTCACTAAAAAGCACGTTGCACTTTTTATCACATATTTTTCCTATAGTTAGAAGGTTGAAGTTTAGGTTTTCTACGTGACACACATCGTTAATGGTTAAAGATTTGTGAGAAATTGTACCTTTACCGATGATTTTGCTCTTGCTATTACCAAATACCACATTTCCACCATTTAAAAAGATTCGTATATGGAAAACAAATCTTTGTTACCGGTCATGTGCCTCGTGCACCCGCTATCCTTAATCCATTCATCCGGATCTAGGTCGACCTTTAAGCACACCTAAACAAACAATTAACTCAAAAGTTTGGTCTCCATTTGTTCATGGGTCCATTAGTGTTATACATTTCATTCATGTTAGGCATATATGGAAAAGTGAGAAAGCATTCCATGGTGAAAAGTTTTGAAATGAAAAACCGTTTTGTACATTAGGATTCCATCCCATTTGATGGTGGTTACTTCTTGAATAAACATTATTTGGTCTTCTTATAAATGTGTTTGGTTTAGAAAACGATGGACCTTTGTTTCTCATAAAACTTTGATTTTGTTTTAGTGGAAGTGGTTGTTTGACATTTCTAACATTCACATGTGTTGGTTTCTTATTGTTAACAATAACAAAGTCGGTTCTAGATGAGGTAGCTACATTATTTCTATTGTTTGCTGGTACAGACCCACGGATCCCTGGTTTTACACTAGACGGTTCCTTTTTCAAGGGATCCGTGGGATCCGTGACTACAGTAGCTTGTTATTCAATTGCTTTGACAAATTGTGTTTCTTTAATCTCGCTAGTTGACGCATTAAGTTCCTGTACACCTAAACTCTTTTGATTATTTCCCCGTTTTAACACTCTCTAGTATTATATCAAGAGTATTAGTACTCATTCTAGCAATCTTGGAATCAAGATTATCAACTAACGTTTGAAGTTGAATACAAAGCTCACATTCACCATCTACTTTCTTCCCCTTTTCTAAACGTTTTAATTTATCTTTTAACTCAATGACTTCCTTTTCTAAACGTTCATTTTTTTTTTCAAAATCTTATTTTTGTAAATTACTTTTAGACTAATTTTGCAGAGTTTATCATATGCGCGATGTAATGATTCATCATCTAATGATGAGCTACTATAATAGAGAGATTCGGGACATACCTCGTTTGAGTCATTTGCCATGAGACAAATTTCTTCGTTCTCCTCCTCACTCATTCCCCACGAACCACTTATGAACACCTTTTGTTCGTCACGTTTGGGACACTCACTAATGAAGTGATTAGGGTCCCCACATTTAAAACATGCGCGTTCATCCCTTGCTTTCTTGTCATCTTTGCCTTTCCGGAACCCCTCCTTGTCATCATATGGTTGCTTGACATATCTTCCTTTTCTTCTAAAGAACTTCTTGAAATCCCTTACCGCCATGGCATATTCTTCGTCATCACTTTCTGAGGAAGAGTTTTCTTCATTGCTTGAGACCTTCTTGGATTTTAAGGCAAGAGATTTGTGCTTCTCTTTCTTTTCTTTTGAGGCTTCGGAGTCTTTAGCGAGGACAAGTTCATAGACCTTTAGATTGCCTATGAGTTCGTCGAGAGTGAGGATTGACAAGTCTTTGGATTCTTCGATGGCCGTCACCTTTGATCTCCACTTGGATGGAAGCGCCCTTAGATATCTCCTGACATGATTACGACTAGAAAAAGACTCATGAAGTGCTTGTAATGAGGTAATAATAGTGTTAAAGTTAGCAAAAGAATTATCTATACTATCCTCATCCGATATTGAAAATTGTTCATATTGTTGAACAAATAAATCTGTTTTATTGTTTTTAACTTGTTGATTTCCTTAATGAGTTACAACTAAAGATTTCTGTTAATACAAATAAGCCGTAAAAAAGTTTATTTATATTTTACGATCTTCTAATGTTTTGTCGATAACAAACGTAAAATCATTTTAACGAAAAAATAAAATACGTAATTAGTTTGAACTAATAGTTTCTAACACACTTACATTTTCACATAAAACACTAAAACAAGTATAAGTGATTTTATGATTTTGTATTACATATGTACAACAACTAGTGTTTACATATTTGGGTAAAATATACACATAACTAGTATGTAGTATATTGGGTAATATAAATGGGTAGAAACTTAAGTATCATAACCCATTGACCAAATACATTGAATGTAGTTGAGTACAACCCAAAGTCCATGACCCATATCCATGGAGCTTGACCCATAACCCATTTGCATGACATCATGCTTATATCATATATGGATAATATCCATAACCCATGGTATTAACCCATACCCATTTGACTAGGTGCATTGCACTCATAAGATACATTGTATCTAGTATAAGACCCATGGATCAACCCATAACCCATGACCCATGATCAAAATACCCATGGGTAAAGAGGAGCGTCCCACGGATCCCTAGCTTTACGCTAGACGGATCCCTTGTGGGAGGGATCCGTAGGATCCGGGGAACAGTAGACATTTTCCTCTATAAATAGTGAGCCATTTATTCATTGTTTCTTACCCCTTTCCAACATACTTTCCCTTTGAGTTAAAAACTCTCTAACCTCAGATCCAAGAGATCTATGTTTGTAGTTTTGTTTTTGTGTGATTCTCTAGGTTCCTCTTAAAGACGAGATCACCACCTTTGAATTCAAGCAAGCTCAAGTCCATGAGTTGCCATGCTTCCTCATCATCAAGACTACTGAAGTCCTCTTGTTGATGGTTCTTTTCTTTCTACCAAGAAGTGTAGTGTTGAAGACATTAGTGAAAGATGTCTCAAGTGTCAAGATGAAGACATTAGTGAAAGGTGTCGATCGTCCGTATTGTAGGCATTAGTGAAGGGTGCATAGAAGTCAAGTCACAAGACATTAGTGAAGGGTGTCTTGAAGATCTAGTTAAAGGCATTAGTGAAAGGTTCCTAAGGTGTACATTCGATATGGTGTGTTTCGATGTACAAGATAGATTAGCATTAGATCCAAGGATATTGATATCCTTGATGATGTTGTAATAAGGAGTTGGTCTCCTTTGGGATTAGTCGTTGGTGTAGTGCTGGGTAGTAGTTCCTCCATTGTAATGGAACTCGGTATCTAGCCTAGTACCAGATAAAGGGTAGGCGACGTAGTGGTAGGTGTGGTTCACCTTGGTGTGAAAGAACCCGGTGGTTAGCCTAGTACCGGAAAAAAAGTAGGCAACGTTGTGAAGGTTTCTCCACCATAAGGAGTTGGTGTCGTGTAGTGATTACGAACTCTCGAGTAGGTGACTCGGGGAGTGGAGTAGGGCAAGGAAGGTGTCCTTGTAGCCGAACCACTATAAATACTCGCGTTGTGGTTTTGTGCTTCTTACTCTTATCTTTTCATTACATACTTCTATATGCTTGTCTATCAACATCCAACAGATATCCAAATAGATTGACATAAGTCGATCTAAATAGTTTAAAAGAAAGTTTTAATAGGCAAAACTATTCAACCCCCTCTCTAGTTTTCCACAATTTCCAAATTTCTTTAGAGGTTTTAAGCATAGAAATTCTTTCGAATTCCTTTTTGGGTAAAGCATTGTATAAAACCATTTTAGCTTCACTTTTTCTGGAAAGCTTTTTCTTTTGATCATCGCAGAGTTGTTCATGAGGGATATTTACTTGTTTGTTGGTTTTATCATCTTTTGGAGTGGCTTGAAAGTCACCTTCAACAATGATGTACCAAAGATCAGTATCTTTTGACTTCACATAAGTTTCGAATCTATTCTTCCAATAAATAAAACTATTTGTTTCAAGTAGTGGAGGCCGTTACATAGATTGCCCTTCTTTATAATTTTCAAAACTCATTGTGATCGAAAAGTTTTTTAAATACGATTTACTTTAAAACTTTTGTAAACCTAGCTCTTGATGTAAATTGTGGAAAACTAGAAGGGGGGTTGAATAGTTTTGCCGATTTTAAGTTAGTTTAAAAAAAACTTTAGATTCGATCTTATGTGAATTCGTATGGATGGATAGAAAGTATGAAGCAATAAGTAATGTAAGTAATGAAAGCAAGTAAAGTAAAGGATAGAAAGTAATGACACAACCGATTTATAGTGGTTCGGCTACAAGGACTCCTTACTTGCCCTACTCCACTCCTCGAGTCACCTACTCGAGAGTTCAAGCACTATGTCAACAAGCTCCTTCAACACGGTGGAGAAGCCTCACAACGTTTCTTACACTTTTTCCGGTACAAATCTAAATACTGAGTCCTTAACACGGCGGACCAAACCAATACAACTATAACACAACAACTTTGTGAATATGAAATACAAGATCTTGCTACAGAAATCTTGCGGAGCAACAAATCAGTCAAGGACCCCTTGCTTGGATGACTTGTAGTATCTCGTGATCTCGCCTTTGAGAAGGACCTATATGAGAATCATAACAAAAGAAAGAAGAACTACTAGATATATCAATAGATCTAGGATTAGAAGAGAGAAGTAATATATGAGAGAGTTTGTAAGAAGATGGGTGAGTAACAATGAAGAAATGGCTCACTATTTATAGGCAAGAAAACTCTACTGTTCCCCGGATCCCACGGAACCCTAACTTGAGGGATCCGTCCAGTGTAATCCCAGGGATCCGTGGACGCTCCTCCTTATTTGGGTTATGGGTCATGGATCATGGGTCATGGGTCATGGAATTTGGGTCATGGGTACCCAAAATAGATACTGTTAGGAATTGAAAATTCCATAAGTTAAAGAGTCGGTCACCCCAAATGATATCTAGCCTAAGTTAGCTCGTAGACTTGTCATTATTTACGTTATTTAGTAGTTAATTAGTAGCATAGAATAATTTAGTGCATCACCGTGGAGGAAGGACGGGTCTTTACCCATTGTATACCTGATCCACAGGCCGTTAGGAGGTCGTTTAGATTGTAACCTATAAATACCCTCTACCTTGCAAGGTAGAGGGTTGGATGTTATTTGGTAATCTAATATTCCACGAGTTTCTCTTTCTAGAATATCCCACTTTCTCTTTCTCTAAAATCATCTATACGCCTAAAGTGTTAAGGTTATGATGTGTATGTGAAATCCAATATTTTACAATTAGTATCAAGAGCCATGTTTAGATCATCTCTTACATATCTTTGGATTTCTAGTGGTTTTTAGGTGGTTTTTGAGTTTGAAAAAGTTTAGTGGCTTTTGCATCATTTGGTTGATTTCTAGTGTTAAAGTTTGGATTTTGTTAGTACTTTTGGGTTTAGAATCATCACAAGTGTTTAGGTTTTGATTTGGTAAGCTTGAATCATCGTGGTTGGGTTGTTTTTGGATTAATAAATGATGTTTGTGAGTTTTTTTCTAGCTAGCGACTTGACCCACGGAGTGACTTTCTTGTTAGCGACTTGCTTTGCAAATTGGTAGCGAGTTAGAGTTGAAGTTGTTAGCGATTTAGGCTTAGCGACTTGTCTAGTGAGACAAGCCGACAAATAGTACACTTAGTGGATTCTCCACTACGGGTAGCGACTTGGTGAAAGTTAGTGACTTGTACTCTTGTGTGTTAGCGACTTGGTGTTAGCGATTTGGTGCCTAGCGAGTTGCTATTTAGCGACTTGATAAATTAGCGACTTGGTTTGTAGCGACTTGCTGTCAAAATTTTGCTAGCGACTTGGTACTCTGATTTGGTGCTTAGCGACTTACAGTTAATATTCTTAGCAATTTGGTGCCTAGCGACTTGGTCTTTAATACCTTGGTGAAGTGAAGCAAGTTACCTACATCTAATTCCCATAAACACACTCTTCCACACAATGTCTTATATCACTGATCCTTTAATCACCAAAGTACTTGCACTATATGATACCTCACAGAATAATGATACAGACTGCCTCCCAGAATACCCTTCAGTGAATGAGTTTGCAACTTATAATCAAAACAATTATGTGTTAATACTGGCTAATGATGCAAAGCAAATGGAATACAACAGTGAACCCTTTCAACTACTTCATCAGCATCTCAATCTACTTTTATCTACAGCTATGGATCGAACAAGCAGTGCTATTCTTCGTCAAGACTTTCCCACCTTGACTAGAACTGTGTTACTTAACTTAGAACAACTGAGGTTTCAAATTACAAATGAAAAGTTCACAACTGATAAGTCTAATGCAGCTCTTCAAGTAATCTTCAATCAATTTCAGCCACTTATCCGAGGGGAATATTCCTCAGATTTTGATGATGACATGACTGGGATTTCATTCAAGAAACACACTGGAATGGAAATTCATAAGTTCAGAAACACCTTTATTCAACTCATGGATAATGTGAAATTATACATTAAGGAAGCTGCTCAAAAGAATGACATGCTGAATGAAGTGGATGAATGTCAAGTGATGCTATGGGAAGATTGTGATAGGTCATGCAATAAACCAGTTGAACCAATGAATGATACCGAGTGCAGAAGTTCAGTTGCAATAAACGAGGATGAAGACAACTGTAATGATCTCAATGATTCAGAGTTAGAAAAGATTTCAGGTGATGAGGTACACTTAACTGATCATAGTAATTCATATGTTAATGTACCTGACTCTAACTCTGAACATAACACTATGAAATCGATCTTGATTGTACCTGAATCTAAAACTATTAAAGCTAAAGACATGATTGAAAAAGGGGTATATGATGAACTTTCAAACAAATACTCAATTCTTGAAAAACATTGTATTTCATTGGAAATTGAAATACAACAAAAGGATGAAAGCTTTTATGCAAAAAAATCGTGTATTAATCAAGAATTTCCAGTACTTCTAGAATTTTTTGAAATTAATCAATTGAAAACCCAGATTCAGGACAAAGATTCAACCATATGCACTCTGAAATCACTCATCTCAGATGTTCAGAAATATGACTGTCATGAGATGAGTGATACACTTGAATCTAGAAATGCCAAACTAGCTCTATGTGTGTCCAACCTATTAAGAGAAAATGAGTCATTAAGAAAGAACATAGAAGAGACCAATTCCAAGTTGATCAATCAATCTAACATCTTGTTGAAAGACATTGATGACCTCAAAGCCCAAATTCAGGATAAGAGCTTCAATATTGTTGCTTTAAAAAATGAGCTTAGGAAATCTATTGGAAATAGGATGAATACTAAGTTTGCAAAACCATCAACCTTGGGAAAGTTAACTGTTCAGAACCAATCTAAACGTACAGTAGTTAAGTAGCCTAATGCCTTTAGAACTGAAAGAATTAAACCATCAAAATCTAGGCTTGCCTCCCAAGTTGATGAGAATGTTGTTTTGACAAAACCAGTCACTTTATTGCGTCGTTCTGATATGATGAATCCCAAACTCCAGGGAAATGTTCAAAGCTCAAAGTTCAGAAATACTAGAAGTATGACTAGTTCTCATAAGAAACATCATTTGGCTGATCAATCCCCTAAGAAACCAACAAAACACAAAAGGACCAATAGTCTAAACAGGGAAGTGCACACATACAAATCTACTAGTAGCTGCTTCAAATGGATTCCCACTGGCAGATTATTTAAGTTCACAGAATCCAAACGGACTTACATACCTAGATCTTGCCTTAAGTGGATGCCCACAGGAAAACTCTTCAAGTATATTGAGCCTAAAAAGATCTCTAATATTGATACGTCTGTATTAACCAGTGTTACATCAAATAGTGAGATTATTCATGTTACTAACCCATCCAGCTGCAATTCTACATGTGCTTCTAGTACAATGTGCTCTCAGTCTTTTTCAGGTACAATGCTCAATTCAATCAGGAACTTCATGACTTGGTTCCCATCAGAAATGAATATAGCTCATTCAGGAGCTATAGCTTGCCAGAATTGATGTACCTCTTACTTTGACTCCTATTCATCTTGAATCAGGACTCGCTCTTTTAAATCTGTGTACAAATCTAGTTTTTATTAAAAAAAAAAATTAATTAAAAATTAATACTGTTTTAATATTTCATTCTTTTTAGTTCATATTTTTTGTTATTTTTATCCATCTAATAAAGGATATATTCTTTGGAATCGATAACATCTACGATCCTAGAAATATCATTCAATAATGATACGGGATCATAGATGAAGTTCGAACAACTGATATATTCCTATTTTAAACGGGTAGGTTAAAGTCAATCAATGGTCTTTGCTGACATTGATTGAGGGGGAGATTTTTTTGTTTCAAGATATCTTGCTTATATCTGCTTCAGTGCTGGTTATGGTGTGTGTTCAGTTGCAGGTTGTTGTCTTGTCTTGCCTTTGTGGTAATCTTTGTGTACCCATGTATTGAATGTTTATTTGTTTCATGGTGATCATTGTGTTAGTGTGCTATCTGTGCTAGTTATGCAATCTGATAAGTTCATGAAACTAATGAGTCTGTAACACATAATGTGACAAGATAGCAACTTACTTTGTAAAGTCTTAGCAACTTGGTTTGGTAAAGTTGAGGTTAGCAACTTATTATGATTCTAGGATAGCGAGTTGCTAATCACTCACAAAACTACAGGGACTAAATGTGACAACTTGGTTATCTTGCTTAAACCCTCCCTATACCTTAGCGACTTGCCATTTTATATCTCAAAAACTCTAAAATAATCATCTCTTTCTCTCTCGATTCTTCATAGCGACTTACGTGTGGTAAGGCATTATTGACTTGTCTCTTGTCTCCAAATATGAACAATATATGCGTTTCCTAACTCTTTTTCCTTAACAGATTCCACGGACCTTGATAATCATCCCTCGCTTCCCTCGTAGAGGTTTGTTGTTGGATTTGTTGAATGGAACATTTGGGATATATGTTAATGGTTTAAGGGTAGTTTGGATGCACTAGGGTTGTCGTAAGTCTCATGAATTTATGTATAAATGAATTTGAGAGCGTATTATTTGTGATTCGAGTTAGGCTGTGTTTCTAAAATCGTTTGTGTATATGGATTTTCTGAATGGGTTGGATTGCGTTTCAAAAAAACTAAATGATCTGATTATGTTGAATGGTTTGCAACGTTAATTGAATGATATGATTGGGTTCTTGGTGGCGAGTTATCTACTGTAACAATGTTCTTGGTAGCGAGTTAGTGCACAAATTCTTCATGGCGAGTTGTTACTGTTAAGTGCGTTCAAGTTAGCGACCTAGTGAACTAAGTTGTAGCGACTTAGCTGTATTACTATTGGTAGCGACTTGTCATTTCAAGTTAGCGACTTAGTGAACTAATTTGTAGCGACTTAGCTGTATTACTGTTGGTAGCGACTTGTCCTTACAAGTTAGCGACTTAATTAACCAATCTATAGCGACTTAGCAATATTGTTGTTGATGGCGACTTGTCTTTACAAGTTAGCGACTTAGTAATTGCAGCGACTTAGTGAACTGATTTGTAGCGACTTGGCTGTGTTACTGTTGATGGCGACTTGTCTTTACAAGTTAGCGACATAGTATGTTCTCATGTAGCGACTTAGCCTTGTTTAGCGTCTTGTCCATTTATGATTAGCGACTTAATTGGTAAGGCGACTAGGGTTATTAAAATGTTTTAAAGCAACTTGTTTGGATAATCTCATGCTTACAATTCTGATTCAGGATTGCCTGTAGCAACTTGTGTTAACAACTTACTTTTTATGACCTGCTATAACATTTCTGTTTGAGCAAATTGTACGTGGATTATCTTGTTTCAACATAATATCACAACTTGTTTCATACAAACTGTTATATCATTTCCACACTTGTATCTTGTCTCATGATGTTGTTTCCTAGCAAATATGCTTTGTAAATATTTTAATTTCAAAACAACTCGTCACGTGAAATCTATATCAAATGGAGTCCTTATTCTTATTCTCTCGCTTATGCCACTCAATCTATCACTATTTGCTTACGAGAACCCTGTCTGAGCTTCTAAGAGTGCATATTTATGACTTGAGGGTGTATTCAATACTGTCTAACTAACAAATTATAATCTAACGTGTTCCCAATCATTGTTGTTGATTGTATTTATCTTCAGATCTTCAATGGCACTCACAACCTCAGCTGAGAACATTGCATCTCCCGCTCCACCCAAAGTCCTTTCAGATGACGAAATCCTTCCTAAAAGTCAATGGGCAGAGATTGGTAAAAGTAATTGTTATGTGGACCTTCAAAAGCTGCAACAAAATCCTATCCTCAAAGTATCTATTGATATCCTTAAGAACACTAACTTCTTCGGTGCCATTACCAAGCAATGCACAATTCCCACCATTTACATACAACAATTCTGGAACACCATTCAATGGGACAAAATCACAGCTAAATACTCGTGCAAACTGGATGATAGGGAATTTGTGATAGACTCTGACATTCTTAGCAAGGCTCTAGGAATCACTCCCTGTAATCCCAACATACGATCTGAACCTCTACCTGGTGCTGACGATCTAATTGTCTTTCTGATTGGTTTGGGATATCAGACCAGCATATTAAGGGCTTCCGACATCATCACTGGACACATGTATCAACCCTGGAGAGCAATGACAACAGTTCTCAACTTGTGCTTATCTGGCAAAACCTCAGGGTTCGATAAAGTGAGAATTCCCATCTTGCAAATCCTATGGGGTATTGTCAATGGAGTGAATGTGAATGTCTCAGAACGTATTTGGGAAGAATTTTCATTGTCAATGAACACATTCATATCTGATAGAACAAACTTTCAGAATAAAGCTCAGGGTCGAAAGAAACTGAACAAGCTTGTGATTCCCAGCATCAGATTTTCAAAACTTGTTATCCAGTACTTGCAACAGACTCACAACTTCAACCCCAGGATTGACTCAGCTCTACATAAACCAGAAGATGATTTCGTTCTGGGTAATCTTAAATATGTTCCTAGAGGTATGGACAAAGAAATCTTTGGATTGACAATTCCTGATACTCTACTCACGGACGATATCAAGAAGAAGGACTACTTCAAACAATACAAGAAAAGAGCTACCAGATCCTCTGAAGATGTCACACCCACTCCTCCACAACCCAATGCTCCCAAGTCCACTTCAGCCTCACAAGCATCCTATGCCTCTCTTCCTAAAAAGAGACGTGAAAGGTCACAACATTCAGACACCGCATCCAAGAAGCAGAAAGAAAAAAGGAAGAAAGTGGAAAAGGAAATTAGTGAAGATACTGAGGTTTCAAGGGATAATACAAGGTTAACTGATAAAGATGATGCTGCTCTGCAACTTGGAATCCAGCAAAGCCTAGAAAGTCAGAATGTGAAAGCACCAGTAGGTGGAGTAGTGTTAAGAGAGCCTGATCAAGTGCCTCAACAAACAACACCAATCACACAAGACAAGGGAAAAAGAATTATTGGCGTAGAACAAGCTGCTCACACGCTCCTTACTTTTTCTTCCTCACCATCAAGAACTACCACTCAAGATGATCTGAAGAAGAGAAATGTTGAATCGTCATCAGTTCAGGAACCATCTGGATTGGAAAAGGAAGCATCTGTAGCACCAGAAAAGAATCCTGCTACAAGTGATATCCAGTATGAACAAAATGTTGAAGATAAGTTACATCAAGTCTCACAGGAGAATCCGGAGTCAAGATCCGATGAGACCATGCCCTTGGAAGAACCAAATCTTTCTACCAGTTCTTTATCATCATTTAAGAACCTAGATACATAATTCACTTTCGGCGATCAATTCTTAAATGACAAACCCATTGATTCTGAGTCTTCCAAGCAAGATAATGACAAGGAGGATGCACAATCCATGTTTAATGTCAAAATTCAGCAAGACACATCATCCGTTCCACCTATGTCAGCATCTTTACTCACAACTGCACTTCCACCTCCCAAACATGATCAAGTAACCGCACGTTCACCACCTGAATCTGCAAAGACTCTATCCCTTGAACCAGTGGTCATAGTTGCTGATGTAGATACTCCTCCTGCTTCACCACCTCAAATTCTTACTTCAGATCAACTGCTTGACAAAGCAGTGAAAAGAATTGAAGCTCTTGAAAGATAACTACCAAAATCCGTAAATTCCCTTGTGGATCGTGTCTATAGGCTGGAGCACCTCAACTTTGATGAAGGGGTGGCAGACGCCATTGAAGGCGAAGTTAAGGATGCTGTGGAATGGGCAATGGAGGCTCCTCTACTTAGACGGTTCAAGGATCTTCCTATCACTGATATGAGAGCTGTACTTTCAGATAAGATGTTTGAAGCTGGCGAAGATAAGCATGAGGTCCATAAGAAGCTTTATGAGGCTCTCGAAGAATCAATCAAGTACGACAATCATGTACAGTTCTTGATAGACGTCGGAGAAAGAGAAGCTAAGAAGAAAAGGAGGACCGTAGTGTTGGAAACATTGCGTAAAGGTCGTAAAGATCCTCCTCCACCTCCACCTCCAACTGGGGGTGCTGGAACATCTGGAGTTGGTGGATCTTCTAAGACAACCTCCACACCTCCACCACAACCACCATCATCACCACCAAAGCCTGCCAATCAACCCAGTTCATCTAAAAATCAAGGAACGCGAAAGAAATCAGCAGCGTGGTCCACGGTTGATTCGAGGTTCACGTCTACAGTCTCCCCTATCCCTGAAGATCAAGTTGTTAATGAGGAATCGCTTGTCATAGCAGAGTCAGAATCAGATGAAGATGATGCATCCACCAGGTTTATTCCCAGACCATCTGAAGATGATTGGTTTGATACTTATATGTCAGGTGAACCATCTAATCCATCCAGAGCTGAACCTTCAAAAGACACCATTCGAAGTTGGCTCTCTGAAGAAAGACCTCATACACCTGAACCCTCCTGGTCCATCCCAGAGACAGACACAATGATTCCTGACAACAATTGGGCATCAACTATCACCAATAATTATGAAGTTCCAGTAGAAGACTCTCTTCTGCACTTCACGGGTGATATGGGAAGCTTCATTAGATGGTTTTGTGAACAGAAGAACATCTCATCCATCACGCCAAAGGATCTTGAGGGACAAGCTTTTGAAATTGTCAAAGTCTTTCACTCAGATGCCAACCAACTTCAATACCAGATGGAAGAATGCCATAAGATGCTGAATGACCAAGTCAGTGAGCAAATTAGCCGATTCGATGTCAACAAGCCTCTTCCTCTAGGCGGTGAACCTGGTCAGATGACCATACAGGCTGAATTCTTCTTCAATCATGACTTGGATTATCTGTGTGCTCGTTCAACTGAAAGAAGACCTGTTCTATCGATTTCTAAGATGAAAGCTGCAACCTACTCTGATCAGGGACTTGAACAGATGGTTCCTGATCAATTCTGGGCTGACAAAGAACAAAAGTATGACATTGCCGCTTCTTATGGTATTTCTCACTGGTGGTATAAAAAGAAGAACTTCTACATCGAGAGACATGGTGCTGATAAAAGACGCAAAGATGTTCGATCCAAGTTGCAAATCTTAAGTGTTGTACGAGTAGAGATCTTCCCAATCTACGACTATCAGTATTTAAAGAAGGTAGTTCTTAAAAGAGCAGATTTGAAAGAGTACATTATTGAAGAAAACGACTTCAAACATCTGCTGCCAAATGACTTCGAAGATCTCTATCTCTTGAATCTCCAAGGACACCTTGAGCATTTGCCTGTCCGTGAGAAAAAGGCCCTCTCTGCTGCAGTCAACCTTTGGATCAGGGGCTTAGTCATTCGAAAAAGGGTTGAGGACTTTCAACTTGGAATGGAAAGCTACCAGACTCAGGTCAACTTAACAAGGCCACAATGGGATGCCTCAGGAAATGAATTTCGTCATGACTATAGAGTGCTTGACACACCCAGAGCCGTCCTCTTCCACGACAGATATGGGACTCGCATGCTGATGAGATTGTGCGAGCTCTACAAATTCAGTGATGGTACTCTCAAGATGATCGAAGAAGAACTGAACAACAGAGTGAAAGAAATCAAAATTGATCTGAAGCCGTGGAACAAGACTAAATTCTGGACTGATGATGACTTAAAGCGGTGTGAAGATTTCATTGCTGCAATCAGGCGAAGACTCAAGACTCGAAGGATCTTCCGCAGCCTTGAAAGTTTTGTTGGTGGTAGACTTCGTGATGGTCATTACAAACTTCTTCAAAGAACTGAATGAAGACATCTTCTGGAAGTAGTTTCTATTTTGTATTGATCTTGTGTATAATATGGTGTACAAACTATGAACAACTATAATGAATGTAATAGTGCTAGGTTGTGTTTTGTGGTTTCCCTTTTGTACAAAAAGGGAACTTCAGTCTTGTCCACTTTAATCTTATTAAACCAGACACATTTTTCTCCAACAAATGTTTTGTTTCATACATATTTAAATCACTTGAGATCCAAAATCTCAAAGGATTTGAAATTTTTGATCGGGGGAGAAAATATGATATAAATATGAAAGATGATAAAAGATGACCATTTCAATGTGCATACTGCTCTCTCATATATGCTAAATTATTTTTCAAATCTCAAAGCATATATCAAGGGGGAGCATTTCAAATCGAAAAGAAACCTTCAAGGTACAAAGATTTATATGTTTCATCATAAAATACCTTGATTGATTTTCATTCGGTTTCTGTATGGGGGTGTGATCAATTTGCAGGTTCCCTCTAGTATGTGCAAAACTCTTTTCAAACCTCGAGGCACATATTGAGGGGGAGCAAAATTATGAAAACCTCATCCTTCCCCAAAATGCTTTATCTACTTGATTTGATCTAGGAAGTGATGTTGATATCTTTTAGAAAATGGTAATCAAAGAAGTTAATTCTTCCTCTTGCCTCCGTGTGCAAAACGATTTCAAACATTTGATGCATATGTTGAGGGGGAGCACTTGTTCTAAAAATATCAAAAACAATTCAGGTACAAAATGCTTTGATAATATATCACAAGTATCTGGATTGATTTTCAAATGGTTTTCAATTGGTTCAAATGGCAGATGAACAATACCAAATAGACCGACCAAATTTACTTTATGTACGGTGATATAAAGATGATAAGGTTAGGTATTTGTTCCCATGATCCGCCAGAACCGGAGGGATCTACCCAGGGACAATCCACTAGTTAGTGTAGAAGTCCTTAGGTATGATGATAAAAGGAGAAAAATGAGAAATGGGAAGAGTGCGGACTGAGACAGAGCTAGTACTGGAATAAACCCAACAAGGTTCTAGCTATGAAGTCTCGGTAAGCACTGAAGGGGTTGAAGAATGAAAAAGAATTGAATGAGAAAAGGGTGAAAAGAAATAGCCCTCCATTTATTCAACCATAGGGCAGAAACCGGGTACAATTCATATGCTACTGATGGTAACATCGGTATTGAAGACAAGACGTCATGGACCCAGTGACGCTCTGCACTACAACTTCCCAAACCACTCAAGTTCCTCTTATAAGGGCTTGTTTCATTCTCACGGGGAACCTACATAATCTATCGACTTTATCTTAGAGATTGTTGATATTGAAGAAGGAGACCCTCTCCCTAGTCTCCGGCACAGGAACCAAATATGCACAAATTGAGTCTAGAGCCACGAGATCATCTATAAATCTCATTAGGACACTTTCAATGAAGACTCTCTTTTTCACACAATGTGGAAAGAGAGATTATAACTTGAGCCCTACGCATTATCCTTGTGGTATTGCCAGAACATCTGAGTGATATGCAAACATATTCACAATGAAGATGGAAAGCCTTCTGGAGCCAACATCAAACAAGCTCCTGGTGGTGGCATGTGAGATCTATCAAATAGATCAACCATGTGACAACTGAACAGAAACAATGGGGCGATTCAATCTTTTGAATCAATCCTGGTTCAGGTTATGGATTGACGGATACCTTTAAAAAACCGGTCATTGTGCTTAAAAAAAAAAAAAAACCCTTTTCTTTAGCACATCGACCGTGTACTAATATTTCAAATCAAAAGGTGTTTTATGATTGATAATTGATTTTCCTTAAAACCTTCGTTGTATTGCAAAAACAATTTCTATTGAGCAATACACGATTGTTTTTCAAATATTTTTTCATCAATCAGTGAATCTCTATTCGCTGGTTCACTCACTCCGTGTTGTCTTCTTTGAGACTTTCCGGTTTGAGAACAGCTAGAGCAGCTGCGAAACCCTGTCAAGGAAATTCTTCGGAATTATACCTGATCACAGGCAGTACTTGTACTGATCAACGGGGAACCGTGGGCCGTGTACATCAATTCAACGAAAGTGATCAAAGACACTTTCATGCGCTTTATTGCTAACTGTTGTATGCATGTACACCCGACGTTTGCAGCTGATCAGAATAAAGCGGTCAATCCATAGCCGCATGCTCACACAATACATTCATTTCTCAAGAAATCATGATAAGTGCATCAATGACTATGATATTTTCACCCCATGCTTCTGCTACGCTGCTGCCAATATCATGAATCAACGAAAGCTTCCGCTACTCTGATGAGAAGATTTCATGATCCAGAATGTGAGCATGTCGGTCTGATTTGTCATTTTATCATATGCTGGCAACACTTCAATGTATGATGCTGAGCTTTACTGTGGCTGATGATCTCTTATAATGCTCAAAGGTTATCATCGTGGATCAGACACTCAACCTCCACGAATTATTCATTTCAGTTGTTCAATAATGTACTCTCCACAGATGCACTTAGTTTGATTACTTTGTTGAAGAGAAGTCTACGAGCTCAAGAATGAAGATTTATTCGAAAGCTAGGATTCACAATGTAATTTATGGGGTGACCTCCCTTAGGGGGAGATTGTTAGGAATTGGAAATTCCATAAGTTAAAGAGTTGGTCACCCCAAATGATATCTAGCCTAAGTTAGCTCGTAGACTTGTCATTATTTACGTTATTTAGTAGTTAATTAGTAGCATATAATAATTTAGTGCATCACCGTGGAGGAAGGACGGGTCTATACCCATTGTATACCTGATCCACAGGCCGTTAGGAGGTCGTTTAGATTGTAACCTATAAATACCCTCTACCTTGCAAGGTAGAGGGTTGGATGTTCTTTGGTAATCTAATATTCCACGAGTTTCTCTTTCTAGAATATCCCACTTTCTCTTTCTCTAAAATCATCTATACGCCTAAAGTGTTAAGGTTATGATGTGTATGTGAAATCCAATATTTTACAGATACAATGTATCTAGACATTGTATCATGTGTCTTGGGTTATGGATTTGCTCCATGGGTATGGGTCATTGGTTTTGGATATTACCCATCCTAATAAACTATTACAAATGAATTATTACAACAATTTATATTAAATGATTATATGTAAATGCTTTACAAAAATAACATGTATTATTATAATTTTACTTACAATAACTTTATATTTGTTATCAACAAAACACAAAGAGATCGGTAAATATGAATAAACATTTTTACAGTTTATTTGTACTAACAGAACGGATGAGGTGAAGTGGGGGTGTTGAGAAGATGAGTGATAACATTAAATTATCCTGATATTCTAAGTGTTAATTTCCCCCTTTATCGACATATTATGATTAAAATGTTATTAGAATCGTCCTTATTTCTCTTATTTCGTTTCAGGAGTAATTTGCTATGAAGAAGCGGTATTTGGACAATTTTGGGCTCAAGATTGGATTATTCTTACATTTACAAAGACTACAGCGTAACAAGCTACTGGAGTTATGCCGTAATGGGACTACGCTATAACTATCAGATTAAGATACGGCGTAGTTATCACACCAGAGCGTTGTTACAATGGCTACGGCATAACTATCAGTTAAGTTACGGCGTAAATGACATTTTATGAAGACTACGATGTAACCATCTGCTAAGGTTACGCCGTATCCCTGGATTGACATCAGTATTTCTACTTATGAAGAACTACGACGTAACTATTTCATAGAGTTATGCCGTAGCTCAAATTACGCCTATAAATACAAGACGATTTCTGCATTTTCAAATCATCTCCCCTTTACCAAACCTTTATAGGGTTTGGGGAGGGCAAGCACAGAAGAATAATCATGGCTTAGGAGTATGAAGAATGAAGTTCTCGTCTATAATTTTCCTTTGTATTCGAGTTTGAATTTTTTTATGTTTTTATAGAGATCATACTATGGATTCATGTTATTAACTCAAGTTTTTGTTTATGTTATTTATCCTCTTTATCACTCTTTATAGACATCTACTTAGTCTTATCATAGATCGCTATTTTCGGTAATGTTGTAAGCTTGTTAGTATCTAGGAGGTTGGGAGAATTGACCAATTGACCTCAACTCACTAGGTTGCGAAGTATGGAAGGAATTGGCCATAGTACAACCATTATTTGTGTGTGAATTGATCAAATGATCACCTATCAAGCGGAGGTATTTAAGAAGCTAGGGGAAATTTAGGTTCATAAAGGCCGGTTTCCATAGACTAGATCTAGTAGATTTGGTTCTTAATGACTGCTATTAGATTACTGAATGATCCCGAGTGATCTGATCATCTTGGTGAGGGGTCTAAGAATCATAGGCTAAGACGAATTGACCAAATGAGTCTAGCGATATTTACCCACTATATTGAGCTTAAATATTGAGAATCAATACGTATCTAAAATCTTGGTTAAGATTCACTCTTCTATTACTTTGTCCTGATTTCTAATCCTGTGTAATTAGGATAATTCTATCTATTCATGCCATTATCACTTTATCTTATTTATCTCTTAGTATCTTAGTTCTTTCATGGTCATAGCTCTCTTGGGACGACACTCGGATTTACCTAAGGCTTTACTTCATCTGATTTGGTTCTCTACCCGTTAGGATGTGTTTATCCTAGTATAAAATAGCACATCAATGAGCTCAATAGCTTTTATGTTGGTTGCTATTGGTGGTGATTGTTTTGTCGGTTGAGTTGATGCGGGTGGTGAATTGGAAAGTGGTGGTGGTGTCACTTTGGGAGTTGAAAGTAGTTCTTGGAGATTGGTTGTTTGTGGAGCCATAGGTGATTTTGGTGGTGAGTCTAATGGAGTGGAGGGAGGAGCAACATTGAAGTCACTTGGTGGTGAAAAATTCCTAATAGGTGAAGAGTTGGTTGATGACAATACGTTGGTGAAGCAACATGGTCTAACACTAATTCTAGCCGTTTTTCTTGGTTGTGGAGGTGGTGGTAAAATGGAAGGAGGCAAACTATAGATTGAGTTTTGAGCATTGGTGGTGGTTTTGTAGGATCGATATTTCTTGTTTAGGTTGATATTATTATGGTGTATGGTGGTCGACCGATGTACCAGCCAAACACAACCATAGTGGTGGTGATGAGAGAGAGACTAGAGAGAGGGAACAGAGAGTGGTGTGAGAAAGATAAACTTTAGTAAGCAACACACACCTCACAAGTGAAACTTATGAGGGTATTTATACTAGTACAAGGATATGTTGAGAGACCTCTCAACCTTTACTAGCATATGTTGTGAGACTTCACAACATTCTTATTCCCCCCATGACTATAGAAGTGTTGCGAGGGTAGGATATCTAATCTAGTAAACTATATATATTTCTGTGCTCCAACAATCTCCTCCTAAATATAGGTATTCTAGATTAGTGGACATTGATTTCTTCAAATAACGCTGAGGATAACCTTGAAGCTCTCTCTTCTGAATGAACCCCGGCTTTCGTATTTTACTCTGAGCTTGGTGTGAAGCATCCTTAAAGACAAACAATGAGATGATGACTAATTGAGTTTGATCCTCCTCAATCAGAACGTCGTAGTCTTGAGCTAAAAAAAGATTATATTAATAATCAGAAAAAACATGCTCAAAACTAAAATGACTTCTTTTCGTCTGTAAGGTTAAATACACTGACACATTCATTTAACCTTTAGTAAGAGCTTCTTCAAAGACTTGTGAAGTTTCGGAATCGGATCCCCCTCAAACTAACCATCCCCTTTTATAGATTCAAAACTTTAAATTCACGATTACATTTGAGGGTCTTGATATCAACCGTCTTCTTCTTCATCTGAATCAACCAATCAACTGGAGTACTAAATAATAACACCAAGTTCGAATCCCAGAGGCAAGAATAGAACTCGAACAAGGCAACAACCATGAAATATTTTGGCACGGTAGACACCAATCTCCCCGACACGAACATTTAAGCTCGGTTACATCGTGATTTATGAACCCTAGCATACAAATTTTTCCTCATACAGAAAAAGAGAAAGCATACGCTTATCATACGCCTATTCTCCCCATCAAGAATGGCATGATAATGATGTTTTTGCCATTATTGAGAGTCCGTGATGGATGTGATTCATCAAGCATAACATAAATATATGTTAAGGCCCAAAAACTGCTGCAAAGAAGATGGTGATTAAAACTCTCTTGAAGCAAACCCTCTTTTGTCTCCTCATCAATGGTTTAGAAAATGAATAATTCAATGAAGCTCATAATATGCCTAAACCATTTGATGAAATGTGTTCAACTTTAGAGTGAGTAAACTTTAAGTATGACCACATCTGAGAAGATCTAGTACCACGATATCATAAGAAGCTTGAAAAACAAAGATCTCTTGATGAAGCTTGATAAAAGACAAATTCGCGACTTAAGCTGCACTAAAAGTGCCTAGAGCCTATACTAAACATCGCAACAAAATTCCTCAAAGTAAAATGTTAATACAAATAAGCCGTAAAAACGTTTATTTATATTTTACGATCTTTTAATGTTTTGTCGATAACAAACGTAAAATCATTTTAACGAAACAAATAAAATACGTATGGTTTGAGCCAATAGTTTACTAACAAACTTACATTTCATATAAAACACTAAAAAAGTAATATTGTTTACATCTTATACAAATGCATATGTATAAACTAGTGTTTACATAATATGGAAATGTACATATATATATATATATATATATATATATATATATATATATATATATATATATATATATATATATATATATATATATATATATATACTTGGTATATATATTGTAATGGGTAAAAATCTAAGTTCTTAACCAATTGACTAGATACATTGAATATTGTTGGGTAAAACCTAAAGTCCATGACCCATACCCATGGAGCTTGATCCATAACCCATGACCCATTGCATGACATCATGCATGAAGTCATGTTGGGTATTATCCATGATCTATGACCCAAGACCCAAGACCCATGACCCAATGTCTAGATACATTGCATCTTGTTGGGTATCCATAACCCATGGTTCATAACCCATAACCCATAACCCGGTTTGCAACCCAAAATCCGGACTTAAGCTGACCCAGCTGCCGGATCCCTTGGATTGCACTAGCCAGATCCCTCTGGGGAGGGATCCGTGGGAACCTTAGAACAGTAGAGAAATTTTCCTATAAATAGTGATCCATTTCTCTCTTGCAACTACCCCTCTTACTCATACTCTCTCTTAGTATTGTAATATCTCTAACCTCATATCAAAAGGATCTTTCTATGTAGTTTTGTGTTTGTGTGATTCTCTAGGTTCCTCTTAAAGGCGAGATCACCACCTCTTGAAGTCGAGCAAGCTCAAGTCCATGAATTTCTAAGCTTCGTTATCATAAAGACTATTGAAGTTATCTTGTTGATAGTTCTTTCCTCCCTCCTTAGAAGTGTTGTGTCGAAGGCATTAATGAAAGGTGCCAAAGGGTCAAGTCGAAGGGATTAGTGAAAGGTGCCAAGGGAGTACTGATTCGCTCCCAGACGGTCAAGTTTTATCACGCAAGCCGACCACTTGTGAATGGCCAACCGTAACAAACTTAAAACAGTCTGGAACCAAATGCAATGAAGATCAGGAGAGTATAGTGTTTCCCCGGGTCGTTATGTCCCAGCGAGCTATGCGATGAATCACCAAACGAATAGTGATCGAGAGATTTGAACGGAAAAGAGTTTTGAATTATTATAACTACAGAAAAAGTATATAAATTACAAGGGCTTAAATGCAAATTAAAGAGAATTAAAAAGATAAAAAATATTAAATAAACGCTATCACTATTTGCAAAATGATGTTTTTGATTTTTCTTTTATAAAACTGAATTAAAAAACTACGTGACGTACAAAAGAAAATGTGAAACTTAAACAATATTAATCCTAAAAATATGAAAATTACATTTTTACAAACCTAATGATAAAAGAAAATTTTTAGAAAAAGAAAATTATTTTTAAAACTATTTATCTAATTATTATTAATTAAAAACTATTTTTACTTATTAAATAATAGCCTAAAATACAATAAAATATAAAATAAAGCTAGAAAAATGAAATTATGACTTGGAAAAATCTAAAATAACAAAAGAGAATTTTCAAAACTAATTTTATATTTTTCTGAATATTTTTGTATTTTCTATGAATTAAAAACTATTAAAAACTAATTAAATTGCTTAAAAATACAAATTTAACTAAGAAAAATCTAGAAAAATATTTTTTTGACTTTTTATATTTATCTTAATCTAGGAAAAATGAAAAATTGTTTTTTTGAAACTTTTCTGAATTAATTGTATTAAATGCTAATTAAAATGGCTTAAAAACTGTTTTAAATTAAGAAAATTACCAAACAGACCAAGAAAAATCTGAAAAATTCAAGATAAGCCTAAAATAATATTATGAATCTAGGAAAAATATAAAAACAGGGGGTTGTGTGCAAGAAAATGAAACTGCAATCACAAGTGCTTATAAATAAGCACTTAGAATAAGCCAAAGAACACAATAAGCTACCAATTGATTACAGAAGCTGTGATATGCTAAGAATACCCAAATGCAACAAGTTACAACTATCCTTAACCTCTGAATTGCAAGCTCAAAAGATTTGAGTATTTGGCTTTAAGTGCCAAAATCAGTTCTAAGGTGCTCAGTTTAAGCCAAGGAATAAGCTGCTCAATAAGCTGAGCCTTGAAAACAGAAGTTTGAACTTAAAGAATACCTGGCCAAGAACTTGTAAACCAAAAATCAGACTTGGACAAGCTCTTATGAGCTCTGTGCAAGCCCTGCACAAAACCTGTATACACTCAGTTAATACTGAGTTTGCACAGGGGACTTAAGACCAAAATCACAAGCCTTTTAGGAGCTTATAAAAAATTCACAAAAATGTACAAAAATGATATAAAGAAACTAGACCAAGTGAAGTTTAAAAAACCATGATTTCATTTGATTTGATCCAGAAATGAAGCAATGAAAAATCCTCTCAGTTGGGCTCAAAATGACTTTTCCAAGTTTTGACTTTTGAAGCAAAAATGAAATGTTGACTTATTTGAGATTTGAAGCCAATTTATGGACTAATTGTGATGTATTATGATGAAATGGAACTACTGCAAGCTATGTCTATGAATTCTAAACACTAAACAAGTTTTTGCCTTTCAAAAACTCCAACAGTTAAGATTTAAAGACAGATTAATGGTGTATTTGACTTTGAGCCTTAGCAGATGCAATATTAGGACATATATGAGTGTAAATGATCTTAACTAACCTAAACCAATAGGTCTTACCCACTGAACAATCCTCAAACACAGGCTTGCTGCACAATCCAAACACTCCTATTTCTACTGATTTACAATCAAAACTGAGCTAAACACTTAACTAGCTAATATTAATGATCAAACTGAGTTTAATTGACCTAAATACAACTAATTAAACAGGTTTGAACTATTTATAACTACAAAGACAGATTATGCAATGAAACTTGAAAATAACTTACAATTGGTCCTAGCCACAATGGCTTGAAATCAGTTAACCAAAGGACCTCTATCCTATATATATCAACCCAATAGACTATAAATCAACCCAAATCCAGCACTGCATCAACCATTATCCATTTCCAAGACCAAATGAGCTCAGTTTGACTTTCTTTGACCAAAAACCAAAATTGCTTGAAACTTGAATGTGAGCTTACAAAAAGCTATAAGCAGTTTATAAAAGCTTATTTGAACTTGGAAAGAAGCTATTTGAAGCTTGAATGTAGAAAATTGAAACTAAAATTTTCAACAGTGGCATAAAAATATGAAACTAGATAAAACTTTGGAATTGATGCTTAAAAATAGATTAAACTGATAATGTCACTTGAGTTTAGTACAGTAAAACAAAATATTACAACTTTAGAGCTTAATTAAAACATAATCTTAAAAAACGACATACATAAAAATTTTAGACTAACTACTACTCTCCTCTTGCTATCTCTAGCTTCCTTTTTTATAGCAAATGACTTCTCTCACTACTCTGAGCATATCCCACTTGAAATCAAGGCCATTGGATAACTTGAAGTGATCTTGGCCGTTGGATTGATTTTGGCGCCAAAATGTGTTTATCAACTGGGAGGGTTGAGTGAGTTTGAGAAGGATGCATTTAATGCAATTTGGAGTTTGGTGGAGGTGGAGGGAACAAGGTGAGTGGGGGAAGAGCTGGAGGTGTGGGATGTAGAGTGTTGCAGGGTGTTTGGTGAGGAAGAAGGATTTGGCGGGGTTGATATGTTTGGCCAGTGGGTTTGACCGAGGTTTAATATAAAAGGGGGGGGGTCAAATGAAGGGGTCCAAATGGCTTGGCAGGGGTCACACGTTGTTATGGCAGGGGGTCAGAAAGGAGTTATGACTTGGTCCAAAGGGCTTGAATTAATACAAGGACTTGTTTTGCCATTTCTGAAAATCAAGGGACCAATTCTGCCAATATCTCAGAGTTGTTTCAAGGGACCACAATTGACAAGTTCCAATAGTGCAAGGACCAAACTTGACATTTTCAAATTTCCAAGGACCATTTTTGCCAATTTTTAAACTTGAAGGACCCAATTTGTAATTTCTCAAAACTTTTGATATTTTTCACCAAAGGACTAATTTTGATAACTTATGATTTTAAAAGGACCTTTGGTGATTTTTCTTTTGAAATTATGTGCTCAGGGACTATTTCTGACAACTTTTGAAATTTGGGGGACTGAAACTGCCAATTATGCAAACTTAGCTCATTTTTCATCTGATTTTAAACATTTTGCATCTGAAACATATAAAATGCAATTTTGAGATATTTTCAGTATTTTGATGCATTTCTGAGCATTTTTAAACGTTTTGCAGTTCAGATTTAACCAAAAATGATGAGTATTTACACACTCATCAATCCCCCACACTAAACTATTGCTAGTCCCTAGCAATCTTTTGAGAAAAACTTAATGGATTTGAATCTCTTTACCAAAAGCCATTACTTCTGGAGTAGCCAAATGTTTCAGTTCAAGTAAGAACCATGGTACACCGATAACCATATGATTTTGAGCAAACCACCAGCTTCCAACGGATTTGATTTGTCTTTACCAGAAGCCGTTTGCTCTGGAATAGCCAACTCTTAGATAAATTATCAATATTATCTTTGGTGAGCTGATTACCAATTATGGTTTTTCCACTGCCTTTACCACAAGCCATAAACTTGCGGGCTAGCCAACTCTTCACTTTTTAGGATATGGTGAGTTGAATACCATACAATTTTGGGCAAATTGCAAGCCATAAACGGATTTGAGATATCTTTACCAAGAGCCGTTTGCTCCTGGATTAGCCAATCCTTTTGTTTATTAGACATGGCGGACTGATAACCATAAGCTGAGTAAGTGCAGAACACTTACTCCAAAAAAAAAAATTTTGACCAAAAATAGGGGAATTAGGTGGTATAATTATATGATAAAATTCGTGAGAATTCCCCCCCACACTTAGAAATGAATATTGCCCTCAATATTCAAAGTACCGGCGGTTATGCCGAAACTAAGAACGTAAAAGGGAAATACTACGGCCAT
Organism: Chrysanthemum seticuspe; assembly: GCA_019973895.1. Lineage (NCBI taxonomy): Eukaryota > Viridiplantae > Streptophyta > Magnoliopsida > Asterales > Asteraceae > Chrysanthemum > Chrysanthemum seticuspe. The sequence goes on from BPTQ01000005.1 coordinate 228,532,303, forward strand.
TATTTGAAAGGATTTTTTTTTAGAAACTTATATACAAGATGTGGGGCAACTCCCCCACACTAGGGTGGGACACACGGGTGAAAACCCATGTTTAACTACTGTTTTTGATTACCGAGTCGCTAGCTTGACTCGACCCCGAATTAATTTGTTCATGGGGAAGTAAGTGGAAGAGACAATCTCCATCGGACTTTCATTCAAGATGTTTGGACAAACATTTGAAGCACGTGAAAGTTCCACAACGACGAGATATACATAGACAGATCCGGCTCACAGATGATAAATGAAAATGCCGGGGTCAAAAATAGTGTCTTCATTCCCGAAGGAGTGAAGATGCAGAGAAATCACAAGATATTTGAGGAAAGGAAGAAAGATTTTGATAACAATCAAGATCCATTCTTCATCCTCAAATGTAGACATATCGGGAGGAAGGGTGAGGGTAGTATCATTAATAAGCAAACTCATATGATAGAGTACACCTTCCTCCGAGCCAATATCATCCTCAAGATCAAAATAGAAATGATCATGTTCCGGAGGAGATATGTCATGAGAGAGTTCACCGGAGAACTCTTCATGAAGAGAATCATTCACATGAAGTGAAATTGTGAACTCTTGTTCCATTGTGGGCTCATCACTATCCTCGATCTGAGTATCAAAGAGTGGATTCTCATAAATTAAAGTGAATTCAGAGTCGAATTCAAATAGAGGATTGGTGAAAGTAGCTTTGAATGTTTCGGGAACAAAGTGATCAACATTCTCTATTGGACTGTTAGGGTGAGAAGTGAGTGAACGATCATTATCAAGGAGACTTTCAGTCTCTCTCAGATCGGCTTCGAAATCAAAGAGAACATCGTTACTTTCTGATGAAAGTGGATTGATGTGAGTGAGTTCATCGGTGAACTCCTCAAGAAGAGGATCAGCATCAGATTGTGGAAGTGATGCCTCAACATACTCGATGTTTCCATAGGAAGCAAAATCGTCGCTAAGATCAGAGAAAGCTTCAAAATGATCTTTTGAACACTCAAGAGGGGAAAGAGAATCACACATATGATCAGAAGTTCCCTGTGACTCTCTCGGGATTGGGACAAGGTTCTCAACACTAGACTTTATGAATTCGTCCGATTCCTTTTCAGGAACAGTGTCAAGATGCTCGTCCCCCATGTTCAGAGAGTGAGTGGGAGCTTCGGGTGTGATAGCAGTTGTTTGAGATGGAATCTCAACTGCTGGGATATCAACTGACTGAGGGAGTTGAGAAATAATATTAAAAGGATAAAAACTCTCCTCGTCATCATCATATAGAGCTGCCTTAAGAAATTGGGAACGCCTTAGAGCTGCTTGCTCTAGGACTAATAATTCTTCCCTAGATTGGCGGGCCTCTCGTTCTTCGGCTAGCAATTCTCCCATGGTCTTTTCACCACTCACTTGATTCTTAAAGTTACTAATCATATCATCAAGTGTTTTCATTGCGGTCTCAAAATCTTGGGAAATTTCTTTAGGCAACGGCTCAGGTGGATTTTGAACCGTATGGTGCTGTGGAGGTTGGAAATTGTCAAACCTGTGAGAGTCATGATTGTTACAAGGAATTGGATTCCCTATTTGACAATCAGAGCTGAAGTGAGGACCTCCACAGTACTCACAACAGTAAAACTGTTGAGTCTGGATTGGTGAATTATATGGATATTGGTCATAACCAAAGTTCTGAGCATCACCGGAAAACTGTTCATAGACAAATGTGTTTCCGGATTGAAACTCAAATCCTTGGTGAGGACCTCCACAAAATTCATAGTAGTTATGTTGATTATCTAAAGATAAGTCGGGCTGTGGTGGGTAATTGGAAAAGTTTGAGGGGTCGTTAAATGAGTTTGGATTAGGATCATAATCAAATGAATTCCTCGAACCACAAAACAAACAACTCCCGTTATGAATATCATTACCACATTGTACACACGTACACCAACGACAGGGTGAACCAAAAAGAGGCTCACCACAACCGACACAAGGAATAAACGATTTCATTTGAGAGTTATGAGAAAGAATCGGTTTATTCAAAGAATCAACAAAACCAACATGGTGATCCGAATGACTATCAAGTCTCGAAGAATATTTTGAAAAATCCGGAGGTGGGACAAGTGGTGTGCTCTAAGAGCTAGCAATTTCCACCACTTCCGTTATGGTCTCCGGTTCTGGTTCTTGAGAAACGTGAAGATTAGGCAAGTCATTCTTGCTAGTCACCGGTCTAAATTCTGCATGTTTGCTTTTAACCGTGAATCGTGAAAGTTTAGGATCAATTTTAGACGGCTTAGGAGCAATTGAGGGTTTATATTTTTGGATAACCGTAGGTTGGACGTATTTAACACTTCCATTATCAGAGGGAAGTACCTGGTCCTTTGTCACCCCGGTTTCTCGTTCCGTTTCCCTACGCAGAATTAATGGATCATCACGAACAACACGAATTCTTGACATTTGTGATAAAGTCTGAAGTTTTTCAACTTCGTCCCAGAATTCGTCGTAGTCGAGAGATTCCATGATAAATAGAAGAAGTTAGAATCAAATGGATAGAGGGTAAAGGGATAAAGAATCAAAAAGGGTAAGAGGGTTAAGAGGAATATTTTTGGTATTTTTGAAAAACATGATGTAAAAACAAAGAATGAAAATCTTTTTGGGTTTTTGATTTTTATAAGAAAATATAAATACATATAGATGGTATAAACAAGGAGTGAATATTCAAATCACTAATCTGCTAAACGGAAGATAATTAGCACAGCTCCCCGGCAGCGGCGCCAAAAATTTGATTCGCTCCCAGACGGTCAAGTTTTATCACGCAAGCCGACCACTTGTGAATGGCCAACCGTAACAAACTTAAAACAGTCTGGAACCAAATGCAATGAAGATCAGGAGAGTATAGTGTTTCCCCGGGTCGTTATGTCCCAGCGAGCTATGCGATGAATCACCAAACGAATAGTGATCGAGAGATTTGAACGGAAAAGAGTTTTGAATTATTATAACTACAGAAAAAGTATATAAATTACAAGGGCTTAAATGCAAATTAAAGAGAATTAAAAAGATAAAAAATATTAAATAAACGCTATCACTATTTGCAAAATGATGTTTTTGATTTTTCTTTTATAAAACTGAATTAAAAAACTACGTGACGTACAAAAGAAAATGTGAAACTTAAACAATATTAATCCTAAAAATATGAAAATGACATTTTTACAAACCTAATGATAAAAGAAAATTTTTAGAAAAAGAAAATTATTTTTAAAACTATTTATCTAATTATTATTAATTAAAAACTATTTTTACTTATTAAATAATAGCCTAAAATACAAGAAAATATAAAATAAAGCTAGAAAAATGAAATTATGACTTGGAAAAATCTAAAATAACAAAAGAGAATTTTCAAAACTAATTTTATATTTTTATGAATATTTTTGTATTTTCTATGAATTAAAAACTAATTAAATTGCTTAAAAATACAAATTTAACTAAGAAAAATCTAGAAAAATATTTTTTTGACTTTTTATATTTATCTTAATCTAGGAAAAATGAAAAATTATTTTTTTGAAACTTTTCTGAATTAATTGTATTAAATGCTAATTAAAATGGCTTAAAAACTGTTTTAAATTAAGAAAAATACCAAACAGACCAAGAAAAATCTGAAAAATTCAAGATAAGCCTAAAATAATATTATGAATCTAGTAAAAATATAAAAACAGGGGGTTGTGTGCAAGAAAATGAAACTGCAATCACAAGTGCTTATAAATAAGCACTTAGAATAAGCCAAAGAACACAATAAGCTACCAACTGATTACAGAAGCTGTGATATGCTAAGAATACCCAAATGCAACAAGTTACAACTATCCTTAACCTCTGAATTGCAAGCTCAAAAGATTTGAGTATTTGGCTTTAAGTGCCAAAATCAGTTCTAAGGTGCTCAGTTTAAGCCAAGGAATAAGCTGCTCAATAAGCTGAGCCTTGAAAACAGAAGTTTGAACTTAAAGAATACCTGGCCAAGAACTTGTAAACCAAAAATCAGACTTGGACAAGCTCTTATGAGCTCTGTGCAAGCCCTGCACAAAACCTGTGCAAACTCAGTTAATACTGAGTTTGCACAGGGGACTTAAGACCAAAATCACAAGCCTTTTAGGAGCTTATAAAAAATTCACATAAATGTACAAAAATGATATAAAGAAACTAGACCAAGTGAAGTTTAAAAAACCATGATTTCATTTGATTTGATCCAAAAATGAAGCAATGAAAAATCCTCTCAGTTGGGCTCAAAATGACTTTTCCAAGTTTTGACTTTTGAAGCAAAAATGAAATGTTGACTTATTTGAGATTTGAAGCCAATTTATGGACTGATTGTGATGTATTATGATGAAATGGAACTACTGCAAGCTATGTCTATGAATTCTAAACACTAAACAAGTTTTTGCCTTTCAAAAACTCCAACAGTTAAGATTTAAAGACAGATTAATGGTGTATTTGACTTTGAGCCTTAGCAGATGCAATATTAGGACAAATATGAGTGTAAATGATCTTAACTAACCTAAACCAATAGGTCTTACCCACTGAACAATCCTCAAACACAGGCTTGCTGCACAATCCAAACACTCCTATTTCTACTGATTTACAATCAAAACTGAGCTAAACACTTAACTAGCTAATATTAATGATCAAACTGAGTTTAATTGACCTAAATACAACTAATTAAACAGGTTTGAACTATTTATAACTACAAAGACAGATTATGCAATGAAACTTGAAAATAACTTACAATTGGTCCTAGCCACAATGGCTTGAAATCAGTTAACCAAAGGACCTCTATCCTATATATATCAACCCAATAGACTATAAATCAACCCAAATCCAGCACTGCATCAACCATTATCCATTTCCAAGACCAAATGAGCTCAGTTTGACTTTCTTTGACCAAAAACCAAAATTGCTTGAAACTTGAATGTGAGCTTACAAAAAGCTATAAGCAGTTTATAAAAGCTTATTTGAACTTGGAAAGAAGCTATTTGAAGCTTGAATGTAGGAAATTGAAACTGAAATTTTCAACAGTGGCATAAAAATATGAAACTAGATAAAAATTTGGAATTGATGCTTAAAAATAGATTAAACTGATAATGTCACTTGAGTTTAGTACAATAAAACAAAATATTACAACTTTAGAGCTTAATTAAAACATAATCTTAAAAAAACGACATACATAAAAATTTTAGACTAACTACTACTCTCCTCTTGCTATCTCTAGCTTCCTTTTTTATAGCAAATGACTTCTCTCACTACTCTGAGCATATCCCACTTGAAATCAAGGCCATTGGATAACTTGAAGTGATCTTGGCCGTTGGATTGATTTTGGCGCCAAAATGTGTTTATCAACTGGGAGGGTTGAGTGAGTTGGAGAAGGATGCATTTAATGCAATTTGGAGTTTGGTGGAGGTGGAGGGAACAAGGTGAGTGGGGGAAGAGCTGGAGGTGTGGGATGTAGAGTGTTGCAGGGTGTTTGGTGAGGAAGAAGGATTTGGCGGGGTTGATATGTTTGACCAGTGGGTTTGACCGAGGTTTAATATAAAAGGGGGGGGGGGGTCAAATGAAGGGGTCCAAATGGCTTGGCAGGGGTCACACGTTGCTATGGCAGGGGGTCACAAAGGAGTTATGACTTGGTCCAAAGGGCTTGAATTAATACAAGGACTTGTTTTGCCATTTCTGAAAATCAAGGGACCAATTCTGCCAATATCTCAGAGTTGTTTCAAGGGACCACAATTGACAAGTTCCAATAGTGCAAGGACCAAACTTGACATTTTCAAATTTCCAAGGACCATTTTTGCCAATTTTTAAACTTGAAGGACCCAATTTGTAATTTCTCAAAACTTTTGATATTTTTCACCAAAGGACTAATTTTGATAACTTATGATTTTAAAAGGACCTTTGGTGATTTTTCTTTTGAAGTTATGTGCTCAGGGAGTATTTCTGACAACTTTTGAAATTTAAGGGACTGAAACTGCCAATTATGCAAACTTAGCTCATTTTTCATCTGATTTTAAACATTTTGCGTCTGAAACATATAAAATGCAATTTTTGAGATATTTTCAGTATTTTGATGCATTTCTGAGCATTTTTAAACGTTTTGCAGTTCAGATTTAACCAAAAATGATGAGTATTTACACACTCATCAAGTACATTCGATATGGTGCATCGATGTACAAGATAGATAGTTTGGGTTAAAGGATATTGATATCCTTATGATGCTGTAATTAGGAGTGTGTCTCCTTTGGGGTGATCTTGTATTGGTGTAGTTTTGGGTAGTAGTTCCTCCTTTGTAATGGAACTCGGTATATAGCCTTGTACAGGATAAAGTGTAGGCGACGTTGTGATAGGTTTGGTTCTACCTCGTGGAAGAACCCGGTGTCTAGCCTTGTACCGGATAAAGAGTAGGCGACGTTGTGAAGGCTTCTCCGCCACATTAAGGAGCTTGTGTTGTGTAGTGCTTACGAACTCTCGAGTGGGGAACTCGGGAAGTGAAGTAGGGCAAGGAAGGTGTCCTTGTAGCCGAACCACTATAAATACTCGTGTTGTGGTTTTGTGTTCCTTTCTCTTTATCTTTGCATTACTTGTTTATATGTTCATCTATCATCATCCAACACACACTCTAAATAGATTGACATAAGTCGATCTAAATAGTTTAAAACAAAGTTTTAATTGGTAAAACTATTCAACCCCCCTTATAGTTTTCCACAATTGGTATCAGAGCTTCGTTACCAAGTTTCTTAGAGTATATTGTACTTTAAAAACTTGATACGATCCGTGTATGATTGAAAACTACAAAGAAGGAAATTTCTTAAAACAATTTTTTATGTTGGATAGTGATAGATTATTCTAACAATTTCTCTCTAAGAAATCTTATTGCTTGGACTCTTCCAAAGACTTCATTTCTATCCAAAGAAAAATAAAGCCAACACCCAAGGAAGAAGTCAAAAGTAATCACAACCTACTTCTACTAAGTACAATGGATTACTTTAAAAGCTCATGAAGTATTTCGGGTCTATGGTTTATAAAAACCATAAAAAGAGCTTAGAGGTATGTTTCCTTACCCACAAACTAGTTGATCTTTACTTATAGTACTTTTATATGAATATATTGATGATAAAAACCATGCATATAAATATAATCTTATAAAACTATATGAACACATGAATTAGGACTTTAACTTCAAAAGTCACAAGTCTCTAAAAAGTCTCTCTTCACTACTTTCCATACTTACTCATCATCGGGAATAGTATTCCTTTTTGATTCTCTTAAAAATACTGAAGATTATCAAACCTACGCTGTCATCGCAAAATAGATCTTTGATAGGAACCTCATTCTACAAGCTCTTTTTTCAAAATAAGTTATTGTATAGCTTATTACAAGTAAAAAGAATAATTTAAAATACTTCATTTTCTGTTTGCATACCCGGATCCCTAAAGTTGTACTAGCCAGATCCCTAAAACAAGGGATCCGGGGGAACCGTGTCACATATATCAGCTATACGTTTTTCAGAACCCAAAATAATCCATTTTTCCCTCTTTCTACAAACACAAAAATGACCTAATCTCTGCTTCAACCTCCATAGGGCTTCATACTCTCAAGCATCTCATTCTTGAACATCATTGTAAGTAATTACACTCATATGTTCTATTCACCATCACTTTCATCCTTGGGTTTATGGTTTTTTCAATTAAAGATTCAATTTATCACCAATTGAAGAACTTAGGTATTATAAAATTGGTTTCATTACAAAATGGTTCTATACAATTAAAGGTTTTCAAAACAACATTGTTAATACAAATCAAAACCATAAACCCATCTTGACAAATTTTACCTATTTGGAATATTTGTTTTCTAGGATCAATCATGCCTAAAGCTACCCAACAAGATCACCATGACACCGTTCACTACCTTTCTAGATACTATCAGAAAGAAGGGCGTTCAAAAACCAATCTCAAAATCTTCAAAAAGCTAGAAAAACGACTTATCCACGAAGGTCGTGTAGTTAAAGAATGTTTCCTTGAAAACACTGACATTCATCAAGTCTTTTCGGCAATCAACTTTGATTGTCTCTTAGAAATTGATGAACAAGTTTGTCCAGTCTTTATCTTTGAATTTTACAAGAGTGTTAGGATTGTTCGAAACAATGATGAAAGTATCTCAATCGCTTTCATTATAAATAACCAAAGCATTACCTTACCCCTCAACACATTTGCACAAATCCTTCGCATACCATGTGAAGGAATTTGTATGTATTCCCAAGATTGGTCAATAGCTACTCAATCCTTCGCATTAGAATCCAAACCTATCTATCACACTCCTTTCGATGACCCCATAGTTGTTTGAGACACCATCTTCAAGAAAAGAGTCAACCAATCTCATCTCAACCGCAATAAAGAACTCATCCATCATGATCCTTTTCAAATGGAACTCTCCGAGATATTTCCCGTTTACAAAAAGTGGGAAGAAATCCTTAGAGAAATAATCAATTGCTTGGTTAGGAACAAAGACCATCACAATGCGTGTCTTGTCCAAATGATCTATTGTCTCATCCACCAAAGACCATTTAATCTTGCCTATTACATGGTTAAAAGAATGGTAGGTGTGTTCAAAGTCAATAACATGGTACTTCCCTATGGTATGCTCCAACCACGACTCCGTGAGTATGTTAGTGCAATGCAACCTTCTCCTATTATCGATGATCACTTTCTTGCTAACCATGTTATGGTACCACTTACCAAACAACCTCCCAAACGGCTCATGATCAATGGGAAAAGGCCTCGTGCTCTCTCGGACTCTTCGGACGAAGATGAAGAAATGAATTCGATCCCGTTTCTAACTTCCAAATCGACCCCATGACCTACTATGAACAACTTCCCACTCTTCCAAATGAGTCTGAAGAATTGAAGCAAACAAAGGGGATGATCAAATGCCTAACTCACTACCTCATGAATTCGGGAAAGAAGAAGTGAAGAGATTGATGAAAGAGACATTATGTTTGTCTTTGTGGTTATTTTAGAAATTTTATGATTATTAAACAATGTATGCTCATGATTTTGCAAGACTTACTGTTGATCCCAGTTGAGCAAACGATCTAATATAGAAACTGACTTTTAACAAATACTTATTAAGTATCACGCGGAATTTAATACTTAATCTTAAGAAGAAGAACAATAAACATTCAACACCTCAATATTATTATTAATACGAATACTCTAACCAGTATTAGGGTTTTACAACCTTGAAGTGTATCGACCTTAGATATAAAACATACGTATATCTAATCTAACCTAGAACCTCCTTTTATAGGCTAAGGAGTCCTTTACATTATACAATATGTAACTTACAAGATAAATATCTTTTCCATATTTATCTAATACATAATACTAAACCGACTATACAAGACTAGCAGTGGTTACAATAGCATATCCGTGGTTACACAATACTACTAGCCGTGGTTTGTCTTCATCAGTGGTTCCATTCTACTGTCCGTGGTTTTATCAACTCTGTCCGTGGTTCTAATACTTAGAATAATTCTTAATCCAAGGAACCAAAAACCCAACAATCCTCCCCTAAACTTGATACATTCCAACAGAATTCTCAAGTTTCCTTTAAGCTCAAAAGATCTGAATTGGAGGATGTAGCCAAACACTTACAAGATTTAAGAATTTTCTCATACTTCAGCAACAAATTGTAAGCATGACCATCATAGGGCAACAACATCTTGATAATACCAGGCTTCATCATCTGAGCAATAACTCCTGTATACTTATTCAGTTGAGGATAATCACCTTCTACAAGCATATGAATAACTTCTCCAGAAACAGTTAAAACATGAACTCCACAAGTTTGATATAAAAACCATCTTGTAACATGACCATTGTAGAGTCCTTTCCATTCAGGTTCATCATGAGTAGGTTCAAATAAAATCTTCAAATGATGATAAACCAGTCTATCATGATAATCATTTGGATGTACTTCACCAAACTTATTCTTGTAAAGTATCCAAAGATTCATCAAATCATCTCTATCAAAATACTGAAGCATCTGTGAAAATTTATTATACTCATAAACTTCATTGTTGAGTCTTTGAATTTTCCAAACTCCTTCACTTCCAACTTTAAGCTTAAACTCATAAGAAATAATTTGATTAACATCTTCAACTACTTTCAGTCTTTTAGAATCAGATGTCTCCTGAATCTCAGATTTTCTCTTTTGTCTACTTTGAATCCACTCTTCTTCATTTTTAGAATTCATTGGACAAAAATCATCATTATTAATCTTCATACACCTTAGATAAATCTCATAAATTCTTTCAAAGGAACATTTATTAAGATTATCAGGAATATGTATGCCTGAATTCTTAATAATCTTCATCAATACATTCCTCATCTGTGCAATTGTAGGAGGTTTCTTTCTTATAACTTGTTTCCTTTCTTTACTTATCCTCCTTGCCCATTCACCCAAAAGCCTAGCTCTTTCCTCATCATCCAACAATGCCTATTCTTGTGCAGTATACTCATCACATATTTGATTAGAAGCTTGAAGGTAGTTTTGTGATTCATACCATGTAGCTAACCATTTCTGACTAGCTTCCTCTTCTTCTTGCTTCCTTTTCTCTAAAGCTTCTTGTTCTTCAGCTAACATCTCTCTTACATACTCTTCATCATAAGCAACCTGTTCTTCTTTACTTTTAAACTTCAACTCTGGTTCTGCAACTCCTTTACCTTTTCCAACAACTGATTGAGTCACCTTCTTCCTTAAAGGTTCACCAATAATTAAACTTTTGCTTTTGGGTTTGGTTGCAGTCAATTTAGTAGATGAAACAGGTGCAATGATGGGTGTAGAATTAGCTGAGGTTCTGCTTAGATTGATCAATGTACTTGCAGCTTCTTTCTCAACTTCTTTAGGTTTAGGTGGTGATACAGAGAGAGTTGTAACAATAGTGGAAGTGGTTATGATAGCAGTGGGTGTGATAGTAGTGGGTACAATTGCCATGTTTGAAACTGCAGCAGTGGTTTCAAGAAAACTATCCGTAGTTGCAGAAACACTAACAGTGGTTATGTCCTGCATCACTTCATCTTCTACCACAGTCTTCAAACTTTCAAGAACTGCCTCATTCCCATCTTTATCAGATACCAAAAATACTTGATCTCCACTATCAACATCTTCTTCCATAGGTACATCTACAGCCTCCCCTGAATTCATGTCTTCACTCCTCCCCTGTTTGGATACATTCTCCACATTCAGAGCTGGAGAGGAATCCACCTTCTTTTTCTTTCTCCTCAGATGTCTTAGGCCTTCTCATCTTTTCCAAAACCAAAACCCTATGCTTCAGTCTCCTAATATCTTTACCCTGAAACACAGACAACTCCTGAAGACTTGAGATTGTATCCTCCATTTTGGTACAATTAGCCGTCAATTCATTAAAACGTTCAAGTATATCCTCCCCACTTTGACCTGTGTGAACTGGTCCGAGAGGTGGTTCATTGGAAAAGTCATCAGGTACCAGCTTAGGATCCGTCAATTCAGTTTCATGTTCCAAACTACCCTCATCACTTCGAGCTGTGTTAACTGCTCTGAGAGGTGAATCCTTGGATAAAGTAAACATAGCACCAGACCTTGCCTGATCATCTATTCACCCTATAGTAGCCAGTTGGCTAGGGATTCCTCCACCTGTGTTAAGTTCCAAGGAACTCTCCACATTAGGAGTTGCCAAAGGTTGGGTCTTAATTATGTTTCCACTATCCTGACCAGCATCTAAGCATGAATCAGTAGTGGAAGCCCTTCCAATCATGTCACCTCCACTCCATGTGACAGCCTCATGAACAACACCACTAACACCAGCCTGAGGTAGCTTGGTGCCCTTCAGTCTCCTAGTCTAGACAATTGGTTTAACAGTGGTTTGGGTTTGACTAGAAGTAGGTTGAGTGTCACTAACAGTGGTTTGAGGTGTACTAGCAGTGGGTTCAGTGACTAAAGGTTGTGATTTAAGATTTTCATCAAACTCAGGATCAGTAGGCAAAGTAAGCATATGGGGAAATAAAGGAACATCTCTAATTTGTACATTTTGTGGCTGATTCCTCATATGTGCAAAAACCTTAGGAAGCATATGGTATACATCATACTCCCTAGAATGCTCAACAGGTTCCTCTATTTGACTTTCCACAATCAGTTGAACAAAACTAGGATATAAATTGTATTTACCCTTCTTCCTAATGTTTTGTACTAGCCCCTCATAAATCATTCTAGACCAATTAAATTTCCTTCCATCAGACAAACAAATAACAACAGTAGCAATTTTGGAAGGAAAGTCATTAAACCCAGTGGTCTTATTACTCATACACATCAACAATGTGTGAATCAAAAACTTCCATTGCTTTGAAAACAAACTCTTAAAAAATTGTACCTTATCACCCCTGTGTGTATATCCAAACCTTTCCAAACCAGCAACTATCTCAGCATCTGAAAGGTTTACAATACCATCAGCATCATCAAACTTTAAAACTTCCCTAATTATCTCCTCATTAACAGAAATAGCATTCTCATCCACAACAGTGCTAAACACTTCTACTCCATCAACCTCTTCAAGCTTAGCATTCCTCCAGAACTGATGTATGTAGGCTTTAAGAATGGTTGGTGTGACTGTCAAGGCATAGTGAATAGGACTGTGAAGAAGGAAATCAATCATTTGATGAAAACCTTCAGATCGATTATTTTTGATGAGGTTAGCAACAAGGTTATGTGTGTTTGAGTACTGGGTCGCCATTGTGATTGATGATGGGTATGATGTGGGTATGTGAATTATGCAAAGGAAAGTGATTAGGGTTAATGTAGAGCGCCAAGTTGAAGTGTTTTGAAGATCAAGTAAATGATCCATCCGTGATTTGGGGAGATAAATATGCTTTTGCCAAAGTTACCAAACAGCCCATGTAGTATCCAAAATTAAGCAACATTCTAGCAGAGGTTTCAGAACTGCTATCCGCGGTTTGAAACACACCATCAGTGGATACAATGTTTCACTTCAATCAGTTTACCAAGAGATAAAGCAAGCAAATCTGTGTCAAAATAAGAGATATCTCACAAAAATATGAAGGATTACACAATCTCCTTTTTTTTTTTTTTTTTTTTAAACACTAGCAGTTAAACACATCACCAGATCCAATGTACACTAAGCCTTCATACCTGCAAGACACAAAAAAAAACCAAACACAGAGAAGAGAGTTATCAGTGGTTAGGAAAAGATAGAAGTGATTTCTTAGACTTATCAGTGTTTAGCCAAATTGCTAATACTGAAGTCAAAAAGGTCAACTTCCAGTATTAATATTAGTCCAAAGCCCAATGACCTCATTAACTCCTCAACCACATTTAACCTGCCCCGCATTTACTTACATAAGCCCTATCTCTGCTTATAAAAGAAACCCAAATCTCAGTTACCACACACATCAATTAAAACCAAAACCCTAATTCCACAAAAATCCACAATCAACAATCACCATGTGGAAACCCAGTTGGAATAAACCAGAAATCATCGATCTATCAACCTCTTCATCCTCATCATCATCATCATCAAGTGAGGATACTAATCCATGGCGGCTTCACCTTCCTCCTCAAGAACCAAGACCTAAGAAATCCCCATTTCTACCTTCTTCTGAAGATGACAGTGTAGTGGATCCAAGTGAGTCTTCTGATGACTCTGATGACTCCACTAAGGAGATAACTTTACACCCCCAACCTTCACCACCTCAACCTAAACAGGTGGTGTTCGCTCTTCCTGCACCATGGTTTGGTGCTTCATCTCATATCGTAAAGGGGAAGGGTAAAAGAAAGATGGATTGATTGCTTTTTGGTAAAACCAGTAGATGAAGCACAAAGGACAATGTCACATCACACATTCATCTACTGTATTCATCTTCATCATCTTCGTTTTCATCAATCCATCCTTCCCATTTTGATCCTTAGCTCGTCGTACTGGTCATGCATATCATGGTCATACATATCCAGCAGTTGGAATAGAAGATATGAGCTAGGATAGGTTTAGGAACTCTTGTATAAAACTGATATTGTAGTAGCATATGAAGTTAATTGTAAGCTGTAAGCTGCTTCTTGAATGAATGAACAATTTAACTTCAGTACTTCTTTTGCTTCTGTAATTTACTTTTTTTTTATCTGCAAAATGGTTAGTGGAAACACAGAGCAACAACCAGTGGTTTGAACAAAACTATCAGTGGTTAGAAACAAAAATAGCAATACTAAGATCACATAATAACAGGCTAATACTTATACAAACTTTTACAAAACAAGTTGAGAGTTTAGAGATTAATCATTCCAATACTAACAACAAGGTACTGAAACCTCCCCACATCAAAAGCTTTAGTGAGAAGATCAGCAACATTGAAATCAGTATGGATTTTTATCATTTGAATCAACCTTTTCTCATTACAATCTCTAATAAAATGATGCCTTATCTCAATATGTTTAGTTCTAGAATGTAAAATAGGATTTTTAATGATGCATATTGTACTGTTATTATCAATGTATATCTTAGTATGCATAAAATTGTACCCAAAATCCAGCGATTGATTCTGAATCCAAAGAACTTGACCACAGCAACTAGCAGCAGCCACATATTCAGCTTCAGTTGTAGAATTTGCCACAATAGTTTGCTTTATACACTGCCATGAAATTAGTCTGCTTCCCAAAAACTGACATCCTCCAGTAGTAGACTTCCTATCCAAACTAGCATCAGCATAGTCACTATCTGTGTAGGCCACCAAATCAAAAGGAGAGTCCTTAGAGTACCAAAGGCCCAATTTAGGATGACCTTTAAGATATCTAAAGATTCTCTTAACAGCATTCATGTGTGAGGTATTTGGTGTGCTTGAAATCTTGCACACACACATACTGAGAACATAATATCTGGCCTAGATGCAGTGAGATACATCAAAGATCCAATCATGGACCTGTACAACTTCAAATCAACCTTGGGACTTTCATCATCTGGTAGCAGTGGTTTCTGAGTCTCCATAGGTGTACTTGCACTCTTTACATCTTGAAACCCAAACTTCTTCAAAACATCTGCTACATACTTCTCTTGACTAATGAAGATACCATCAGTCCTTTGTTGAACCTGTAGCCCCAAAAAGAAAGTGAGTTCTCCCATAGAACTCATCTGAAACTTATCATGCATAAGTTTCTCAAAATCCTTGCATAGCTCCTTGTTTGTTGAGCCAAAGATGATGTCATCTATATAAACCTGAACCAATAAAATATCATCTTTATGCTTTCTAATGAACAAAGTTTTATCAATCAGCCCTCTTTTAAACCCATTGTCCATAAAATAAGTAGACAGGCACTCATACCATGCCCTAGGAGCTTGCTGCAACCCATACATAGCCTTTCTCACCCTATAAACCTTGTCAGGATGATCAGGATCTTCAAAACCAGGAGGTTGACGAACATAAACCTCTTCATCAATTGTGCCATACAAAAATGCACTTTTAACATCCATCTGATACACAACAAAATTCTTGAATGAAGCATAAGCCAAAAATAATCTAATAGCCTCTATTCTTGCAACTGGAGCAAACACTTCATCATAATCCAAACCTTCAGTTTGTGTGTATCCTTGAGCAACCAACCTTGATTTGTTCCTAACAACAATTCCTCTTGCATCCCTCTTATTTCTGAACACCCATTTTGTCCCAATTACCCTCGTACCATTAGGAAGATCAACCAATGTCCAAACCTCTTGAAGCTTAAACTGTAAAAGCTCCTCTTGCATTGATTCTACCCAGCCTTCTTCTAATAAAGCTTCTTCCACTCTCTTGGGCTCCTTTTGAGACAGAAAACAAGCAAACAGGCAATTTTGCAGATCTTTATGACTGTTTCTTTTGTGAAGTGATCTTGCAAAGAACCCATGTTCAGGAAAGGGTTCCGTGTTCTTAACCCTGCTTCTTGTTTGAACTGGAGTATTCAAGTTTCCAAGTATTTTTTCCTTAGGATGAATCTTGTGAATCCTTGTAGTGGTGATTGGACTTTCATTTATGACAGTTTCCAAGTTAGTCAAATCAGCATTGAAGAAATCATCCATGTCTTCATCATCAGTAGGAGTATCAATTTCTATCAAAGAAGGCATGGTAGGATCATGTGGATACTCCTCATCATCAAATAATGGCTTTGCATGTGGTCCAAAGAAAGTATTATCACCAGTATTTGCAGCCGGGGTTTCACTTGGACTATCAGTGGTAGAAGATGGCTTAGCAGTGCTTTCAGTTGGCTTAGCAGTGCTTGCAGAATTCCTTTTCTTCTTTTCAATTTCTTCTACCGACACTGATTTATCTTTCAACAACTCATCCTTATCTTGATGATGATCAACATTGCCTCCATTATTCAGTGCATCATCATCAGTGGGACCTTGCTTATCAATGATGGAAGGAACATAACCAGCTTTCCACTTTTCAACCAAATAGAACTCCTTTGGAGAATCAGCTTCCTTAGAAGTTGTTTCAGCATCAGAATACTTTTGTGTACCTGCATTAACATTAGTGGAAGTTCCTGCAATGATAGGCTCATAATTCATAGATTTGGTTAGCATATCAATGTTAAACAACCAGTCTGGTCCTTTGGTCTCAACACTAGGAGTCTTTTCACTGAATTGAACATGTAGGTTCTCTTCAACAATTCTAGTCCTCCTATTGTATACTCTAAAGGCTTTACTATTAGAGGAATAACCTAAAAAGTATCCATCATCAGCTTTTTCTTGGAACTTGCCTAGGTAGTCTATGGTATTCAAGATAGTAACAGGACACCCAAAAGGTTTTAGGAATGCAATCATTGGCTTCCTATCATGTAACAGCTCATAGGGAGTCTTGTGATGAGGCTTCACTACCTTACTTCTATTCTGCACATAACATGCAGTGCCTACAGCTTCAGCCCAAAAGGTAGTAGGTAGCTTAGATTCTGACAACATTGTCCTAGCAGCCTCAATTAGTGTTCTATTTTTCCTTTCAGCTACACCATTTTGTTGTGGTGTTCTAGCAACACTAAACTGTCTCTCTATACCCTTAGCTACACATAACTGATTCATCACATCATTCTTAAACTCAGATCCATTATCACATCTGATTACCTTGACCTTATGATTTACTAGATTTTCTATCTTAGTAATGAAACTCTTGAGGATCTCACTAGTCTCACTCTTAGCAGCCAAAAAGTATACCAAAAAAAATCTACTATAATCATCAGTGATAACTAGGCAGTACTGCTTATGGTTCAAACTTTTAACAAAGGTAGGTCCAAATAAGTCCATATGAAGCATAAACAGTGGTTGTGTGATGGTGTTTACAGTTTTGGTCTTACAAGAAGCTCTATGTTGTTTTCCTTTTTGACAGGACACACACAGTTCCTTACACTCAAAAACCTTAGAAGGTAACCCTCTCACTAAGTTTCCTTTTACCAGTTTATTGATTGTTTTGTAATTGAGGTGACCTAGCCTTCTATGCCACAATTTTGACTCATCTACAGATGCTTTAGCAAACAAACATGTTAAGGACCTATTTGGAAGAACATCTTTAAGAAACAATATATGTTTTCCTTCCTAGGTACCCTAAGTTGTATAAACTTCTCATCAGGCATCTTAAACTCAGGAGACAACACCACACACTCAGTTCACCAAAAAGTACCCAGTTTTTCTTATCACACATTTGAGAAACACTGAATATATTATACTTAAGTCCCTGTACCAGATAGACTTTTTCAAAGTCTAAATTCCCTCTTCTGATTGTGCCTCTGCCAAGTATCTTTCCTCCCTTTGGATCATTGCCAAATGCCACATATCCTCCATCAAAAGCTTCAAAATCCTCCAGGTTGCTCCCATCCCAAGTCATGTGCCCAGAGCAACCACTATCAAAAACTCCTTTGTCTTTTAGCTCATCTTGTAGATTGCCCTGCACATGAAATTACACAAATTAGTTCCTTTTATGGACCCAAGCCAATACTGACTTGGGTCTGCCCTGTGCATCAACATAATCGTATTTCTTTAGGTCCATTGATGCACAGTTGACATGATGTAAAACCTTGGTCTTAGGCTTCCATTGCCAACTAGCTCAGGCCTTAACAGCATAAAAATGGTTTCCAACTACTGTGTCAGTTATCACCTTTGGAATTTTTAAAACTTCATTTGAATCAGTGGTGATATTTTGCTTAGCAGTGGTTAGATTTTGCTTAGCCGTGCTTACATTTTGCTTAGCAGTAGTTGGAACCCATTTGGGTACAGCAGTAACAATTGACTTTGTATTACCATTCCTCATTAAAACTGCTCTAGGAATCATGTTTTTGTTAGGATGAGGGTTTGTTTTCTTTGAAAAGTTTTGATGATTTACCCTCCTCCAATGATTCCAAACTTGTGGTCTGTTTTTATAACAATTTCTCTGTAAGTGTTCAAAACTACCACATGTAAAACAAGCCTTTTTAACACATTGAAACTCATTTCCTAATCTGTTTGAAATTAGTCCATTAAAGTTCCTCTGGTTTCCCCTAGGTATGAATCTTTTCATCTGTTCCCTAGGTACTTCCTTGTACTCTAAAACTTTCTTAGCAATTTGAGCTCCAAATCTAGGCACAAGGTTGGCTTGTTCAGAATCAACTTTCTTAACTTTTTCTATCTTCTCAAGCTTAGTTGATTCAGATCTATCATCCTCAGAATCTGATTCCCAGTCTTCAATTGTGGGAGCATCAGATGACTTATCAGAACCTATCTTAAGTGTTTCAGTCTTACTAATCTCTTCTACAGGTTTGTTAAAACTGAATTCACTACTAAATGACAGTTTTTTTTGCTGGTGGTGCATGTTTCATTAGAGAGGGTGGTGGCATATTGTTGTATCCAAGACCAGTACCCTCCTTGAATAGTTTTTGACCTATTGGTTTATTTACTAAATCAGAAGCATACTGTCTTTTAGCAACCCTAACAATATGTTTTTCTTTGTCTTCTAAAGCTTCTTGTTTTACACTCTCTGCCAATTCTAGTTTCTCTTTAAGCATTTTAATCTCTCTATACTTAAGATCAATTTCACCACCTAGTATATTAATTTTATCAACATACTTAAACTCACATTTAATACAGTAATTAAGCTTTTCTTCAACACTTTCTAGAGCAACTCTATAACCTAAGTTATCTAGAGACAGTCTTTCTACTTCTTTCCTCATACTCTCAGTGATAGCTTTTTGAGATTCTAAGTTATCTTGACATGATTTAAAGGAACAAGTATAATTATTAGAATCATTAGATACCTCAGAATCTGAACCAGACGATGAAGCATAAGCCATAAGAGCAAAGTTATGCTCTTTAGAAGCTTCACTAGCAAGAAAAGCTGCATTGGGACCTTCTTCAATCTGATCACTCCAGTCATAATCACCAATGCCATCTTGAGAAACCAAAGCTTAAGAAGAAGCAGGCTCTTCAGTGGTCTTTTTAATCCCTTCAATTCTCTTAGGAGCTCGACATTCCCTAGCAAAGTGACCCTTCTTTTTGCAGTTAAAGCACTCCATCTTGCTTTTGTCGAATCCAGCTCTCCTTTGACCATCATACTTAACCTGTCTTCCAGTCCTCCTCAGAAACTTCCTTGCTTGGAGAGTCAACATAGCCATTTGCCATTGCAGATTTATCTCTTCAAGATCATCAGGATAAATTTGATCTAGATCTTGATTCAAAACAGTAACACAGGCAGTTAAATCAGCCAGAAAAGCACAGATTGCACCATCACTGACATTATCACTAACAGTGGTATTGTTAGCAATAGCAGTGGTTATACCATAAGCAGCAGTGGATGAATCTTGAGGATTCATATGGTTTGTAGAAACAAAAGCAATGTTTTGTGTAGAGGAAGATGAACCAGCAATATTCTTTTCAGACTCATAAACCTTCAAATTGTTGTAGAGATTGTCCAGAGTCATCTGATCAAAGTCATCTTTGTTTCTCCACACAACAGTATGCATAGCCCAGTCAGGTGACAAACTTCTAATAAACTTAAGATTGATATCTTCTTGAGCAACTTTGTAGTCCACAGACTTCAGTTGATTGATAAGTTTTTGAAGTCTGTTATAAGTGCCATCAAGTTTTTCTCCACTTAGAGTAGTGAAGTTCTCAAGCTGATTGATGAGTGCTCAAATACTCATCATTTTTGTCGTATTTAAACTGCCAAAACATACAAAAACAATCAAAAAGATATCAAAATACTTAAAATATCCCAGGGATTGTGTTTTATGTGTTTTAAATGCAAAATGTGCAAAAACAAAGGAAAATCGATCAAAGTTTGCAATATTGGCAGTTTCAGTCCCCCAAGTTTCAAAACTTGTCAAAATTAGTCCCTATACATTTATTTTGAAAGGAAAAGCCAACCCAAGGTTTTGAAAGTCAATTTCACAAAATATTACACTTGGGTTACAAGTTTTTCAAAATTACATGTTTAGTCCCTGAAAATCCAAAAATGGCAAAATAAATCCCTGGGAACTTTGAAAAATAAAAAATGAAAAAAGTAGCCCTTGGTCTATTAAAGATTGGCAAGACCAACCCTTGGATTACCTTTTCATAATTTACATGAGTGGTCCCTGGAATTTCAGTTTATGCACATTTGGTCCCTAAGTTGTTAAGTGTATGCAAAACAAATCCTAAGTCCAATAACTACATTCAAAGCCTAAAACCATTTCATAAGCCCAATCCATTTAACCAATACCCGGTTCAATCCCAAAACCCAACCCGTTTACCCTAACCTACCCGGCCAATTATTACCCCCTTTTCTTCTTCATTTTTTTTCCCGCCCAACACAACCCAGGCACAAATAAAAAAACCTACACCCTTTTTGCACACCTGTCCCCCTCCTTTTTGCCCATCACATACCCAGCTCCCAACATTGTCAGGCTCAGTTTTGCTCCCAAGAAAGCATCACAAGAAACTAAAGAGAAGACAAAGAGACAAGAGAGCACGCACGCGTGTTTTGTTGTTTTATCTCACACAAAAGAGAGAAGACAGGGACGAGAAGAGCGGGAAGAAGCCAAGGGCAATAAATAGCTTGTAGCCAGTTTATGAGGGGAGAGTTAATTTTTAGTTCTTTTTTTTTAGATTTTTAGTTTAGTTTTTAGTTTTAGTTTAACTTTAAAATTTAAGTCTTAAGTGTAATTTTACAGTTTAAATTCGGTTTATGTAGTTCATTGTTAAAAGTCTTGTAATTTTTAATTTTAATGAAAAGTTATGTTCTTGAGTTTTCAAAACTACCCTTGTTAAAAATTTCAAGTTCCAGTGCTTCTAAGAATGTTCTCATAAGCTCTTGAGAGCTGTTTGTTCTAAGTATGTAAGCTGGTTCCAATAGTCTAGGCCTTTAATAGTTTTTAAAAGCATTTTTTTTTTGTGTGTTTAAAAGATTGTTTGGCTTAAGTTATTTCAGTGGTCAAGTATGTGCTTTTTACCCGTTTGACTTGCAAAGTCAATCTGTTTTAATGCTTTAGTTAAGCTTTTAAAAGGTTAAGATAGTTCTAGTTAGATGAGTTAAGTTTAGCAAAAACAAAAAGAAGTTTTGTTATCTCATCTGTCACACCAAACAAAACAAAAAAAAAAAAAAACAGCAGCATCCTGCTGTTCAAATGGCTTTTGAAACAGGTTCTTGTAGGTTAAGTGGTCTTAAATTCACTTCTTTTGTTACTTGATGTACCCATCCAAGTTTGTTTTAGGTTCATGAGCTATCAGGTTGCCCCTAATCTAGTTGAATTTACTTTTAAAAACTGAACTTTGCTCGTTTTCTGTTCTGTCTCATGAGCAAAATCAGTTAAAACCCATTTTTGTACAGCTTATTTATAAGCTGTACAGGGTCCCCCTTGTCCCACTTTTGGATATTTTGTGATCTCAGTATTGTGAAGTTAACAGCTCCAGCTTATTCTCTCAATTTGGCAGCCTCCTAGTAGCTTATTTATAAGCTAATAGAAGCCATTTGAAGCTGCTACTGAAACAGCTCGCTAACTGTAACAACTGCAGCTTACCCTCTCCTTTTTAGTGCTTAACCAGGTTTAACTTGTGCTTATTCAGATCTCTTAGATAATAGCTAGTGTAGTTAGTTTAAGTGTGAGCTTAGTAGGTGCTTACTTGAGCTTATCATCTGCTTATTTCCATTTCTAGTTTAGGACACCCCGTAATGTAGCATTTCTCCCAACTGTTTCCCCGCCATTTCATTGACTTCAGCTTATTTAGATGGAATATAGCATGTGTTAGCGTAATTTTTTGAATCCCCTTAATTTATCAAGTGTTATTCGTAGCTTAGTTAGGCCTAAGAAAGTGGTGAAGGGGTGTTTGGTACTGCTTCTGTCCAAACAGCCCCTTTAGTGAGCTTTAATCCAAACATCCCCTTTAGTGAGCTTTAAACCAAACAGCCCATTACTCATCTGCTACTGTTATAAGCTGATTAAACCAGCTTATTTTTAAGCTTTTGCAAGTTTTGTTTTTGTAATAACTCTCATTTTCAAGTTCTGTAAAAGTTCCAAATAAGAAGATAAAAGAATGGTAACTCAAAAACAAAACTGCACTAACCAGGATTCGAACCTGGGTCTGTGCAAACAAAAGCCCACGCACACAAGACCCATCTCAGAAACCATCTCTGCTGTTGGTCCTTCTTGGTTTTATTTTGTTTAATTAGTACTTAATGTAGTTAGCTGTTTTTAACTTGATGCTTATTCCCTTTTTTACAGCTTATTTCCTTTAGTAGAGTGCACGTTTTTTTATTTTTTCTTGATTCAGTATTATGTAAGCTATTTTATGTAATTTTTGTAGAATTTTCTAAAAATAGTTTAGTATTTTTAATTAATTAATTAGATTAAAATCGTTTTTAATTCGTAATAAATAAAATAAAAGTCGAAAAAATTCCCGGCTTTTTCCTAAAATTTTCTTTTGTCATGTAGTACGTGAGAAAATTGTTTTTACATTCGTAGGACTTTTATTTCAAAAATTTTACGTTTTATCTTGCGCTCCAGCGTAATTTTCGTACATAACATACGTTTTCATTTTAGGCCACGTTTTTAGATATTTTAAGTTTACGTTTTAGTTAAAATAGTTTATTTAAGATATTTTGTTTTATAAAATCAACAAAAACATCATTTTAATTATAGTGATAGCGTTTATTTAATAGATTTTATCTTTTTAATTTCCTTTAATCTTGCATTTAAGCCGTTTTAATTTGTTAGCCTTTGTAGTTATAATCATTCCAAATCCTTTTCCCGTCCAAATCTCGCGATCACTATACGTTTGATGATCCATTGCACAGCTCGCTGGGACATAACGACCCGGGGAGACCCTATACTCCTCAGATCTTCATTGAGTTCGTTCCTGAACCGTTTTAAGTTTCTTACGGTCGGCCATTCACAAGTGGCAGGCTTGAGTGAGAAAACTTGACTGTTCGGGAGCGCATCAAATTTTTGGCTGCAAGTCAAACGGGTAAAAAGCACATACTTGACCACTGAAATAACTTAAGCCAAACAATCTTTTAAACACACAAAAAAAAAATGCTTTTAAAAACTATTAAAGGCCTAGACTATTGGAACCAGCTTACATACTTAGAACAAACAGCTCTCAAGAGCTTATGAGAACATTCTTAGAAGCACTGGAACTTGAAATTTTTAACAAGGGTAGTTTTGAAAACTCAAGAACATAACTTTTCATTAAAATTAAAAATTACAAGACTTTTAACAATGAACTACATAAACCGAATTTAAACTGTAAAATTACACTTAAGACTTAAATTTTAAAGTTAAACTAAAACTAAAAACTAAACTAAAAATCTAAAAAAAAAAGAACTAAAAATTAACTCTCCCCTCATAAACTGGCTACAAGCTATTTATTGCCCTTGGCTTCTTCCCGCTCTTCTCGTCCCTGTCTTCTCTCTTTTGTGTGAGATAAAACAACAAAACACGCGTGCGTGCTCTCTTGTCTCTTTGTCTTCTCTTTAGTTTCTTGTGATGCTTTCTTGGGAGCAAAACTGAGCCTGACAATGTTGGGAGCTGGGTATGTGATGGGCAAAAAGGAGGGGGACAGGTGTGCAAAAAGGGTGTAGGTTTTTTTATTTGTGTCTGGGTTGTGTTGGGCGGGAAAAAAAATGAAGAAGAAAAGGGGGTAATAATTGGCCGGGTAGGTTAGGGTAAACGGGTTGGGTTTTGGGATTGAACCGGGTATTGGTTAAATGGATTGGGCTTATGAAATGGTTTTAGGCTTTGAATGTAGTTATTGGACTTAGGATTTGTTTTGCATACACTTAACAACTTAGGGACCAAATGTGCATAAACTGAAATTCCAGGGACCACTCATGTAAATTATGAAAAGGTAATCCAAGGGTTGGTCTTGCCAATCTTTAATAGACCAAGGGCTACTTTTTTCATTTTTTATTTTTCAAAGTTCCCAGGGATTTATTTTGCCATTTTTGGATTTTCAGGGACTAAACATGTAATTTTGAAAAACTTGTAACCCAAGTGTAATATTTTGTGAAATTGACTTTCAAAACCTTGGGTTGGCTTTTCCTTTCAAAATAAATGTATAGGGACTAATTTTGACAAGTTTTGAAACTTGGGGGACTGAAACTGCCAATATTGCAAACTTTGATCGATTTTCCTTTGTTTTTGCACATTTTGCATTTAAAACACATAAAACACAATCCCTGGGATATTTTAAGTATTTTGATATCTTTTTGATTGTTTTTGTATGTTTTGGCAGTTTAAATACGACAAAAATGATGAGTATTTGAGCACTCATCAATCCCCCACACTAAACTATTGCTAGTCCCTAGCAATCTTTTGAGAAAACATAATGGATTTGAGTCTCTTTACCAAAAGCCATTACTTCTGGAGTAGCCAAATGTTTTAGTTCAAGTAAGAACCATGGTACACCGATAACCATGTGATTTTGAGCAAACCACCAGCTTTCAACGGATTTGATTTTGTCTTTACCAGAAGCCGTTTGCTCTGGACTAGCCAACTCTTAGATAAATTATCAATATTATCTTTGGTGAGCTGAATACCAATTATGGATTTTCCACTGCCTTTACCACAAGCCATAACCTTGCGGGCTAGCCAACTCTTCACTTTTTAGGATATGGTGAGTTGAGAACCATACAATTTTGGGCAAATTGCAAGCCATATAAACGGATTTGAGAAATCTTTACCAAGAGCCGTTTGCTCATGGATTAGCCAATCCTTTAGTTTATTAGACAAGGCGGACTGATAACCAATTGAGTAAGTGTGGAACACTTACTCCAAAAAAAATTTGGCCAAAAACGGGGGAATTAGGTGGATAAATATATAATAAAATTCGTGAGAATTCCCCCCACACTTAGAAATGAATATTGGCCTCAATATTCAAAGTACCGGCTGTTATGCCGAAACTGAGAACGTAAAAGGGAAATACTACGGCCATTATTTGAAAGGAGATTTTTTTATTTTTTTATTTTTTTTTTATTTTTTATTTTTTTTTTAGAAACTTATATATATATAATATGTGGGGTAACTCCCCCACACTAGGGTGGTACACATGGGTGAAAACCCATGTTAAGCTACTGTTTTTGATTACCGAGTCGCTAGCTTGACTCGACCCCGAATTAATTGGTTCATGGGGAAGCAAAGTGGAAGAAACAATCTCCATCGGACTTTCATTCAAGATGTTTGGATAAACGTTGAAGTACGTGAAAGTTCCACACCGACGAGATATACATAGAACCGGCTCAAAAATGATAAATGAAAATGCCGGGGTCAAAAATAGTGTCCTCATTCCCAAAGGAGAAAAGGGAACGAGAAGTCACACCATATGTGAAGAAAATAAGGAAAATCATGATGATGATCATGACTAACTCCTCATTATCAGAAGGGGAATTCATGATTTTTGGATCATGAATCTCATCAGTGAGGATAGAATCGTCATCACATGATGGAAGAGATAAGTTAGAATACAGAGGTGGGACAAGTGGTGTGCTCTGAGAGCTAGCAATTTCCACCACTTCCGTTATGGTCTCTGTATCGGCCTCAGACATTTCATCGAAAAGAGGATTTACTTTCCCAAAAGTGTAGTCATTATTAAATTCAAAAAGAGGATTTGAGAAAATCCCGGAAGTAACCTCAGAAATGTCGAGAGAATCACAAAAAGGCAAATCACAATCACTATCGGATATATCCTCAGACTCACTTGGGATTGGGACGAAGTTCTCAACATTAGAAGATTCCGTTTCCGGAATTGTGCCAAGATGCTCATCCTCCATTATGAGAGAGTCTTTGGAAGCAATACTAGGTAAGATAGGTGTGATAGCAATAGACTGAGGGAGTTGAGCAATAAGATCGTTCAATTGAGTAACACTCTCCTCGTCGTAATCATAGTATTCCTTCATTTGAATACTATCCTCATCATCATCGTCATCATATCTGATTCTTATATTCATCTGCTGAAGCTTACACACCATTCTTTTCATTTGCAGTTTCTTTCGAATGCGTATTTCTTCAGAACTTTGAGGAAGATTACACTCCTCGTAATCATTGAAATGATGTGAAGGCTCGGAAGTCTGATGACTGATGGAATACTGTGGGGGTTGGAAATTGTCAAAACCGGGAGAATTGGAATTTTGAAAATTTTGATTCATCGGTTGACATTCAAAAGTCTCATGAGGACCCCCGCAATTCTCACAACAGAGATAATTGGGAAAATAACTTTCACCAAAGTTCTGATTGTAACACTGTTCCGGCTCATAGACAAGCGGGACCCATGGTGGACAATCAAAACCGTAATGAGAATCATTCCCACAATACTCGCATGAGTAGGATTCGTAATGTGGCTGTGGAGGTAGGTAGGAAAAATCGGGTGTTTCATTTGAAATGGGATCGGGATTACCGACAAACTTGTCTCTGAAACTCACATTGGTACATCGCCGACAATTTCCACCGTTAAATGGACCTCCACACCAGGAACATGTCGAAAACCATGACATCAAGAATTAAACGGTTAAGAGGGATAAGAGATGAAGAATTAAACAGATTGGAGGATAAAGGAATGGAGAATTAAACAGATTAGAGGGTAAAGATGAATATTTTTGGATTTTTGAAAAATAGGCTATAGAAACAAAGAATGAAAATATTTTTGGGTTTTTGATTTTTATAAGAAAATATAAATACATACAGATGGTATAAACAAGGAGTGAATATCCAAATCACTAATCTGCTAGACGTAAGACAATCAGCACAGCTCCCCGGCAGCGGCGCCAAAAATATTCTTCCTTGATTTCTTTGTAGCTTCATTACCAGCAAACCTTGTTTCAATAGCATCCATTAATTCTTTAGCAGACTCATAATGATCAAAGTCCAGTGCAAACTCATTAGGTATTCCCATGGAGAGAATACTAAGTGCTTTAATCTCCAGTTTCCTTTTTGCCTTGTCAATCTCACTAATAATGGCTATTGCAGTACCATCTGCACTCTTCTTAGGAAGAGTATCTCCCTTTTCAACGACATCCCAGATGGCATAGTCAATCATACGAATGTATTGCCTCATTCGCATTCTCCAAATTTGGTACTCACCCTGCTTCAGCATGGGTACCTTAGATGCAGTAACCATGTGAGTTTCGTCAGACATCTTAACTTGCTTGAACAGAACTTAACTTGACTTCTTCTTGGTTACAGTTTCTAGATCACAAGCTCTGATACCACTTGTTGATCCCAGTTGAGCAAACGATCTAATATAGAAACTGACTTTAAACAAATACTTATTAAGTATCACGCGGAATTTAATACTTAATCTTAAGAAGAAGATCAATAAACATTCAACACCTCAATATTATTATTAATACGAATACTCTAACCAGTATTAGGGTTTTACAACCTTGAAGTGTATCGACCTTAGATATAAAACTTACGTATATCTAATCTAACCTAGAACCTCCTTTTATAGGCTAAGGAGTCCTTTACATTATACAATACGTAACTTACAAGATAAATATATTTTCCATATTTATCTAATACATAATACTAAACCGACTATACAAGACTAGCAGTGGTTACAATAGCATATCCGTGGTTACACAATACTACTAGCCGTGGTTTGTCTTCATCAGTGGTTCCATTCTACTGTTCGTGGTTTTATCAACTCTGTCCGTGGTTCCAATACTTAGAATAATTCTTAATCCAAGGAACCAAAAACCCAACACTTACTTTGTTGCTTTTATCCTAATGTTTGGTTGTTATCATAATTACTCATCTATAGGTTGACGTTGTATTCTATATATCTTGTACTTTTGCTTGTGTTGATGTTTGTATCCAGTAGAAACCGTTAGTGTTACTATGCGACACCTAGTACAAAATATTACATGTTTTATGTGGAGCATTCTGTCTCAGAAAGACGGATCCCTGTTTTATAACTAGCCGGATCCCTCAACTAAGGGATCCGTGGGATCCGGGCAAACAGAAGTAGATTTTTAAACATCTTAACATCAATCCAATTTTCCATACCTTATTATACTAGGTAAACATGATACTTTAGGATCACTTAAGTCTTTCTAATGCTCAGTTGGTCTCACACTCACTCATAACTAACTTATGATCACTTTCAAGGTGTTTTTGATTTATCGTTTCATCAAAACTCACCACATTTCCGTTCCAATGGTCACACATTGATTGTCTCATCTCAAAACACCTAGCTTGATATTTCTCTTAATTTTAGCAAATTGATTTTAGTCATCCTTGCCTCAAAATAGGACAAATACTAGTTTTTCATTTCTTTTGATTTTTAAGGAATTTTCTAAATTTCTTTTAAGTTACCATCTGATCTCTAGGATCATTTGACTCCACTTGACACTCAAATTTCTTAGTGTCATCCTTGCTCACCCATTGGTGCTCATAAAACCCCATTTCTTTCCATAAAAAATAATCATTAGCTACCCTCACTCATTTCACTTGATCATTTAAGTCTCATATCATTTAAGACACCTGAGAAGACTGAAAACACTCAAGATGTGTAGGTACTAGACCATACAAAACATCATCTTCCTTTTTTTTACTGCTGAGAGCCGGATCCCTAGGTTTAGCCTAGACGGATCCCTCATTGGAGGGAACCGGCTGCACAGAATAATCTAAAACAATCATTTCAAGCTTTTCTTGTTAACTTAAACACTCTACCTTGTCTTAATTGACCTCCTAGATCAGTGCAACTCTGTAGTTGACTCTTGTGCATGAAAATCATTGCAATTTGAAGGATCTTAGTGGCTTAAGCTTTAAATTCACTTACTAACTCCTTCCCTTTATAAACATCTTTGTTAGTACTTCCAAATCACCATTCACAACCTCGTTCTCAGCAACTAAAAGCCCTTATTTCACAGCCCATTTGTCATTTCATCATGAGGAAAGCTCCTAGTGCTAACTCATCTACCAAAGGACCTCCCAAGAAACTCGCTCGTGTTGTTCATAAAATCTCTTCAACCGAATCATCACCCGTTAAAGCCCCAAACACTAGAATTCCCTCACAACCAACTCTACCAATCAAACCAATTCCCAAAAGAATTGTTTCCACAAAACTACTCTTGCCAAACACGACTATACCTCCTAAACCAAACACCCCTACTTCCACTAAACCATCACCTCTAGTACCTAGAGCCATCTCTTTCACCACTCCACTCTCATCTCCACACCTCTACCACTTAGAGGACTTACCTTCTAGGCCATCTCACCCACCACCATTGTGAACATTCTCCTAGATCGGTTCCAAACCGTCAGGTTTTATCACGCAAGCTGACCACTTGTGAATGGTCAACCGTAACGAAAGCCAGACAGTCTGAAACCAATGCAATGAAGTCCAGGAGAGTTTAGTGTATCCCCGGGTCGTTAAGTCCCAACGAGGTGTGAACACTGTAATACAACGAATCTGTGATCGGGTGAATATTGAACAGGAAAAAGGGTTATGATTGATACTAGATGACAAAGGAAAAATGGAAGAAAATTAAAAAACTAAATTATATTAAATAAACGCTATCACTATTTTTAAAATGATGTTTTTGATTTTTCTTTTATAAATTTGAATTAAAAACTACGTAACGTACAAAAGAAAATGTGAAATTGAACCAGTATTAATCCTAAAAATATAAAAATGACATTTTTACAAACCTAATGATAAGAGAAAATTTTGAGAAAAAGAAAATTATTTTTATGACTATTTATTTAATTATTATTAATTAAAAACTATTTTTAACTATTTAATAATACCCTAAAATATAAGAAAATATGAAATAAAGCTAGAAAAGTGAAATTATGACTTAGAAAAATCTAAAATATTATAAAAGTTATTTTAAAACTGAAAATATATTTTTTTAGACTTTTTAAATAATTATTATTAATTAAAAACTAATTTAAACTAATTAAAATTAAGAAAAATAACAAATGAACATAAAAATTATGAGACTTTACAGGAAAATCTAAAATATTATTCTAAGCCTGGGAAAAATATAAAAAGTTAGATAAGCCCACTAATAAGCTGAATTGGGCAAATAAGCAGTTTGAATAAGCACTTGAAATAAGCTAAAAGCTAACTATAAGCTACCATAAGCTACTAAAGCCTAAATCTAACCTAAAATGAGCTAATGCAACTGATTGGGAAGTAAAAAGCACAAGCTACAGAAAAAAAACTCGCGACCAGATTTTAATAACTATATGCCAAACGGCCTCTAAGGCCCTACTTTAAGCACTAATTAAGCTAGCTTATAAAATTCCTAAAAATAAACTAAAATGATCATGAAATCCACGACCAACCAAAGATCTTGTATCCCAAATTTGATACAAGTAGCAATGGGATACGCAGTTGGGGGGGGGGTAACACTAATCATGCATAAGCTATCTAAGTCACAAAATAAGCAAGATGCAATCCTAAACAATCTGGTACTAAGCTATAAAAAGCAATAGTAGAAGGGAAAAACAGTTGGAAAAAGCTATTCTAGGGGGAAACCTAAGAAGCTAACAAGTGAGGATTAAGCACTAAGGTACCTACAATAAGCACTAAATAAGCTGCAAAGGAATCAATCCTACTGATTTATCTAAAGGGCAACAAAGGACCCAAATAAGCCAGCAAAAAGACCTAATAAGCATTCGACAAAAGGAAGTACAATCTGATGTGGAATGGTTGCTGTAACAGCAGTCCCAAACAGGCCACAGGGGTACCTTTAGAGCTTACTTTGGATAAGCTAGAGGGCGATATAGCTTCCGAGCTTCTGAGCTTAAGGAGTCCACCAACCCACCTATCAATTACCCCCGTACCTAGCTTACAAGAGGCCTTCACGAGCTTGTAATAAGCTTGTGAAAAGGCTCCAATGGGCTGCTGATGTGCAGGCTAAAAACAGCTTACTGAGGCTTGTTTTGAGCTAATTTAGGAGCTGAGATGTAGCTGCCAAGGTGAGAACAAGCTTCAACAATCAAATTAGCACAGGTGAAATGCAAGCAAAACCAAGTGGAAGGCAGAAAGAGGCTTCTAAACAGCTTGAAAATAAGCTTATACAGTAGCTTTTGGGCCACGTTGAGCTGGTACAGAACACGTAAAACAGCCAAATGAAAGACTTCAAGATGGATTTCGCTTATGCTAGAGGTGAAACTAGTGCTTACGACTGAAACTAGATTGAGTTGGGCATACAAGGAATTCATAAAAACCAAATTAGCACAATTTAAATATCAAATAAAGCAAGAAAAATTGCCCAAGAACAGCAGCATACGCTACTGTCCTGTACAGTTTCAGAAAGAAAAAAAAAACTTTTTTAAACCACCCAAACTTGTGCAAAACTTATGGAAGCATTTTCTAACCTTTGTAACTGACCTAAGACTTCTAAAAAGAGTTTGACTTGGTAAATCAAACGGGTAAAAGCTACTAATTTGACCAGTTAAAAACCTGAACCAAACACCCCTTTAGGCAGTGACTAAAAAAATGAGAGAACTTAAGATATCCTACTTTGAATCACATAACTGATTTCACAAGTAACTTTAAAACAAATTCTACAAACCTCAGAATATTAATGGAAAATTGAAAGTACATGAAAATTAATGGAAAATACACTGAGCTAGAACAAAAGTGATTCTAGACTAAAACTAGAAACTAATATTAAAACTAAAAAAAACTAACTACTCCTCAAAGGCTACAATCAGATTTTTATACTACAACTCCATGGTCTTCTCTCTTTCTTTGGTCCCCTTTCTGGTCTTGTTGCTGCCTCCCATGCCCGACAGTGATGGGGTAGAGGGATGGGTAGTTGAGTGTTGCAGGGGAGTGAGTAAGGAGATGGGTTTTGTCTGGCTTGGTTATCAGTGTGGGTAAAGGATGGGATGTATGTTGAGTGTAGCAGGAAAAGAGAGGTTGAGTGTTTGGTGACTTTTGCAGGGCTAGTTGATGAGGAAGGAGATAGGGAGGAGGGAAAAAGGGTACAGGGTTTGGCTGGGCTGGGTTATTTTATTTGTGTTTTGGGTTAATAACACGTAAGGCAGGTTTGGTTTGTAGTATTAATACAAGGACCAAATTTGTAATTCATCCAATAGAGGGACTGAAACTGCACTTTTCCAAAAATTATTATAAGGACCATAAATGAAAAACTTTATTAACCAAGGACCATAAATAATATTTTCCATTTTTGAAAATCCCGGGGACTTGTTTTGCCATTTTTGAAAGTTGGGGGACTGAAACTGCCAATTATGCAAACTTTGTTCGTTTTTTAGCTGTTTTTACTCATTTTGCATTTAAAACATATAAAACGCTATTTTGAGATATTTTCAGTATTTTGATGCATTTCTGAGTGTTTTTAAATGTTTTGCAGTTCAGATTTGACCAAAAATGATGAGTATTTACACACTCATCAATCCCCCACACTAAAACATTGCTAGTCCCTAGCAATCTTTTGAGAAAACTTAATGGATTTGAATCTCTTTACCAAAAGCCATTACTTCTGGAGTAGCCAATTGTTTCAGTTCAAGTAAGAACCTTGGTACAACGATAACCAAATGATTTTGAGCAAATCACCAGCTTCCAACGGATTTGATTTGTATTTACCAGAAGCCGTTTGCTTCTGGACTAGCCAACTCTTAGATAAAATATCTTTGGTGAGCTGATTACCAATTATGGTTTTCCAACTGCCTTTACCACAAGCCATAAACTTGCGGGCTAGCCAACTCTTCACTAATTAAAGATATGGTGAGTCGAATACCATACAATTTTGGGCAAATTGCAAGCCGTCAACGGATTTGAGATATCTTTACCAAGAGCCGTTTGCTCCTGGATTAGCCAATCCTTTTGTTTATTAGACATGGCGGACTGATAACCATAAGTTGAGTAAGTGCAAAACACTTACTCCAAAAAAAAATTTTGGCCAAAAATGGGGGAATTAGGTGGTATAATTACATGATAAAATTCGTGAGAATTTCCCCCCACACTAGAAATGAATATTGCCCTCAATATTCAAAGTACCGGTGGTTATGCCGAAACTGAGAATGTAAAAGGGAAATACTACGGCCATTATTTAGAAAGAGATTTTTTTTTTTTTTTTTTTTTTTTTTTTTTTTTGAAAACTTATATACAACAGCGGGGGGCAACTCCCCCACACTAGGGTGGTAGAAAGTAGAAAGAAGTCAGAAATATGGGTGAAAACCCATATGGCATGCTACTGTTTTTGATTCCCGAGTCGCTAGCTTGACTCGATCCCCGCATTCATTGGTTCATGGGGAAAGTAAAGTGGAAGAAACAATCTCCATCGGACTTTCATTCAAGATGTTTGGACAAACATTTGAAGCACGCGAAAGTTCCACACCGATGAGATATAGAGAGACAGACCCGGCTCACAAATGGTACATGGAAATGCCGGGGTCAAAGATGGTATCTTCACTCCCGAATGAGTGAAGAAGAGAAGAAGTCACGGGATAGGTGAAGAAAAGAAAGAAAGTCATGATAAAAATCATGACTAACTCATCATCATCCATAGGAGAATCCATAATTTCAGTATTATGAATCTCATCATTTAAGCTCACGTGATCAAGACAAATCCCGGGTGTGTCATGATCAAAGTGGAAGTTATCATACTCCGGCGGAGATATGATATGAGTGAGTTCACCGGCGAACTCCTCGTGAAGAGAATCAATCACAAGATGTAAATCTGTGAATTCTTGTTCCACTGTAGACTCATCACTATCCTCAATCTGAGTATCAAAGAGTGGATTCTCAGAAATTAAAGTGAATTCAGAGTCGAATTCAAATAGAGGATTAGTGAGAGTTGTTTTGAATGCTTCAGGAACAAAGTGATCAACATTCTCTATTGGACTGTTAGGGTGAGAAGTGAGTGAACGATCATTATAAGGGATACTTTCAATCTCTCCTGTGTCGGCTTCGAAATCAAAGGGATCATCATCACTTTCCGATGAAAGTGGACTGATGTGAGTGAGTTCATCGGTGAACTCCTCAAGAAGAGGATCAGACTGTGGGAGTGATGCCTCAGCATACTCGATGTTTCCATAAGAAGCACAATCGTCGCTAAAATCGGAGAAAGTTTCAAAATGATCTAGAGAATACTCAAGAGGGGAGAGAGAATCACACATATGCTCAGAAGTTCCCTGTGACTCTCTCGGGATTAGGACAAGGTTCTCAACACTAGACTTTATGAATTCGTCCGATTCCTTTTCAGGAACAGTGTCAAGATGTTCGTCCCCTATGTTTAGAGAGTGAGTGGGAGCTTCGGGTGTGATAGCAGTTGTTTGAGAATGAATCTCAACTGCTGGGATATCAACTGATGAACTTGATGAATCTTTATAGAATTGAAGGATATCAAGTGTATCCTCATCATCACTGTCATCAGGAATAAAACGAAATTGAGAGCTAGATCTGGCTGCTTTTTCTTTTGCAATTGATTCCCTAATAGATTTTTCAAACGCAAATTGGGAATTTATTTTAGCAGCCTGCTCTTCAGCTAGCAATTCTTCCATGGATTTCTCATGTGAATTTTGAATGACGGGGCATTGTGGGAGTGGAGATTTGTCAAAACCGGAAGGTTGACATTGATAATTATCATGAGGACCCCCACAATATACACAAGAAAAACTGGGAGCATTTCGAAATGTTGTTTTACTCAACTCCTCAGTTCTTTTCACTAACTCCAGAAGCTCTAGATAAGTGTCTTGTTGGGTTTGCTGAGGAGTTTGAGTCATTTGGCACTGTGGAGGTTGGTCGTGATATGGATAGTCGTAATTGTTACAAGGAAATGGATTCCCTGTTTGACAATCAGAGCTGAAATGGGGACCTCCACAGTTCTTACAACAAAATGATTGTTGTGACTGATTTGGTGAATAACATGGATATTGATCATTTCCAAAGTTCAGAGTGTTATTAGAGATTTGTTCATAGAAAAACGTGTCTCTGGTCTGACACTCAAATCCTTGGTGAGGACCTCCACAAAATTCACACAAGTATGTCTGAATCTCATGATGTGGTGGCTGGTAGAATGAATCAGATGTGTCATGGTAAGGATAGGGAGCTTGGTTATAGACAGACCCATCTCCTGATTCTACCATGCTACAGCCGGGACAATTCCCACCATTATGAGGACCACCACACCATTGACAACCAAAATGGTGTGGATACGACATATGAAAGAATCAAAGGTTTACAGAGGGTAAGAAATGAAGAATCAAAAGGGTAAGAGGGTAAAGAGGAATATTTTTGGTATTTTTGAAAAACATGTTGTAAAAATAAGAAAGAAAATCTTTTTGGGTTTTTGTGTTTGTTGAAAACTAATTTTAAAATATTTTCGGGAACCGTTTTGTTTTTATATGATAATAATAAGAAAATATGAACAAGGATGGTAAATATACAATGGATGTATATTCAACAACACTGATGCTTCAAATTCGTAGTACGCAGCACACCTCCCCGGCAGCGGCGCCAAAATTTGATCGGTTCCAAACCGTCAGGTTTTATCACGCAAGCTGACCACTTGTGAATGGTCAACCGTAACAAAAGCCAGACAGTCTGAAACCAATGCAATGAAGTCCAGGAGAGTTTAGTGTATCCCCGGGTCGTTAAGTCCCAACGAGGTGTGAACACTGTAATACAACGAATCTGTGATCGGGTGAATATTGAAAAGGAAAAAGGGTTATGATTGATACTAAATGACAAAGGAAAAATGAAAGAAAATTAAAAAACTAAATTATATTAAATAAACGCTATCACTATTTTTAAAATGATGTTTTTGGTTTTTCTTTTATAAATTTGAATTAAAAACTACGTAACGTACAAAAGAAAATGTGAAATTGAACCAGTATTAATCCTAAAAATATAAAAATGACATTTTTACAAACCTAATGATAAGAGAAAATTTTGAGAAAAAGAAAATTATTTTTATGACTATTTATTTAATTATTATTAATTAAAAACTATTTTTAACTATTTAATAATACCCTAAAATATAAGAAAATATGAAATAAAGCTAGAAAAGTGAAATTATGACTTAGAAAAATCTAAAATATTATAAAAGTTATTTTAAAACTGAAAATATATTTTTTTAGACTTTTTAAATAATTATTATTAATTAAAAACTAATTTAAACTAATTAAAATTAAGAAAAATAACAAATGAACAGTAAAAATTATGAGACTTTACAGGAAAATCTAAATTATTATTCTAAGCCTGGGAAAACTATAAAAAGTTAGATAAGCCCACTAATAAGCTGAATTGGGCAAATAAGCAGTTTGAATAAGCACTTGAAATAAGCTAAAAGCTAACTATAAGCTACCATAAGCTACTAAAGCCTAAATCTAACCTAAAATGAGCTAATGCAACTGATTGGGAAGTAAAAAGCACAAGCTACAGAAAAAAAACTCGCGACCAGATTTTAATAACTATATGCCAAACGGCCTCTAAGGCCCTACTTTAAGCACTAATTAAGCTAGCTTATAAAATTCCTAAAAATAAACTAAAATGATCATGAAATCCACGACCAATCAAAGATCTTGTATCCCAAATTTGAGCTCAAATGGACTTATAATGAATCCGTGAAAATTCCACAAAGTTTGGCAAAAATCACGTTTTCACTTATTTTTCTTTTTGGTTTTTGTTGTTGGAAACTGAAATAAGGACTAAGATGGAACTTTTTAACAAAAAAAAACTAAGCTTACAAAAACTATGCAGTTGCAACTGCTTATTCTACTTCAGCTTATGAACAGATCCACACAAACACCAACTGTTGTTCTACCTAAGTTTGTGAATAGACCCCAAACAAACACCCCTTTACGCAGAATTTTAAGCACAAGTAGCAATGGGATACGCAGTTGGGGGGGTAACACTAATCATGCATAAGCTATCTAAGTCACAAAAGAAGCAAGATGCAATCCTAAACAATCTGGTACTAAGCTATAAAAAGCAATAGTAGAAGGGAAAAACAGTTGGCAAAAGCTATTCTAGGGGGAAACCTAAGAAGCTAACAAGTGAGGATTAAGCACTAAGGTACCTACAATAAGCACTAAATAAGCTGCAAAGGAATCAATCCTACTGATTTATCTAAAGGGCAACAAAGGACCCAAATAAGCCAGCAAAAAGACCTAATAAGCATTCGACAAAAGGAAGTACAATCTGATGTGGAATGGTTGCTGTAACAGCAGTCCCAAACAGGCCACAAGGGTACCTTTAGAGCTTACTTTGGATAAGCTAGAGGGCGATATAGCTTCCGAGCTTCTGAGCTTAAGGAGTCCACCAACCCACCTATCAATTACCCCCGTACCTAGCTTACAAGAGGCCTTCACGAGCTTGTAATAAGCTTGTGAAAAGGCTCCAATGGGCTGCTGATGTGCAGGCTAAAAACAGCTTACTGAGGCTTGTTTTGAGCTAATTTAGGAGCTGAGATGTAGCTGCCAAGGTGAGAACAAGCTTCAACAATCAAATTAGCACAGGTGAAATGCAAGCAAAACCAAGTGGAAGGCAGAAAGAGGCTTCTAAACAGCTTGAAAATAAGCTTATACAGTAGCTTTTGGGCCACGTTGAGCTGGTACAGAACACGTAAAACAGCCAAATGAAAGACTTCAAGATGGATTTCGCTTATGCTAGAGGTGAAACTAGTGCTTACGACTGAAACTAGATTGAGTTGGGCATACAAGGAATTCATAAAAACCAAATTAGCACAATTTAAATATCAAATAAAGCAAGAAAAATTGCCCAAGAACAGCAGCATACGCTACTGTCCTGTACAGTTTCAGAAAGAAAAAAAAACTTTTTTAAACCACCTAAACTTGTGCAAAACTTATGGAAGCATTTTCTAACCTTTGTAACTGACCTAATACTTCTAAAAAGAGTTTGACTTGGTAAATCAAACGGGTAAAAGCTACTAATTTGACCAGTTAAAAACCTGAACCAAACACCCCTTTAGGCAGTGACTAAAAAAAATGAGAGAACTTAAGATATCCTACTTTGAATCACATAACTGATTTCACAAGTAACTTTAAAACAATTTCTACAAACCTCAGAATATTAAAAATGCAAATTACTTGAACCAAAAAAATAAGCTGCAAAAATTGAATTTAAAATAGAACTGGAAATTGCATTAACAGAAAATTGAAAGTACATGAAAATTAATGGAAAATACACTGAGCTAGAACAAAAGTGATTCTAGACTAAAACTAGAAACTAATATTAAAACTAAAAAAAACTAACTACTCCTCAAAGGCTACAATCAGATTTTTATACTACAACTCCATGGTCTTCTCTCTTTCTTTGGTCCCCTTTCTGGTCTTGTTGCTGCCTCCCA
The DNA here is from genome assembly GCA_019973895.1 of Chrysanthemum seticuspe. Taxonomy (NCBI): domain Eukaryota; kingdom Viridiplantae; phylum Streptophyta; class Magnoliopsida; order Asterales; family Asteraceae; genus Chrysanthemum; species Chrysanthemum seticuspe. The sequence goes on from BPTQ01000005.1 coordinate 228,571,137, forward strand.
TGCCCGACAGTGATGGGGTAGAGGGATGGGTAGTTGAGTGTTGCAGGGGAGTGAGTAAGGAGATGGGTTTTGTCTGGCTTGGTTATCAGTGTGGGTAAAGGATGGGATGTATGTTGAGTGTAGCAGGAAAAGAGAGGTTGAGTGTTTGGTGACTTTTGCAGGGCTAGTTGATGAGGAAGGAGATAGGGAGGAGGGAAAAAGGGTACAGGGTTTGGCTGGGCTGGGTTTTTTTATTTTTGTTTTGGGTTAATAACACGTAAGGCAGGTTTGGTTTGTAGTATTAATACAAGGACCAAATTTGTAATTCATCCAATAGAGGGACTGAAACTGCACTTTTCCAAAAATTATTATAAGGACCATAAATGAAAAACTTTATTAACCAAGGACCATAAATAATATTTTCCATTTTTGAAAATCCCGGGGACTTGTTTTGCCATTTTTGAAAGTTGGGGGACTGAAACTGCCAATTATGCAAACTTTGTTCGTTTTTTAGCTGTTTTTACTCATTTTGCATTTAAAACATATAAAACGCTATTTTGAGATATTTTTAGTATTTTGATGCATTTCTGAGTGTTTTTAAATGTTTTGCAGTTCAGATTTGACCAAAAATGATGAGTATTTACACACTCATCACTCCTCAATTGAGAAAATAGCTCAACAACAAAACTTTGGTGTTGAAACAACACTAGCACCCGTATCCTTTTCTCCATCACCCTCAAATAGTCCATTTTGGATTATGAGGAATCAACAATAACCGGATCACATGGAAGTAGATACCTCTCTACCACCATCGTCTACACATATTCCACCACCTTCATCCTTAGTTGAACCACCTCCAATTTCATCAAACATGCCTCCACAAATCCTTTCTTCTTTTGTGGAACCTCCATACAACCTTCCATCTCAAACCACTCAATTCCTACCACCACCATTCCCTAGCCATGACAAGGATTGTTATCATCATCAACATGTTGAAGGTTTAGTACATGAAGTACGTGACGAACTACGTTTCATGTTTTATCACCTCCTTGAATGTTTCAATGAGGTCAACAAACCTAAACATCCTTAAGCTTAGGAATTCAAGTGGTGTTCTAATCTTAAGCTTAACTTAGATTTTTTAGAAATCATACTTCATGTTCGGATCATTTTCTTATTTTTAGAGTTATGTACATCATTTCTCGTGTTTTATTGAATGAAATTACATGTAGTATGCCATTTGGTCTAGAGAATGTGTTTAATGCATTGATATATAACTATTGTTGATGATAACATCACTTTTTATGTCCATATTGCTGTCATGAGAATACAGGTATACGGTTCCCTCATTTTGGCCTAGACGGATCCCTCGCAAAGAGGAACCGTGGGATCCGTGCAATAGAAGAACTTTTTATAACTAATTTGAATCTCATTTGTAGGAAATTATGCATCATATACTTGCTTTCTAACTTTTGTTTTGTAGATTTTTAAAATACACATGAAGACTTTGACACCCTCAACAAGGGAGAGCTTTTTGTCAAAGCAAAACTATTGCAAAAAACGCTTGCAATACTTTAACTTAGGACTTCGTTATTACTTGACGCCCTCACAAAGGGGATCACTCGTCAAGGGGGAGCATTTTTGTCAAAAGATGAAACCATTTGCAAACATAATTGCAAAAGACTAGCTTAGTCTTCCTAATTACTTGACGCCGTCAACAAAGTCAAGCACCCGTCAAAAGGGAGCTAAGACGAGAATTCTTCTCTTCTCTTACTCTCTATTTTTCATATTATTAATTTTCACACGTTTTTTTTCTCAAAACAATCTGTTAGTTTCTTTTCGACGCTCTTTTTGTTTCGCCAAAAAGGGGGGAGAAGAGAGTAAAAACTCCAATTCAAACTTTTACGAATTTTGGTTTTTCCTTAAAATAATCTTATGTTTTGTCATCAACAAAAAGAAGGAGATTGTTAATACAAATAAGCCGTAAAAACATTTATTTATATTTTACGATCTTCTAATGTTTTGTCAATAACAAATGTAAAATCATTTTAACGAAACAAATAAAATACGTAAATGGTGTGAGCCAATAATTTACTAACACACTTACATTTTCATATAAAATACTAAACAAGTAATATTGTTTACATCTTATAGAAATGCATATGTATAAACTAGTGTTTACATAATATGAAAATGTACATATATATATATATATACATCTGGTATATATATATATTGTAATGGGTAAAAATCTAAGTCCTTAACCCATTGACTAGATACATTGAATGTTGTTGGGTAAAACCCAAAGTCCATGACCCATATCCATGGAGCTTGATCGATAACCCATGACCATTGCATGACATCATGCATGAAATCATGTTGGGTATTATCCATGATCCATGACCCAAGACCCATGACCTAATGTCTAGATACATTGCATCTTGTTGGATATCCATAACCCATGGTTCATAACCCATAACCCATAACCCGGTTTGCAACCCAAAATCCGGACTTAAGCTGACCCAGCTGCCGGATCCCTTGGATTGCACTAGCCGGATCCCTCTGGGGAGGGATCCGTGGGAACCGTGGAACAGTAGAAAATTTTCCTATAAATAGTGAGCCATTTCTCTCTTGCAACTCACCCCTTTTACACATACTCTATCTTAGTATTGTAATATCTCTAACCTCAGATCCAAAGGATCTTTCTATGTAGTTTTGTGTTTGTGTGATTCTCTAGGTTCCTCTTAAAGGCGAGATCACCACCTCTTGAAGTCAAGCAAGCTCAAGTCTATGAGTTGCCAAGCTTCGTCATCATCAAGACTACTGAAGTTATCTTCTTTATAGTTCTTTCCTCCCTCCTTAGAAGTGTTGTGTCGAAGGCATTAGTGAAAGGTGCCAAAGGGTCAAGTCGAAGGCATTAGTGAAAGGTGCTAAAGGTCAAGTCGAAGGCATTAGTGAAAGGTGTCAAAGGATCGTGTCGAAGGCATTAGTGAAAGGTGCCAAGGGAGTACATTCGATATGGTGCATCGATGTACAAGATAGATAGTTTGGGTTAAAGGATATTGATATCCTTATGATGTTGTAATAAGGAGTGTGTCTCCTTTGGGGTAGTCGTGTATTGGTGTAGTGTTGGATAGTAGTTCCTCCTTTGTAATGGAACTCGGTATCTAGCCTTGTACCGGATAAAGTGTAGGCGACGTTGTGATAGGTTTGGTTCTACCTCGTGGAAGAACCCGGTGTCTAGCCTTGTACCGGATAAAGAGTAGGTGACGTTGTGAAGGCTTCTCAGCCACATTAAGGAGCTTGTGTTATGTAGTGCTTACGAACTCTCGAGTGGGGAACTCGGGGAGTGGAGTAGGGCAAGGAAGGTGTCCTTGTAGCCGAACCACTATAAATACTCGTGTTGTGGTTTTGTGTTCCTTTCTCTTTATCTTTGCATTACTTGTTTATATGTTCATCTATCATCATCCAACACACACTCTAAATAGATTGACATAAGTCGATCGAAATAGTTTAAAACAAAGTTTTAATTGGTAAAACTATTCAGCCCCCCTTCTAGTTTTCCACATATAGGTTGCACAAAGCCCTTGACATATCCTCATCTATGTGATACACTAAGTACTACAACGTAACTCCTTAAAGTGATAGTTATATACTGTGAGAACTACAACGTAACTCCTTTGACAGATATAACTAGACATGCAAGACTAATCACATGTACACATCATATACATTATGCCCAAGCAGGTAATATTCATGACACATGCAACAAACCAACCATCTCGTCTTGTGAAGTCAAATTAGTAGAAAGACTCATGAATTACCAAACCAACCAAGCGACCATGATTTCTCAATTTCGTTAAGCTTAAATGATCCCGTTGACAAAAAACGTGATCTCGAAAAATAACCTTTAACCGTTCAAGTAGTACCAACTTATCCTATGAAGTAGTCAAACCTCGTAAGTTTTAATATGTCCAAGTCCAAGTCCAAGTCCAACCTTAGTCAATAAATTAGTCAAAAATCAAGCCAACCAACCTTTTATCATCTAAATAATATAGGCCCAACAATCATAAAATCCAATAACCAAAAATGAATTATCCCAAAATTCGGATGGCCCATTAGCATTTAAATATTTTGGATAGTGCAATTGCCCAACAATTTTATTAGTTAATTTTGTTAAAAGCCCATTATCCTGCACAAACCCTAATCATCCAAATATAAGTATTCGTAAACTCACACAATCCCCAATTTCACTCACAAACAAATACGCCTCTTTCCTTATGTCTTCCTAACTAAATGAAGTTTCAAACTTATCTGTTTCTTCATCTCACAAGTCAATCACAAATACAAACAACCCTTATTACTCCATAAAACATATATCACAACTCGTTTCTTCTTAAGACTCAACAACAAACAAGAACCGTAGCTTAAACGTTTCTTCAAGATATCTATAAGGAGGTCTCTAGTAGGTTTTGTTTGTGTTATCTTTTGTTTAATGTGTTAAGATCAATGGTGATTTGGTTTTTGATTTGTATAGATCTGAAAAGATTGTTATACTCCACGAAAGAACCACACTGAGATCTTTTTGTTCTTGATCTTTCATGTTTGAAACTGAGTTTAATTTAATATGGAGATGTATTTGTGGTTTGTTGATGTTTTTATGGTATTTGACTGTGGATTGAGATAAACGTGAGGTATTTGTTGTGGTGGTGTGGGAATGAGTTGATTGTTTCTATGTTGTTGGTTGTTGTATCTATACACTGTTGAATTTTTCTGTTCTTTTTCATCTTTCTTTGACTTTACCTTTTTTTCGTGGACTAGTAAAGGTTGTGTAATAAGTCTTGGTCACTTATGGTCAATCGAGTATCTTGTGGTAACTCCGGTTATCATGGTTAGTCTCACAAAAAATCCGAGCTCGTAAACAATACGAGCTCACAACTCAAGTCTCGCATCGAACAGAGTTTTCTTTCATAAAATAGTGGGTGGCAAAAGTTTCGCAAAGCAGGTATCGCAAGGCTGCTTTCGTAAAATAGCTTTTGCAATATTTGGGAAACATTACGGTATATCTATTAAAGTAGGTAACTTTTGAGTCTCGCATACTCTCATCTCGCAATCTGAAAACCCTAATTTTGTGAGCTTTTTGACCCCCCTGACCTTTTGCGAGCATAAACACTAGCAGTTTTGCGGATCTGAAAACCCTTAAAACATTGAATCCAAACATAAAAACTTGAATCTGACCACAAAAACGAGATGAAACCACTAAAATCTTGCTACAAACCAGTGTATAACTTTATCACAATAAACTTACGATTTTGACCATAGATTCGACAACCAAAAAGACAGATTCGTACATATATTTTTGACCAGAAAACTTGGGACTATTTTGGACAATAAAACTCACAACAGACACGAAACCACAACAAAAACTTAACAACCTAAACCCTAGCTCTGATACCAATAGTAGGCTTGATATTTCTTATTTAGGTTGATATTATTATGGTGTCGGGTGGTCGGCTGGTGTACCAGCCAAACACACCCATGGTGGTAGTGATGAGAGAGAGACTAGAGAGAGGGAAGAGAGAGTGGTGAGAGAAAGATACACTTTATTAAGCAACATACACCTTACAAGTGAAAATTTGTGAGGGTATTTATACTAGTACAAGGATATATTGAGAGACCTCTCAACCTTTACTAGCATATGTTGTGAGACTTTACAACATTTTTATTCCCCCTACGGCTATACAAGTGTCGCGGGGGTAGGATATCTAATCTAGTAAACTTTATGTATTTTTGTGTTCTAACAGGTTTGGATAGAAGTTTCAATAAGTTTGGAAAGTTCTCAAAGTTCATTGATCTCTTGAACAATGTCTTCACAAGATCGTGGTTGTTCTTGAGATGCTTGAACTCTAACATTTATTTTGGGAGCCATGATCACAAAGGGCGGAGATTGAAAGTGGTTTGAGAGGTTAAAGATGATGAGAATGCAAACAAAAAAAGGTACTATTTATAGATAAAAGCCACGCATCACATTGAATGATAAAACCACATATATAAGCAAAGATATAATCATTAGACATGTATTTAATGCATAATTTGATAAAATGTCAAAACCTAATGCCTAATCTCAGTAATTATAGATTATAATTAAGTAAAAAGGTATAAAATTTAAAAGAAAATCATAAAAACAGTCCACTATGAACCCGGATATGCCGAATCCTTTGTAAAAGGGATCCGCTCTGCCTAATCGCAGGGATCTGGCAATCTCAAGTAGTCATATAGGAGAAAAATATAAGACCAAGTGTGTGTGTGTCTATATGCAAAATATGTGGAGGTGCGGTTATCTCGACTCTAAATAGAAAAAGAAAAGAAGTATAAAATATGTTTTTATATATAAAACTCCTTAATTTGTTGTTGCTACAATTGAATATACCCGAAAATACATAATAGTTATGTATTCCCTTTAGCATTCAAGAGACATATGAGATGATGCATAAATTTTTTTTTTTTACTTTGAATTAACGATGCATAAATATTATGAGTGTCCTAGTCATGAGAATCTTTGATTAAATGTCTGGGGTGTAAGTTTGAGAAATCGATTTATTAAAATTAAGATGCAATTCCTAACTATGGTAAATATTAAGAGATATTTACTACGTAAATATATTTGTATATAGTTTTAAGATCCCCACAGAGTTTGATATTTATGTTTTGTGTAAAATAGAATACCTAGACTTAGATGAGAGAAGTAAAGATACATACCTTGTAGATAAGAGAGTCAAAATATGACTTGCGAAGATTGTTCCATAAGACCGAGTCCTAATCTAAGTAGATTGAAAGGTTCACATTTAAGCGGTTTGGTGAAAATGTCGGCAATGTTGTCTTCAGATGAAACCTTCTCAGTTGAGATAATTCCTTTTTGAACATTATCTCTAAGAAAGTGATTATGTATTTCGATATTTTTGCTACGAGAGTGCAATGTTGGAGTTTTGCTATGGTCGATGGTGCCTTTGTTGTCGCAGAGGATATCAATATCACTAAGTCTAATGTCGTCAACTAGAGCTTGTTTCATCCATAGTGCTTGTTGGCATGCCTTCCTAGCGGATACGTACTATGCTTCGGTAGTGGAGATGGCGAGTGCGGTTTGCTTCTTGGAAAGCCAACATGTTAAGCCACATCCCATAAATGTACAAACATCGCTTGTACTTTTGCGATCAACATAGTCTCCTGCGTGGTCGAAATTGGCATATACTATAGTTTCTACTCCCGTTCCTTTGGGATACCATAAGCCTAGTTGTGTAGTTCCTTTTATATATCTAAAAAAGAGTTTAATGACTTATAGGTGAAAAGTTTTGGGATCTTCTTGAAAACGAGCACATAGGCAAACACTAAACATGATGTCCGGCCGAATTTCCATGAGATAGAGTAAACTACCAATCATGACTCGGTACTTAGTGTTGTCTGTGGATTCACCGTCTTCGTTCTTGGTGAGTTTAGAGTCAGAGAACATTAGGGTTTTAATAGGTTTGGAATCTTCTACGTCAAATTACTTTAGCATTTCTTTAATATATATGGATTGGTTGAAGAAGATACCATATTCTAATTGTTTGATTTGTAATCCAAGAAAAAAGTTTAATTATCCCATCATACTTATTTCGAACTCGTCGTGCATAACTTTAGAAAAATCATCTCACATTTCTTGACAAGTGGATCCGAATATAATGTCATCCATATAAATTTGGACAATGATAATATGTGATTTATCTTTCTTGGTGAATAAGGTGTTATCTACTAATCCCATGGTATAATGGTGTTCGAGGAGAAAAGTTTTAAATCTATCATACCAAGCCTTAGGTGCTTGTTTAAGACCATAAAGAGCCTTTTTGAGTTTTATACATGATTTGGTTCTTCGAAGTCAATAAACCCAGGAGGTTTGGATGCATAAACTTCATTTATAAAGTTGTTTCGAAAAGTACTTTTGACATCCATTTGAAAACGTTTGATATCATTAGCACAAGCATAAGCAATAAATATCCTAATAGATTCTAATCTTGCTACGAGAGCATATGTCTCATTGAAATCTACTCCTTCTTGTTGGTTGTATCCTTGTGCAATAAGTTTAGCTTTGTTTCTAGATATGACACCATTTTCATCTAGTTTATTTTTGAAAATTCATTTGGTACCAATAATGGTTTGGTTTTTAGGAAGTGGAACAAGGTTCCAAACATTATTATTGACAAATTGATTGACTTCTTCTTGCGTTGCTATTATCCAACTTTCGTCTTTAAAAGCTTTATTGACATTTTTAGGTTCTACAGAAGATACAAAACATAAAAAGTTACTATAATTTTGTGCTTGTGAACGTAAGGTTCTTTTATTTAAATTACCTATAACCTATTTAAAGTATAATTTTTGGATTCTTTAATGTTAACTAATTCTTTATTTAATATTCCATTTTCCTTGTCTTTTATTTCTTTGACTTGGTTGTTAGGAATTTGACTCCTTATTATATCGTTGGCTAGTAGTGGTAAGGATTTAGAAGGAGGACTCTCGTCGAATTTGACATTTAAAGACTCTTCAATTTTCATTGTTTCTTTATTAAGAATTATGTATGCTTTACTATTGAGTGAGTATCCTAAGAATACACCTTCAGTGGATTTAGGATCGAATTTAGTGAAATAGTCTTTTGTTTTTAATATGAAGCATTTCCTTCTAAAGACTTTAAAGTATTCAAGTGAAGGCTTTATACCTTTATACAACTCATATGGATTCATTTCTAAGAAAGGTCTAATTAAGATTCTATTTATTATATATGTAGATGTGTTGATGGCATTACACAAAAATTTCTGAGGGATCGATTGTTCATTTAACATGGTTCGAATCATTTCTTATAAAGTACGAGTTTTAAGTTCAACTACTCTGTTTGATTATGGAGTACATGGAGCCGAGAAATTGTGAATAATACCATTAGCATCACAAAAGCTCCAAATTATACATCGTTATCAAACTCCCGACCATGATCCGTACGAATAGACACAATGGGAGAACCTTATTGTCTTTGAATTTTCTTGCTTAATATTTCAAAGAATCAAAATCTATAGTTTTATTTTTCAAAAATCTAGTACATGTATATCTTGAGTAGTCATCTACTATTACCAAAGTATAGAAGTTTCCTCCGTAACTTTGAATAGCCGACAGACCAAACAAGTCCATATGTAGAATTTCTAGATAGTTAGTAGTAGAAAATGTATTTTTAGCTTTATTACTCGTATGAACTTGTTTTCCTATATTGCAAGCATCACAAAAGTGGTGTTTGTATTTAAGTTTTGGAAGATTTCTAATAAGCTCTTTAGATGATAGAGATTGAATAAGTCGCATATTGGCGTGACCCAATTTTCGATGCCAAAGATTCAAAGAATCATCTATAGAGGTTAGACAAAGTTTATCTTTAGGAGAGTTTCTGATTTTTATTACAAATAGACCATTTTTCTTAATCCCTCTTCCAATGGTAATGTCGTCTTTAAGTATTTCACTTCCTGTTTCGCTAAAAAATACTTTACACTTTTTATGAACTATTTGACTAATGCTAAGTAATTTAAAACTAAGACTTTGCACGTGACTAACATATTTTATAACTAGAGAGTTATGGGAGATCGTACTTTTGCCAATGATTTTGCTTTTGCTATTTCCAAACACTACGTTACCTCCGTCGTACGATTGGTAAGTGGAGAATAAGCTTTTATTACCCGTCATATGTCTCGTACACCCAATATCCTTTATCCATTCATCCGACTCCAGGTCTACTTTTAGACATACCTATACCCATAGAACAACTCAAACGTTTGAGCCCAATATCTCATGCCATTTGCGTTATGCATACCATTCATACAATTTACAAAAAGGAATTGCGGGAATGGATTCCAAGGTGCAAAGTTAGGTGTTTGGAATTGATAACCATTGTGATGACCATTGTTCCAACTCATTTGGTTGAAATAGCTTTTCGGGTATGGAGCATTTGGTTTCCTAGATGGTGTTTTGGATGTTGGTTGTAAGAAAGGTTTATTTCTTAAAATACCTTGACCATGTTTCAAAGGAGGTGGTAGATTAAAATTTCTTACAGTATCATTAGATAAATTCTTTTTAGTTATAACTACAAAATATTTTCCAGAAGATGTGGTCGAATCGAATTTTGGTTTTGCTATACCAGATCCCTGGCTTTACACTGGCCGGATCCCTTTTGGAGAGATCCGCCGGATTCGACACATCAGAGGTTGTTTTATCAACAAATTTTACAAATTTAGTTTGTTTGACTTTGCTAGTTGAAGCAACACATTCTGTAAATCCTACACCCTTTTTGTTATTAGATGTCTTTACAACATCAAGTATTTCATCTAAACATTGAGTACTAAGTCTAGCAAGTTTAGATTCAAGGTGATCACTTTTGGATTGAAGATCTAAATATGATTTGCATTCTAAATCAAGTTCTTTACCTTTTGCTAGTGTTTTTGTCCTCCCCTTTAGTTCAAAGACTTCATTATCTCGTTGGATTCTTTTGACATGAGACAAATCTCTTCCTTCTCTTCTTCACTCATACACCATGAGCCGCTAAAAAATGCCTTTTGCTCACTATTGGAGTGTTTGGGACAATCACTAATGAAGTGATTTGGATCACCATACTTAAAGCACTTTCGATCGACCTTTCCCTTTTTGTCTTCCTTGAATTTCCGGAAGCCTTTCTTGTCATCATAAGGCTATTTGACAAATCTTCCTCTTCTTCTAAAGAACATCTTAAAGTCTCTTAGCGCCATAGCGTATTCTTTTATTTCGCTCTCCAAAGAAGAAGTCTCTTCGTCACTTGAATCCTTTTTGGCTTTTAGAGCTAGTGACTTATACTTTTCTTTCGTGTCTCTAGAAGCCTCCGAGTCTTTAGCTAACACCAATTCATAGACTTTTATGTTGCCAATAAGTTCGTCGAGAGAAAGAATCGACAAGTCCTTTGATTCTTCTATTGCCGTCACCTTTGGTCTCCATTTTGGTGGAAGTTCTTTTAGAAATCTCCTAACATGATTACGACTTGAAAAATATTCATCAAGTGCTTGTAATGAAGTAATAATAGTTTTAAATCAAGCAAATGCACTATCAATACTATCATCATCCGATATTGAAAATTATTCATATTGTTAAACAAATAAATCTATTTTATTATTCTTAAGTTGCTTATTTCCTTGATGAGTAATCACTAAAGAGTTCCAAATATCTTTATCCATTTTATGCATAAAAACTCTTTCATATACCTTTTTGGGTAAGGCGTTATATAAAACCAATTTTGCCTCATTATTTTGTGAAAGCATTTTCTTGTGATCATTACTTTGACGTTTGTAAGGAACACTTTCATCTCTACTGGTATTAGTATTCCTGATGACGGATTTATAATTACCATCAACAATAATATGCCAAAGACCAATATCTTTAGACATCACATATGTTTCAAATCTACTTTTCCAATAAATAAAACTGTTAGCTTCAAATAGTGGTAGTATTTGTATAGACTTGCCTTCTTTGTAGTTTTCAAATCCCATTTGATCGAATTTACAATTTTAAATACAATATAACTTAAAATTTTAGTAACTTTCTCTTGATGCCAATTGTGGAAAACTAGAAGGGGGGGGGGGGTTGAATAGTTTAATCAATTAAAATTTCTTTCAAAATTAGTTAGATCAAGTATATGTGAAACCTTTGGATAGTGAGGTATAGATAATGCAAGAATATAAACAATAAAACAAATACGATATGTAAAGTAAAGTAAAGAAGAGATAGAACCGCGACTCGAGAGTTCGTAAACACTATGTCAACAAACTCCTTATCTGACGGAGAAGCCTCACAATGTCGCTTACACTTTATTCGGTACAAAGCTAAATACCGGGTTTTTTATAATGGAAGAACCAACCCAAAAACAGAAACTAACACTACTAGTTTATGATACAATGTGATAAATGAAATGCAAGAATCAAATCGATGATCTTGTAATGATGATAAAGGCTAACAACACTTCTTTTGAAGCTTGCAAGTATCGTATGCAAAAATTGTGATCTCGTTGTTTACGAAAAATTAAGAAAATCACAAAAAGTAAACTACAAGAATGATATGAGATCTTAGGTTAGAGATATAAGAATATAAGGTGATTTATATAAGACATGGGTAAGAAACAGTGAAGAAATTTCCTTTTATTTAGAGGCAATTTGGCTTCAAACATGACAGATCCGGCGGATCCCTTTTAGATGGGATCCGGCCAGCGTCACCCGAGGGATCCGTGTAACTGGATCTAAAAGTCCGGATTTTGGATTACCAAGTCCAGGTTTTGGGTCATAAGTTTCGGGTTTTGGGTCACAAATACCCAATAAATCTTTGGAGATCTTTTAAATCTTTCAAGTATCTAGCCAAGTGATGTCATGCATGATGTAAGTAATATATTTACTTAAAACATTTACTAAAAATAAATGTATAAGTTACTTGCAAATAATGTGGAGTTTAGTAACAAAATACTTATATTTACTAGTTTAAAAACTTATGATCTTTGATTTCTACTTAAGATAATTTTACGATTATTATCGATAAAACATAGAAAGATCAGAAAATATAACTAAATGTTTTTTTATAGATTATTTGTATTAACACTTCTCTTATGATCTTCAAGTATCCCATACAGCATCTTTGAGTTATGGGAAGTGTCCATGCGCCACTTTTTGATATATTTTGGATGGAAAAGGGCATGTTTTGCTGCTTCAAGGACTTAATTTTGCTACAAGGACTTCAATTGCCAAATTTATTTCTTCGTGACTCTTTAAAGGTTCTTAAATATATATTATTAGTTCTTCAAAGATTATTTAATATTCTTCAAGAATTATTCAAAAAACGGTTATGTGCTTACCGAGATCAACTGACACTAGATTTTTGTAAACACTTCAAATCAAATTCTAATCGAATTATCTCCAAAGATCTATTCAAGCTAAAGGATAAAGTTTTAAAGATGAGGAAAGATCCATAGAGCATATTCAGAAATCAAAAAAGTATATTTTATCAAGATTTTATGAATTACACTGGCAGCACCATCATATTGGTAATACCTCTTCAATAACAAAAACAACAAAAGGTGGTTAATTAAACTTATGACATATCCGCAAGAGGTTCAACAATAACTATGTGTGATGGGAAATCTTCTTATTTCATTACAAAACAAATGTAAGGGTCAAATAATTGTAAGTGTTTGTTTGTTTAAGAATAATCTAACCTATTCTAGAGACTCGATTCTAATAGAAAAGGTATAGAGAAAAATAACCTCAACACAATTTACAAGAGTGGATTAAGTTCTTGTGAATCTCTCTTGCGGAGTTTAAGTGTTCTTTCAATAGTTGATAGAAGAGAAGTTAGAATACAATGAGATATCAGACTTAGGGTTGAGAGAAGAGAAGTTAGAAAGAATGTTTGGCAAGAGGTGAAAAAATGAATTATACAAGAGGTGGGTATTTGTAGAAAAACCAAAAAAACCAAGAAAAACTCAACAACCCAGAGCGCTGGTCAACGAGCTGGCGCTACCCAGTGCGTCAGCCACAGCTGGATTTTTCCAAGTTTTCTTTTGATTTATATATTGAACCTAACTCTTGTTAAACCCACAAGTGCACTTCACCTTTGACTTTTAGAAGTTCATTCCAACACTTAAAAGTGTGATAAGGTTAACCAACTCATTTAGCCAAGGTTTTGAGGATTAAAAACATTTGTGAAGTGGTAATTAGTTTGGGGCTTAGTCCAATTTCAAAGAAAAAGAGAAGAACCATTGGAAATTAGATGTTGGGTAGTATCTTACCTCCCAAATTTGATATTTAAATTTCAAATTCAAAAACTAGTTGCATGGGAGAGTGGTGTGTAAGAAGCTAAGGCATAGAATGAGTTGTGTGAGTTGTCATTTAAATTTCAAATTCAAATACGAGTTAGTGATTGCGATGGAGTTGAGTGTGTAGGAAGGAAATGTCATAGACTGTGTAAGAAGGTGTGTAAGAGAGTGAGTTGTAGAAGGGAACATCACACATTTGATTTGAAAGAGTACAGGGGAAGGTTGAATGTGAGGCAGGTGTTATATGAATTCAAATTCAAAGAAAAGAGTTGTGAGTGAGTAAATGTGTGTATGTGTGTGGTTTTTGTATGTGTGTGTATGAGTGGTGATTCAAATTAAAATTTGAATGAAGAGTGTGTAAGGAGATTGTAGGGATATAGGTGTGTGAGAAGGCGATGTGGTTTTTTCAAGAACACATATGAGAAGAAGAGTATGTGTAGTAAGAATGAAGAAGAAAGTAGTGAGTGAGTTGGCCAATCCAAGAACACATATGTAGAAATGTGGTGAAATAGGATGAAGCTTGGAGAAAAAGGGTGATGATGTGTTCATTATGTGTTGGTGGAGAAATCATTAGTTATGGTATGGTAAAAGGAATATTTAGGTTGCATGGTTTAGAATGTGGGAGACAAAGTAACGATTCGTAGATTGTGTTGTGGTGTAGGGAATGTACGAGAATGCTTGTGGTGGAGAGATAAACACATACAAAGAAGGATTATATTTCAGGAGTTCAAACTCAAGTATTACAATTAAATCATTTACTAATCATCTTGATGAAAGATAGACAAGTGTTCTGCATCATGGTAAATCAATATCCCATAAATGAGAAAATTGCATTTACGCAAAGTAATCTCAACTTTAATGACTAATAAGGGAGTAAACCCGTTACGTGATTAGTAAAGAGGATTATGGTCACTTGAGTACTTTACTTTAAAGTTCTATTGAACGTATAAGTCTCATAAATTTAAGGAAAAACATTTTTTTCTTGGCTAGATGCTTTGAAAAACAAGTTTTGAGTTGGCGTTTTGTAAAACCGAAGGACTTGTTTTGGGCGTCTCCCTAAGTCTAAATCTTAATGCAAGTTTACCTAACATCTTAAATATCATGTACGAACCTGTATTAAAAGAAACACCTTAGTCAGGTAAATGGAAAGCCGACTTGGAAAAACCGAAGACACAAAATTCACCACTAGCGTGTTGGTCCAACACGCTAACGCGTCAACTGGCGCACAAGGACCAGTTTTGTATGTTTTCGGTTTATCGATATCGTTTGTGATTTTATGTTTCCCGAATGTATATTTGTCATCGTTAAAACATAACAGAGTCTTTGGTCATTATTGCATAAACGATACTGATAATGGGAATAACAAGGACTTGACCTCTATTGCTTTAAAAATTCAGGAGATGGAATGCCAATTGCTTGAGGGTAAGCGTATGATAGTGGGAGATGATGGGTTACCTGAAAGAAGGTAGATGGTCAAGTTTTGGATCATTTTCCAAGTTTGGTAGACACTTTTGGTACCTCTAAATCATCAACCAATGTTGCTACTGATTACAAGCGATATTCTGAATGGAATGGGGCCTGGTTCCTATGCAAAGAGTCTAAATGGTGAGCCAAGTAAGAAAGTTTCTAACTTTCAAACTCTAATTGTATAAAACCCTAAATTCATAAACGTGTGAAGAGACCTTTTTGCCCCTCAAGCTAAATAACAATGAAGAACTCGTAAAACACGTTAACTTCGTTAAATATGTTTAACACTGGTCTCATAAAAAAATTACGCAAACTATGATAAATATATTTTATTTATGACTACAAGTAAATGTAACAAATTTAAATGATTTATAAGCATCAAATTATATTATGGCATGTACAATTTAACTTAAACCATAAAGAGGTCCAAATACATTAACCTTTGACAAAATGATAAATATGGAAATTAATCAAATCTTCTCCTTTTTGTTCGGCCCTTAATCCACGCCAATCATCCCCCATAATCTTTTTTATTTCCAAGTATTCTCTCAATTACTGATTATTATTATCACTTTCAAAATAAATTACAAAGTGTTAATACAAATAAGCCGTAAAAACGTTTATTTATATTTTACGATCTTCTAATGTTTTGTCGATAACAAAAGTAAAATCATATTAACGAAACAAATAAAATACGTAAATGGTTTGAACTAATAGTTTTCTAACATATTCACATTTTCACATAAAACACTAAAACAAGTATAAGTGATTTTATGATCTAACAAGTATAAATGATTCTATGATTTAGATATGTACAACAACTAGTGTTTACATATTGAGTTAGCATATACTTAAACTAAGTATACTAAAATGGGTAAAAGCATGTAAATACTAAAATAAGGTAAAAACATGTAAATACTAAAATGGGTAGAAACTAGCAAATGGTATTGAACCATAACCCATGGTTTTATATATACCACTTATCTAAGTTCATTGTATCTTGAAAGAAAACCATGGATCAACCCATAACCCATGACCCATGACCCATAACCAAAAATACCCATGGGCAAAGAGGAGCGTTCCACGGATCCCTAGCTTTGTGTTAGTCGGATCCCAAGTGGAAGGGATCCGTGGGATCCGGGGAAACAGTAGAGAATTTTCTTTATAAATAGAGAGCCATTTCTTCCTTACTTGTCATCCCTTTACACACATACTTCCCCCAAGTATTCTAACCCTCTAACCTCAGATCCAAGAGATCTATGTAGCTTTTCTCTTTTGTTCTTGTGTGATCTTGTAGGTTCCTCTTAAAGGAAAGATCACCACATCTTGAAGACGTGCAAGCTCAAGTCCATGAGTTGCCATGCTTCGTCATCATCAAGACAACGAAGGTTCTCTTGTTGATAGTTCTTCCTTTCTCCATAGATGTTGGGTTGAAGGCATTAGTGAAGAATGCCGAAAGTGTCAAGATGGAAGCATTAGTGAAAGGTGCTTATCATCCGCGTCAAAGCATTAGTGAAGAATGCTTAAGGTGTCAAGACGAAGGCATTAGTGAAGGGTGCCAAGCGTTGTGTCAAAGGCATTAGTGAAGGATGCCGAAGAATCAAATCAAGTAGCATTTGGGAAGAATGCTTAGGTCGTATAAATCGATGAGGTGCATCGTTATACATATAAGTGTTTATTTATTCATAAGGATGGTGATATCCTTGATGGTGTTGTAACAAGGAGTAGATCTCCTTGATAATAGGTGTTGTATCGTGAAGGGTAGTAGTTCCTCCATAATGGAACTAGGTGCTTAGCCTAGTACCTAATAAAGGGTAGGCGACGTTGTGATAGGATTAGTTCTCCTAAGGTGTGAAAGAACTCGGTGGTTAGCCTAGCACCGTATAAAGGGTAGGCGACATTGTGTTAGGTGTGGTTCGCCTTGGTGTGAAAGAACTCGGTATTTAGCTTTGTACCGGATAAAGGTTAAGCGAAGTTGTGAAGGCTTCTCCGCCATAATGAGTTGGTGTAGTGCTTACGAACTCTCGAGTAGGTGACTCGGGGAGTGGAGTAGGGCAAGGAAGGTGTCCTTGTAGCCGAACCACTATAAATAACTTGTGTCGTGGTGATGTGCTTCTTACTCTTTATCTTTCGTTATATGTTTATATATCTATCTATCAACGTCCAACATAAACAACCAAATAGATTGACATAAGTCGATCTAAATATTTAAAAGGAAATTTTAAATTGGTAAAACTATTCAACCCCCCCTTCTAGTTTTCCACAATTGGCATCAGAGCTTCGTTACCAAGTTTCTTAAAGTATGCTGTACTTTAAAGACTCGATACGATCCGTGTATATTTGAAAACTACAAAGAAGGATTATCTTCATTATATTTTAAATCACTATATTGTTTATTGTTGGACAATGATAGAATGCTCTAACATTTTTTTTAAGCATTATCCATAATTGAGTTTGGAGCTACCAAGAAGAGCATAAAAGAACTTATCTAAATATTTCCTTTCGCAAAAAGAATATTTAGCCAAGGTATGATTACTAATCACTTGCTTTTGATTTTATTATTGAAATCATAGTTGCATAATTTATTAGTAATTGTTCTAAAAGCTTTTATATTAAAGTTATTATCAAAAATAGTATTCTTCGACTTATTTGTAGAAACTACACTATGATTTCGTAATAATGACATTTTGGTTATTTGAGAACCATTATCATTATTAATCACAAAGAATTTATTGACACTTCATCTATGTCTATAAACTTTCATGTGAAATTTCTTATGTTATAATAAAATGGGATTTTATTATAATGTTTGAAAAGGCTCCCAAGAATTATGACTAATTCTTAAAAAAAGGGAACCTCGTCTAATAGGAATAGTACTGAATCTTCAAAAACCTCAAATCACAAGTTTTAAAACCTTAAACACCAAAACATTAGGCTGTTTAGAATTCCCAAACCTTAGTTATCAAGGAATGTTTGAGCTGATTTTTGCTGTTATGCCGGATCCCTCGGTTTACACTAGCCGGATCCCAAATGAGAGGGATCCGCGGGATCCGTGCAACAGAAGACAGTATATGATCAAGAATGATCACTGTGGATGTTCCACAATAATACTCATCTCAAAGACTCACGAACAAAAACCCAGTTACTGTTCATAGGAGCAAATTGATCATTCTTCTCAAGTCTAACATTCACTTGTGTAAGTATAATCTTCACTACATTGTTATTTTAATTCCTTGATTCTTAGGATTACAATTTCTTCATCTTTAAGAGTTGGGTTCAAATGGGTTTATTATAAATTGTCACCACATTGTTTTCTAAGATAATCTAAATCAAAGAATTAACATTGTTAATACAAATTAAACACATTTCTTGAACTCAACAAAGATGATGAGAGCAAAATTGTGATCAAACCCTCTAGGCTACTATTCATCATTAACACCACATTGGGTTGTATTGTTTAGGAATATCATGCCTAGCAACAAGCAACAAGATTACCAAGACACCGCCCACTACATACCCATGTATCATAGGAAAAATGGCTTAAGTCCGGACGATAGGAAAGTCTTTAAGTTGCTTGAAAGGAGACTCTTTCATGAAGGTAGAGTTGTTGATCCATCATTCCTTGCAAATACCGACATAAGGGAAGTATTTGAAACTATTGGGTTTGATTGTTTATTGGATATAAACGAGCAAATTTGCCCGGTCTTTATGCTTGAGTTCTACAAGACTATAGGTATAATTAGAAATGATGATGGATCCATCTCAATTGAATTCACCATAAATGGACATGAGTACACTCTTTCACTTGAGGAGTTTGGAAGAATAATAGGGGTTCCATCCGATGGTGTTTGTATGTATTCAAATGAATGGTCGTTACAAGAGCTACACTCTATGGTTGATCATCACGACATTTATCACACAATAATCCCGGAAGCAACCACGGTAAGGGACACCGTGTTTATGCCAAGAGCATCCCCTTCAAGGGTGACTAGAAAGTCGAAAGTGATCTATAGGGATCCTTTTCAAATGGAGCTTTCGGAGATGTTTGCATTTTATAGAAAATGGGAAAATGTGATAAGGGAGAATGTGGTGTGTCTAGTAGGAAACAAGGATCACCCTAACGCATGTCTAAGCTTCATGATCTATTGTCTTGTGACCGAGACCCGCTTCAACATTGCCTACTACATGATCAAGAGAATGGCAAGTGTAAGAAGCATGGACAAGATGGTGCTTCCATATGCAATGCTTCTAACCCGTCTTGCAAAATTCATCTTTGCATTAGACCCCTCTCCACAATCCTTGGATCATGGCTTTTGCAATAAGGTTATGGTACCATTAACCGAGGGTAGAACAACAAGGTTTATGGTGGAAGGCAAGAGGCCACACCCACCCACGGATTCCTCGGACGAAAGGGAAAGGCAAAGAGAAGGTGGAGGTGAAGGGAGTAGTAGCAACCCACTTGATAATATCGATCTTGACCCCTTGGACTACATTAACCAATTGCCAAACATCCCTAATGAATCACCCGAATGGCAACAAACCAAGGGAATCTTCAAATGCTTCGCCAATTTCTTGAGGAAGAAGAAGTGAAGATAGTTCGATAAAGAGTGGAGGACGGGTGAAGAAGTGAAGGAGGAAAAGAAAGGTAAGACCTTAGGAATCTAGTGTATGATAAACAATCTCAAACAATGGTTTGTAAACACTTTAAACTATACTTATAGTATGTAGGTATTGCCATACATTGGCACTAAACATCCTAACTTGGGTGTTTGGAAAATGAGATTTTACGACCTCTTGGAGTGGTCGTCGTCACTCATTTTAGGAATTTTAGTTCTTCCTACTTTGATTATTAATTATATTAGTTGTGTTCTTGCATTTAGTTCCCATAGAAACAACTAGGAGAAGCATTTACTAAGGAGTGCAAAATTGCACATTTGCTGAAAGCCTTCTGATCTGCAGTAGGCGGATCCTAGCATTTGTACTAGACGGATCCCTCTCAGAAGGGAACCGTGGGATCCGTGGTATCTGATATACAATACAGATTTAGGTACTTCAAAATATTCTACTAGATCACCTCAAACAAGTCAAACACAAGATACTAGAGACAACTAAGTCTTTCTCTTATAGTTGAAAACTTCACTCTCATTCATGGCTTATCTTGGATACATCTTTGAAATATCCTTGATTTTTCAACTAGTCAAAACTCACCATATTTCCGCTCCAACACTCACACATTATCTATCACGATTGATAGCACTTAGTTAGATATATTTTTCAATTTTAGCAAATTGATCTCAATCATTTTTTAATCAAAATTAGGGTCAAAAATTAGCTTTTCATTTCTTCTTATTTTTAAGGATTTTAGTAAAAACCTATTAGGACATCATCTGACTTCTAGGACTTATTATCACCATTACTCCTCATCGAATTAAATGGAATCATTATCAAACATATAGTTAGATTACCCAAAGTCAAATTTTCTTGGCCAAAACCGTCAGTAAGCACCATTACTTGTTATGGTTAAGGATTTGAAATATCCAACAACCAAAAACCTCAAAATTAAGTCAAACCCTCGAAATCCATTAATAACAAACCTTACAAAAGCTTAATAATTTCACCTAGACCTTGTCTGATAGCCGGATCCCTGGTCTTTAACCAGGCGGATCCCTACTGAGAGGGATCCGCGGGATCCGTAGATGCAGAGAGCATAAACCAGCTTCTATATTCAAACTCATGTCACCCTTTGGTTCTCTAACCACTCTTAGCATACATTAATTATTCTCCTAGAGCTGATCAAAACCTCAAGAGCATGCTTAGTCTTCTAAGTGGTCAAGAATTTAATTCCCAAATTCAAATTATCCTTTATAAACCAAACAACCTTAGGGTTAAAATCATCACTCTCAATCACATCCCTAAAATCAACAACTAAAGAAGTTCTTGCTTGTATCATCATCATGACTAAGGCTCCTAGTGCTAACTCATCCACTCAAAGACCACCCAAGAAAATTGCTAAAATCACACATGAAGTTTCCTCAACCGGATCTTCTTCGGGTAAGCCCACCAAAACTAGGATCTCTCCCACACTAAGAAAACCAATCAAACTAATTCACAAGAAGAGTGCTTCCACGAGGACTTCATCACATAATTCTACAAAACCCACCACACAATCATTTGAAAATCCTCAAACCACTTCACTTGAACCTCCACTTCAAGAAACTCAAAACCATGACAAAGAGTGCGATCATTGCAAACATGTGGAAAGAATGAAACATGAACTAGATGTATTAATACATGACCTACAAGCTCAAACTGAGAATAGTTAGGAAACCTTCCTCATCCTTAATCTTCAATAAGCTTTTAGTCGAATCTTAAGTTTGGATTAACTTATTAGCATTAATAGCATCTATTTGGCTAGTTCATTCTCTTAGTTTTTAGAGATTTGGTTGTGTATCTCTTTGTTTTATTGAATGAATACTTTTATGCCATGATTATTATGTGTATTGTGCCTGTTATATTGTACTTTTATCTCATTCCCTCAAGTTGCACTCCTTGACATTTCTTCACTGCTGAAGAAACTGTAACAGATAGCCGGATCCCTTCCAGACAACTAGACGGATCCCTCCTTGAAGGGAACCGTGGGATCCGTGGTACAAAAGCACAGATTTCTACTAACTTGAGTCTATTTTGCAGGAAATTATGCACTATACTCTTGTTTTTCTAACCTTTGTTTTGTAGTTATTCAAAATACACATGAAGATATTGACACCATAAAGCTAGGGGGAGCTTTGTGTCAAACGACATTGCAAAATCATTTGCAAACTTAATCCAAATTTGGGTTACACTTCATGATACCCCATTGCAACTTTGCAATATTCGAGGGGGAGCACGTTTTCGTCACTTAGACGAACCATTTGCAAACTTAATTGCAAACACAAGTAGCTTATTTTACATTATGTCCTTGACGCCCTTTTTCAAAGGGATGGACTCGTCAAGGGGGAGTTAAGACAATTACCATTCCCGTCACTTGCTCTCGTTACATCTTTTATAATTTTTCTTATAAAAATTGTGTTAGTTTCTTTTAACACTTTTTGTTTCGACAAAAAGGGGGAGAAGAAAGTAAAAACTACAAATTCAAACGTTTACGAATTTTAGCTTTTCCTTAAAATAATTTTATGTTTTGTCATCAACAAAAAGGGGGAGATTGTTAATACAAATAAGTCGTAAAAACGTTTATTTATATTTTACGATCTTCTAATGTTTTGTCGATAACAAAAGTAAAATCATATTAACGAAGCAAATAGAATACGTAAATGGTTTGAACTAATAGTTTTCTAACATATTCACATTTTCACATAAAACACTAAAACAAGTATAAGTGATTTTATGATCTAGATATATATATGTACAACAACTAGTGTTTACATATTGGGTTAACAAGTATAAATGATTCTATGATTTAGATATGTACAACAACTAGTGTTTACATATTGAGTTAGCATATACTTAAACTAAGTATACTAAAATGAGTAAAAGCATGTAAATACTAAAATAAGGTAAAAACATGTAAATACTAAAATGGGTAGAAACTAGCAAATGATATTGAACCATAACCCATGGTTTTATATATACCACTTATCTAAGTTCATTGTATCTTGAAAGAAAACCATGGATCAACCCATAACCCATGACCCATGACCCATAACCAAAAATACCCATGGGCAAAGAGGAGCGTTCCACGGATCCCTAGCTTTGTGCTAGCCGGATCCCCAACGCACTTTTGATATACCTAATTTGTACCTTCTGTATTCCCCAACGCACCATATTCTGTATTAATTGTTCATTACTCAGTACCCTTATATGACTCACTCTACTACCATGCTATATTCCATTGCACTGATCTGTCATACTCTTATTCCGTTACTTCAGACTACCATCCATTCACGTACCGGGTTATTATACGATTATTGAATTTGATTATGCTAATACATGTTTTATGTGACTACCGTATACCCTGCTACGATATGATTAATATGTGATTATATGATTCATCTTTTGACATATGACTATATGTTATCTTACTATTATGTGGCCCTTTGATTTTGTCCGGTGACCATGCTAGTGCGTAATTGAATGTTTTGTCTGTTATCATGTATACTTCGTTCAGTTATTCTCGTGGACTATGACTATCCGTTAGTATCCTTATCTACCTATTGTTGACCTGCCATGGTTACATTTCTGTTTATGTTACTGTTTGATTGGGTATATGGTTCAACTTATGTTGTATGGCCTGTTAACTTGTTTAGCTGCCTGCTATGTCCTTAATTCATTCAATTATATTGTTCGTACTGTATTCCTACTTGTTACGTGTGGCTACCATGTTTTGACTGCTGTTGGTACTTCCGTTGTTATGATACTGTATATGTTATTAACTGTGGGTTATTTGACTTGTTTGATGGCCATGCTCATTTACTAATTAATTGCTTCCGCTTGCTTTTAGATTTCTGTTTGACTTGTACGTATTCTGATTTCCTGAATTTATTGTATGCTATATATATGTTGTATGGGTACGACGTCTGATATGCTTGTTTATGTTTCGATACTTGTATGCCTGGTTTGTATGTGCTTATATATATGTCATCAATGCTTTGCTTTGCTTCGTTCTCCTTGTTATCTGTTCCTTCTGGATATCTATATAATTTTATTCTGCAGGTCTTCATTGACTCATTGTTTCCATTTCGCTGCGACCTTGTTATCAGTTTTCTTTGTTCATTTCGTGTTTCTTATTTTGTTTAGCTTTCGTTTTGTTATATCGGTTCACTGGGCTTTTTAAGCTCAACCGCATTTCTTTTCCTGCGGCAGGTTTTAGGTTGGAAGATGAGCTTTGATCGGTTGAGAGTTGGATTATCTGATTGGACTGACCCTAGTTACCTTTTTATCTTTGGGACTTTTTTTGAAGAGCCATTGTTTTGATTTTTCATTTTATTTAGACATTTTGGGTTTTGTATTTCCTTTGTAAGTTATTCGTTTATATAACTTGGTAAATTATATTATAAGGCTTCTGCCATAAAAATTTTATTTGTATGTTTTGATATGACACCAGAATGTGACACTTCTACCCTTGTCGGGTTGGGGTGTTACAATTATGGTATCAGAGCAAAGGTTTCATCTTGTTGACCTTAGGATTGACCTGTGAGGACTGGGTAGACATTAGGCTTCCGTCTGTTCTAATCTCTTTTGATTCCTTTTGATTGTCGTTCAGATTTGACTTCGATATTCTTTGTCTTCGCTGGTTTGACCTCCTTCTTTTCACATTTGATTTTTGTTTGTTTTATCTTCGCGCATTCGTTGTCGACCGTTTAAATGGAGACTACTCGTGGAGTCGAAGGTGATGGTGCCGACCCTGCGTTGTTGTAGCAGTTTCTGAACTGGAGAGGTTCGTGAAGCAGAAGACGCAACCGATCGTGATGCTGCTGGAGACGTCAGGATGCTGCGGAAGGGAGCTGGACGGATCAACCAAAGGTGCAAATGTGGAGACAAGGTTCAACTGGTGGCTGAGAAGGTTCATCTACTTCATATGATTGGGCGCGACTTGTGTCACTTCGATTTGTTGTCATGCATTTTGAGGGTTTGATATTTTGCTATATGATTTTGATCGGTATTACTTTTCTTTGATTTGTTCAGAACTCGGTTTGAATCGTGAAGTTTTATCGTTTAGCATTTTGGTAATATCTCAGCTTTTCTTTTGGATCGTCAGTAATGAGTCATGAGGAACCGTTTCGAGCAGGTTGGTGGCCTTCTTTCTTTTGTGTTATGGTAAGTTGGATTGATGTATTATATGCTGCATATGTATGAATCTGGTCTGTTTTGGTATGTTACTTGCTACCTGTATGTGTATCTGTTTTGTGGTGATATTTGGTTATGTGGTTTGTCATGACCTGAGACAGAATATGATGACAATAAGAACTTGTTATGCAATGTAAGTATTATGACGCCTGATCAACGTAATAATACCGAGATCATATAATTTGAACTTATTGGAATCATACGACGTCTTGGGAAATGCCTGGGGTTGGTACGTGAATGGACTAGGGCTTATATCCGTCATTTGTCACCCCTCATGTTCGTTTGGAATTCTATACCTCCTTGCGAGATTCTCACCGACATCTGTTACGTATAAGTTTGTACGCTTTGGACCCGAAATTGTTTCGATTATGCGAACCTATGGATTGCTACGTCTGCCTTAAACTTGTACGTCTCTATGTACCCCTGTGACTTCAATTTTCGAGGATGAAAATTTTCTGTTAGAGGGGAAGAGTTGTAAAAGCCTAAATTTATAAATGTATGAAAAGACCTTTTTGCCCCTCAAGCTAAATAACAATGAAGAACTCGTAAAACACGTTAACTTCGTTAAATACGTTTAACACTGGTCTCATAAATAAATTACGCCAACTATGATAAATATATTTTATTTATGACTACAAGTAAATGTTACAAATTTAAATGATTTCTAAGCATCAAGTTATATTATGGCATGTACAATTTAACTTAAACCATAAAGAGGTCCAAATACATTAACCTTTGACAAAATGATAAATATGAAAATTAATCAAATCTTCTCCTTTTTGTTCGGCCCTTAATCCACGCCAATCATCCCCCATAATCTCTTTTATTTCCAAGTATTCTCTCAATTACTGATTATTATTATCACTTTCAAAATAAATCACAAAGAAAACCTAGTTCTCCTCTACACAAAAAATAAGTGACGGCATAAATCCTTACCTCCATTTTCATCCGAAAATTCTAAGCAAGAAAGGGTGGTAATCCTGTGACATTGATTCAAAGGAGTCGTGATCGTGGGTGGTTCG
This sequence comes from Chrysanthemum seticuspe, assembly GCA_019973895.1. Classification (NCBI taxonomy): domain Eukaryota; kingdom Viridiplantae; phylum Streptophyta; class Magnoliopsida; order Asterales; family Asteraceae; genus Chrysanthemum; species Chrysanthemum seticuspe. The sequence goes on from BPTQ01000005.1 coordinate 228,597,330, forward strand.
TATAGGAAGCTTGTGCGTGGGTTTAAATTCTGTCAAGGGTGCTTGCTGCTTGCTGTCGTGGGTATTAGGGCACACAAAGGGTACCCTGGGTTGTCGTTTTAGCCATTGTTCTCTTCTTCCTTACACGCTACAAAGGTATCACTATCATGCCTCGTTTTCCCTACTCGTTTCTGAATTCTGGTCGTAGGTCTTGAGACCTCCACACGCATGCTTTGTGCTCATTAAATCATATTATAACTAAGCGTTAAACCTAAGTCGTGTATACCTAATGATGTGCTACATAAAATCATGAAACCAAAACCCATGTGTGTCGACTAGAAATGCTCTACATGAATTGGTATAAAATCTGTTTTGAACTCTAAAATATGTCCCATTTTAATGCTAAGTTTAAGCTATGGAAAACCTAGTATTAATCTCATAAAAGTCATGACTTAAAACCTCTAAGTATATGTCGAATAAGTATATAAAAGCTGGTCCTTGTATCTGTTTGAAAAGACCCCTCGACATGCTTTTGTTTTGGTCATTAACATGAGTAAATGGAACATGAAATCATGTGTATTAGATTGGTATAGATGTATATCGAATGGGACATGTCTAGGGCTTGTTTTTATGAGTATAAGAGGCGCATAAATTCTGTTTTGGGGAGGGTTTTGTCTCGGCATCAAAAGGCTTACAAGAAGGGTTATGTAAACTTGTATTAATCATGCTTAAAGGGTAAATAACATATATGGTAAACGTAATATTGACCTAGTGTTCGCTGGTTGATTAATTTGTTATCATATGGTGTTTTAGGTTATGAATGTCTCGACTAAAATGAATAACCACATAAGACCATCTAATCTTGTACTAGTCGTGTTAAAACGATTATAACGTGAATTGAATGCATGTTTTTAAAGACAAGACTTGTTATACATGTACATATACGAATTATGTAGAATTCAATGTTAGATTAATAACTATTGAAACTAAAGGGTTGATTTGTAAATATAATGACTAAAAGGGGGGCTAAATTAGTAAAATGATATATTTACACTTAAGACCCTACACTTTGTAATAATTACACTTTAAACCGTAAACTTGTAAAACTTGACATACCCTTAAAGGATGATAACACTTGTTTTCACTATTTTAACCTAATTTGACTTTGATTATATCATTTATGACTAAATCTACTAATTACGGAAACCTGCTATTTTTGGAAAGTTGCTTAATATGGAAACCTGCCTAAAATAGAAAGTTACCTAAAATAGAAAGTTACTAAAAGTGAGAACCTACTAAAAATGGAAAGCCGTCTAAAATGAGTAATCCGACTTTAATAAGCGCTATCAAATTCATATAGGTTCCGGACGGCGGGATTGATTCATCGTGTGACCTTACTTTCCTATTTTGCTTGCGTCGAATGAGGTACATATATTTTATTCCTTTTCAGTAGGGATTTCTCATGACTTTTTGATCCTTGACTTTATTTCACTTATGATACCCCTTGCTATGATTCCCTTTACTGTGATCCTTTGGTATGATTCTGTTCGCTATGATATTCGTTTGTTATGATTATGAACCTTCTGATTATGAACCTTCTGATTATGAACCTTCTGATTATGAACCTTTGATTATGAACCTCTGATTATGAACCTATGTTATGGAACTCTAATATGAACCTTTGACATGAACCCTTATGTTATGACTATGCTTTGACCCTTCAGTTTGATACCCGAGCCAAATATGTTTTCCTAGTCATGGAGGTACCATGACCATGTCATTGATGCACCAATGGCATGACTCCAGTGTGTACGAGAGATGTTACACACCGTCCCCTTTATGTTATCTGATTATGAGCTCGAGATATATGTTTGGCCACTATGTTTCTGCGGGGGCGTATGGATGCATCCTAGATTTGTTCTGTATCTGATATGTTATGATATGATATGATTTGTATGGTGAATGATGTCTTGTGCAATATGCGTCTTCACAGTCTGGGAGCTAGCTACTCCATTGGTTACTTGAGGTCTCCCCTCCTATTATATATGGTATTCTGAGGTCACCCCTCCGAATACAATGGTTACTTATGATATGATATGATATGATATGTTTCTGGGCTCGTGGTAGATTTCTGACAACCCTTACACTTTTGATATACCTAATTTATACCTTCTGTATTCCCCAACGCACGATATTCTGAATTAATTGTTCATTACTCAGTATACTTATATACTCACTCTACTACCATGCTATATTCCATTGCACTGATCTGTCATACTCTTATTCCGTTACTTCAGACTACCATCAATTCACGTACCGGGTTATTATACGATTATTGAATTTGATTATGCTAATACATGTTTTATGTGACTACCGTATACCCTGCTACGACATGATTAATATGTGATTATATGATTCACCTTTTGTTATCTGACTATATGTTATCTTACTGTTATGTGACCCTTTGACTTTCTCGGGTGACCATGCTAGTGCGTAATCGATTGTTTTGTCTATTATCATATATACTTCGTTCAGTTAATCTTGTGGACTATGACTATCCGTTAGTATCCTTATCTGCCTATTGTTGACCTGCCATGGTTACATTTCTGTTTATGTTACTGTTTGATTGGGTATATGGTTCAACTTATGTTGTATGGCCTGTTAACTTGTTTAGTTGCCTGCTATGTCCTTAATTCATTCAATTATAATGTTCGTACTGTATTCCTACTTGTTACGTGTGGCTACCATGTTTTGACTGCTGTTGGTACTTCCGTTGTAATGATACTGGTTATGTTATTAACTGTGGGTTATTTGACTTGTGTGATTGCCATCCTCATTTACTAGTTAATTGCTTCCACTTGCTTTCAGATTTCTGTTTGACTTGTACGTATTCTGATTTCCTGAATTTATTGTATGCTATATATATGTTGTGTGGATACGACGTCTGCTATGCTTGTTTATGTTTAGGTACTTGTATGCCTGGTTTGTATGTGCTTATATATATGTCATCAATGCTTTGCTTTGCTTCGTTCTCCTTGTTATCTGTTCCTTCTGGATATCTGTATAATTGTATTCTGCAGGTTCTTCATTGAATCATTGTTTCCATTTCGCTGCGACCTTGTTATCAGTTTTCTTTGTTCATTTCGTGTTTCTTATTTTGTTTAGCTTCCGTTTTATTATATCTGTTCACTGGGCTTTTTAAGCTCAGCCGTATTTCTTTTCCTGCGGCAGGTTTTAGGTTGGAAGATGGGCTTTGATGGGCTGAGAGTTGGATTATCTGAGTGGACTGACCCTAGTTACCTTTTTATCTTTGGGACTTATTTTGAAGAGCCATTGTTTTGATTTTTCATTTTATTTAGACATTTTGGGTTTTGTATTTCCTTTGTAAGTCATTCGTTTATATAACTTGATAAATTATATTATAAGGCTTCCGCCATAAAAATTTTATTTATATGTTCTGATATGACACCAGAATGTGACACTTCTACCCTTGTCGGGTTGGGGTGTTACAAATTGCCCTGGTTGGGAATGGGGCCGATGTTGCTGTTTCATTGACATCAGTTCTGAAAGTTAATGAGCTGTTTAGTAATTTTATCTATGTTTTTTTTTCTTGGCAAACTAGTGGCATATCCGGTTGTTGAAAAATATGCTAAGAATACTTGGAGTAAATACGACCTGGTTAGAACAATGATGAATTCGAAAGGATTTTTCTTCTTCAAGTTTAGTTCTAAGGACGAAATGGATGCTATGTTGGAACATGCTCCATGGTTAGTTTTTAATGTACCATTAATTATGAAGAAGTGGTCTCCGTATGCTAATTTTTACTGAATGAGGATATGTGTAATGTCCTGGTGTTGATTAAATTCCTTGATGATCCTATTACTGCATTCACGAGGATGGGCTGAGTGCTATTGCAACTAAACTTGGTACCCCCACTGATGTTAGATTCTTATACTTTAGTTATGTGCACAGAGTAATGTGATAGGTCAAGTTATGCAAGAGCTATGATTGAATTACGTGTTGATGCGCAGTTGAAAGACTCTTTTGTGGTGGCAGCTCCTAAAATTGAGGGTGGTGGGTATACTATGTACATTGTCCATATTGAGTATGAGTGGAAACCGCCAAGATGTTCTAGTTGCAAGGTTTTTGGCCATGTTTTGGATGAATGTCCAAATAAAACCATCCCAGTCACTACGAAGAACATCAAGACCACAAGACAAAATGTCCGTGGAGTCTAAATTTATTCAAATTCTCAACTGGTTTATAGACCAAAGAAGACTATTACGACACAAAAGAAAACAAAGGTAACGAATGCTACTAATGATGCTTATGTTCCAACTACATTGAATTCTTTTGAATTTTTAAGCAACACGGTGCATGTGGATGAAGAAAGGGGTACTAGAACCCCTAGTACACAAGAAGCGAGTCAAGTGGAGGATTCTGGGCGAAAGGATAAACATACGGATGTACCTAGTAGTAGTGCGTGTAATCAGCCTACTATTGAAAAGGATGACATTTTGAATTCAGCAAATATACCTAGTACTTCGGGTGTGGCATCTAAAAAGGTTAACGAGGTGGTTTCTGAGGAAAATAGTGAAACTAAAGTGGAGGAGGTGCATAATGAAACTACGAAATTTATGACATCTAAATTTTCCAAGGTTAATAAAGGGATCAGTGCTGGAACTATAGTTGAAAATTCTAGCTTGTACAAACAATAGAAAGAGAGTTATGAAGTGGACCCATATGATGATATTGATTTCGATACTCTTGGCCTTACCGAAGACCAACTGGAATTTGCTAACGCTTTTGATATAAATCTTCATGGTCAAATTAGATAGTCGTTTATAGTAGGTGTTCATAAGTTTGTTTTTTCATTCTTATGATATGTATAGTTTGAAGCACAAATGGTGCGTTTGTTTTCCCACATATGTGACGGATTGAGATGTGAAATTCACCCACATCCTTTGTACTTAATTATTTTTTTGAGTAATAAATTTACCGGGGTTAAAACCCTTACTCAAAAAAGTATTTTACTCGCGCGTTGCAAAGGAGTTCACATAGGTTACTTTCGACAAACTGATTGTTTCATGTTTTTAGTTTGTCAAAATCGTTTGATAATTACAAGTCTTTAAAGAATATACGCTAAGATCATACATTTTTTAAAGTCGATAACAAATTAGCGAAGATTTTTTATATCAAGTATCGTATTCTTCTTAGCTAGTCATTTCATAAGTTTTTTTTTTTGTCAGGGGTGTTCATCAGTTCGGTTCTTGGGTTTGTGGGTTATATAGTTCGAGTCTATCGGTTTGAAAAGTTTGTAAAGTTAAAACCAAAATCAAATCAAACCAATTATATAACGGATAAAACCAAACCATACATCAAATTAGAATTCGGTTTAGTTTCTGTTAAAACCAAGAAAACCAAGTTCAAATAAACATAAAAATATAATCAAGAAATCATAAATAAAAACCTAAAATTTTAGATAAAATAACAAATCAAAATATCTGATAAAGTGCTCAAGTAAATAAACAAAACAGGAGTTTAAGAAACCAAAAGGTTTCACAACTTAAAGAAAGTAAATCAATGCGAAATAAAATAAAGTTTTCTTCAACAAAACTCTTAAAAAGTCTTATTAGCTTAAATATTATATTTTCAAGCATACAAACCTACTTGAATATCAGAATTATTATATAGGATGATAAAACATAAACTATGTGTTAATACAAATAAGCCGTAAAAAAGTTTATTTATATTTTACGATATTCTAATGTTTTGTCGATAACAAACGTAAAATCATTTTAACGAAACAAATAAAGTACGTAAATAGTTTGAGTTAATAGTTTCCTAACACACTTACACTTTCACATAAAACACTATAACAAGTTTAAGTGATTTTATGATTTAGATATATATGTACAACAACTAATGTTTACATATTGGGTTAGCACATACTTAAACTAAGTATACTAAAATGGGTAAAAACTAGCAAATGGTATTGACCCATAACCCATGGTTTTATATATACCACTTAACCAAGTTCATTGTATCTAGAAAGAAAACCATGGATCAACCCATAACCCATGACCCATGACCCATAACCAAAAATACCCATGGGCAAAGAGGAGCGTTCCACGGATCCCTAGCTTTGTGCTAGCCGGATCCCAAGTGGAAGGGATCCGTGGGATCCGTGGGATCCGGGGAACAGTAGAGATTTTTCTCTATAAATAGAGAGCCATTTCTTCCTTTCTAGGTATTACTTTACACACATACTTTCCCCAAGTATTCTAACCCTCTAACCTCATATCCAAGTGATCTATGTAGTTTGTCTTTTGTTTTTGTGTGATCTTCTAGGTTCCTCTTTAAGGAGAGATCACCACTTCTTGAAGACGTGCAAGCTCAAGTCCATGAGTTTCCATGCTTCGTCATCATCAAGACAACTAAGGTTCTCTTGTTGATAGTTCTTCCTTTCTCCATAGATGTTGGGATGAAGGCATTAGTGAAGAATGCCGAAAGTGTCAAGATGAAAGCATTAGTGAAAGATGTTCACCATCCGTGTCTAAGCATTATTGAAGAATGCTAAAGGTGTCAAAACGAAGGCATTAGTGAAGGGTGCCAAGCGTTGTGTCAAAGGCATTAGTGAAGGATGCCGAAGAATCAAATCAAGTAGCATTTGGGAAGAATGCCTAGGTCGTATAATCGATGAGGTGCATCGTTATACATATAAGTATTTGTTTATTTACAAGGATGGTGATATCCTTGATGATGTTGTAACAAGGAGTAGATCTCCTTGAGATTAGGTGTTGTGTCGTGAAGGGTAGTAGTTCCTCCATAGTAATGGAACTAGGTGCTTAGCCTAGTACCTAATAAAGGGTAGGCGACGTTGTGATAGGATTAGTTCTCCTTGGTGTGAAAGAACTCGGTGGTTAGCCTAGCACCGTATAAAGGGTAGGCGACGTTGTGTTAGGTGTAGTTCGCCTTGGTGTGAAAGAACTCGGTATTTAGCTTTGTACCGGAAAAAGGTTAAGCGACGTTGTGAAGGCTTCTCCGCCATAAGGAGTTGGTGTAGTGCTTACGAACTCTCGAGTAGGTGACTCGGGGAGTGGAGTTGGGCAAGGAAGGGGTCCTTGTAGCCGAACCACTATAAATAACTTGTGTCGTGGTGATGTGCTTCTTACTCTTTGTCTTTCATTACACGCTTATATATATCTATCTATCAACGTCCAACATAAACAACCGAATAGATTGACATAAGTCGATCTAAATTTATAAAAGGAAGTTATAAATTGGTAAAACTATTCAACCCCCCCCCCCCTTCTAGTTTTCTACAATTGGCATCAGAGCTTCGTTACCAAGTTTCTTAGAGTATGTTGTACTTTAAAAACTTGATACGATCCATGTATGTTTGAAAACTACAAAGAAGGATTATTTTTGTCATATTTTTAAAATCAGTATATTGTTTATTGTTGGACAATGATAGAATGCTCTAGTATTTTTTTTCTCTTAAAGCATTATCCATAATTGGATTTGGATGTACCAAGAAAATCATAAAGAACTTATCTAAATATTTCTTTTCGCAAAAAGAATGTTTAAGTATTCTTACAACACAAATCTGGAGATTCTAAGAAGATCACATAACATCTAAATACTTTTTTTCTTAAAAAGAATATTTGGCAAAGGTATGATCTTTAATTACATATCTTATTGTTATTATTTAAATCTTAGTTGCATGATTTATTAATTGTTCTAGTAGTTATTCATATTATAGTCATCATCAAATTAGTTTTCTCCGAATTATTTGTATAGACTTCATTATCAACTCATAATAATGATATCTTGCTTATTCGATAACTTCAATCATTATTCATCACAAAGGATTTATTGACACTTCATCTATGTCAATAAACTTCCATGTGAAACTTCTTATATTATGATAAAATAGGATTTTATTATAATGTTTGAAAAAGCTTCTCAAGAATTAAATCCAATTCTTAGGAAAGGGAACCTCATTCAAAAGGAATAGCATTAAATCATCAAAACCTCAAACCACAAGTTTTAGAACCTTAACACCAAAACACTAGGCATCTTAGAACTCCCAAACCAAAGTTATCAAGGAATTTTTGAGCTGACTTTTTGCTGACATGCCGGATCCCTAAGTTTATACTAGCCGGATCCCAAATGAGAGGGATCCGTGGGATCCGTGCAACAGAAGACAGTATAAGCTAAAAAATGATCACTGTGGATGTTCCACCATCACACTCACTTCAAAGACTCACGAACAAAGACTCAGGTACTGTTCATAGGAGCAAATTGATCATTCTTCTCAAGCCTAACAATCACTTGTGTAAGTATGATCTTCACTACATTGTTAATCTAATTCCTTGATTCTTAGAATTACAATTCCTTCATCTTTAAGAGTTGGGTTCAAATGGGTTTATCATAATTTGTCACCACATTGTTTTCTAAGATAATCTAAATAAAAGAATTAACATTGTTAATACAAATTAAACACATTTCTTGAACTCAACAAAGATGATGAGAGCAAAATTGTGATCAAACCCTCTAGGTCACTATTCATCATTAACACCACATTGTGGTTGTATTGTTTAGGAACATCATGCCCAGCAACAAGCAACAAGATTACCAAGACACCACTCACTACATTCCCATGTACCATAGGAAAAATGAATTAAGTCCGGAAGATAGGAAAGCCTTTAAGTTGCTTGAAAGGAGACTCTTTCATGAAGGTAGAGTTGTTGATCCATCATTCCTTGCAAATACCGACATGAGGGAAGTATTTGGAACTATTGGGTTTGATTGTTTATTGGATATAAACGAGCAAATTTTCCCGATCTTTGTGCTTGAGTTCTACAAGACTATGGGTATAATTAGAAATGATGATGGGTCCATTTCAATTGAATTCACTATAAATGGACATGAGTTCACCCTTTCACTTTAGGAGTTTGGAAGAATAATAGGGGTGCCACATGATGGTGTTTGCATGTATTCTAATGAGTGGTCGTTGGAGGAATTACACTCTATGGTTGATCATCACGACATTTATCACACAATAATTCCGGAAGCAACCACGGTAAGGGACACCGTGTTTATGCCAAGAGCATCCCCATCAAGGGTGACTAGAAAGTCGAAAGTGATCTATAGGGATCCTTTCCAAATGGAGCTTTCGGAGATGTATGCATTGTATAGAAATCGGGAAGTTGTAATAAGGGAGAATTTGGTGTGTTTAGTAGGAAACAAGGATCACCCTAACGCATGTCTAAGCTTCATGATCTATTCTCTTGTGACCGAGACCCGGTTCAACATTGCCTACTACATGATCAAGAGAATGGCAAGTGTGAGAAGCATGGACAAGTTGGTGCTTCCATATGCAATGCTTCTAACCCGGCTTGCCAAATTCATCTTTGCATTAGACCCTTCTCCACAATCCTTGTATCATAGCTTTTGCAATAAGGTTATGGTACCATTAACCGAGGGTAGAACAACAAGGTTTATGGTGGAAGGCAAGAGGCCACACCCACCCACGGATTCCTCGGACAAAAGGGAAAGGCAAGGAGAAGGTGAAGGTGAAGGGAGTAGTAGCAACCCATTTGAAAATATCGATCTTGAACCCTTGGACTACATTAACCATATGCCAAACATCCCTAATGAATCACCCGAATGGCAACAAACCAAGGGAATCTTCAAATGCTTCGCCAATTTCTTAAGGAAGAAGAAGTGAAGATAGTTTGATAAAAAAGGTGGAGGACGGGTGAAGAAGTGAAGGAGGAGAAGAAAGGTAAGCTCTTAGGACTCTAATGTATGATGAACAATTTCAAACAATGGTTTGTAAACACTTTAAACTATGCTCGTAGTATGTAGGTAATGCCATATATTGGCACTAAAACAATCCTAACTTAGGTGTTTAGAAAATGAGATTTTACGACCCCTTGAGTGGTCGTCGTCACTCTTTCTAGGAATTCTAGTTCTTCCTACTTTGATATACACTATATTAGTTGTGTTATTGCATTTAGTCACCATAGAAACAACTAGGAAAAGCATTTACTATAAAGTGCAAAGTTGCACATTTCCTGAAAGCTCTCTGATCTGTAGTTGGCGGATCCCAGATTTTGAACTAGCCGGATCCCTCCCATAAGGGAACCGCGGGATCCGTGGTATCTGATATGCAATACAGATTTAGGTACATCAAAATAGTCTACTAGATCACCTCAAACAAGTCAAACATAAGATACTAGAGCCAACTAAGTGTTTCTCAAATAATTGAAAACTTTACACTCATCCATGGCTTATCTAGGATATATTCTCGAAATATTTTTTATTTATCAACTATCCAAAACTCACCATAATTTCGCTCCAACACTTACACATTATCTATCACGTTTGATAGCACTTACCTAGGTCTACCTTTCAATTTTAGCAAATTGATCTCAATCAGTTTTGACTCGATATTAGGCTCAAAAATTAGTTTTTCATTTCTTTGTAATTTTTAAGATTTTAGTAAATCCCTCTTAGGACACCATCTGACTTCTAGGACTTGTTATCACCATTTCTTCACATCAAGTTAAATGAAATCCTTATCAAAAATATGGTTAGACTACCCAAGGTCAATTTTCTTGGCCAAAACCTTCATTAAGCACCATTACTTGATATGGTTAAGGATTTAAGATATCCAACAGCTAGGGACTTCAAAATTAAGTCAAAACCTCGAAATCCATTAATAATAAACCTTACAAAAGCATAATGATTTCACCTAAACCCTGTCTGATAGCCGGATCCCTGGTCTTTAACCAGGCGGATCCCTTCTGAGAGGGATCCGCGGGATCCGTAGATGCAGAAAGCATAAATCAGCTTCCATATTCAAATTCAAGTCACCTTTTAGTTCTCTAACCACTTTTAGCATTCATTAATTATCCTCCTAGAGCTGATCAAAACCCCAAGAGCATGCTTAGTCCTCTAAGTGGCCAAGAATTTAATTTCCTAATTCAAATTATCCTTTATAAACCAAACAACCTTAGGATTTAGTCACTACTCTCAATCACATCTCAAAAATCAGCAACTAAAGAAGTTCTTACTAGCACCATCAGCACTATGACTAAGGCTCTTAGCAACAAATCTTCAACCATAGGATCATCCAAGAGAAAAGGTCAAATGATCCATGAAATCTCATCCACCGAAACATCTCCCATTAGAAATAATGAAGCTAGAGTCTCACCTCATCAAACTCATCCAAAGGCTAAGAGAACCACTAGAATTAGCATCAAACCTTTCGGACTAGAAAAAAGGGTCATCTAGTTCAAAACCAAACATGGCTAGTTCTAGCAAGCCATCAAAACCCTCATTCATTGAGCATGGACTTCACTCCTTGAATGAGCCTCTCCCTCACCCAAACATCTACTCATTAGATCATTCACCACCAAGAACTTCCCATTCACCAACCTTTTCATTGAATAGGGAACCACCAACAACACCAACTAGCCCGTCATGGGAGACAATGAATAACCTTGATCATATGGAAGAAGTTCCATTACCCCCCTCATTTTTAGAACCTCTCCCTACCTCTCAAAATGAAGACCCACAATCACACATAGAGCCTCCTAAAAATATCCATTTCCCTCCGAGTCCAAACCAAGACAATAATTGTTCAAATTGTCTAAAAACTCAAGTACTTGTTCAAGAAGCACGAAATGAGATACATTTCATGTTTAATCATCTTCTTGCAAAGTTGGATAAAATCAACAAGTCCACTCATCCCTAGACTCAAGCACTTTGTAGCATTTTAAGTCTAGTAGCTAGTTAGTATTTAGTGGTACTTGTATGTACTAGTTCATTCTCTTAGTTTTAGAGATTCGTTTGGTTATCTCTTGTTTTTATTGAATGAACACTTATTTGCTATATTTTGTGCGTTGTGCTTTGTATTTCACATATATATTATCCTCACAGTAGCATTGTTTGACACATCTTCATTGCTGAAGAAACTGTCAACAAACAGCCGGATCCCTCCAAAATGCCTAGACGGATCCCTCCAAAAAGGGAACCGTGGGATCCGTGGATCAGAAGCACAAATATCTACTAACTTGAGTTTTACTTGCAGGAAATTATGCATTATACTCTTGTTTTCTAACATTTACTTTGTAGATTTTCAAATTAGCACATGAAGATTTTGACACCATAAAGCTAGGGGGAGCTTTGTGTCAAACGATATTGCAAAAACACTTGCAACATTAATCCATTTTTGGATTATACTTCATGATACCCCATTGCATCTTTGCAATCTTCAAGGGGGAGCACATTTTCGTCACTTAGACGAACCATTTGCAAACTTAATTGCAAACACAATTAGTTCATTTTACGTCATGTCCTTGACGCCCCTTTCAAAGGGATGGACTCGTCAAGGGGGAGTTAAGACGAGTACCATTCCCGTCACTTGCTCTTGTTACATTTTTACATACCTTTTCTTATAAAAATTGTGTTAGTTTCTTTTAACTCTTTTTGTTTCGACAAAAAGGGGGAGAAGAAAGTAAAAACTACAAATTCAAACTTTTACGAATTTTAGATTTTAATTAAAATAATTTTATGTTTTGTCATCAACAAAAAGGGGGAGATTGTTAATACAAATAAGCCATAAAAACGTTTATTTATATTTTACGATCTTCTAATGTTTTGTCGATAACAAACGTAAAATCATTTTAACGAAACAAATAAAGTACGTAAATAGATTGAGTTAATAGTTTCCTAACACACTTACGCTTTCACATAAAACACTATAACAAGTTTAAGTGATTTTATGATTTAGATATATATGTACAACAACTAATGTTTACATATTGGGTTAGCACATACTTAAACTAAGTATACTAAAATGGGTAAATACTAAAATGGGTAAAAACTAGCAAATTGTATTGACCCATAACCCATGGTTTTATATATACCACTTAACCAAGTTCATTGTATCTAGAAAGAAAACCATGGATCAACCCATAACCCATGACCCATGACCCATAACCAAAAATACCCATGGGAAAAGAGGAGCGTTCCACGGATCCCTGGCTTTGTGCTAGCCGGATCCCAAGTGGAAGGGATCCGTGGGATCCGGGGAACAGTAGAGAATTTTCTCTATAAATAGAGAGCCATTTCTTCCTTTCTAGGCATTACTTTACACACATACTTTTCCCAAGTATTCTAACCCTCTAACCTTAAATCCAAGTGATCTATGTAGTTTGTCTTTTGTTTTTGTGTGATCTTCTAGGTTCCTCTTTAAGGAGAGATCACCACTTCTTAAAGACGTGCAAGCTCAAGTCCATGAGTTGCCATGCTTCGTCATCATCAAGACAACTAAGGTTCTCTTGTAGATAGTTCTTCATTTCTCCATAGATGTTGGGTTGAAGGCATTAGTGAAGAATGCCGAAAGTGTCAAGATGAAAGCATTAGTGAAAGATGTTCATCATCCGTGTCTAAGCATTATTGAAGAATGCTAAAGGTGTCAAAACGAAGGCATTAGTGAAGGGTGCCAAGCGTTGTGTCAAAGGCATTAGTGAAGGATGTCGAAGAATCAAATCAAGTAGCATTTGGGAAGAATGCCTAGGTCGTATAATCGATGAGGTGCATCGTTATACATATAAGTATTTGTTTATTTACAAGGATGGTGATATCCTTGATGATGTTGTAACAAGGAGTAGATCTCCTTGAGATTAGGTGTTGTGTCGTGAAGGGTAGTAGTTCCTCCATAGTAATGGAACTAGGTGCTTAGCCTAGTACCTAATAAAGGGTAGGCGACGTTGTGATAGGATTAGTTCTCCTTGGTGTGAAAGAACTCGGTGGTTAGCCTAGCACCGTATAAAGGGTAGGCGACGTTGTGTTAGGTGTAGTTCGCCTTGGTGTGAAAGAACTCGATATTTAGCTTTGTACCGGAAAAAGGTTAAGCGACGTTGTGAAGGCTTCTCCGCCATAAGGAGTTGGTGTAGTGCTTACGAACTCTCGAGTAGGTGACTCGGGGAGTGGAGTAGGGCAAGGAAGGTGTCATTGTAGCTGAACCACTATAAATAACTTTTTTCGTGGTGATGTGCTTCTTACTCTTTGTCTTTCATTACACGCTTATATATCTATCTATCAACGTCCAACATAAACAACCGAATAGATTGACATAAGTCGATCTAAATTTATAAAAGGAAGTTATAAATTGGTAAAACTATTCAAACCCCCTTCTAGTTTTCCACACTATGTATATTTCTATAATTATTTTTATTGTAGATTGATTAGATATTCGGTTTTTTCGGTTCGTTTTGGTTATATTTTTCTCAAACCATAAACTAAACCAAACACCAATTAAATACTTCAGTTTAGTTTCAAACCAAACAATACATCAATTGAAATTTTTGGTTTGGTTTTATTCGATTTCGATCTGGTTTATTTTTGGTTTGTTCGATGTCAAACCAACACTAAACACCCTTAGCCACCAGTTGTATATTATTTCTTTGGAGATCTACCAACATAAATTATAGCCCTATTAAATAGGATAAACTGTAATTTTAATAGGGTTTTTAAAGTTCCAGATATGATAGTAAAAATCTAAAAATAAAGTTAAAAGGCATACTAACTTAAAAGCTACATGTCATAGTCTATAATCATTTTTACTCACTCGAACTCAAAACCTTGAGGTTGCAAGTATTCCACTTTACCATTCTATCGACTTGATTTTTTGTTGCATAGTCATTTGTTTAACACTCTTGTCTTTGGAGACAGAGGCAAGAGTTCGATCCTCACCTCTTGCAAGGCCGAAGGTCTTTTTTTACCTTTAGTAGAACCGGAATCAGCCTCTCTACCTTAGGTAGAGGTAAGGATGTCTACGTCTCAACCTCCCCCATACATCGTGGAAGACGGTATTAGGACTCATAACCCGTGAAACACGGTATCGGGAGTTACTTTACTTTTTTTACTTTAGTCATTTGTTTAAGTCTTCTTTTCAAATTTTAAAAAAAAAGAGGAAAGTATTATTTTTAGAAAAAAAAAAGAAAAAAAAAAGTTAGAAAAAGATAAATTAACTTAGGAAGAAAGAAAAAACAAATGTAATAATATCACTTAAATTAAAACCCAAATAGTTAATAAGATTTTGTCAAATATATTATAGATAGAAATTGAAATACAAATGTGGCAAAGGGACGTACTAACACGTACTTACCTCGTCATATAAATACTCATACATCTTATTTTTTGTTAAAAAAAAGAAAGTGATTAATAAGTGAATGCTTTTCTCTCCCCACTAGTTCCGGTTCTAGTTCTAATGTGGTTGATATAAAAGTTGTACAACACCTGTATCTCCCTCCTCACCTATATATAACTCCATCATCCAATTCTTTTCAAGCCTCAAAAGCTTTCTCTCTCACTAAATTGTATCCATCACAGCAAAAAGCCAGAAACACAACTAAAAAGTACGAAACATTATGGACTTCTTTTTACAATGCAGAAACCCTAATTTCCATTCTTCATCAGTAGTTGCAACAAACAACAAGAGCAGCATTACATTTCATGGAAAAGAAGGGGAGAAGAAGAGGAACAGAAGCAAAAACAAGATCAATGCCAAAGTGAAGCTCTCAACAGACCCACAAAGTGTTGCTGCAAGGGAAAGAAGACACAAAATCAGTGAGAAGTTCAAGATTCTAAGAAGCCTGATCCCAGGTGCTCAGACCAGGAACATGGACACAGTTTCCATGCTAGAAGAGGCTATTCAATATGTCAAGTTCTTAAAATCACAAATTTGGCTTCACCAAACAATGATAAATTTTGATGATTATGATAATGCTAATACACGTTATCATCATCATCAAGATCTTCTCCCATTGTATCAACCTTATGATGATAATCACCACCTCTCCGGCTTGCCTCAGATAGAACATGATATCTTACAACAACTAGGGTTTCCACATGGATCTTACTTTAAGGTTGAAAGTGTGAGTAACATGGAATCTTTTTCTCATGATCATCATCATGTGATTTATCCATGAAATTCTAAATTCTACTATATATAAATATATATTTAGGTACTTGTAGTGCTAAGTTTTCTCATTTGTATGTTCTAAGGGGTGTTTCAAGAATAGCTAGGTCTGTACTATGTATTAGCATGAAATCATGAAACATAACTTGTAAACCTTATGGTATTCTCTTACTTTTTAAATGTAATGATCACCTCTAATATAATTCTGTATAATGGTCGATGTGATATTTAGTAAGTAAAGTTTGTTCGGTAACCTAAACATTAAGTCCTCTCCGTCAACCCATTTATTTGGGTCATCGTCTTGAAAAAGAATGTGTATGATTATCTAAGATAGTTTTGTACAATAATTTTAAAATTATACTAAATAATGTTAAAATGAATCTGGTGTCAGGAAGTTTCAAGTATGGAAAGTTTTGTTTACAAAGAATAAGTGTCAGTGATTTCAAAAGATCAATGCTATGCAATGATTATCACAGATGATTAGACTTATCCAAAAAAGGAACAAGGTTATTGATACCGTGTAAATGATGTAGTTTATACACAACAAAATTCATATAACTTTCAACATATATAGCAAATGGATTAATGTAATTTACACTATTTGGATAGTTGGTTAGCTTTGAATGGCAATAATTTTGTTAGATGACTCTAGAAA
Organism: Chrysanthemum seticuspe; assembly: GCA_019973895.1. Taxonomy (NCBI): domain Eukaryota; kingdom Viridiplantae; phylum Streptophyta; class Magnoliopsida; order Asterales; family Asteraceae; genus Chrysanthemum; species Chrysanthemum seticuspe. Next base: position 228,613,967 of record BPTQ01000005.1, read on the forward strand.
GACACTACAATATATGTGCTTTTACAAGCATTTTGGGTCGTATAACGAAACAGTCAAAACTGGAACCCCATGAGAACCCTAATTCTATTTACGATCGAAGAGTAAGAGAGAGTTTTGATTTTTTTCCACATGTTTCTCAACTCTAGCATGTTAATAAATTCGTATGTATGTTTCTCCATTTTCAAATGCTTAAATCATAAATAATGAATGACATACTATATTATTATGATGACGATATATATTAAATCATAAATAATGAATGGCATACTATATCATGGATATTGATTCACTTCGTTGCCCAGTTTGCTATGAGGATATTGAATCCACCTCCCACCTCTTTGTCAAATGCATTGTTGATGCGGATATTACGTATACAGTTAAAGATAATTATATTGGTGGGGGTTTGAATTGTATTCCTAACAATCTCGACGGCCTCCTTTCCTGGAACGAATTGGCTACGCTCAACACAAAAGAAAAACTTTGCTTCGATATGGTATATATATTTTTTTGTTCAATACTCAATACACATTCTACTAAACCTTGTTCATTCATCTTTGGTTCCAGTTACAAAAATATCTGAAAACAAACAAAACTCCCTTACAAAGGCTTCAAACCTCTTCATGGATTTTATGTCATTATCGAAACAGTGTATGCTCTTATTTTAAACCACCTGGAAAAGATATTCTCATGGAAGACATATCAAGACTATACATATCTTTGGATCACCCACAAAGCAAAAACCTTCGTTTAAATTGGCTCGAATGGATCACGACACCTAGAGTTGCTTGTTCAATTTCATTGTAATTGTTTTTGTTGTATCTTTATCCTAGCAACTTGCTAGTTTTATAATACAAATTGTTGTTCAAAAAAATGAAAAAATAAATAAAAACTATATATTAATTATGATACTACTAATAAAAAATAGATAGGAAAAACATGGTAATTAACCAGAAAATGATTAAACTGATCCTAATCATTTGTGTAACTCGGTTCCCTCATTCTTACACAACAAAAATACACGTACTTGTACATCTTTTAATTAATATTAGTAGAGTACTCACGTGTTGCGACGGCGGGTATTCTGAAATAAAATGTTCCGGTGAACAATGTATTCCATTTACATTTTATGTTTGACAATAAATTTACAGATATCAAGAATTACATGTGACGTATTTCACCTCTTTAACTAATGACAGTGTTTTTTTATACGATTGTGATAATAGATATTTTATTGAGCAATGTTTTTCGTCGTTCAACATATCTATTTGATTTATATAAAGCTAAGTTTTATGGATACGAGTGTTAAAAAATCTATGAAACCGACAAACCGAGCGGACCCGCTCAATCCAAAACCGGAAAAAACGATAATTAAAAAATCGATAAACCCTCTTATCACGGCTCAATTATAGTTTTTATTTTTAAATATCAACGATTACCCGAATCGATCCGTCTTTTATATACATGTAGTTTTAAACAAATTGAGACTGGATTAGAATTATGTGCAGTAGGATATATTATAGAGAAAAATATTTTATAATTTTAGCTTTATTATTTGTATTTCTTAAATTGTACTTTTTGTGTTTGAATTGTTTGTATAATTATGCTTTATTATTTGTATTATCAAAATTTTAGTTTTAAATATTTTAGTGACATTTAATGCAAAAGTGTGTTTAAGTTAGATGTACAATATGTTTGATAATTTGTATTTCTTATGTAAGGGGTGTTTTAATAACTCTATTAATTATTTTTATTTACTAGATTAATTACTCACATAAAACTAAGAAGCTAGCTAGTGTTTTTGTGTTTTAAAATGTTGTAGCCTAAGTTTTTAAAATTGTAAGTCTTAAAAATAAGAAAGATGGTGCTTCCTCTTTTATATTTTTTATAGATAATAAAGGAAAATTTTAATTGAGAAACTTTGTATGGAAAAAGAATATTTTTTATTAGGTAATAATTAAATTAATTTTCTTTTAAAAGATGTTTAATTAAGAAAACCCTAATAATTATTTCCTTATTTGACAAAAAAATCTATACATTCGTTTTTGTACATACTTATGAAAGCAAGAAGGATATTCTTTTCATTTGTAGTTTCAGTGTGTTTTTATTTAGCCTCAAATTTCGTTTAAAATTCATCCGTGAAGAGTTATGACACTGAACCTACTGAAAGCACAAATGTTGACTTCACATAAATTGAAAAAGAATAACTAGGAACAAAAAGCATTTGTAAGAGTTTAAAGGTGAATGGTCAATCGAAAGCTTGTGTGTTCATTTATTTCATACATCAATCCCTAATCCCATCACCTGCAAAAAAGGAGAAAGGCAATCAATATGTCCTTTTGACCTTTTGTAACAAACGCTTGGATATTTGGGTTACTTTTAACTTTGTATAAAGTATCAAGAAATCACCCTTTTCAGTTTCTAGTTCCTTTTTTTAGTTCGATACCATCATATGTTATATATGAAATAGGTGATAAAATACTTTGAAACCATGTAGGTAAATTAATATATATACTTATCATACGTATGTTTTCATATATAGTTATCATACGTATGTTTTCTTTAATGAATTATCATATGTTATGAAATATGTGATAGAAATTTAACTTTCTTAATGTGTGTTAGATATTCTCGAATAAGTTTATAATAATTGAACATAGAGGCTATTAATCAATTTTATATATAGTGTTTGTGAATGTTCTTAATTTGGGAAAGGGACACTACAATAGGTGAACATCGCATGTGTTTTAAAAAAGAAGCCCAAATTAAGAACATTCACAAACACTATATATAAAATTGATACATGTGCTAACAAAATCAATGTAGTTTAAATGTTGTAAAAGCAATTAGCCGGGTTGAATATAACATATGAATTTGTTTGTCTGTAATCTCTTTTTCGAAAGACAAACTATATACAGACTAGTCATGTTTTAAACATGAATATGGCCGCTTCCTTGTTGGCTTTCTTGAAATAAAAACAAGAAACCTTGTAAGCTAGCGTGAAATATTGACTCAAAGTAACAACACACGTACCTTCAGTTTAAATTGAGCAAGAAGAATGTACCAACTGTCATCTCCTCACCTCTATTTATAGTAATATGAGAGGGTATAATCCTTATGAAATTCAAATTCTATAATTAAATTGTTGCATGAAGAGTTCGATAGCATAATTTGTAACAGTTGGTCAACTCTGGGCTCTGGCCAACACATGCACTCGGCCATTATCCTTAAACATAAGTTTCAGAACCTAAAAGTGCTATCAAGGCTTGGAGAAGAAAGGTATCTACTGTGGAATCTGCTACTGCCCAAACACTCCGTAACACCCTCAACCACATCGACTCAAAGGCTGAACTAAACACCTTATCTCAATCCGACATTAAGGAGAGAACAGAGACAGTCAAACTCCTTACCACTCTTGAAAATAACAAAATAAATTATCTTCGCCAAAAGGCAAAAGTCCGTTGGGCTCTTGAAGGTGACGAAAACACAGGTTTTTATCATGGTGTCATCAACCACCGTATCAATCATTCAAGAATATTTGGACTTAACATTCATGGTATATGGACCACAGACCCTCCCTCCCTAAAATCCCACATTTTTGAAACTAAATACCTTGAATCTAATACCTCAAGACCCCGTTTTTCATGCAACCTCTTCAAGCACCTATCTCCAGATGATGCCACGTTTCTTGAGCTACCTTTCACCTATCAAGAAATCAAAGATGCCGTTTGGAATTGTGGGGTGGGGGGATAAGGCCCCCGGGCCGGATGGATTTACCTTTAAACTCATAAAAAAACATTGGAACATCATTGGTAATGATGTGATCACTTTTGTAAAATACTTTCATCATTCGGCTCATATTCCACGCGGATGTAACTCCTCATTCATAAGTTTAGTTTCCAAAGTTGAAGACCCAATTGTCATCAGTGACTTTCGTCCCATAAGCCTCATAGGTTGCCAATACAAGATTCTAGCAAAAGTTCTTGCGAACCGGCTTGCTTTAGTTATCCCTTCAGTTGTTGTAGAAACCCAAATGGCATTCATTAAGGGACGCCAAATCACCGACGGTCCGCTCATTGTTAACAAAACTATGTCTTGGGCAAAAAAACACAGGAAGAAACTTTTACTTCTTAAAGTTGATTTCGAAAAAGAATTCGACACCCTTAGTTGGTCCTTCTTGGATTCGGTTATGATTGAAACGGGGTTTGGTCCTAAATGGAGAAAATGGATTCTTTCTTGTCTCAGTTCGGGTTATGCATCGATTCTCATCAACGGGTCACCAACTAAAGAATTCAAAATCGAGCGTGGTCTAAGGCAAGGTGACCCTCTTTCTCCATTCCTTTTGATCTTGGCAATTGAAGCTCTTAATGTGGCTATTTTGAAAGCTCAAAGTTTGGATATTTTTCATGGAGCTGAAGTGGGAGTAGACAAAGTTCCTATCTCCCATTTTCAATTTGCGGACGAGGGTCTCATTATTGGTGAATGGTCTATATTCAAAGTTTAGACACTCCTTCTTTTGGGGTGGATCAAACGAGGATAGGAAAATAGCTTGGGTTGCTTGGGAAAAAGTTGTATCTCCTCGTAATCAAGGGGGCTTGGTATAGGTAGTTTAAAGGTGAGAAACTTAGCCATGTTGGCTAAATGGTGGTGGCGCTTCCTAAACGAGGAGGAATCCCTTTGGTGCAAAGTTATTCGCTCCTTACATGGTCGAGATGGTGGTTTGCTAGACAATTCGACTTCTTCCCTTAAAACTTGTTGTTGGTCCAATATTGTCAAGTTAAAAGATGACCTATGTGACATTGGAATTGATCTCACCTCTCTTTTTAAGAAAAAGATCAGGAACGGTTTAAGCAGCCGATTCTGGCTCGATCCCTGGTTGGGTGGCTCACCTCTTTGTATCACGTTCCCGTGTCTCTTTCGGTTGGATTCCAATCCAAACAGCCTGGTCAGTGAACGTGCTCCTATTCCAAACAACAGTAGGTTACATGGTTCACAATACATTATAAACAACACTTTGGTCCCTTCTTCTGACCGTGTGGGGCTAGGCATCAACCATTCAGATCCCATGCTCCCTCCAGGTATTTCCTTCCAATGGGCTTGGTCTAGACTTTTAAGATCCACAGCTGAAAAGATAGAACTTGACGATCTTATTAGCTTAGTCTCACAGATTCGTTTGTGTGATACTCAAGACACTTGGAAATGCTCAATCGATAGCTCAAGGGTGTTTTCAGTCAAAAGAATGCGGCTCCACATTACTCGTTCTAACCACACACAAAGCCTTCAGTCTACAAGATGGAACAACCTTCTCCCTATAAAAATAAACATTTTTAGCTGGAGATTATCCCTTAACAGATTACCAACAAGATCGAACCCAGATTATCGTAGAGTAGACTTGGATTCTCTTTTATGCCCCTCATGCCTTGATGCTATTGAGACGGAACAACACATCTTCATCTCGTGTGAAGTCGCGAAAGAGGTATGGTCTCTAATTTTTAAATGGTGGGATATCCGACTCAACCCACCCACTGATCTCCTAAAAACCATTTCTCTTGCAGACGAAGACGTCATCTCAAAACCCTTCACTCGCTTCTTTGATGTTGTGGTTCAAACAACCCTCTGGTACCTTTGGCGATTTAGAAACGAAATGGTCTTCGCCGCAAAACGTCCTTCAAAGAATCTCATTTTAAATGACATTAAGCTAGCTTCCTTTTTTTGGATTTCAAGTAGACATAAGAGAAACTCTCTTAACTGGGTGGAATGGTTCATATGTCCTTTAATGCCATTTCCATCTCTCATTTGTAATTTTTGGCCTTAGCTTCTTGCCAGGTGGCCTCTTGTTTATTTATTTCTTTCTTGCCGTTCAAAAAAAAAAAAAAAAAAAAAAAACTTTATTTAACTAAGTACAAATAAATCCCTCTACATATACTAGTTACACTTTATGTAACCCACTAATAATTACTTCTATATTATAAGAGGCTTGTTGAGTGATCATATTTGGTACACATAACAGCTGAAAGATATATATAGTCATACATATTTTAGCTTTATTTAACTGTTACTAGGTTCTTTAAATTCAGATATCCGACTTCCTATATCTACCAGCAGCTCCTCCATTATCCTACCTTATTTCTAGCTAGAAGAAAAAGCTTCATAACATAAACATTATAAACTGGTTGATCATAAAGTTGAATACGAAAAACCATCAAAAGTTACAAACTTTAACCTAAATGTTATATAAAATTTAGATGGTCAGATTCTAATTAAACTTTAGTTTCTGGCATCTATTTCGTTTTGATCAAACAAACAGTTTTCAATAATTAAAAGTAGCATATGGATTAATAATTACATAAGGAGAATTGGCTAAACACTTAAACAACTCATTATCGGAATTTTAATATTCAAATGGTTAACAGATTCAAACACTATCTTTTGCAACTCATTCTGTTGTCAAAGCTTATTAGATTCTCATAATATTTTATCACGTAATTATTTAAAAATCCGATGCCAAAAACCTTAAATGATCAACAACCAAAAAGGCAATGGTTTCAAAGTTGAGTTACTCTGGTTACAATAGTGCATTTGACCAATTGCTTGGGAGTTGAGGTAAAGATTTAGCCCAAGTGTCATATAGGTAAGTGCACATGAAAGCATGTGGCATCCGGTTTTCATGGGTGTGAGTTGGTAGAACCCTAACTATTATATGTTGAAAGAAGAAGAAATACATTAGTGTTTTTAACTTTGACTTAAATTGTCAACTCACACAATGAAAAAGGACAATCATGAAATCCTGGTACTTACTACCTCAGATGACAACCTCAAACATAAACTACTCAGTGTCTTGTATACGATCAAAAATATCTCCCAAAAAGATATGTAACACGCACTTGTTCCTTGTACAGTGTTCTTGATCGGAGTTGGTAAAAAACAAATAAAATATATCTGTTTGATTTTGCACACTTTTGATCGTTGAAGTGACCCTTTTGTAAGCATGCATTCATGGGTTTCTGAGCCTTTTATGGTCACCCAATTAGGCAAAAACATCATTATTGATTTTTCTGCACAATCTTTACTACTCTACTACTACTATTACCCAAAAGAAATTGTATAAAGGGAGGACGGAGTGGGCAGCGGGTACCCAATCGAGTAGTTGAGCTCGAGCGGGTACACCGCCCCGTCTTGATCGGGTAGCTTCATCGAGTACCAAAATCGAGCTCGGAACCCGCATGTATACGTTAGAAATGTATCCGTTGGGGGAGCGTGTGAAAGGTTCCAAACGGCTAGTTTAGCCAAAAAAAAAAATAAATAAAAAAAAAATTCCCATTTAACACCTAAACATTCACTCATTTTTCAAAATAAAAACACACAACACAAATAACACCACACACTCGAGGGGGCGAAGTTCAAGAATACACAACGGGAGATGAAGTTTTTTTTGGAGCCGCATGATCACATTCGCGATCCCGCTATGTTGGAATTAGTTCTTACCCAAAAACGTGAACTTGCGGCCAAACACGGATGGGCTTGCAATTTTTAAATTGTAGTTTCAACTTATTTTAATTTCAACTTATGTAATGTTTTTTTTTTTTTTTTTTTTTTTTTAAGTTGTAGTTTTTTAAAGTATTATGTAATGTTTTTATTTTTAATGAAATGGTATGTTTTTATTTTAAATATTGTATGTAATTTTATGTATTTAAAAAAAATGGAATTCGGGTACTAGGGTACCACTCCCTCCACTTAGGGTAGTGTTATGGTAGAATTTGGGTAGTTTTGAGTTGGAAGGTTTTTATTGGATAGAGGTGATGTGACACTCCCAGGGTATTAGGGTACCACTCCCTCATACCTAAGTCACTACAAGCAAAACTGCTTAAGTGACAAGAGATATTTTGTCACTATATCAAAAACTTGTCACAAATCTTTCTTAGTGATGAAAACCTATGGTCGACACTTGTCGACATCTGTCACTAATTTTTTTGTAGAGACGAAATGCAACATTAATAAGTGACAACATCGAAGTTGTCACTTACTTTTTGACGACATTTCTCATCACAAAATTCTGTCACTAGTGGTTGTGAGTCGTCACTTTCTGGTCGGATTGACCATGGAAGGATGTCACAAATATAATAACAGCGACCAGAGTAGTCGTCATTATTTTGTGACAAAAAATCGAGACTAATAATTGTTTAGCTATATATATATATATATATATATATATATATATATATATATATATATATAGGGGAGAGTTAACGTGAGATCAAACTTAAAATTGTAAAAATAAGATCAATTCTAAAAAACCACTAAAACATTTATAAATAACAATTTTAGCAATAATACACATAAAAATAATATTTTAATACAAATTAACATTTTTGCAACTAATAATCAAATGATACATGAGTTTGGATTAGTGATACACCTGATACACATTACTATAATAAATATTACAAAACCTGATACACATACAAAAACCTGATACACATTACACTTATAATCAAAGTGTATCACCTAGGTTTCGTAAATTTTAGAAAGAAATTTATCGAAACTTTAACAATTTTAGTTGTAGTTAATAAAAAATTTATTTTTGTTGCAAGGAGAGTGTCACTTGTCAAATTTTAGTTGGATCTCATTTTAAAAACTTTAAGTTTGATCTTATTTGATCTAGATTATATATATATATATATATATATATATATATATATATATATATATATATATATATATATATATATATATATATATATAGAATCTAGATCAAATAAGATCAAGCTTAAAGTTGTTAAAATGAGATCCAATTAAAATTTGACAAACGACACTCCCCTTACAACAAAATTTAATTTTTTATTAACAACAACTAAAATTGTTAAATTTTCGATAGATTTCTTTTTAAAATTTACGAAACCTAGGTGATACACTTTGATTAGAAGTGTAATGTGTATCAGGTTTTTGTATGTGTATCAGGTTTTGGAATATTTATTAGTGTAATGTGTATCAGGTGTATCACTAATCAAAACTCATGTATCATTTGGTTATTAGTTGATAAAACGTTCATTTGTATTAAAATATTATTTTTATGTGTATTATTACTAAAATTGTTATTTATAAATGTTTTAAAGGTTTTTTAAACTTGATCTTATTTTTACAACTTTAAGATTGATCTCACGTTAACTCTCCCCTATATATATATATATATATATATATATATATATATATATATATATATATATATATATATATATATATATATATATATATATATATATATATATATATATATATATATATATATATATATATATATATATATAATAGGTTATTTTGCACGCACATACAGTAATACTGTAACACCCCAACTGACAAGGTCCTAGTGTCACATTATGGTGTCAAATCAGAATATATAAAGCAAGCGGAAGCCTTTAAATAAATAAAGGAAAGCCATATAAAACAAATGGCTCCCAAAGTATATGACCAAGTTTCAAATGAAACAAGACATAATCCAACGTGATAACCAAATAACAAAGTATGAGAAAACATAAGTCCAATATGAATGGGAAACTAAGGGTAAGTCTTCTAAGCTCCTACTCTCATCACCCATTCTCAGCTTCTCGCTTATTACCTGCCGCAGAGAAAAGAAAAATGCGGCTGAGCTAAAGCTTAGTGAACAGATAAAAATAATGAAAGGCAGTAAGCAAAAACGAATAAACAAACAGAAATCAAAAGAATATGATGAATAATGTGTCATGTGAAACAATAAGCAAAATAATATGTCATGATAAAAGAAAAATTCCCACGAGCTCAAATATGTCTACCCATGCTACATGAATAGACACAAACAAAACAATCATATGTAAATATATCATAGCATAGTATCCGTCAAATCATATCAAGTTGTACATGGAGTAGCTAGCTCACAATGTACCAAATGTGACATGGGGTGTATGGCACACACTCAACCATGCACCAATATATCTGATCCAAACCGAGTACGTAGGATACATTCATACGCTCCCTACAAAAATAGATATACATATACAAGTTCGAGACTGTACATATGTACGTTAATATAATAATAATAAATATGGCGGCCATGCTGCTAATTAGCATCAAAGTGGGAACGTGGTAGACTAATCACACCGCCACAGATAGTTTCATGCCACCGGTGCCTCTGTGACATGGTCATGGAACCCCCATGGCTAGTAAACAAAGCAAATAGCTCGGGCAAGAATAAAATAATTACAAGACATACTGTAATGATTAAGGATTGCATAACTTATATTCAATAAAACATGGAAATTAAGGGGGCTAAAAACCCTTGCAAAAGCTGTAAAATTCGTGGTATCTCTAGGTTCTCCAAGTTGCACTCTAAGAAGTTACAATGAATGAGAAAAATACGAAAATATAGTTGTGACGTTGTTAGCTCGCCGTCATGCAATAGGGATAAAGTATAATTCACCCAACAAGGTAAAATCAACTCAATTGAATCATAGCAATGTAAAATAATCATATGCGGATCATAAGCCAGAATAGCATAATCAGAATCAATATCAAATGACAAAGATCAAAAGTCATAAGAAAGAGAAGTCCTTACTGAAATGACGGGATATCTATACAAATAGTTTATGTAACCGCGAAAATCAATTAAACACCGTTTTCATAAAAATCTATTTAAAATAGTTTTCATAAGGTTCAAGAAACTTTCATATAAAAGTGATATCGCATTTTATTCATGAAAATCATTTTAAACATAGTTTTCGTTAAAGTCAAGAGACAGCCGTTTAGAAGTAGTATCACATTTTATTCATAAAAATCATTGCTAGTTTAGTTTTCATAAAAACTAAGATAAAGTCATGTAAAAGTGGTATCATACCGTATTTTATAAAATCATTTAAACATTGTTTTTCATAAAACTATTCTTTTAAAAGTTGTTTCATAAAAGTCATTAAACCCTCATATATAAGGGGTATCGCACTGGTTTCATAGAAATTATTTTAAAATAGTTTTTCTCAAAACATATTCAAGATACATATATAAGAAAAGTTTTAATATGAAGTCATTATATCAAATGGATTACAAGTATCAAAAGATTCAAATACAAATATTGAAGTTACGAATGAATCAAACCATATCACAATAGCAGAACAAAGATCATTTCAACTGGGATAGCAATCAAGGATAATGGTAACAACTGAGTTAATGATGCGGACCAAGATAACCAAAGTGTAAAAGCAACGGATCAAAAAGTCATGAGGTATCCTTACTGAGAAAGGATAGAATATTTGTACCTTAGTAAATGTAAGAAATAAGTGAAGAAAACATAAAGGATGAGGACTACTTTCTCTTCACCAAATCTACCTGAATAGGAGTCACACATTATTAACAATTCCATTTCATAAGTTATACTTGATTTTATTTGTCCTATACTTGTAATTATACTTATATCATACTTTAGGGTTTAATAGGTAAATCTGGGTCGGTTTCACACGAATTTTTAGACATATCAAAAGAGCTCCAAAAATTCTGAAATAATTCTCAGTGATTTCCATATCCGTTAAGTACATTCACAAATTTTTATAGATTTTATTACCAAGCACAAGTACTGTTTTAAAAATCATCTTTCCAAACCTGTACAGAAAGTGCACTACAGGTATACCCCAAAAGTTTGGATTTATTTACCCTATTAAAACAATTCATAAAATTCTACGAAAATTCATGGAAGTCCTAAAAACCTAAAAATCACCCCTGCAAAAGGAAAAGTCTTAACTCCCTATGGTCTGCAAACTAAAAATCAAACATCACAACTGAATTTCAGTCCCATATTTTCAGACTTGACAACTTTTTTTGGGTAAAGGGGAGTAATCCTGCACCCTGGTAAATATATTAACCAAAAATACGTTTAAGTACAATGGATATGAGTGAAATCCCATATCTCAGCCCGTTACATAGGCATAAAGCTTACATAACAGGATACTACCTATTTTCTTAAACAAGAAAACAAACAAGCAAACCACTACTCAAATGATAACATAGGACTTAACAAAAACAAAATTACTTCCTAGGTCCTTGAAGCTTGGTGCCATACATGGCATTAAAGGCATCCAAATTCCCCGGAAGATCAGAAACCTGCTTCGCATAGTTACCATAGTCATAGTCATCATATTCATCTTCATACTCTTGGCCACCTCCGAATAGATTAGCAGACTCATCAAATGGGTTAGCAATCACCTCATCTTCAGAATTAGACACCACGATATCTCCCACTTTAGAAAAAGGGTTAACTCTCTTAGTAGAAGAGGCGGGCGGAATAGAAGAATCACTAGTTTTAGGAGCCACATCCGACTCCATCTCTTTCAAATCACTCACAGGGGGTTCTTGTGATGCAGTACCTGTCTTAGTAGACTTATCTTCATTAGCTTCCATTGTACAACCAGAATCCACATCCTTGTTGGTGTCATTAGGAGGAGAACCAAAAACATCCGTAGATTCCATATTAAGAGCATCAAACTGGTTAGATGTAGAGATCTTAGTTCCACTAGAACTAGCCACATCAGAAGCATTCTTCTTAGTGACTTCCACTTTCTTCGGTTCAGGAGGAGCCTTTTTGGGTTGATATTGAAACTGCTTACCCACAACAGGTTTAGTAAACCCTCCTTTACCCGGAATAGTAGAACCACCTTGCTTTCCCTTCTTCTTATTATTGACCGTCTTGAAACCATCATTAACAGTAGGCTGAGCAGTAGGTTCAACAACTTTCGGACATTCAATAAGAGTATGACCAAAAATCTTACATTTATCACAATGAGGTGGTTTCCACTCGTATTCAACCCGTATCTTCTCAATAGTCGAACCCGATCCATCAAGTAACGGTATCTCAACAGTAATGCTGTCCCTAAGCACCTCATCCGACTTCACTTCAATCATGCATCTTGCAAAACTACTACGGCCCCACAATTCCTTGCACATTTGGCAAGTAAAGGCATCTAACCTTTTAGGCGTGCCTATCAATGTGGCAAGGAGACTAAGGCCATCATCAGAAAACATAGCCAGAGGAACATCATGGAATTTAACCCACACCGGGATGTTGGTCAAATCCTCTTTAAGTAAGTTGGTGTTCAAGGTCCATGGTTTAAGAATAATAGGAACATTTCTAATCAACCACGGACCGTTTTCAAGCACATCATCAACACCTTTCTTCGAATTGAACTTAAAGAAGAAGAACCCCTTTGCATTCATCATTACCTTTTGAATACCAAACTTAGCCCACGCATTGCGTACAAAGTAATCAACAACAGGAAAAGCAAGGCGTTGACCAAGGAAATACCCATACAAAGTATTCTCAAACCTAGTGTTCACCTCTTCAACCACTTTCATCGGGACAGAAAGATCCACACCATAAGCGTTCGTACTACACTTCAACCTACGAAAGTTTGACGTGTGTTTCTTTGGTTCAGTAGAAGTAACACCAGCATATGATGAAGAAGGTTGTTTCAAAACACCAACCTTCTCAATACCTACAGCCCCATGTGCATTCGTATTAGCATTAGAAGCCATAGGACCACTCTTATCTTGAGGAGATTTTGAATAATAACCAATAGCATTAAGCATCTCCTCAAACTCCTTCTGCGACTGCGGCACCTTAAGATGCTCAAATGGATGAGCCCCAGTAGAAGTAGTAGAATCCACTGTCACAGCTGGTATTAATGGTTGCCCATCGTCACCCACAAGAACCAGTTTTCCTTCAAAGATTTGTTTTTCAATAGCACGGATTTTCAATAAAGTATCATGACCCTCAGGCGAGGCATGACTAGGTGCGTCATGGATAGGGCTTGAAACAAGTGAAACCGGCTCCACTTGTCCATCAGAACGAGAATCAGATGCATTACCAGTCAGCTCATCATTCCTACTATTAGGGCTCATTGTCGATTGAAGAATCGACTCACCAGGACTAACAGTAGGCTCATCATTGTTAAAATCATCAACCTTGTCCATAACCACAAACAAGAAAGTAAAGCAACCCTAAAAACGAAAACCAGAAAGTAGTAGTCGAAACCTTAAGAAAACAAAACACCAAGAGAGCAAGAAGATCCACGTCAATCTTCAGTCATGATAACCTTAGTAACACTAAGGCATGATTAAAGCACAAGATACTAACCAACATCAATCATTATAACAGGTTCGGTAATTAAATAACGATAGTAAGATCCAACAGTAACAGCGATTAGAAAATCGCCAGGAGTTAGATCGCCAGAGGTTTGATCGGTTTTAGGGTTTAGTACATTATCTTTTTTTTTTATGCTATTACCAGACTTGACAACTTATCTTGTAAAAATTCAAAAAGCATAGTTACCCTCCTCAAATAATTATGAATCTTACATTTCCAGAAAGTACTTATGTTTAGACTCAAAAATAACTTAAAAACACTTAAGCATCATCATTTTACACACTCATCAATATGACCAAAAATCTAGACAGATTACAAGCATGAAATCATAACCAATCCTTACACTTAAAATCATGATTCTTGTTAGGATTTAGAAAATCCGGTAGTTAAAGAGTCGGTCACCTCAAGTATATGTAATCGTTAGAAAGCTCGTAGTCGTTAGTAAGTAGTTTGTTAAGTAACACCGTGGAGGACGGACGGGTCTTTACCCACTGTATGCCTGATCCACAGCCCGAAGGAGGGCGTCTAAGCTTGTAACTATAAATACCCTTTGCCTAGCAAGGCAAAGGGTTGGAGCTTTTCAATATCATTTTTCTTTGTCTCTCTAAGTTCCCAGAACTCTTCCACTTTCTCTCTCTAGAACTCATATTATACGCCCCTTGTGATTGTTTGTTTATGTGTTTATGAAAACCAATATGTTACAAATGGTATCAAGAGCCATGGTTTGATCAATCATCTTTCATGTTCTTGGATTTCTAGTGGTTTTCATAAGGTTTTTGGGTTTGAATGAGTTTAGAGTAGTTTGCATCATTTGGATCATTTCTTGTGTTAAAGTTTGGATTTTGATAGTACTTTTGTGTTTTGAATCATAATAAGTGTTTAGGTTTTGATTTGGAAGACTTGAATCATCGTGGTTGAGTTGTTTTTGGATTGAAAAGTGGTGTTTTTGAATGTTTCTTGTATGCAATTTGTCTCTCGGATAGGTTTCCTTTGATGCGATTTATCCTTAATTTCATGCGATTTATCTCTTTAATGAATGCTTCTTGAAGCGATTTGTCATAGCTTAGATGCGATTTGTCACTTTTTGAGAAGCGACTTGTCTATTATGCGATTTGTCTATTGAGACAAAACGACAAGAAAGGACAAAGTAGTGGAAGTAGTGGGTGTACTTGTGTACTATGCGATTTATCAGCCTATACGATTTGTGTTTTATGCGATTTGTCTGCTAAGCGATTTGTCGTTTAAGCGATTTGATAATCAAGGTGCGATTTGTCTTCTACTGCGATTTGTCTTGGACTGCGATTTGTCTTGACTGCGCTTTGTCAGAACTGCGATTTGTCAGAACTGCGATTTGTCTTGGTGTGCGATTTGTCTATTGAGACTTGTCGTTTATTCGTGTTACATTTTACGGTTTTTCTCTTGAATTAGTAAAATCCCGTGAAAGAATATATTCCCCGGTGTAATCAAAGAGTAGTAAAATCCCGTAGAATCTGTAATCACTACAATCACTTCTTTCGTTGCTGATGATGTTCAAGCTGCAGGATCTGACACTCGTCCTCCCATGCTGGACATAACCGATTATGACTCTTGGGCTCAAAGAATCAGACTGTATTGCTTAGGAAAGGAAAATGGGGTTAACATACTTAAGTCTATTGATGAAGGACCATATCAAATTGAGACTACTAGGGACATCCTCGAAACTACTGCTGATGGTTCAATTGTATTGGGATTAGACAGACCAAAGATGTATGATGAGCTTGATGATAAGGAGAAAAAGAGATACGATGCACACATCAGAGCTTCAAACATCATTCTTCATGGTTTACCTAAGGATATCTACAAGCTGATCAATCACAACACTGAAGCTAAGGCTGTATGGGATAATGTCAAGATGCTTCTCTCTGGTTCAGAACTGACAAAAGAAGACAGGGAGTGTTGGGAAATTCGCTTTTGGGAGTTAATACTTATTATGTTAAAGTTAGTACTGATAGTATTATTAGAAGAGTATTAACTAGTTAGTACTGATAGTGCAAATATTAGTACTGATAGTGTTAGAGTTTGTACTGATCTATATTAAGCATGTCGTGTATGGTTTGTAACAACATATCTTCTATACCAATAGAAGATGTGATATACTTAATGCATAGTTATCTCTGTAAGGGATCTCCTTAGTGTATAAAAGGAGATCCTAGCTAGGTTAAGAAAAAACCAATACTCTAGCCGTATTAAGAAAAGCTTCAAGGTTGTAAACCCTAGTACTAGGAGAGTACTCATATTATTAATCAATTATATTGAAGCTGTTGGTGTTATTCTTGTGTTTACATTAATCTTCTAAGTGCATTCAAGTAGATTCTACATACTTGTGTGCATCTACAACAAAGTTTCTCATTATTGTTTTGGAACCATTCAAGACAACTAACACGTTTACAAGCTAAGTGTTCTAGATCCAAGGTTTGGGACTCCACAAGTGGTATCAGAGCTTGTGTCCTGAAGCTTTGTTTTTAGAAGATCCTGTGTGACAAATCTGTTGAAAAGGATTTTGATTCTAGCAAATCCAGTGTTGTTACCAGAGTTCCTAAGTTGCAGCCAAATGAATATGAACTCTGGAGAATGCGCATAGAGCAGTACTTCTTGATACTTGATTTTAAGCTGTGGAACATTGTGATCAATGGAGACTCTTACAAATCCATTGTTACTGAAGAAGTTGGTGGTACGGTTGTTACTAAAGACAATGGTGAACCCATGACTAATGAAGAAATGGCTTTAAGAGGCAATGATCTCAAGGTCAGAAGTCTTTTACATATGGCAATACTTGATGATCATCAACTCACCTTCAACAAACACAAAGATGCTAAGAGTTTGTTCAAAGCCATTGAGACCAGATTTGGTGGGGACTCTGTCACAAGGAAAACTCAGAAGACTCTTTTGAAGCAAGAATTTGAAAATTTCATTGCTGGTGCAACTGAGCCTATTGACTTAGTTTACAATAGGCTATAAAAACTTATCAGTCAACTGGCAGTATTGGATGTGGACATCTCCAAGGAAGATGTCAATCTCAGGTTTGTTAGAAGTCTTCCATCACCAAAATGGGACACTCATGTCATTGTATGGAAGAATAAACCAGAATTTGAAACTATGAAGTTGGACAATCTGTTCAATAGCTTTAAGGTGATTGAACAAGATATGAAGAGAGCTGCATCTGCATCTTCCAGTTCTGGGGCACAAAACATAGCCTTTTTGGCTCACCCAGTCACTAGTAATGATAAGGACATTATCAGTGTTAGTACTCCTAGTACTAATGTTAATACTGATTGTTTGGACATTACTGCAGCAGGCATTAATGAAAGTACAATCTATGCTTTCATCTCTGAGCAACAACATGGATCTCAGATCACCCATGATGACCTGAGACAAATTGATGAGGATGATATGGAAGAGATGGATATCAAGTGGAACATTGCCTTAATTAGTATGAGGGCAAAAAGGTTCATGAAGAGAACTAAGAGGCAGATTAAGATCAATGATGGAGATACTGCAGGGTTTGACAAGGGAAAGGTAGAATGCTACAACTGTGGTAAGCTTGGGCATTTCGCCAGGGAATGCAGAAGCCCCAGGAACAAAGGAAAAAGTGGTGAGGCTGATAGTTCTAAAGCAATGGTGGCTGTTGATGGTGCTGGATATGATTGGAGCTTCATGGCTGATGAAGAAGAGTGTCCAATCAACATGGCTTTGGTATCGGAGGTACTTACTGAAACAAATTGCTCAGATACATGCATTCCCTTAAGCAAATATTTAGAGCTAAAAACCATGTTTGATAATGTGTCTGAAGAACTTGCTAAAACTAGCTATAACTTAACAAATCATAAGAGAGGTTTAGCAGTCTTAGAAAAACAAGTTAAGCATTATAAGGAAAATGAGTCTATGTATACTGATGCAACTATTGTGCTTAATAGGGAAATTTCTTTTAAAGATACTACCATAAGTGTGTTAAAAGAAGAACTAGAGAAAGTCACGAAAGCTAAAGATAACATAGAACTAAGTATTGAGACTCTTCAAGACACACAACATTATAAATCTGAGAGAGTTGATAAATACCTTGAAAAAGCTCTAACTGGTAAAGCCAAATCAGGTATGGGTTATAAATCTGTACCACCACCATTCAGAGGTGTTCATTCACCTCTTGGTATAGACCTTGCACACATTGGATTAGAAGAGTTTAAGGAACCCACATTTTTTCGAGGCCCTACAATCAAAAGTACTTTCGCTGAAAAGACTGATGAAGTGTTTGAAAGTGCCAGTGACACCTCCTTACCTGAGGTGTCTGTATTTGAAAATAAAAAGGCAACTGTAGAGTCTAGTGAACAAAAGCAAGAACTGGCCTCTAAATCTGTAAGACCAATTGACGAACCTGTTAGAAAGCCAGTAAAATATGCTGAGATGTATAGAAATAGGTCATCTAGCCCTAGAGGTAACAAAAGAAACTGGAATCAGCTTAAATCTGAGCAACTAGGAGATGAATTTGTCATGTATAATAAATCTTGCTTTGTGTGTGGAAGTTTTTCTCATCTGCAGGCTTAATGCAGACACCCTATGAGACCTCAACCCATCATGACCCCAAGAGCAGTTCTTCTTAAAACTGGCATAAAATCTTTGAATACTATAAAGCCAGTTAACACTGCTAGACCACAACCCAGAGTATTTGGTGAAAGACCCAAAAGAAACTTTTCTAAATCACCATCTGCTTCACCACCAAGCCCCTTACATGCTAGAGCAGCACAAACCTTTAAATCTTATGATGAACAAATCAAGTTTTACAAGAAAAAGGTTAATACTTATGCGCCAAAACTTAATACTGATAGGCCAAAAGTTAATACTTTTAAGCCTAAAATGAAACTTGTTGGTTCTAAAGTGAGTGCTGCTAAGGGAATCAAGGGCAATGCTGTTAAGCCCTCAGCTTGTTGGGTTAGAAAGACTACTCAACCCAACAGTGCATCAGTTACTCTCAAGAAATATGATTACATTGATGCACGAGGCAGATCTAAGTCAGTAATGGCTTGGGTCCCCAAAAGGAATTAATTTCCTTTATTTTGTGTGCAGGGACATTCCAACAATAATGATGATCTTGGCTATCAGACAATGGGTGTTCTAGGCACATGACTGGAAATCTATCCTATCTTTCAGACTTCACTGATTTGAATAGATGATATGTTTCTTTTGGAGGTGGTATAGGTGGAAGAATTACTAGTAAAGGCACAATCAAGACTGGTAATCTGGACTTTGAAGATGTGTACTATGTGAAAGAACTCAAATACAACTTGTTCAGTGTGTCACAAATGTGTGACAAGAAGAATTTTGTTCTGTTCACAAATACTGATTGATTGGTTTTATCTCCAAATTTTAAGTTGCCTAGTGAAGATGAGGTACTACTTAAGTTTCACAGGAAAAGCAATTTGTACTGTGTGAGTATGAAAAACATAGTGCCCAAAGAAAATCTTACATGTTTAGTTGCTACAACTTCTTTGGATGAATCTATGTTATGGCATAGAAGGCTAGGTCATGTGAACTTTAAGGTAATAAATCTTTTAGCTAAAAATAACCTTGTAAGAGGTTTACCTTCAAACAGATTTGACAATAAACAGACCTGTATTGCATGCCTCAAAGGGAAGTAGCATAAAGCTTCTTGTAAGCCAAGGTTTTTAACTCTATCACCCAACCACTTCATATGCTGCACATGGACTTATTTGGCCCCACCTCTATTAGCAGCCTAGGTTTTAAGAAGTATTGTTTGGTTGTGACTGATGATTTTAGCAGATTTACTTGGGTTTTCTTCATGAATACTAAGGATGAGACCAGTGAAATCCTTAAGTCTTACATAACTGCAGTAGAAAACCTTATTGATAAGAAAGTTAAAATCATTAGGTCTGATAATGGGACAAAGTTTAAAAACCAAGTGATGAATGATTTCTGTTAGCTTAAGGGTATTAAAAGAGAATACTATGTAGCTAGAACTCCTCAGCAGAATGGGGTTGCTGAAAGGAGAAATAAGACATTGATAGAGGCTGCTAGGACTATGTTAGCAGATTCCAAGTTACCCACAACTTTTTGGGCTGAGGAAGTTAATAAAGCTTGCTATGTTCAGAACAGGGTACTGATAGTAAAGCCTCATGGCAAGACTCCCTATGAGCTGTTTTTAGGTAGAAAGCCTACCCTAGACTTTCTTAAACCTTTTGGGTGTCATGTCTCTATTCTTAATACCATTGACCACTTAGGTAAATTTGATGGAAAATCTGATAGTGGATATCTGGTTGGCTACTCATTGAATAGTAAAGCCTTTAGAGTTTATAATTCTAGAACCAGAAGGATAGAGGAGAATCTGCACATAGAGTTTCTTGAGGATAAACCTAGTGTATAGGGGCAAGGACCAACATGGTTTTTTGATATTGATATGCTAACAGAATCTATGAACTATGTGCCTATTTCTGTGGATTCTAACATTATTGCAGGAGAAAAGCAAGGTCCTGATGCAGATTCTGATGATGATGATGACTGTATCCTATTGCCCATTTGGAAGGACAACTCAGTTGGAAGCACTTCTTCAGGGGAGGCAAACAAAGATGATGATCAGCCTCAAAAGACCAATGATTCTAATGCTGAAGGAGGTGTAACCAATACAGATGACACAGTGATTGAACCTCAAGTGATCAGTACTAATGTGGTTAATACTGATAAGCCACATGTTAGTACTGATGAGCCAGAAGTTAGTACTAATGGTCCTCATTATATTCCATCAGTTAATACAGAGGTTCCTGATCCCTATGGTGAAGCTGATGAGATTGATTTTACTAATATAGCTTCATCTTATGCTGTTCCTGCTACACCACACAGAAGAATCAATCAGAATCATCCCTTGAAAAATGTTATTGGGGATGTTAATGCTGAAAGAACTACAAGATCTAAAGTTCAGCATAGTGTGTAACACCCTAAAAAAATGGCTCAGCGGAAGCACACAAGTATTGGGGTGCTACTAAATTGATATCACAACATAAGCATAGAACAATTGGTTTTTCATAAATAAACTTTTATTCATTCTTAAAAACAATGTTTACATTATTGATTAGTGCGGAAAGTGGCCCATTATAAACAAGTGGTCCCAATACATAAATCAGAGTCATCTATGACCATGCCATGCCTTTCCCTTGCGCCTCCAAAGATAAGCTATCACTTCAAAACCTGAAGATACATGCTAAAAGGGGTCAGCTTACGCTGGTGAGTTCATAGGTTTATTTAGAAAGGGATTTCAGTACACTATTTCAAATTTGGTTTTTGATGATCATTACGTCTTGCATAATGTCATGAAATTTATGATTTCAATTCATAAAAGGGTTTCATAAAAGGATTTCATTTGTAGACCATAAAAAGTGTATATGCACATTACAATGAATATAATGCCATATTTTATAAATTTATTACGCTAGCACTAAGCTCATGCAACCGAAGCTACGACAGTTTCTGTATGCAAAAAAAAGTCATGCAAATAAGGAGCCCATGGCGAGTGTTTATCCCAATACACTCGGTCCCGACATGCTATATGTTTCGCCTTGACCCATGCGGGGTCAACCGAACATGGGAGTCACCCCCAATAGATCTATTTATAACATTCGCGCTTCCTAGCTGGAATTGACGGTTCATGAAAAGGGCAATTTGAGATCTAAAGCCTTAGGCTAAGCTGCGTAATATTCTAGGTCAAACATTTTGGTATGGTCCATAAAACATCTAAGTATGATGTACCTTAAAACATATTAATCAAAAGCATAGTATGCATGGAAATGTATCATTAAAATTGTTTAAGTAAAATGAGCATGTATCTTCCCCCAAAACAAGTATAAAAACAAATTAAAGTAGGGGCTATGAAACTCACATTGGCCATGTGCAATATGAAGTCTAAAGGGAATTAAATCAAGGAGTGATAGTGCACGGCTCCGACACGCAACCTAATTAATACGGCAATTTAGTCTTTATGTTTAAGACTCGATAAAGTTTAGCTAACTTTATAAATTTTTCAATCTTTATGTTGTTGTTGTTGTTGTTGTTGTTGTGGCGTCATTTATTTTAAAACAATTTACAAAGATTTGGGTGGATTTCGGCTCATGAGTGTATGACATGAAAGGAAACTCGTAGGAGGAATTGTGGCTTTGATTCAATGATGACCAAATGATAATACACAGGAGATTATTAAGAGCGGGCGAGACTTTGGCTTGATGATAACTAAATGGTGATGTACGGAGATAATTTCATATGATTTTAGACATTAATGGGCTATGAAATCATTATTTCAAAGGTATATACTTAACGTACATACATGTTCAAATATCTCTATGCGTCACATGTTCAAATACTTAACGTACATACATGTTCAAATATAAATAATTAATTAATGAAATGTAAATTAACGATTTCAAAAGTCATATTACAATTTATATTCTCATTAGTTTGATTCAAATCTATAGTTCTAATGGTGTAAAATATCAAGTTTTGGTTATAAGTGTTATTTTAGAATCTTGTTTATATATGACGAGTTATTAACATACGTCGCGGTCATATAAGCCGGGAGAACGGACATGTCGTGCATATATTTACTTATGAGATGAGTATGACTTGATTTACTTGATTTGTGCTTGTGTTGGTAATATATACCATATTTGCAAGACACGACGAAAGGCTAAGAATGCGGACAAGTCGGGACAAGACTGAGATGAGTCGAACAAAATGCGTTGAGGGATACTCAAGATGACACACGGGTATGTGCTCCCTGATGGGCTGTACGATAATCAAACGGGCCCTTAAGCTGAATGGGTTGCGGCCCAGTCTTGGCCAATTTACACTTATATATGACATTTGGGTTGGGCTTGATATAATAATCAAAGGCGAATGCACCCTATTGAGCTTGGATGGGCCTTGCAGCCCAAGAGATCTCACGGCAGACTCAATTGAAGATATTGGTACTTCTCTTTTTTTTTTGAAAACAGTTTGACGCAAGAATATAGCCTGCTTCTTGAATGCAAGACTTAGGCCGAGTATATTTTTAATGCAACTATAGCAAGATTTCTTTGAAAACAGGGATGGCAAAAGCACCCGAAACCGATGGGGAAAACCGAAACCCGAACCGGTTGGGTCGGGTTCGGGGGCGGGTTCGCGGGTTTGGATACGGGTTCGGGTAGATATATTCTTTTCTTTTCGGGTACGGGTACGGGTTCGAGTTCTAGTAATACCCGCCCGTTTACCCGTACCCGTATCCGTATCCGTATACCCGAATTTGTACCTGTTTTTTTTGCTAATTTATATAAGGTCCAAATATGTTTTGATCTCTTAACCTTGTACAATTTTTTTTTTCCTACTCTACTCCTTAATAGCATATATCTTGGTAATTACAAACTATTAAATTAACACTTACGCTTGACGATTTAAATCTCACACACATGACACAATAACTCTTTAATCTTCAAACATTACGAATATTGAAGTCATTTTCTTTAACTTCTAAAAACTTTGAATATATTAGGGTGTTTTGGTTTTTTTAGGTTGAGTTTTACAACGATGATTTGAATTGGGGATAACCGATACCCGCGGGGAAAACCGATAACCCGATGGATAATAATAATAATCGGGTACCCATCGGGTATTTAGGCGGGTTCGGGTTTGGATATTATAAACGGGTACGGGTACGGGTTCACTAAAACCCGCCCCGAACCCGACCCGTTGCCATCCCTAGTTCTAACCCCACCAATATCTAAGGTTCACACAACCATACTCGTGGTCTGGTGACGGTCACGGTACGACATTCGTTGGGTGTTTCCTAGTGACCCACAAGTCTTGACAACACTTACCAAATGAGCGACAAAAGGGCCATGATTGAGTCTTCCTGTTATAGACCGGGTACGACCCGACTCGAGGACCAAACTTAGTACCAATCACGCCCCTTTGGGGTATTAGGATGGCCTTGCTGATTGATCACGAACATATCATAACTTACACAAACCTACACTCTTATGTGAGGCAACTACAACACCCCTTGGTGCTGCTGTTATCCCGAGGCCCAGACTCGAGCAAAACCCAGCAACTCAACTCAA
The DNA here is from genome assembly GCA_019973895.1 of Chrysanthemum seticuspe. NCBI lineage: Eukaryota > Viridiplantae > Streptophyta > Magnoliopsida > Asterales > Asteraceae > Chrysanthemum > Chrysanthemum seticuspe. The sequence goes on from BPTQ01000005.1 coordinate 228,638,246, forward strand.
CTGAGTTGGTGAGACAAGCGGAACAGTTACATTTCGAGTGGGTATTATTACCAGTCGAGACACAACACGGATAAGTGAATAGCTAGCAGATAAGCCGGAAGTCAAAAAGAGCCGAAATTAAAATGGGGAGACAAGCTAAGCAAGTTTATCAGCATATACTAAGACCATGCTAATCGGTCTAGTTAAATCACAGCCGAACACATTTAAGCCGAATTCAAAGTTAAGTTTTTATAGGTTTTGACCACACAATTATAACAACAACTTTGTTTACAAAAATCGACCCTACTAAACTCCCAATAATTACAGTCGACTGGTTCAGGACTCAAATCTCAATTTAACCAATTACCAATTTAAGTTGAATGTGAAGTTCAGGTTTTCCTTTTTTTTTGGTTCTCGACAGCAACAACAACAACAATGCTCACTTAATATTAATCCAACATTAAGTCACCCAAAAAATACCAGATGAAAACTTTTATCAATCTCGAATTAAAATTTATCATAACTACGACAATGTAAAATAATAATAAGATTGTGTTTCTTACAATGAACCCATTTATGGTTCGAGTAGCCACAAACACCGAACACCAAACGCCCCAATTGGAGAAACTTGGTACGAATCGGAACAATTGGAGTCTTGAAATAGCTTCTCCACACTCCCAATCACAAAACCCCCAACTCAATTTTGAGAACCCCTTTGCTTGGATGAAACCCTAACTTTTGGGATTTGATGGAAGGTGACGAAACTGTGATTTCTTGCTCCCTTTTATAGATGAGTTTTGTGGAAGGAGATTGAGCCCTTCTTGACCTAGTTCATAGGTTGATACTTGTTCTTGGCTCTAGTCGTTTTCTCTCACCAACATACGCATGTGAAACTGCTTTGGGTGCTTGAGCTATGATGGGGCGAACATATCCGATTGAAGAGGAAAGGGAGCAGGAAGCTTTATTCCTGGCTTTTGGAGAGAAATGCAGAAAAGGAAGGAGGAAACAGGAATGGGGCGTGGGAGAGAGAGAGTGGGAATATTTTGGGTTTCTTTTGTTTTATTATACAAGACAGTATAATCGGTACCCCGTGTTTTGTCGAATTCTCGAGTAAACGTACCTTCTCGGTCCCCGAGAAATACAGAAATTATATTTTTGGAAACGATTTCATAAACGTAATAATATGACATTTTTATTACGTTGAAATTTGATTATAATTGTTTGTCGTTATTTAATTGGTGTCGGTATGCGTGCAGTGCCGTGACTTTCTAAATTCACGAGATAACATCTCGTTTTCTTTCGTAAATTAGTGATTGATAAAAAGTGTATTTTTCTCTTATCTCAGTATTTATTTTTAGTTTTGTATGCTACTGCGCTGCAGTATGCGGAATAACTAATGGATCAAGCTTATGTATGCTTAAATTTTAACTTGGACAATAATAAATTTCACATTTATTATACAGATACTTAGTGGACAGGTATCATGTGTGCGGTGTCTTATTTTTAAAGAAACGAGATGACCTCTCATTTTTAAATCTAAATATTTACATATGTCAGAAAATAACCGATTTGAATTTTCTGACGTAATAAATATTATTATAGTAATCCGAAATTTTACGGGTTGTTATATAGTGAGACTGGATTCTTCAGTGCCATATATGAAGAAAGAATTCATGGTGCCTCCCAGACATGTCTTTTTGCTTGCTTTGTTTCACAGTCAGAACCAAAGAAAGTCTACAAAGCTCTTGAAGATGAAGCATGGGTAGAAGCAATGCAAGAAGAGCTTCTCCAATTCAAACTTTAGAATGTATGGGTTCTTGTGGATCTTCCTGATGGCAAGAGAGCTATTGGCACTAAATGAGTTTTCAGAAACAAGAAGGATGAAAGAGGTGTGGTTATAAGGAACAAGGCTAGACGGGTGGCTCAAGGGTATACACAACAGGAAGGAATTGATTATGAAGAAGTTTTTGCCCTAGTGGCAAGGATTGAGGCTATCAGATTATTTCTGGCCTTTGCATCATACAAAGACTTCACAGTATACTAGATGGATGTGAAGAGTGCTTTCCTCTATGGAAAAATTAAGGAGGAGGTATATGTTTGCCAACCTCCAGGCTTTGAAGATCCCAATTTTCCTAACTAAGTATACAGGGTTCAGAAGGCTCACTATGGTCTACATCAGGCCCCAAGAGCTTGGTATGAAACCTTAGCCAAGTATCTCTTGGACAATGGCTTAAGAAGAGGGAAAATTGATCAGACTCTATTCATCAAGAATGTGAAGAAAGATATCCTGTTGGTTCAGATCTATGTTGATGACATTATCTTTGGCTCAACCAAGCAGGATCTGTGCAGAGAATTTGAAACATTGATGCATGATAGGTTTCAGATGAGTTCTATGGGAGAACTCACATTCTTTCTTGGGCTACAGGTCAAGCAGAAGACTGATGGCATGTTTATCAATCAGGATAAGTATGTCAAGGAGATTTGGCTATGATAATACAAAGATTGCAAGTACTCCTATGGAGCATAATAAGCCACTACTTCCAGATGCTGATGGTGAAGAGGTTGATCAACACCTCTACAGGTCAATGATTGGCTCATTGATGTATTTGACTGCCTCCAGATCAGATATTATGTTTGCAGTGTGTGCATGTGCAAGATTTCAAGTCTCTCCAAAGCTTTCTCACTTGCATACAGTTAAAAGAATCTTTAGATATCTGAAAGGCCACGCTCAACTATGCCTTTGGTATCCTAATGACTCTCCTTTTGATCTGGTAGCTTACTTTGACAATGAATATGCTGGGGCAAGTCTTGATAGGAAGTCAACCACAGGAGGATGTCAGTTTCTTGGTGATAGGTTGATTTCATAGCAGTGCAAGAAGCAGAGCATTGTGGCAAACTCTACAACTGAGGCTGAGTATGTAGTTGTTGCAAGTTACTGTGGTCAAGTTCTCTAGATTCAGAATCAGATGCTTGATTACGGGTATAATTTCATGGGCATTGTCATTTATATTGATAACAACAGTGCTATATGCATTATAATAAATCCAGTTTTTCACTCTAAAACTAAACATATAGAGATAAGACATCACTTTATAAGAGACTGTAATGAAAAGAAACTCATTCAGGTTGATAGGATTGATACTGAGTTTAATGTTGCAGATCTTTTAACCAAAGATTTTGAATTGGGAAGGTTTCAGTACTTGGTCACAAGTATTGGGATGCTTCATCCATAATATGTCTTATCTCTCTCTATCTTGTAAAGTTTTGTAAACTGGTGATTAGTACTGATTGTTATCTAGTTAATACTGATTGTGTAAAGTTAATACGGATTGTCAAGAAAAACTCTTGGATTGTGTTTTCTTGGTTTTGGACTAACTTTTCAGGTTTAGCACAAACAGTATGGATGGGATTTGGTGACTGATAGTTATAGCAAGTGTGGTTCTCTCACTTAAGTTCATTCTAATGCAACCACATGATGGAACTTGCTGTAACTCTGGAATTTGTGATGCCAAAGCATTATGTGGCATCCTGTGGTATTAATGAACATGAATTGATGGTTTTAGTTGGTCAGGTCATTCTGCACTAACCCACTCTTTGCCATTCTATCTGTTTACAGATAGTGTGACTAGCTCAAGGGCATCTGGCTTAGAGAACAGCGAGCAACCGTGAATCCAACACTTGTGTTGGAGGCAACATCTGCCACGAGCTAGAAACCCTGTCAGGAAGGCCCTTTTAATGGGACTATCCATCACAGGCAGTGCTATGCACTGAAACCATTGGTTTTCACCAAACCAGAGGCCATGTAAGGCCGACCTTGATTAAGTGTCTGTCACCACACTTAATCCCTTCAAAATTAGGGTTTCAGTATTATATTTTCCAAACTTTGAGATAATACTGATGGGTAAAGTTAATACTGATGGTTATAAGTTAGTACTGATAAGCATAGTTAGTACTGATGAACTAGCCGTTAGTACTTATTCCAAAAGTCTGTTATGCAATGATTACTTTTGCAAATAGAGTTGTTACCTTCTGTTTCCTTATAAAAGGGTTTCCTAATTAGTTTCTCTTCACTTATTTCCATAAATATTTACAAGGCGGTTCAACTAATATTCTCCAAATCTCTATATATTGCATAACTTTCCAATTGCTTTCACCACAATTCACTAAAGGCTTTTGCGATTAAATCCCACTTAACTAACCCTTATTCTTCTTGCTCATGGCTCCTCTTGATTTTGTCGATAAGCACAATATGGTGGCGTGCTTGGACTTGCCAGAAGGTAATGAAGAATTCACTGAGATAGTAGCTTTCCTTAACAGAAGCAGCATCAGGTTTGCTTTACTTTTAAATCCTACTATCTTATGTACCCCTGTCAGGAAGTTTTGGCAAACTGGTATTGCCTCAACAACTGAGGAAGGGGTACAACAGTTAATTGGTACAGTGGATGGCACACAAATTGTTATTACTGAAGCCTCTCTAAGAGAACATCTTCATCTTAGAGATGTTGAAGGTATTAGCACTTTGCCAGCCACTGAAATTTTTGAACAACTCTCATTGATGGGGTATAGACATGATGACACTTTAAATTTTCACAAAAGTCAGTTTTCCCCACAATGGAGGTTTCTAATTCATACCCTCTTACACTGCTTGAGTCACAAAAGGACTGGCTGGGATGCTTTTCCCACTAACATAGCCACAGCCTTGATCTGCCTTGCAACAGGTAGGGTGTTCAATTTTTCAAACTATATTTTTGAGGGTATGCTTAAAAATGCAATTAGCAAAACCAAGTTTCTGATGTATCCCAGGTTTATACAAATATTTGTGGATCTTCAGAAACAAAACTTGCAGCCTCACAAAAATATTTATCCTTCAAATCTACTCACAGCCAAAGTGTTTTCAAATATGTTAAGGGTTGTGGTAGGCTATAATGGGGTTGTAGTGCCTTTGTTTCCAACTATGCTTATTACAGAGGGTGAAGGACCATCAAGCACAGGTGGCTCCCAACACACACCCACAGATCCTAAAAACTCTCCCAATCAACCAATTTCATCAACAAGTAGGCAATCCAAATAGGAGAGTGGGACAGCTCAGCCCCATTCTCCTCCTATCATTGAACCAGATGAGCCTATCTCAGGTGATGGAGGGGATAGAATGGTGAGGGTGCCACTACTCAACCAAGCTTAGAAGCTGGTGAGGATATTGGTAACATCAATAAGACCCAATCCATGCCAACACCTAGTGAGCAATCCTCACAGGGTGGACCCAGGCAAAGGATTAAAGGGGGGGGGGGGGTTGTATCTGCTTAGGCTAGGTCTGGGAGTGCATCTCAATTGCCCAGTGACCCACCTCTCTCAGCAGGTAACACAGCTGTAAGTGGTGAGGGCAGCTTATCACTTCATGACATGACGGAATTGTACAGGTTCTTATGCAGAAAAGTTAACACTCTGGAGATTGCTTTGGATGAACACAAGAAAGCTGCTGCAAAAGTTCATACCAGGATGCTCCTTAAAGATGAAAAGGCTAGAGCATCAAGTCAAGCTTCTCTCCAAGCCAACTGCAGAAGCATCTTCAGTCACCACATCTCTTAAACGAAAGGCCAAGTTCAGAGTTTCTAGTACCTCAACAGAGGATTCTACCAAACAGGGGAGGAGTTCTGACATTCAAGGTAGAAGAGAATTTGGTCAGTGGCAAGGTGGTCAAGCTTTTCAGAGTCCTTTTATTGATGATGAAGAAGTACATGTTAACATTGATGCAGAAGAAGTACTTAGTACTCCTCCATGCACTATCCGTACTATCCCAGTTAGTACTGTTAGTGTTGTAGTTAGTACTGATAGTACTATAGTTAGTACTCCTGGAATTCTTCAATCAGTATTAAGCCTAATCGTCCAAGTAGCTGCTGAACTACAACAAGAAACAACTACAGAGGCCACTACCATCACTACCACTCCACATGAAGACAGTGATGAAGAAGATAGAGAGAAACATGTTGTATTGGGACTTCAAAGCTTGAAGAAATCAGTCCCTATTTCTCCCACTTACAAGAAGCCTCCTGTGTTGTATCTAAGGAAGAAGACCAAATCAGCAGCATCCAAGCCTAAGGAAAAAGGGGTTGTTATTCAAGAAGGAGGTGCTCCACAATCACCAACCTCCTCAGCTCCAAAGATAGATCCCAAAGACAAAGGCAAGGGGATTCTGGAAGAAGAACCAAAGAAGAAAAAGTTGTCTAGGGTTGAGATTGAAAAGTTGAATGAAGAAGCAGCAAGGAAGCTTGCAGCTGAATGGGATAAACAAGAGCTGCAAAAAGAGGCTGCAGAGAAAGAAAAGAAAAAGATGGTTAAATTGGATGAAGACGGGCAAACATGGGATGACATGAGAGCCAAAGTAGAAGCAACTCAGGAAGTACAACAGAAGCTGCAACAAGATCAGAATACAAGTGTTAATGAAGCAGCTCAGTTGTTCAGTGAGATCTTGGCTAGAAGACAGAGCTAGTTCATACAGCAAAGAGAGATTGAAAAAGCCTCAAGACCTCCAAACAAGAGTCAGCAAAAGATGTATCTATGTAAGTACATCAAGTATCAAGGTGAAGATAGAAGAACAATGAAGCAGCTTAATCAGTTATCTTGGGAGACTCTTCAAAGACTGGCTGATTTAACTCAAAGAAGATTTCTGGACTTCAAACCTATGCATGAAGATGATTTTGTTGAAAGATCACAGCCAATTGGAAGCTACAAAAGACCATCAGAAGAAGGAGCTTCCTCAACTGCACCCAAAATACTGAAAGTATCTGAAGATGAAGGTGGACTCACTGAAGAGGAACTCAATCAGATGATGTTAATTGAAGCCCCAGAAGAAGCATTGTATTCAAAGCCCATCAATACCAAATACCCAATCATCAACTGGGATATCTACACTGAAGATGGAAAGAGGCATTGGAGGATTCATAGGGCAGGTGGAAGGACAAGTGCTTACTTGTATTTGGTGGATCTATTTGCATTTATTGACAGGGAGGATCTACTCAAGCTATAGGAGTTAGTCAAAGAAAGGTTCAAGAACAGAGATCCAGATAATGATAAGGATCTGGAGCTACTTTATGAACTCCAGAATATCTTTGAACCAGATCCATCAGGAGAGCAATGGAAGTTTCAACCTGGTGATGAAGCTCTCAATTGGACCCTAATTGATTCATGTGGATTGCACTTGGTAACTACATGCAATGAGACTGATATCTACATGCTAGTTGAGAGAACTTAACCACTTGCACTTGGAACTCTTCTACAAATACTGACAGCAGGGCTAAGGATAGGTAATGCAGTTGAAATGGCTAAGGAGTTGCTGATAAAGATCTTTGATCAAGCTGGAAGACCTAGCAGAGGAAAGTGAGTTTGGAAGAATCCTCAAGGACATAAGAAACTTGTGATTCTGAAACCCAATCACAAGTTTAGGGGAGGATTGTTGGGAAATTCGCTTTTGGGAGTTAATACTTATTATGTTAAAGTTAGTACTGATAGTATTATTATAAGAGTATTAACTAGTTAGTACTGATAGTGCAAATATTAGTACTGATAATGTTAGAGTTTGTACTGATCTATATTAAGTATGTCGTGTATGGTTTGTAACAGCATATCTTCTATACCAATAGAAGATATGATATACTTAATGCATAGTTATCTCTGTAAGGGATCTCCTTAGTGTATAAAAGGAGATCCTAGCTAGGTTAAGAAAAAACCAATACTCTAGCCGTATTAAGAAAAGCTTCAAGGTTGTAAACCCTAGTACTAGGAGAGTACTCGTATTATTAATCAATAATATTGAAGCTGTTGGTGTTATTCTTGTGTTTACATTAATCTTCTAAGTGCATTCAAGTAGATTCCTCATACTTGTGTGCATCTACAACAAAGTTTCTCATTGTTGTTTTGGAACCATTCAAGACAACTAACACGTTTACAAGCTAAGTGTTCTAGATCCAAGGTTTGGGACTCCACAGGGAGTCTCAGCTTTATGATGACTTTGAGAATTTTAAAATGAAACCAGGGGAAAGTGTTACGGAATATTATGTAAGATTCCACAAGCTTGTGAACGATATGAGGAACATCAAAATGACAATGCCAAATATCCAGCTTAATTCAAAGTTTGTGAACAACATGAATCCCGAATGACACAAATTTGTCACTGCAGTCAAGCTGTATAAAGGATTGAGGAACACCAATTACGAGCAATTGTATGCTTATTTGCTCCAAAATGAGAAGCATGCTGCATTTGAAAGAATTGTCAGGGAAAAGTTTGGTACCAGTACTAGTGATGCAAGTTCTTCAAATGATTCAACTGCATTCTTCACTAATGTGGGAATAACCACCAAAGAATCACAAGTCATACCTATTGGGGATGGTAATCACAAACTTATTCCAGATCCAAGCTATAAGCCTTCAGACTCATTCTTGGAACAAGTTGCTCATCAAGTGGCTCTATTGGTTAAGTAAAACCTGAACTTTTCCCCACCTACAAACAATCATCTCAGAACTGCTTCTAATCTCGACAATCATGCTACGGTTAAAGATGGAAGGGTAGTTGTGCAAAACGTGCAGGGAAGGCAGAATGCATATCTTCCACATAATGAGCAAGGATATGTTGGGGTTGGTGCTGGTTATGGAAATGCTGGTATAGGTGGAGGATATGTGAGTAATAAGAATCGCGGAAGGAACATGACCCAGGGACAAAGCCAATCAAGTGCTACAACTGTGGTGGAGAAGGACACATAGCAAGGAACTGCACTCTTCCAAAACGTCCACAAAATGCAGAGTACTTCAGGGACAAAATGCTACTAGTGCAAGATCAAGATAGTGGAGCTGTGTTGAATGAGGAAGAATTACTGTTCCTAGCTGAGGGAAATGCCAAAATTTATGATGCTGATGTGGATGAACAGCCAGTGCAGGGTATGGGTCAGAACAATCCCAATGCATTTCAAGTTGCAGACTGTGATGCATTTGAGTCTGATGTCGATGATGAACCTACTGCCCAGACCATCTTCATGGCTAGTATCTCACCAATGGTCTCTCCAAAGGATCCTTCATCACAACATGCCAGTCCCTCCAAGGAATCAATCATATCAGAGGTATTGAAACTATATGATGATGTTGATGTGCAAAAGATACACGACAAGGTACAATCAACTGAAATTATTGAATAAGATATTGAAAATATGGGTAATAGCAATGTTGTCCCATATGATCAATATGTGAAGCAAAATGAAAGTGAAATTGTACCAAGTGATGCATCTTCTGTAGTCAATGATGACTATACTTTTGATGAATACACTGCATGTACCCTTGATGACTCTATAACCTCTGAACAAAATGCCTATAAAGAACAAGTTGCCATATATGAACATCGTGCTAAATTTGAACTAACTACCCGTGAGCAGGAGATGGATAACCAAATATGTACAGTTATTAGAAAAAGTAACTTTAGGAAAGAAATGTTAAAACAAGAGTTAAACTCCTTACAAGAAAAGCTCAATAAAACTGTTAAGCAAAAACAAGAACTTCAAGAAAATGTTAAAGTGCTTAAACATGAGTTTACTGCTAAGGAATCAAAACTTTTAAATGACTTTTCCAACCTAAAAACTTTGAAAAACAAACTTGAAAACAAAATGTATATACAAGGGAACACCATTCAGACTGCTCACATGATCACTAAGCATAGAGTCTTAAGCGATAAACATAGTATTCCCTTTATAGAGGAAGCCAATCCCGAGGTTAGTAAGAAAGCAAAAGCAGCTCAAAAGGTAATCTATGATGGCAATGAGATTCTTAAGCCTAGACAAAAGCCTACATGTGTTGAGTGCACTGAGGAGGATAGAGAATTAGAAGATGTCACTAGAGAGAAAATGGATAACAAACTTAAAGATCCTTGGTGCACAAAGCATAACATCACATTTAAAACACCTAATTACTCTAAGGAAAATTGGATTGCCTTTAATAAGTTTATACCTCAGACTCAGCTGACTCCTGAGCAAGTTTTCTGGAAGAAAGATATGGATAAGCAAAAAGCAGATGATCTTATTGAAAAGAATCCACCTTGTAGGAAATTGCCTCCAACCACTATGTATCCCCCAAATACACCCATGCATTTAGTGCCTAGAACTCTTCCCACACAGAGCAAAACCTTAGTCAGCTTATATGTTGTTTACCAACTATTTGTTGACTTTGAGAAAACATGTAAGAAGAGAATCACTCCAACAGGGTTTACAGAAGGGGAAAGGGGTTTTGAGCAAACTAAAGAATGTTATTTAACTGAAGTCATGCCTATCTTTAAACAACTAAAAGAACAATTTGAATCTCTTCAAAAGGCCATAGATACCGAGGTTAAAGACATGAAAAGAATGTTCAATGAAATGGAAATTGAGGTCAATGATTATGAACGTGAGCTTAAAAGTAATGAGATTAAGAGGAAGAATCTGCATATCTTAAATGATAACTTGATTTCTAGATGCGTTGCTCAGGATGTATTCTACACTATTACAAATTATTCTATTACTGCTTCTCAATTTCATGAATTATCTGTTGCCCTGAAAGTTTCCCATGATCGTGTCATTGAGCTTGAAACCACAAATTCAAAATTGCATGATAAAATTGAACAGGATGATCATGATAACTTGGTCAAACATTTTTCTAAATTGGAATTTGAACATCTTGCTTTACAATTAAAATATCAACATCTTAAAGAAATTGTTAAAACCTCAAATGTCAAGACATCCTCAGATGCTCGTGAGTTTGATGCAGTTTTTGAAATTAGCAAAGGTGATGAACAGATTCGAGCTCATTGTAACACGATCAAAAGATTGAAAACCCAAATTTCACAACTCAAGTGTGAAAAGAATGATGTGACTGGCTCCTAAGTGCCTCCTCCTTTAGATTCTCAGAATTCTCATAATTTTCATCGTCAAAACATCATTAATGCATTACAACATGAAAATGAATGTCTTCTAGCTGAAAATGAAAAGGTTAAATTGCATTTCAAAGAGTTATATGAATCAATTAAAGTCACTCGTGACAAGAACAACGAAAAGGTAACTTCTTTGCAAAATGAAATTGAGAATCTGAAGAGTCAGGTAAAAGGGAAAATGCCAATCACAAATTGTGAGACTACTGCACCAAAGGTGGCTGCTTATGCTAAATATGCTATGACTGTGAAGTACGTTCCACCTCATCTTAGGAACAATGATCTTGCAATTCAAACGTATTTCTCGTACCTTAAGGATAGTCTAGAATGTCTCCGTGAGATTATAGAAGAGGATAAGATAGAGAAACCACTTGATAATGCGATTGGGCATGCATGCTTATATGCCAAACGATCTCAGGAACTTTTAGAATGCTTGATTACAATATGTCCTAAATTTGGTACTAGGAAAGATAGTGTCGTTATGCCTTGTTCTATGCCTAAAGTTAAGCATGTGACCCTTGATATGCCTTGTTCCATGTCGAAATTCAAGCAAGTGACCTTTGATGTGCCTCCTAGAACTTCAGAACCCAGCACTTCTAGACCAGGAATGCAGAAAGTAGCAAAACCAACTAATGTTCCCATCGTTACCTCTACAGGAGTAATCAGTGACACTAAGGAAAGCGGTCAAAGCCTCCAGGCACATCAAAGCAAGATAGGACCTCGCAAGCTAAGAGTGATCAATGGAAGAAAGTAGAAGACCACCCTAGGGACAATAAGTTTGTGTTGAATAAGACGAATCATGTTGATTCTAGTATTAGCTATAAGCGTACTGTAATTAATTCGAATTATGCTACTAGTTGCAAAACATGTAATGAATGTTTGGTTTCTGGTATTAATCATGAATGTGCAGTGAATGATTTGAGTTATGCTGTTAAGTCTCCAGTCGAATATGTTAGAATTGCTAAACAGGTTAAGGATGTCAGAAAACCAAGCTGGAAAAGGATTAAAAAACATTGGAAGCCAACAAGAAGAAAATTTAGTGATGTAGGTTATCAATGGAAACCTACTGGCCGTAAATTCAATCTTAATGAATTGTGCCCTAAATTATCTAGATCAATGCCCATTAGGAAATGGATGCCTACTGGTAGAATTTTACCTTTAAGAAGTGAACATACTTTGAATAGATCTACTGTCACTACTAGTCCTGCATCAACCTCTAATGATATCATTGATTATGCTCATGATGTGGGTGTTCCAATCTCGTTTACTAACCGAATGGAACCCATTATTGCATGGGGATCCAAATTACCCAGTCATCCATACTTGTCTGTGTTCAATTGCAGGTCGTACAAATCGTTCTATGGTATTTGGACTCAGGCTGTTCCAAGCATATGACTGGAGATCGCTCATGGCTCATGAACTTCGTGAGTAAATTCATCGGGATTGTTAGATTCGGGAACGACCACTTTGGGGAAATTATGGGTTACGGAGACTATGTTGTTGGTGACAGTGTAATTTCCGGGGTCTATTATGTTGAAGGTCTTGGTCATAATTTGTTCTCTGTTAGTCAATTCTATGATTCTGATCTAGAAGTGGCCTTTAGAAAACATACTTGCTTCGTTAGAGAACTAGATGGTGTTGAACTTTTAAAGGGAACTCGTGGAACCAATATTTACACCATATCTATCGAAGACATGATAAAGTCCTCTCCAATCTGCTTGTTGTCAAAAGCTTCGAAAACAAAGTCATGGTTATGGCATCGTCATCTTAATCATTTGAACTTAGGAACCATAAATGATCTTTCTAGAAAGGACCTCGTAAGAGGTTTGCCCAGATTGAATATGAGAAAGATCATCTTTGTTCAGCATGCCAATTGCGAAAAAGCAAGAAATACGCCCATAAACCCAAACTTGCAAACTCAATTATGGAAGTTCTTCATACTCTTCATATGGATTTGTGCGGACCCATGAGAGTGCAAACTATAAATGGGAAGAAATATGTGCTAGTCGTGGTTGATGACTACTCTCGGTTTACTTGGGTTAAGTTTTTGAGGTCAAAGGATGAAACTCCAGATGTCATCATCAAACTTATCAAACAGCTGCAGGTTCGACTTAATAAAACTGTCAGAATTATCTGAACGGACAATGGAACTGAGTTTGTTAACAAAGAACTAAGTCAGTTTTATGAAAGCATTGGAATCAGCCATCAAAGAAGTGTTCCACGTACTCCCCAATAGAATGGTGTAGTTGAAAGACGAAATCGGACTCTTGTGGAAGTTGCAAGAACTTTGCTGATCTACTCAAAGGTTCCAATGTTTCTCTGGGCTGAAGCCATTGCCACTGCTTGCTATACCCAAAACCGTTCCCTTATCCACACCACTCATGGATAAACTCCATACGAACTAGTCCACAACCGAAAACCAATCTTTCCTTAGTGTATTCGGTGCTTTATGCTATCCAACGAATGATGGTCAAGATTTAGGTAAGTTGAGAGCTAAGGCGGACATTGGAGTTTTTGTTGGTTATGCACCAAACCGGAAGGGTTACCGAATCTACAACAAAAGAACCCTAGATATCATGGAAACTATTCACATCACATTCGATGAGCTGTCTGAGCAAATGGCTCCTCGACAATCTAGTTCTGGACCCGCATCTCAAAATTCATTTAGTAGTCCCATTAGTTCTTCTCTTGTACAGAATCCCTCACCTGCAGTTCCATATGTACCTCCTTCTGAAGAAGATTTGAAGAAATTGTTTGATCCGATGTTTGATGAATACTATGAACTTCTTGTCAATGGTCAATCTATACCATCAACAGTGGCGGCTCCTAATCCAGTCAACACAGATAACCCATCAGTTTCTGTGTCACTAAGTCAAGAAGTGCCTGCTGCAGATCAATCATCATCATCTTCAAATCCTCAATCCTCGAGTGTACATCATGGAAATGTTTCTGCCAATTATGATGGAGATAACCCCTTTGCCACTCCAGAAGATGCACCGTTTGAAAATATATTTGCCCCTGAACCAACACCTGAACCATCTTCATCAGGGGATCCAAACTCTGCTACATCAGTTCCTCATCACCAACCACATGAACATCTCAGAAAATGGACACATGATCATCCTTTGGACAATATTATTGGAAATCCATCTCGTCCGGTATCCACTCGTAAACAACTTGCCACAGATGCCTTATGGTGCTTCTTCAATTCAGTATTATCAAAGATCGAACCTAAAGATGTCAAAACAGCCATGTCTGAGGACAGCTGGTTTAGTGCTATGCAAGAAGAAATCCATGAGTTTGATCATCTTGATGTATGGGAATTGGTACCAGCTCCTGACTGTGCTATGATTATTGCTCTCAAATGGATCGTCAAAGTAAAACTTGATGAGCATGGTGATGTGTTAAAGAACAAGGCAAGACTAGTTACAAAAGGATATCGTCAAGAGGAGGGTATTGACTTTGAGGAATCATTTTCTCTAGTTGCACGTTTGAGGCAATCAGAATCTTCTTGGCTAATGCTGCTAGTAAGAACATGGTGGTTTATCAGATGGATGTGAAGACTGCCTTTCTTAATGGAGATATGAAAGAAATCGTTTATGTCAGTCAGCCTGAAGGTTTTGTGGATCCAGAACGTCCTACTCATGTCTATCGCTTGAAGAAGGCCCTTTATGGCTTGAAACAAGCTCCAAGGGCATGGTATGATACACTGTCAAAGTTTCTCTTTACTAATGGATTCAGCAAAGGAGCAGTTGACCCCACATTGTTCACCAGAAAGTCAGGCAAGCACTTAATTCATGTTCAAATCTATGTGGATGATATTATTTTTGCCTCAACCGACCCTAATGAATGTGACCGGTTTTCAAAGGAGATGGGCTCCAAATTTCAAATGTCTATGATGGGACAAATGTCATTTTTCTTGGGATTACAAATTTCACAGAGTCCCGGAGGCATTTTCATTAATCAATCTAAATATGCTAATGAAGTTTTAAAGAAATTTGGATTTGACTCTTGTGACCCTGTTGACACTCCCATGGTGGAGCATACAAAACTGGATGAGGACAACTCAGGGATCATGGTTGATCAAACGAAATATCGAAGTATGATTGGATCCCTGATGTACCTCACAGCCAGCAGACCTGATATTCTGTTCACTGTATGCATGTGTGCTAGTTACCAGGCTAAGCCTACCAAAAAGCACCTTGAAGCGGTTAAACGGGTCTTTCGGTATCTCCAAGGAACCATTAACATGGGACTTTGGTATCCGAAGGACACCAATATGTCACTAACAGCATATGCAGATGCAGACCATGCAGGGTGTCAAGATATACGCCGAAGCACATCGGGTGGTGCTCAATTCTTGGGAGATAAATTTGTAAGCTGGTCTTCAAAGAAACAAATGAGTACGTCTATATCATCTACAGAGGCGGAATACATAGCCATGTCATCTTGCTGTGCTCAAATCCTATGGATGAGATCACAACTATCTGACTATGGCTATGAATTCAACAAAATCCCTCTGTATTGTGATAACAAAAGTGCCATCGCTCTCTGCTGCAACAACGTTCAACACTCAAGAGCAAAGCATATAGACATTCGACATCATTTCATCAGGGAACAAGTGGAAAAAGGTGTGGTGGAACTATATTTTGTGAGAACTGAATATCAGCTGGCAGACATCTTCACTAAAGCTCTTCCTAGAGAATGTTTTGAGTTTATTCTTCCACGACTTGGACTAAAGAGTCTATAACCGGAAACACTCAAACGTCTTCAAGAGGAAGACGAGGAGTAAAGGCTTTTCTTCATCTATCTCTTGTACATATTTTATCAAAAAGCAAAATACAAAATTATAAAACCCACAAAAAGAAAATAGAAAAATAGAAAATGTCAAAATCCATAAAAATCATAAAATCTTTGAAAAAGCCCAAAAATATTATTTTTCTTTTAATCAAATTTCTGTTTTTCGATAACATCTACGGACTTTGATTTGTCACTCAAAGAATGGCATGGGTCTTTAGATGAAGTTTGAATGTACATGAACTTTTTGTAAAAAAAAAATAAAAAAAAAATAAAAATTTGAGATGGAGAAAAATGATGGTTTAGTGTCATTTCAGGCAGTAACCCGTTTTAAAAGAAAAGAACAGAGCTATGCTTAATCTTAATTTTAAAAACTCATGCTCTGATTCTAAAAACAAATGTTTGTCGCCAAAAAGACAAATGTTTCCTTAACAAATATTTTTCCTTCTAAATATTCTTCTGAAAAATATTTGTCATCTAATGAAAACAAAATTGGTTTGAAAATAACTCGGACCCTATTTTTGAAAATCATCTGGACTTATCATTTGTCAAAATCTATATCTCTCAATCAACAACTTGTGTAATTGATTGAGGGGGAGAATGATTTCAATCAAATCAAAAAAGGTTATTTTTCAAACAATTGGCACGTAAACGAGCAAGGTCTAATTTTGGATAATCAAAAAGAAATTTGTTTTGTACAATTGGATCCAGACCTTGGCTAATGTTATGTTTTCAAAAGATATTTATGCATGTTTGAACAATGGAGTTTAAAGTTTTAGAATCTGATCCTTATCAGTTAAAAATGTTTTTCAAAATCAAGTCACAATTCTCCTCAAAAGTTTTTCAAAATTAATTTAAATCGATAGAGATCACAAATCTCAAAGGATTTGAAAATTGTGATCGGGGGAGAATTTGTGATTTAAATTGGATATAAAATGATAATTTGATAAGTGGTTTAGAAATTTAATAACAACCTCTCCTCCCTACATGTGGCAAACGATTTCAAATTTTCCATGTACATGTTAAGGGGGAGCATTTATCTTAAACTAAAAAGAATTAAAACGTGATTGATTTATCTCTAAGTGCATGTTCCCTCTAATATGTGCAAAAAACTTTTTAGTCTTGATGAACATATTGAGGGGGAGCAATCAAAAGAAAACCTCATCCTTCCTAAAATGTTTTATCTAAAGTATTTAAATACTAGAGTTGATCGGGAAGTGATGATGATCATTTTAGAAAATGTTAATCAAAAGATTGGATCTTTCATTCTCAATCTAAGATTTCACAAGTCCTCTTGTCTCCATGTGCTAAATTAATTTCTAATATTTGAAGCACATGTTGAGGGGGAGCATTTATAAAATATCAAAAACAATTAAGGTACAAAATAATTTGATTTTATATCACAAGTACCTTGATTGATTTTCAAATGGTTTTCAATTGGTTTCGAGGTGGAAGAACAATACCAAAATACTGACCAATTTTACTTTATGCATGGTGATATAAGGATGGTTAAGTTAGGTATTCGTTCCCACGATCCCGCCAGAGCCAGAGGGATCTACCTAGGGAAAATCCACTAGATAGTGTAGAGTCCTTAAGTATATTGGAAAAAGGAGAAAAATGAGAATATGGGAAGAGTGCGGACTGAGACAGAGCTAGTACTGGAATAAACCCAACAAGGTTCTAGTTATGAAGTCTCGGTAAGCACTGAAGGGGTTGAAGAATGAAAAAGAATTGAATGTGAAAAGGGTGAAAAGAAATAGCCCTCCATTTATTCAACCTTAGGGCAGAAACCGAGTTCAATACATATACTACTGGTGGTTACTAAGGTAATGCCTGTATTGAAGACAAGACGTCATGGACCCAGTGACGCACTGCACTAAACTTTCGAAGCTACTCAAGTTCCTCTTAAAAGGGCTTGTTTCATTCTCACGGGGAACCTACATAATCTATCGACTTTCTCTTAGATATTGTTGTTATTGAAGAAGGAGACCCTCTCCCTAGCCTCCGGCATAGAAACCAAATATGCATTATTGAGTCTAGAGCCACGAGATCATCAAAAAATCTCATTAGGACACAATTAATGAAGACTCACTGTTTCACTCAATGTGGAAAATTAGAATATATTTTAAGAGTCCTACGCATTATCCTTGTGGTATTGCCAGAACATCTGAGTGATATGTAAAATAGTCACAATGAAGATGGAAATCCTTCTTGAGCCAACATCAAACAAGCTCTTGGTGGGTGGCATGTGAGATCTATTCAATAGATCAAGCTTGTGACAACTGGATAGAAACGATGGGGGGTTTCAATCTTGAATTAACCTTGGTCCAGGAAATGGATTGACGGATACCTTTGAAAAACCGGTCGTTGTACGTAAAAAAAAATCGTTTCTGTAGCACATCGACTGTGTATTAATGTTTCAAAAATTAAAAGGTATTTATGATTAAAATTGATTTCTCTTATAAAACCTTCGTTGTATTGCAAAAATTCTTTCCATTAAGCAACACACGATTGTTTTTCAAATCATTTTTAATCAATCAGTAAATCTCAATTTGCTGGTTCACTCATTCCGTGTTGTCTTCTTTGAGACGTTCCGGTCTGAGAACGGCTAGACCAGCTGCGAAACCATGTCAAGGAGATTCTTATGAACTCTACCTGATCACAGGCAGTACTTGTACTGATCAACGGGGAACCGTGGGCCGTGTACCTCAATTCAACGAAAGTGATCAAAGACACTTTCGTGTGCTTTTATTGCTAACTGTTGTCTGCAGGAACACCCGACGGATGTAGCTGATCAGAATTGAGGCGTCAATCCATAGCCACATGCTCACACATCACATTCATCTCAAAGAAATCATGATATGTGCATATCTTCATCAAGTGAATATGATATTTTCACTCCATGCTTCTGCTGCAAATGTCATGAATCAACAAAAGCTTCTGCAACTCTGATAAGAAGATATCATGATCCAGAATGTGAGCATGTCGGTCCAAAAGTCACACCTTCACATGATGGCAACACTACAAAGGATGAGTCAGAAGTTTGCTGCGGCTGATGATCTCAAAACTGGCTCAAATAATCACCAACACGTGGATCAGTTAAAGACCTCCACTTGAATTAAAAAAAACATGCGGAACATGAAGAATCAAAGACTACGGGCTACAGAGCAAAGAACTTAATCAAGAATCCAAGAACATTCAAAATGTAATATCTATTTGTATTCAATGTAAATTGAGGTGACCTCCCTTAGGGGGAGATTGTTAGGATTTAGAAAATCCGGTAGTTAAAGAGTCGGTCACCTCAAGTATATGTAATCGTTAGAAAGCTCATAGTCGTAGTCATTTAGTGGTAGTAAGTAGTTTGTTAAGTAACACCGTGGAGGACGGACTGGTCTTTACCCACTGTATGCCTGATCCACAGCCCGAAGGAGGGCGTCTAAGCTTGTAACTATAAATACCCTTTGCCTAGCAAGGCAAAGGGTTGGAGCTTTTCAATATCATTTTTCTTTGTCTCTCTAAGTTCCCAAAACTCTTCCACTTTCTCTCTCTAGAACTCATATTATACGCCCCTTATGATTGTTTGTTTATGTGTTTATGAAAACCAATATGTTACAATTCTAAACCCATTTTTATTCCAATTATCATGCATGTCGCTCCTATGTTATAAGCTCACCATATCATCCATAGCTACATTCAAGACTCACATTTAATCATAATCGCGAAGCACATAAAGTCATAATCACAATTTTGCACATAAAATCATGAAACACAAGCCCTAATTCTTGTTAATTCCATAGTCATTAAACACGATTCATACAAGTGCTTTCAAACACGTTATGACCTGGATTTCATAAGTATTCAACAATCTCTAAGTCAGCAAGCAATACATATACATCACACATCCATTTGAACAAGGCAACATGCAATATTCATTCACATAAAATCATGAAATCACCAAAACCCTAATTCTTTACGATTAATCCCTTACGCGTCTTAACAATTCAATTTAGCATTTCTCATCAATTTAATCATCATGTAACATTATAACGAATGCCACAAAAAAGTAGACAAAACAAAAAGCATATCGGTACAATCACTAAACACAATTCGTTAATACACATAAGCATGCAAAATTTGGTATTATGGCAACATGAAATCCGATAAACCATCAAGCCACACAAGAACATGACATCCATTCTCGGTAAAACCCACCACCGAGACCAACAAAAAAGCCCCCTAGGGTCTCGGTAGGCTGTCCCGAGCCAACATCCATTTAGCCCATCTCAGTAAAGACAAAATTGAGCCAAACCGTCCCAAAAACCCTAACCGAAACGATTGAATACTCACTTCCACTTGTAGCCGATTAACATGAATAGACTAAATTAGGTTTACGTTTATGTAACATATTAAAAACACACATACATATCATACGTATGGAGCAAATACATAAACATCTGATTTTGTATATATACTTAATGTGTATGTCGAATTAGGGAAAGAAAAGCAAGGATGTACATGTACCTAGCAAGCCGAAAACAAGGAGGAAACAAAAGAACACAAGGTCAAGAACAATATATCTAATCACCAATCTTCTAAGCCTTCTTCTGTTGTAAGATGAATGTAGGAATGATAGTTGTTAGTTAAAATAGTTAGTGACATGTGAGGTGCACATGATTAGCCTAGCTGGTCATGTGAGGTACACATGTTCATCACCACTGCTGTTGGCTAACAGCTTTTCCCTCTAACATTCCCTTTAAATACCAAGTTGTAATTCTCATTTAGAAGTAATGAAATAATACAATTCCTCTTTTAATCTCTCATCTCTTCTTACTTATCATCTTCTCTAGATTCTATTTCTTAACCCTCTCAATTATGTTACAAATTCTATTACAATTCACAACTGTAAACTAATACAAATCATTCCATTTTCCATTAAACTTCTCTTATCTGTACAAGTTACTGGTTGATTGCATTCTGATCTTATCAAGTGGTATCAGAGCGTTGTCGATCACACATTTCCGGCAACTCTGTTCTTCTCCGGCGAAAATTGTTAGTTTTCCAGCCAAATTCCGGCAAGAATCTTTCAAGAATCAGTTGTACTACACTGGTACACTGATCTATTGTACGTTATCCGTCAGAAACAAGACCAAGTGTCAAGTATTCATTGCGATCACAATAGCAGCGCATAAGTGCTTAAATCCTCTTTTCTTGAACTAATGATCAGTTTCGATTGACTTGATTTGGCCAAGAATGGTTAGAGTTGTTAGGTTATTGCTCAATTGAAGGGTAGAGTGATAACTGAAAACTATTGTTAAAATCAAGAAGATATAACTGTACAACACTTAACCACAATGGTTAATACAAGGGCTGGAGTGTTACAACCACCACCAGTAACTGCGGAGTCATTACCAGCATCAGTAGAGGCTTTGGAAGCAACTGTGAGAGATTTGTTGGCACAAAATCAGAGTTTGAATACTGCTTTGCAATCTTTGATGGTTGGTGCAAGAACTAGTCATAACAGAGGAATGCAATATGGGAGAATGGCAAAGATTGAGTTTCCCAGATTCAATGGAGAGGATGTGAAAGGGTGGTTGTTTAGGTGTAAGCAATCCTTCAAGATTGAAGGAGTCTTGGATGAAATGAAAGTGGAAATCGCTTCAATGCATCTTTATGACAAGGCTTTGAATTGGTTTGCATAGTACATGGTGATGGTACTTCTTGGGAGTTGTTTGAATCAGAGGTGTTGCAGAGATTTGGAGCAGTGTATGAGGATCCAATGGTGGACATTAAAAATTTGAGACAAGATGGTTCAGTACAACAATATCAAGACTTGTTTGAAGTGCTTTTGAATAGGGTTGAATTTTCTGAATCATATGCAGTGAGTTTATTCATTGGTGGGTTGAAGAAGGAAATCAGTTTACCATTGAGGATGTTTAAACTAAGCACTTTAACAGATGTGTTTTTCATGGCTAAGTTGCAAGAAGCCACCAATGCTGCTCTCAAACCAAGGTATTCTCCACCTACACCATCTGTTTCAAAATATGTGCCCAATACTAGTCATTATGCCAATAAGAATGTGTATGTGCCACAAAAGTCTGCTAATATGATTGGTAGTAATGCACATTAGCCAAAAATGTGGGGAATAGGCCTTATAGATTGACTCAGAAAGAAATGGAGGAAAAAAGGGCAAAGAATCAATGTTTTTACTGTGATAGAAAATATGTGCCTGGTTATAAATGTAGTGGGCAGTTGTTTTCCCTAGAAATTGTGGTGGATAGGGATGACATGGTGAATTTAGAAGAAGAGACTCTTTTACAATGTTCTGAAGGGGTGTTTGGGCATATAGATACTGAGGCTGCAGTTGAGAATGTGGAACAAATTGAGTGTCAAAGGGAGTTTGTGATGCCTATTCAACCCCAAATATCTCTTAATGCCTTATCTGGATTCAACACTTATCACACCATGAGGGTTACTGGGCAATTCAATGGTCAACCTCTTAATATTCTGGTAGATAGTGGAAGCACACACAATGTTTTGGATAGTAATACTGCTAAACAAATGGGTTGTCAATTGAAACAAACCTACCCTTTACAAGTGTCAATACCTGGTAGTAACAACCTTACTAGTAGACAAGAGTGCAAAGGTTTTGTGTGGCAGATGCAGGGTGAGAATTTTCAGACTGATGTCATGTTACTTCCTTTGGGTGGATGTGAGATGGTCTTTGGAGTACAGTGGCTATCAACATTGGGAAATGTTTTGTGCAATTTTTTGAACTTAAGGATGCAGTTTATGCACAAGGGCAAAAGTGTGGTCATTAATGGGACTTCCCAACCTATGGTCAAATGCATGGAGGGAAATAAAAGGAGCAGAGAAGTAAATGGTGGTCATGCTAGGTTGTATTCAATGGCTGTGTGCGTGTACCCAAC
Organism: Chrysanthemum seticuspe; assembly: GCA_019973895.1. Taxonomy (NCBI): domain Eukaryota; kingdom Viridiplantae; phylum Streptophyta; class Magnoliopsida; order Asterales; family Asteraceae; genus Chrysanthemum; species Chrysanthemum seticuspe. The sequence continues at coordinate 228,660,884 of BPTQ01000005.1, forward strand.
AAATGGAATCAAAGCTCAGCTCAGAAGTTCAAATGTTGAAAGTGTGAGTCCTAAATTGAAGTTGTTGTTGGAAAAATATAAGAATGTATTTGCTATTTCAAAAAGTTTGCCTCCAAACAGAACACATGACCATAAAATACCCTTGAAAGATAACACACCCACATAAATATCAGGCCATATAGACACCCTCCTACTCAGAAGGATGCTATTGAGGAAATGGTTAAGGAATTGCTTGAAAGTGGGGTCATTAGAAATAGTCACAGTCCTTTTTCATCACCCATTGTGATGGTCAAGAAAAAAGACGGGTCATGGAGAATGTGTGTTGATTATAGGGAACTGAATAAGCAAACTGTGAAGGACAAATTCCCTATTCCTGTTATTGAAGAGCTTATAGAAGAGCTGTTTGGAGCAAAGGTGTTTACTAAGCTGGACTTGAGGCCAGGCTATCACCAAATCAGGATGTGTGAGGAAGATATACATAAAAAAGCTTTTAGAACACACCAAGGACATTATGAATTCCTTGTTATGCCCTTTGGTTTGACAAATGCTCTCTCATCTTTTCAAGCTCTTATGAATGAGTTATTTGCAGCCTACCTTAGAAATTTGTGTTGGTATTTTTTGATGATATTTTGGTGTTCAGTAAGACCATGGAAGAACATGTGCATCATTTGGATATGGTCCTAAGTACTATGCAGACAAATGAGTTGTTTGATAAGGCTAGTAAGTGTGTGTTTGGGACAACTCAAGTGGAGTATCTAGGACATGTTATCTCTGGAATGGGAGTGTCTACTGAACCTTCTAAGATCCAAGCATTACAAGATTGGCCTATACTTGTGAACATTAAGAAGTTGAGAGGTTTCCTTGGTCTCACATGTTATTATAGAAGATTTGTGCAAAACTATGCTGCAATAAGAAAACCCTTAACTGAATTACTGAAAAAGAACTCATTTGGATGGAATGAAGCAGCCCAAAAAGCATTTGATAAGTTGAAAATGGCCATGGTCAGTGCTCCTGTTTTAGTTCTTCCCAACTTTAATGAATAGTTTATAGTGGAAACTGATGCATCAGATGAAGGAATTGGTGCAGTCCTGCAACAAAATGGACATCCAATTGCTTTCTTAACTAGATCTTTAGCACCTAGGCACAAGGGTTTGTCTACTTATGAAAAATAATTGTGGGCTGTGGTGTATGCATTGGAGAAATGGAGAGGCTATTTGCTTGATAGACACTTTAAAATCAAGACTGATGACTTCAGTCTTAAGTATTTGATGGAGCAAAGGTTAACTACTCCCTTCCAAATCAAGTGGTTACCAAAGTTATTGGGATATGACTATGAGGTACTCTACAAAAAGGGGAGTGAGAATGTGGTAGCTGATGCCTTGTCCAGATCACCTACTCCATCATTAAGTACTATGATCATTTCTGATATCTCAAATGATTTGTTGCAAAGAGTTCAGACAAGTTAGGTGACTGACCTAAGTATTCAACGGATTATTAACAAGTTGCAAAATGGTACTGTTGTTAACTCAAAGTTTGTGTGGGAGGATAATCAGTTGAAGAGGAATGGTAAATTGGTGATTGGTTGTGATAAAGTTTTGAGACAATAGTTGATTAAGTACTATCATGATGAGCCCATGGGTGGTCTCTCAGGAGTAGAAGCCACTTATAAAAGACTCAAATCCATGTTCTACTGGAAAGGAATGAAGAAGACAGTCAAGGATCATGTGAGAATTTGCTCAATTCGCCAATGTCATAAGCCTGATCTTGCTCCATACCTTGGCCTGCTACAACCTCTCCCAATTCCCACAAAGATCTAGACTGATATCTCCATGGATTTCATTGAAGGTCTTCCTTCCTCCCAAGGCAAAACAGTCATTTTGGTGATTGTGGACACACTAAGTAAGTATGGGCATTTTATTCCTTTATCACACCCTTTCAAAGCTGCTCAAATTGCTCAAGTCTTCTTGGATACAATCTATAAACTGCAAGGGTTACCAAAGACTATTACAAGTGACAGAGATAAGGTCTTTATCAGCAAATTTTGGAAGGAGTTATTCAAGAAGTTAGGAGTTACTTTACAGGTCTCTACAGCTTACCATCCACAAACAGATGGACAGATAGAAGTGGTCAATAGATGTTTGGGTTGTTATCTAAGTTGTATGACCAGTGAACAACCAAAGAATCGGGTGAGTTGGCTAGCTTTAGCTGAGTTATGGTATAATTCCAACTACCATACAGCCATAAACACAACTCCTTTTGAGGTAGTATATGGACAAAGCCCTCATACTCATCTGTCTTATATGGCTGGTGATTCCAAGGTTGAGGCTGTGGATAGGTCACTTAGAGCAAGGGAATCTGCTATCTCTTTACTTCAGTTTCATCTGGAAAGGGATCAACATAAAATGAAAACATATGCTGATAAAGGAAGGTCTGAAAGGGAGTTTGCAATTGGAGATTAGGTATTACTTAAGCTACAGCCACACAGACAAGTGACATTGAGGCTACATAAGCAACATAAGCTATCACCAAAGTATTATGGGCCATTTCAAGTGCAAAGAAGATGTGGGACAGTTGCATATGAGCTTTCTTTGCCTGATAATGCAGCTATACACAATGTTTTTCATATCTCACAACTAAAACCATTCAAAGGCCAAGTCACAACTACAGTTTCATTACCACATTGTTCAACATATGGGTTAATTGCTGCATCACCAGTTAAGGTGCTGGACAAAAAGATTACTAAGGTGGGGAATAGAGCTGTGGTATACTGGTTAACCCAATGGTCAAATGGGACAAGTGATGATGCAACTTGGGAAGTGGCTACTGAGGTTCAAGCCAAACACCCAAGTTTTGACCCAGATTCTTAAGGACAAGAATCCTTTTAAGGGGAATGGATTGTTGTAAGATGAATGTAGGAATGATAGTTGTTAGTTAAAATAGTTAGTGACATGTGAGGTGCACATGATTAGCCTAGCTGGTCATGTGAGGTACACACGTTCATCACCACTGCTGTTGGCTAACAACTTTTCCCTCCAACATTCCATTTAAATACCAAGTTGTAATTCTCATTTAGAAATAATGAAATAATACAATTCCTCTTTTAATCTCCCCTCTCTTCTTACTTATCATTTTCTCTAAATTCTATTTCTTAACCCTCTCAATTTTGTTACAAATTCTGTTACAATTCACAACTGTAAACTAATACAAATCATTCTATTTGCCATTAAACTTCTCTATCTGTACAAGTTACTGGTTGATTGCATTATGATCCTATCATCTTCTACCTTGGATTTGAGAGAAAAATAATGATGGTTTTATGGCTTATTTAGGATTCGGTAAAGGGAGGTAAGAAGGAGGCCGATCCTTTGTTTTTAGGGTCTTCAGTATTCTCATTTTTTTGGGAGGGTATTTGGCCGGATTTTTTTAAGATTAAATGGGGGGAAGGATTAGGCAAAATATTATGCAAATTTAGGTAGATAAAATCCTTTAATTTCGGTAGGTGTTTATTATGTTTTTATTTTATATTTATCTACATTAAACCAAACGTGTGAAGGGGGGTTCAACAAAGCAATTTCAGTTTCGTTTTGTCCTTCTAATTCATGTGGGTTCAAGTAATATTTAAGTAGTGTAAGACATGGTTAAATTTAGAAACTTCAGTTTTAACTACATAATAATTTATAACATATAGTTTTTAATATTCATTAGGCATCAATAATACTTAGGATAATTCAAATAATTACGTAAAATGTGTTTTCAGATTTGAGGGTTTTACAAATACAATTTGTTTTTCAAAACTAATGTAACAAGTTTAAAACATCTTCATTATATTTATGAACCGTGTGATGTAAACAAAACATTAATGTCATTCCGCATCATATATGTATACATCATAAATCCTACAAAGTACAACTTCATTACATGTATGAACCATGTAATGTAACAAAACATATTCTCATTGAAAAAAGTATATCCAGTAGATTGAAGTTCAACTCAACATCCTAAGATCACATCGCCCCTAACGCTATAAGATGAATCATCACTGCAAAACAAAAGATCAAAGAATCGTAAGCAATTAAGGTTGTACAGTGCACTTCTAAACATGTTTAGTTAAAAGACACGTACCCAATTTGCAAGCTTAGATCAAAGGTACCATGTGTTTAATGATGTAATCAAGTCTAACTAAAACCGAATCAGTAGATTTGATCTGAATCACAACATAATATATACAAACAAAATAAGATGTAGTCATGCAAAACTCATTTGCGCTTTTAAGCTTATAATATCCGGTCATACCAAAAGTATCACAACAACTGTATATAATAAATACTTTATAGTATGACAATTATTATATATATTGATTATCACTACTTACTTAACATCCGGACACATCAATCGTGTGGTTAATGACTCTAATAAAGAGTGTTCGGATATAAAAAGACAAAGTACTAAAGAGAGTCAAAGTGCTGAAGAAAGTCAAAGTACTGCTAAGTACAAGTCAAAGTACTGCTCAACATCAAAGTACTGCAAAGCTAAAGAACTGCTATATCGTTTATGGAAAGCTTTGTAATTCTAGAATATTCTAAGTTTAGATTAGTATTACTTGTCGTACAAGAATTATAATTATAAACCGACTAGGGTATTCCTTATGCCTATAAAAGGATCCCTAGATTGGTATTAGAGGTATGACTTTTAGAGATCAATATTAGAGAATATTAGAGTTATTAGGGTTGTTAGTGAATCTGTGTATCAAGCAGGTTCTAAGTATTAATAAAATCATTGAAGATTAAAGTTATTCTTCTTAGCTTTATTGAAGTAGTTTCCGCATACTTAGTAAAGTAATTCAGTGTTTCATTGTTAGTAACTTAGGATTTATCCGAGGTTGCTAAGCCCTTACAAGCTACATAGTTAGTTTGGTCAGAGTATATCGATCTAACAAGTGGTATCAGAGCTTGTGTGGAAACTCTGATTAAGAAGAAACCGATTTAACTACAAACCCTAAAGATGTCGACTGAAGCTGCACCACCCCCATCCATCACCTCACTCAGAATTCCTATCATCAAGAAGGGAGAATATGATCTTTGGAGCATGAAGATGAGGCAGTACATTGCTATTACAGACCATGCACTGTGGAATGTAATTGTCAATGGTAATGAAGTTGTTGCAGACCCTGTAAAAGTTCCTGGACAACCTAAACCACCTAAGTCTATCTTGCCAGCAGCTACAGTAAGAAATCAAGAAAAGGCTCTCAACATACTGTTGTCTGCTATTCCTGATGGTCACCTACTCAAGTTCCATGATGCTAAGGATGCAAAACAACTATGGGCTGCTCTCAAGACAAGATTTGGAGGTAATGATGCTTCCAAGAATATGCACAGAAATCTATTGAAACAACAGTTTGAAACATTCACAATTGGTGAAAGAGAAAGTCTTGATGCTGCCTATGACAGATTCCAAAATCTCCTTAGTATGCTAGAGTTATACAAAGCAGAGGTATCTGTTGAAGATGCAAATCTGAAGTTCTTAAGAAGTTTGCCATCCACATGGCATGTGATTGCTACTATGATCAGAGGACAACCAGGTTTGGACGTTATGGACTTTGATGATCTCTACAACCATTTGAAGGTATATGAGCATGAGATGAATGGTCAAACAAGTTCAAAATCTCACAGCATTGCTTTTGTGTCTTCTGAAAAGCGAAGCAGTACTTCCACTAAAAGTACTGCTTATCCTGCTCAAAGTACTGTTGGTGATAAACAACATATCTACACAACCATGACTACCCCCACCTCATCACCAACAAACACCATCCATTCTGATGAAGTTGTATGCTCATTCTTTGCTCAGCAAGCCACTTTACCTGTTACCTATGAAGAAGATTTGTCACAAATTAAAGAGGATGCTCTTGAAGAGATTGATATAAGGTGGCAAGTTGCTATGATCACTGCTAGGATCAAGAAGTTCATGAAGAAAACATGAAGAGGCATTGAATTCAAACCCAAACAGGGTATCACTTTTGACAAATCCAAGATTGAATGCTTTAATTGTCAAAGGACTGGACACTTTGCAAGAGAATGCAAGTTTGCTAAATATCAGGCAAATAGAATGATTGAGAAACCCAAGCTTGAACTAAAGGAAATTCCTATTACTGAAACAAAAGCTTTGGTTGCTTAAGAAAATCTATTAGAGGTTGACTGGACTGCTGAATTTGATGATGAACCAGTAACCTACTCTATGGTCACAGTGGAAGAGTTTGATTGGAGCACAATGTTTGATGAGGAACTAGGATTTGCTGCTTTGGAATCAAGAGATGGTCTAGGAAGCTTTGATTGGAGCATGGAATGTGAAGAAGAACCTGTTCTGCTCGCTATGGTAGCTACTTCACCAAGTTCACCCACTATCTCTGAGGTATGCTCTAAGTGTAATGATTTTTATCAAAAAGTGCTTAAAGATTATGTAACTGAAAGAGATAATTATAGAAGGGCTAGGTCTGATGTAGCTGGTTATCAAATAACCTTAGAGTCCATGGAAGCCAAAATTATAACTCATGAAAACAATGAAATGGCTTGGGCAGAAAAATATGAGCAACAGGATTATCAATTAAAATTAAGTGAATGGAAGTTAGGATGTAAGGTATCTAAACTTGAAAAGATGACTAAAGAAAGAGATGAACTGTTAGAAAAATTTGCTGCTTGGGGAGAATCTGGCCTTTCACATGTTAGTTTTGTTGAAAAACAGAAAAGAGCACACATTAAAACTGGCCTAGGTTTTGGTATGGATTTTAGTAGCACAGAAGAACATCCACCTAATGATAAGAAACAACTTGATTCAGAAGAGGTAACAACTAGTGATGATGAACTCATTAGCTTAGAAGAAACATCTAGTCATGAAATTAATTAGTCAAACACCTCCTGAATTTAAGAAAGACACGGGTTATCATGCAGTCCCTCATCCCACTGGTAGTTTTCAACCAACTAGGACAGATGTTTCTCGTTTTAGAGTAGACAATTTGGATTTTAGGAAAAAGCTTACTGGTCATTCTAATTCTGGTCCATCTAGTTCTGAATCCCCAAAAGAAATAGTGGAAAAACCTAAGGATGATAATGTTAAGAGCCAAGCAGTACCTTCTACTCAAAGTACTGCTAAACATTCAGCAGTACCTTCAAGAAAAACTTTTCAAAATACTGCTAAATCGTTTTGGGATAATTTTGGTCAAAATAGTTTTCATCATTCACCAAAAGGTCAGGTTAGGTTTGGTCATAGAACTAAAGAAAGAAATTTTGGGAGTATGAGTAAAAAATTGTGTTTTGTTTGCTATAGTCCTGATCATTTGATTAAGCACTGTGATTTTCACTCAGAATATCTAGGCAAATTCCCAAAGACCGCATCTACCAACCATAAGCCAAGGGAGAGTAAACCAGTTTGGAATAATTCACAAATGGTAAACCATAGTAATTTCTCAAAAGACTATAAGTACCCTCACCAGAGAAGACCTCTTTCAAAATCACCAGTACCCTCAAGCACTTTTCAAGGTACTGATAAGCCAAAAGTTTCACAAGCAGTACCTTCTCAAAGTACTGCTAGGTTTTCACACAATCAAGGTACTGATAGCATTTTTTGGAATGGAAGTCCTAGGAGATCCAATTACTATCAATCTAGAAGGCGTTACACCTCAAAAAGAGTATCTAGATCAAAGAAACCTACACAAAAAGTTAAAACCAGCTGGGTTAAGAAAGAAAGTACTGACGGGGAACAAACAGTACTTTCAGCAAATAAGGGTGAAAAAGGAAATTTTGTTGAAAAAGAAAAGGAGTATTTTGATGAAAAAGAGAGTTTTGTTGAAAAACCAACACAAGGTTTTGAACAACCAAAGATAATTGATCATGTGCTTAAAAACAGTGGAGATTACATACTTAAAAAATTTAAGTATGTCACTCCACAAGGGGAACACAAGTCAGTAATGGGTTGGGTTCCTAAAATTAACTAACTCTTTCATCTTTGTGCAGGGCAACCCAGAAGAGGAGCTTAAAGATCATTTAATTGTTGATAGTGGTTGCTCTAGAAGCATGAAAGGAGACAAAGAGATTCTGTCAGATTTTAGATCTTATTTTGGAGGAAGAGTTTCATTTGGGAATGATCCTAGTGGAGGAAGAATTACTGGCAAAGGAACCATCAAGGCAGGAAGCATAGATTTTGAGAATGTTCGTGATGTGAAGGAGCTCAAGTTCAACCTTTTGTCAGTCTCTCAGATCTATGACAAGAAGCACCCTGTGTTATTCACTGACACAAAATGTCTTATTCTTTCCCCTGAGTTCAAGCTTGTTGATGATAACTTGGTAATACTAAGAGTACCAAGAACCAATGATGTGTACAGTCTGGATATGAAGAGTCTTAACTCTTCTGAAAGAGCAACATGTTTAGTAGCAAAGGCAACACTTGAAGAAGCACAATTGTGGCATAGAAGATTAGGCCATGTGAATTTCAAGAATATCAACAAGTTGGTTAAAGGAAATTTAGTTAGAGGTTTACCTTCTAAAACATACAAGAATGATCACTCATGTTTGGCGTGCAAGAAGGGTAAACAACACAAAGCATCATGCAAGAAGATTGAGGAAAGAACTATTAGAGATCCTTTAGAGCTGCTACACATGGATCTATTTGGACCTGTTTCTGTTGCAAGCTTAAACAAGAAGAAGTACTGCTTAGTTGTAACAGATGATTGTAGTAGATTTAGTTGGGTCTTTTTCTTAGGATTTAAAGATGAAACCTTTGATGCTATTCATGATCTTATAATAGCCCTTGAAAACCAATTAAGACTCAGAGTAAGAGGTATTAGATGTGATAATGGGACTGAATTTAAGAACAAGCTTATGGATGACTTTTGTGCCAAGAAAGGAATCAAGAGGGAGTTTAGCATTGCTAGAACTCCACAGCAGAATGGTGTTGCAGAAAGAAAGAACAGAACTTTGATAGAAGCAGCCAGAACAAGGCTTGCAGATTCCCTATTACCTATTCAATTTTGGGCTGAAGCTGTAAGTACTGCTTGTTATGTGTTGAATAGAGTATCAGTCACTAAACCTCAGATGAAGACACCTTATGAGTTGCTTATGGGAAACAAACCTAACATACGTTTTATGAAACCTTTTGGATGTCCTCTTACTATTCTCAATACTATTGATGCTTTGGGAAAATTTGATGGCAAATCAGATGAAGGATACTTATTGGGATACTGTACCAATAGCAAAGGATTTCGAGTGTACAACAAGGTTACCAAAAAGGTTCAAGACTGTCTTCATGTTTAATTTTTAGAAGATCAAGAAAATCAAAAAGGTAAAAGTCCTGATTGGATGTTTGATCTTGATGTTTTAACTCCTTCTATGAACTATGTTCCTGTTAGAGATGAGAATCAAGCTGTTCACAAAGAAGAAGATTTACAGTACATTGTTCATGGAGTCAATATTAGACCAGATGTTGTTCCTGATGAAGAACCTATTACTGTTGAAAAGGAGAAAAGTAATGATGAACCAAAATGCACATTGTCTGATGAAGATCAAGCTCTCCAAGATGAGCTTGCTAGGATGATTTTTCAAGAAACAATTGCACAATCTTAAGATGATGATCAAAGAAGAGCTTATGAAGAAACAAAGAAAAAGGGTAAGTCTACAGAATACCCTCACAGTACTTTGGATAACAATACTTTGGATCAAAGTACTGCTGCCCCCATTGACAGTACTTCAGAAGATTTTAATGATCCTACCATGCCTGGATTAGAAGACACTGATGATGAGTTTGAAGATGAAGGTATTTTCTCAAATTCCATGAAGAAGCTGATTTCATAAATTTGGATGATGATTTTGAAGTTTCACAAACTCCTACATTAAGAATACATAAAGATCATCTTGCTGATAAAATCATTGGACCTTATACATTAGGGGTACTCACAAGAACCAAAGCTAAAGGTTTCTCTAAGCCACATAATGCTTTACTTAGCTTTGTGTATAAACAAAACAGGATGAATCATAAGGATCATCAAACGTGTTTATTCACTTGTTTTATCTCTCAAGAAGAACCCAAGAATGTAGCTCAAGCATTAACTAAAGAGAGTTGGGTTGAAGCCATGCAAGAAGAACTTCTTCAATTCTAACTTCAAGAAGTTTGGGTACTATGTGATCTACCAGATGGAAAGAAAGTCATTGGTACAAGATGGGTTTTCAGGGTTAAGAGAGATGAAAGAGGGAATGTCATCAAGAACAAAGCAAGGTTAGTTGCACAAGGATATAGACAAGAAGAAGGAGTGGACTATGATGAAGTGTTTGCTCCTGTAGCAAGGATTGAAGCCATTAGAATATTCCTTGCTTTTGCATCATATATGGGCTTTCCTGTTTATCAAATGGATGTCAAGAGTGCCTTTCTTTATGGCAAGATTACAGAGGAGGTCTATGTCAAACAACCTCCTGGTTTTGAGGATCCTGCACATCCAAACAAAGTCTACAATGTTGTTAAGGCTCTGTATGGCCTTCATCAAGCACCTAGAGCTTGGTATGAAAGACTCTCCACTTTCTTATTGCAACATGGTTACTGGAGAGGAGCAATTGATAAGACTTTGTTTATCAAGAGAGACAAGAAGGATATCATGCTTGTTCAAGTCTATGTAAATGATATTATTTTTGGAGCTACAAAACAGTCTATGGTGAAATAATTTGAGAAGCTCATGCAACAAGAATTTCAAATGAGTTCCATGGGTGAATTAACCTTCTTTTTGGGGCTTCAAGTTAAACAATCAAAGGCTGGAATTTTCTTTAGTCAAGACAAGTATGTCACTGACATTCTTAAGAAGTTTAATTTTGATGCTATGAAGCCTGTCACCACACCCATAAAATCTATTAACTTATTGGGAAAGGATGAAGATGGACAACCTGTAGAAGTCAAGCTTTACAGATCAATGATTGGCTGTCTTATGTACTTAACTGCATCTAGACCTGATATCATGTTTGCTGTCTGTTTATGTGCAAGATATCAAGTCTCACCTAAGGTCTCTCATATGAATGCAGTCAAGAGGATTTTTAGTTATTTGAAGCAACAACCTAAGTTAGGGTTGTGGTATCCAAAGGATTCACCTTTTCACTTAGAAGCTTTTTTAGATAGTGATTATGCAGGTGATAATTATGATAGAAGATCAACCACTGGAGGATGCCAGTATCTTGGAAGAAGATTAGTTTCATGGCAATGTAAGAAACAAACCATTGCAACAACATCATCCACTGAAGCAGAATATGTTGCTGCAACAAGCTGTTGTGGACAAGTACTGTGGATGCAAAATCAACTCTTGGATTATGGATTCAATTTTAAGAATACTCCTATCAATATTGATAATGAGAGTACAATCCGCATTGTGAAGAATCCTGTTTACCATTCCAAGACCAAGCATATTCAGATTAGGCATCACTTTATTCGAGATTGTTATGAGCATAGGCTCATTAATGCTGTCAAGGTCCACACAGATGACAATGTAGCTGATCTACTCACAAAAGGATTTGATGTTTCAAGGTTCAATCATTTAGTGGTGAGTATTGGTATGATTAACTATTAAGCTACAATTAAGGAGAGGACTTATTAGTTAGTTCGACAGTCCTATGCATTGTTTGAGGGGAGGCAATACAATGCCTTATTGATGTTTTTGCCATTGTGAAGAAGAGGATGGAAAAGTACTGCTTTTGTTTGTCTGAAAGTACTGCATTGAAAGTACTGCTTTGGAAAGTACTGCTTACGTGGAAAACACTGCTAGTCTTGTCAACGTACTGTTCCAACGGTCAAAAGATGGGGTAAAATTCAAATAATGGGAACTGTATTAATTGGGTTGTGATTTTTTAAATCTTACCTATAAATAACTACCCTCCGATTTTCCCTCTCATCTTTATACTTATCAATCTTTTCCATATCTTACTTCTCTTATTCACATTCACTATTCATCGAACCATTTTCTCTTATAACCACATTCAATGGCGAACAGAAACATAGTTAGTAAGCATAACATGGTGGCTAACTTAGATAAAACACCGGCAAATGTTTCGTTTCATGACATAATTGATTTTCTCACTGGATCAACAATCAATTATGCTCTTTTGGTTGAACCTGACATTATTGAGCCCTTGATTCAACAATTTTGGGCAACTGCTAGATCTCATATGGAAGATGATGCACTATACATTCAGGCTAAGGTTGCTGGGAAGATTGTTAAAGTTAGTGAAGCCTCTATTAGAGAAATTTACTGTTTGATGATGAGGAAGGGGCTATTCGGTATGAAGGGTCTTTAACTGAAACAACTTTTAGGAAACCCTTGTTTAGTCCTCAATGGAAGTATCTTGTTCATGTCTTACTTCATTGCATAAGTTCCAAGAGTACTTCATGGGAACAATTTGGATGCAATATTGCATATGCTTTAGTGGGATTAGCTACAAATCGTCGCTTCAACTTTTCAAGATTAATTTTAGATGGTATGCGATCTCATATCTCTAATGGTTCACCATGGTTAATGTACCCAAGATTTGTTCAAGTCTTCTTGAACAACCAGCTTACGAATGTTCCTAAACCTTCGAGCTTGTTACCAGCTGTTGTGCAACCACCAAAGGTGTTCACTTTCATGGCTAGGAAGAGTGACAAATTCTCTGGGAGAAATACATCTTTGACTACTCACATGTTGGAAATTGTACAAGCAGTTAGAGATGAAGCTGCTGCAAGTGAAGAACATGAGCTTTCAGGATCAAGAGAAGGAACTGCTTCTCCACGTACTGCTTCTCCACAAGGTCCTGCTTCACAGGAAGGTACTGCAGCTCAACCTACTACATCTCAACAAGATATTGCTCATGGTAATTCAGAACCAGAGGTAAACCCACCATCTTCTCCCAATGATTATACTTCCACAGATGGGTCTCAAAATTCTAGAGGAGATGAGGGAGATACGGCTTCTGAGGGTAAGGTTCTGAATAATTATGCTTTGACAAGGGAGCTATTGCAGTTAAAGAACGATTTTGAAGCACAAGCTGCACAACTAATGAAGTTGAACAACAAATTTAGAAGATTGAAGAACTTTGTCTGGCCTTTAGTTCAACATCACAGGTTGTGGGTGAAGTCACACCAGAAGAAAGGAAAGAAATTTACGAAGCCTTCAAAGGGCAAGAAGGTTCACAAGCAGTCTTCATTCCAATTGGGGAGGATATTGGAGCAAGAAAATTTGAATGAAGATGCTCAAGCTGATCAAGGTGCTAACACTTTTGATGATTCACAAAAAGAAGCTAAAGAAACTGAGCAAACTGAGCCTCAAGGTACTGAGCCTCAAAGTACTGGCGTACAAAGTACTGGTGTACAAAGTACTGGTGATCAAGGTGCTGATGTTCAAAGTTCTGGTGATCAAGGTACTGCTGCTCTTCAAGGAACATATAGACAAGAGCTGATTACACCAAGGACCATAAATTTTGAAGAAGAAGCTGGTCCTTCAACAGTCTTACAAGAAGAGGAAGCTGATACACCCAAAGTAGTTCACACTGCTAGTGATGATGGACTGTTTCTCAGATATTGCAAAACTTGTCAAGACCAAGAGGTGTTAGTATTCCTGGAGTTGAAGAACAACCTCAAGCTTCTCAACCTGCTTTAGATCCAAAGGATAAAGGAAAAGGTAAACTGGTTGAAACCAAGAAGAAGAAGAAGCTAACTTTGGCAGAACTAAGAGCTATTGAAGTGGCTAAGAATGAAGAAGCTGCTAGGAAGCTACAAGCCCAATTGGATGCTGAAGTTGTTATACCAGAAAAACCAGCTGTTATACCACAAAGAGGACCTAGTATTGCTAAGGAAATGAATGCTATGATGGCTTATCTGAAGGGTAGAGGATATACAGGTCTGCATAAATTGAAATATATAGAGATGAAAGACTTGTATGATGCTGTTAGAGAAGCTTATAAAAAGGAAGTAGCTGGTATTATTCCTTTTGATGATGAAAAACAGAATGAGGATGCAAGAAAAAGGAGTGTAAAGAGAAAAAGAACAACTGGTGATGAACAGCCATCAAAGAAGATAGAATTGAGAACAGATACAGTTGATGAGCGGAGGAATTACTTAAGAGTTGTAGATTTTGAGCATCCTAAGTCCAAAGATGTTGCAGTAAAGAAGTCTAAGATGTCTACATTTGAAGTTGTAGAATCAAAGGATGGAGATTATCTGATGTTCCATAGAGAAGATGAAAGCTTTAGAGTGTTTAATTTGCTATGGGATATACTGCATATGATAGATAGAGAGGATCTGTTTCACCTATATCAACTAGTGCAAGAGTATTTTGAGCATATTCCTTCAACTGGAGTTGGCTTAGTCTTGCTTGGAGATCTGATAACTACTGGGAGACAGAAGAGACAAGCACTGATGAAATCTGGCAAAACCAAGAAGTTTGGGAGATTACTAGCTGGAGATTCTTTGAAGAATCAGGAGTGCATGTTTTAGAGTTAGAAGATAGAACCATGATTCACATGCTAGCAGAAAGAAGATATCCACTTACAACAGATCTTATGAGAAGAATGCTAGATCTTGGTATGGAAGTTGAAGAGGAGAATGAAACAGCCTTAATGGTCATCGAATTGTTTATCAAATGGACAACTATGGCTGAAGATGATGCATAAATACTGGTATGATTCATAATTGTATAAATTTTTGAAAAATCAGTACTTTATTCAGAGTACTACTGGACAAACAGTACTTTATCCAAAGTACTGCTTGCAGTACAAAACCAGTAAAATGATTTTTAATAGAAAATAAGCAAACTTTTGTTAAAGTGCAAAATATTTTGAAACAAAAGTTAACAGCAACAAATGGTTTTTCAGATGGTTACAATAAAAAGGTTATCAGTTCACCATGTCTAACAAAAGGACTGGCTAATCCATGAGCAAACGGCTCTGGTAAAGATATCTCAAATCCGTTGATGGTTGACAACTTGCCAATAAGTTGTATGGAAATCAACTCACCATATCTGAAATAGTGAAGAGTTGGCTAGCCCACAAGAAAAATGGCTTGTGGTAAAGGCTGTGGAAAAACCATTTATATGGTAATTAATTCACCATGGTTGCAAGAACTAACTAGTCCAAAAGGGTACGGCTTTTGGTAAAGACTTAACAAATCTGTTGATAGTTGATGATTTGCTTAAAATCATATGGTTATCAATGTACCATGGTTTTGTACACCTAAACATTGGCTACTCCAGAGTTAATGGCTTTGGTAAAGAGACATCAAAATCCATTAAATTTTCAATGATTCACCTCTCACAGGAGTTTACACACTTGGAAGTGATAAGAATAGACTGAAACTTTATGATCTGATGTGCAATTTGTCATATGTTGCTGAGTAGCTGAAAAGATGAAGATTGCTGATAGTTGCTGAAAAGGATTGCTTATAAAGACTACTTTGATGATGATAATACAAGCACAGAGAGTACAAAATAAATCTGAAGATAAAGACACAATCTTTCCTTGAAGAAAAAGATGTTAAAGATACATATACAAAGGAACTTGAAATCAAGAAAGTAGAATTCAAGTTAGGGGAGGATTGTTGGGATATAAAAAGACAAAGTACTGAAGAAAGTCAAAGTACTGCTAAGTACAAGTCAAAGTACTGCTCAGCATCAAAGTACTGCAAAGCTAAAGAACTGCTATATCGTTTATGGAAAGCTTTGTAATTCTAGAATATTCTAAGTTTAGATTAGTATTACTTGTCGTACAAGAATTATAATTGTAAACCGACTAGGGTATTCCTTATGCCTATAAAAGGATCCCTAGATTGGTATTAGAGGTACGACTTTTAGAGATAAATATTAGAGAATATTAGAGTTATTAGGGTTGTTAGTGAATCTGTGTATCAAGCAGGTTCTAAGTATTAATAAAATCATTGAAGATTAAAGTTATTCTTCCTAGCTTTATTGAAGTAGTTTCCGCATACTTAGTAAAGTAATTCAGTGTTTCATTGTTAGTAACTTAGGATTTATCCGAGGTTGCTAAGCCCTTACAAGCTACATAGTTAGTTTGGTCAGAGTATATCGATCCAACAAAGAATATATAGTAGGGATAATTGATTGTAAATGTATTCAAGTTGTCATTTGTTACTATTTTTTGTAACATTTATTTCTTATTAAATGTGCAGAACTTGCTAATTATCTTATTCTGTGTACTAAATGACTTAATTAAATAAAAGTGATGACGTGACACGGTTAATTACTTTTACTTAACACACAATAGGATAATTAGCAAGTTTTGCACATTTAATAGGAAAATTCAACTTGGATACATTTATAAACAATTAACCCTTAAAGGAATGCAAGACCCTACACAATATTTCTTTACATGAAAATCTCATATTTTTGGATCAGTCCCAACAGGTAAAAGCTCCCAGATATTTAGTTGTAATAACAAAAAATAAAAAAATTAGATGGCAGAATGCTAAAAATGAGACTTACAATCACTTCATCATTTCTTTTCACACTTTATGACAAATCAAAAAATGTAAAATGGTCTAAGATGAAAAACATGTACTTTCAAATGGAAGGATTTAAAGAGTTGGAAAATCAAAGGAAAAAGAATTTCGACAAGAAAATAGAAATGTGATGATCAGTTCCAAAGGCCTTGACGAGGGTGTTGATCTATGAACCTTTTATAAGTGTCAAGTTCTCAGTTCTGAAGTCAAGCTTTAGTTAAAAGTACTTACAGTCCTTCAGAAGTAAACAAAGGTAAGCATTTGGTGCATATACGCAATAGAATTGTAAGGACTAAAGCGGTTGTAAATTTTTTTATTATGCAATTACATAATATCAATGTAGCTTACCATTGACCTATTGTCCACGTGAATGTTTAATAGAGTTGAACTGATTCATTTAATACATGACTTGTAAGAAGTATATGGTTGAGAAGGATAACAATCCAAGCAAACCTCATGGATAAATGATAACCTCAAATAGTCCTAAATATTAAGTGTCAATTTCCCCCAATAATACTCGTATTATATATCATTTATATGGATTTACGCTTGTTTTCCTCTATATTTCACTTTCAGGTAAATTACGAGCATTGGAGCTAATGAGAAGCGGATTTGGAGAGTTTATTGATGATATATGATAGTATGCCCATTTTGAAGATGTTACGGCGTAACTCTCCTCTCACATTAAGCCGTAACAGAAGCGTGGCTCAGAAAACAAACTAAATTGAAGATTACGACGTAACTCCCTCATAGGATTACGTCGTAACTAATTAGGTCAAATGATGTTCCGCGCCGTTTCAAGCTACGCCGTAACTCTTTCCACAACTACGGCGTAACCATGATTTATTGAAGATACGGTGTAACTCATTCCTGATGTTACGCTATAACCAGCTTTTCTAGAGCAAAATACGAAGAATTAGATGTTACGGCGTAACTCTCAACTTAAGTTACGCCGTAACCAGATCTGGCCTATAAATACCGGCCAAATTCCAGCATTTCTATTCATTCACTCCATACACCTAATCAGAGAACGTGGGTAGAAGGTTGAAGGCAGATCTTGAGGAGCATACGGAGCCATCTCCATGGGAGAAATCACTCCCCTACGATAAGCATTAGCAATTTATCATTTCTTTACTTTCAATTCATGTATTTCGATATGCTAAACATTGAATCGATTATTTTAGTTAATATGAGCGGCTAAGCACCTATGGTGCTAGCCTAGTTATGATTCCTTGATTGTTTTTTTTATGTTTACATTGCTTCCGTATAATTGTTTCTAGTGTATGCATGTATAGTTTGTTGGTAGCTACCCTTGTTTCGGTAGTTTTGAATGACGGTAGTGGCTAGTTACTTAGGAGATATGACCAACTGACCCTAAGTAGGTAGACTGAGTGGGAAGGGAAAGAATTGACCAACTGACGACCCTTCTTCATTTGTGCGATTTGACCAACTGATCACCTACCGTTTGGATGAACTTACAAAGTTAGGGATGAGTGTTTAAGATGCTAGCGCTCGGGCACTCATTGTTATGAATCTTGCATGTAGCGGCACTTAATTACTTGGCTTAGGGGACTAAAAACAACTGGATTTTCAAGGGGTCACCCATTGATCTCCGGTGGAAACCTTTGCTGATAGGTTAGGACGAACTGACCAAATGCTATCCTAGCGACTTTTACCCCCACTTGAAGCAATTGGAAGTAATTAAACATGAACTTAACTTGATAGTATAAGTAACTAGGTTAGCACACTTCTCCTCTATTGATCACAACCATCGCCTTTATTTGCTTTCTTGCCTTTAGTTATTAAATAACCATTTCAACCTTAAAATCTGTGACACCTAGACTTAGTTAAAATCCGCACACATAGCTCTTAGGACGACCTCGGTTTTACCGAATACTACACTACACACGACTGGGTACACTGCCCGTTAGTGCAGTAGGGTAGACCATAGGTATAAAGAGACATTATAAATATTAAAAGCTGGTCAGTAAAACCTGCATCAAGTTTTTGGCGCCGCTGTCGGGGAGTTATATTAGGATTTTCATTAAGTCTTTCATTTCTGTTTTGTTTTAAATTTTCTCAATTTCTCACGATCTCTTTTCAAGTTTCAGGTACCCTGGAAGTTGTTAACATTGACGATCTCACTCTTGAGGAGTATTTAGCATTGACAAGAGAAGAACAAGGGTCGGGGCTCGTAAGACCGACAATTGGAGCTAATGTCCATTTCGAGATTAAAGATCAGTTTATGAGGGAGCTTCGCGCTAACACTTTTTCAGGAAACAGGGACGAAGATGCGTATGAGCACGTTGAGAATGTCTTGTACATCGCAAGCATTTTCAACATTCCTGGTGTGTCTCATGACGCTGTTATGCTACGTGTTTTCCCCATGACTCTTAATGGGGGAGCAAGAAGATGGATCGAAAGATTGCCCGCTGGGGCAGTTGATACATGGGCTCTACTAAAAAAGCGCTTCATCCAAAGATATTGTCCTCCGTCGAAGATATCTAATCAGTTCATGGAGATCCATAATTTCAAGCAAGATGACGATGAAACGTTGTATCATGCCTGGGATAGATACAATGATCTGCTCTACAAATGTCCAACTCATGATCTAAACAACCAGAAAAAGGTCAACATCTTTTACAAAGAAATCAACGTAACCACAAGACATATGCTGGACTACCAAGGACCAATTTCGAGCATGACCCCTACTCTCGCAATTGAAGCCATCCAAAAAATGGCTGATCATTCCCAAAAATGGCATGATGGAAGTAGCAAAAGAAGCCTAGGCGGAAGTATTGATGGAATTGCCGCTATCACTAACAAGCTCAAAAATCTTGGACGGGATATGCTCAAGCTCAGAGAAACTGTTCATGCCATCCAAGTAGGTTGCGAAAGCTGTGGAGGAGGACATCTCACAAAAAATTGTCCTCTCATTAACGAAGATAGCAAGATTGAAGAAGTTAAGTATGGTGAAAATGGACCGTTTCAAGGGAATAATAGAAACGATAATGGCTATCGTGGAGGACCTCCCCCATATTATGATCGTGGAAATTTTGGTGAAAGAAGAGCTAACTTGGAGGAAACAATTAACAAGTACCTCTTAGATTCAACTAAGAGACAGAAGGAGCAAGAAGAATGGTTGAAAAACTTCCAAGATAATACAAACAAGAGCCTTTCTAGCCATGATGAATCGCTAAAAAACTTGGAAACCATGATTGGGAAGCTCGGCGATGAAGTGAAAAGAAGAAACGAGGAACAAAAGAACAAGTCAACAGCATGTAAGGCCGTGTTTTCTAAAAATGACAAATCCACCGATGAGTCTATTATAAATAAAGATAATGATGCTAATGATAGAAGAGAGTTACGCCGTAATCAAACAACAGAGTTACGGCGTAACCAGGATACAAGGTCTGACAAGTTTCCCAAGTTAGACGAATCTGAAAGGAAGAATCATTGGTGTAAGGCTATGGCAATTGATAATGGAAAGTGTTATGATCTATTGGCTTCATGCGATCCTCGGAACGAAATTTGCAATGGAGGGGTCGATAAATGAAGGGTTAATGATAACATATACATGTGGACTGCAATTAACGATGAAGAAAAATTAGCTAAATTCTCAATTGATGAAGATGAGGAACCACCCATCAGGCACTGCTGCAATCCCTTAATGATCACGGAAGATGGGTCCACACGAGCATGGCCAACATGTAATCCCTTTCGTGAGTATTGTAACGGGGGTGGCGATATGAAGGACGAAGTATGGATATGCCCTCATGAATTAGAAAGACATGACGTTGATTTCGGAGACCTCTCCTTCAGTGATTGGTATTCAGTGAGGTTCGGGGACGCAATCATTAATACAGTTTTGTTAAGAAATTTGAAGCTCAAATATGAAAAACATATTCTTCAAGGAAATTCCGTAAAACCAATCAACGATATTCCTTCTAGCAACACCAATGACGAAGGAGCTCGAAGTCATTGGTGTGAGAAAATAAAAACCCCCGACGGAGTTTTTTTGGGCATCTTGCAACCCTTTTGATGATGAATGTAATGGGGGAAGTAGTATAGAGAGAGTTGGGGAAGATGAATTCTTATGGACCTCAACTAATGATGCGGAAAGAACAGAGTTACCTTGGCTAGACAATTTGGGGTTCGACAATTGGGTCAAAATCAAATATGGAAAGGAAGTAGCGATAACTAAGGATAAGCTCTGGAAAGGATGTATGAGTAAAGAAGACCCGAGAAAAGAAGTTCCAAATGACATAAGTGAAGTATCAGATGAAGATACCAAAGATTCGACGAGAAATGAGAAAGAGGAATGCAAACGGGTACTAGTGGAAGATTTACTCGACGATAAATGGTTTAAAGGTACCGAGTCCGACGATGATGATATAAAAGGGATTTTGGATTACCTTGAACTACAAGGTGAAGATGGATTTACTGACCCCGACGATGAAGCATATGAGCAAAGAAGGTGAAAACTTCTTAGCATTCTTTATAAGAGGCCGCCACCGATTGTAGCTGAAAAGTATGAGTTTACTAGATACCACTTGAGGCCGGACAAAATTTTTTGCAAAATTAGGAAGATCGAGACTAAAGAATATCTCCACACCGCTAAAAATGTTGCCTGGGTCAGACATAATTTGATGAAGGATATAGAGGAAGTTGGCCTAGTCCAAAGGCCACCATAAAACCTCGAGGCCTTGAGTCTAACTTAAAGACTCGTAAATAAAGAAAAGTGCTCTTTCAGGAGACAACCCAAATTATCCCTTTCATTTGTTTTATTTCCATTTCTGTTGGGTTTTGTGTTTTTAACCACTTTTGCCAGAAAACGGAGAAAAGTTGTTGCAGCATGCTGAACGGGGACCTGATCTGT
This sequence comes from Chrysanthemum seticuspe, assembly GCA_019973895.1. Lineage (NCBI taxonomy): Eukaryota > Viridiplantae > Streptophyta > Magnoliopsida > Asterales > Asteraceae > Chrysanthemum > Chrysanthemum seticuspe. The sequence continues at coordinate 228,682,263 of BPTQ01000005.1, forward strand.
CCACAGTTACGGCATAACTCATTCTTATGGTTACGCCGTAACATACTTTTTGTAGTAGTTTCTCAAAGCATTACCAATTACGGCGTAATCCCATGAAACGGTTACGCCATAGCTACACTCTTGTAGCGTCTCCCAGGTTTTGCATTAATTACGGCGTAACTCCTTATAGGGGCTACGACGTAACTATCCTCTGTAACACTTCTTTCTTTTTAAACACAATAACCTTGTGTTAGTTTTTAAATGAACTTTGTAGGTATGTTCCCTGTAAGCCCTCACGAGACTACACTCGTCCACTTGGGACACCAAGTGGTTTAAAAGGCTTGTTGCATACGCTAAATGCGACCGTGATTCCTACGAAAGTGAGTTAGGTTTCTTTTTCATTTTTCTTTTTCTTTTTTTAGAATTATGCTTGTCGGTAGTGTGATTTCAGGGATTGAAGTTTGCTTGTGTATGCTTATGCGAAGGCACGATTCTTTTCGTGAGCCTTCTTTCTTTTTGGAGCAAATCTCAAGGAAGTTCTCGCTCTAAATCTACTTTTCTCTTCACCTTTATTTAATGCTTAATACAAAAGGGACTTTGTACATTTCAAGTGGGGGGACGAAAGTAGAATTGTCTCTTGAACTTTATTTTGCCCTCATTTTTTTAGTTTATTTTGAAAAATTATGCCATTTTTAAAATTTTGACATGTTTTTCTTTACCTAACTAGATTAGACCTTAGCTGAGCACATTATAACCCTTGATATTATATGATGAGATTAGCCTTATCCGTTTCCAAATGTTTACCCCAAATCTACCAAATTATGAGTGTGCCGGTAGCTTGTAAACTTTAGAACTTGGTCTTTATATCATATCGAGACAATAGACGAGGTATGTTGAGTTAGCTAGATGTACTTGGACTTTTCAGTTTAAGAAGGCAGTATTATAGGATTATCACCCAAATAGCGTATCATTGTGTGTCTATCGATTAGTCACCTCGACTTCTCGACCCCCATGTTAAACCCTTTGTTGCACTCACCTTTAGTGCAAGATACCCCAAGATACACCCATCTGAGCCATTCCTTTCATTTTGTTCACCCAACATATTGTTTCGTTACATCCATACACCTTAGCCTACCCTATAGTCTTTATTTGTAATTGGGAAGTCATCGTTTGCCTAAGTTCAAGGTTCAAGTGGAAATGTTTGGGAATCACGCTTTCGTCGACGACATATTCTTAATGATCATTGAAGACCCCCCAAATTCTCATAATGTTCATCTCAAGTGGGGGGATGTTACGTTTACTAGTTAAAAAAAATGATGAAGTGATTCGAAAAAATAAAAATAGTTATTGTTATTTATTTGATTGTAAAGTGCGAAGTTATAAGCACTATGTTATGAGCTTATTATAGATTTAATATCTAGGAGGCCACCTCGGTCAAATTTGAAGAATGGAGTTGGTAATGTGCCCATCATGACGTCCTGTAATGGCATATCTATCTGGTATTATCATGATCCGGTTTCTTAACTTCGAAACTTGAACTTTAGATGAACGATAACTGGTGATGACTTGGTTATAGACTTAGAATATTTGCTTGATTTTATTTTACACCAATTTTATCCCATGTCTTATCCTACCCTTTAGTCATGAAGCGTGTCTAGGTGATGCAGCGAGGAATCTTTGGTGTCTTGGCCATGGATTTGGTCATGTATCATTGATTTTGTCCACTTCGCCGTGATATGTTAGTAATGACAACTCACACTTAACCTTTGTCGTGTCTACCCATATTGCCTTCAAGAATTGTTTAGTCCTTAACTCTAGTGGTGGAGATTTGTGTAACCGCCAAGCTTATGATAGAATACATGCTATGACTGTGCGTTGAGTGATCACCCCGAAATTGACACTTAGAATAGTTGAGAGATTTGAGTGTTTTGTTTCCATTTCGTGAGGTGTTCGGCTTTGTTTTATTCTAGCATAAGGGATTTGTAAACTTATATTTTCCAGGTAATGGGAGATATCTTTTTAGGAATCTATCTAATAAGATCTACTTAAGGGCAAGTAGAGTCTAAGTGGGGGGATATTTGATAACATCAAATAGTCCTGAATATTAAGTGTCAATTTCCTCCGATAATGCTTGTATTATATATCATTTATATGGATTTACGTTTGTTTTCCTCTATATTTCACTTTCAGGTAAATTACGAGCATTGGAGCTAATGAGACGAGGATTTAGAGAGTTTATTGATGATATATGATAGTATGCCCATTTTGAGGATGTTACGGCGTAACTCTCCTCTCACATTACGCCGTAACAGAAGCGTGGCTCAGAAAACCAACTAAACTGAAGATTACGGCGTAACTCCCTCAAAGGATTACGTCGTAACTAATTAGGTCAAATGATGTTCCGCGCCGCTGCAAGCTACGCCGTAACTCATTCCACAACTATGACGTAACCATGATTTATTGAAGATACGGCGTAACTCATTCCTGATGTTACGCCGTAACCAACGTTTCCAGAACAAAATACGAAGAATTGGATGTTACGGCGTAACTCTCAACTTAAGTTACACCGTAACCAGATCTGGCCTATAAATACCTGCCAAATTCCAGCATTTCTATTCATTCACTCCACACACCAAATCAGAGAACGTGGGTAGAAGGTTGAAGGCAAATCTTGAGGAACATACAGAGCCATCTCCGAGGGAGAAATCACTCCCCTACAATAAGCAATAGCAATTTATCATTTATTTACTTTCAATTCATGTATTTCGATATGTTAAACATTGAATCGATTGTTTTAGTTAATTTGAGTGGCTAAGAACCTCTGGTGCTAGCCTAGTTATGATTCCTTGATTATTTTGTTTATGTTTACATTGCTTCCGTATAAATGTTTCTAGTGTATGCATGCATTGTTTGTTGGTAGCTACCCTTGTTTTAGTAGTTTTGAATGGCGGTATTGGCTAGTTACTTAGGAGATATGACCAACTGACCCTAAGTAGGTAGACTGAGTGGGAAGGGTAAGAATTGAACAACTGACGACCCTTCTTCGCTTGTGCGATTTGACCAACTGATCACCTACCGTTTGGATGAACTTAAGAAGTTAGGGATGAGTGTTTAAGATGCTAGCGCCCGGGCACTCATTGTTATGAATCTTGCATGTAGCGGCACTTAATGACTTGGCTTAGGGGACTAAAAACAACTGGACTTTCAAGGGGTCACCCATTGATCTCCGATGGAAACCTTTGCTGATAGGTTAGGACGAACTGACCAAATGCTGTCCTAGCGACTTTTACCTCCACTTGAAGTAATTGGAAGTAATTAAACATGAACTTAACTTGATAGGATGAGTAACTAGGTTAGCACACTTCTCCTCTATTGATCACAACCATCGCCTTTATTTGCTTTCTTGCCTTTAGTTATTAATTAATCATTTCAACCTTAAAATCTGTGACACCTAGACTTAGTTAAACTTCGTACACATAGCTCTTGGGACTACCTCGGTTTTACCGAATACTACACTACACATGACCGGCTACACTGCCCGTTAGTGCATTAGGGTAGACCATAGGTATAAAGAGACATTATAAATATTAAAACCTGGTCAGTAAAACGCCGAATTGACACAAATTATCGCATCCAAACATTAAGGTTGTTATACTAAAAACATACTTAGTAGAACTGCTTGTATATATTTAAGCATGTGACTACCAACCTTTAGTCATGTTTTCAGATAACATCTCTGAGGTTTCTACAAGTCAGCCACCCCTAGCACATTTCACCACTTACAACTTTTAAACATAACTAATCTGCCATAAAAAGGTCTGTATTAATTAGTTGTAATATTGTTATAGATTTTTAGGAAAAATATACTGTAATAAAGAATTCCGCCCCGAAACTGAGTTGTCTAAGCTCCAACAGACTGTTTAGGAATGCCGTGAAATACGTCATGGATGATCTTGTAGTTAAATCTGTAATAGTATCATTTGTGACAAGTTACAGAACACATTGACTAAAGCTTTTACATGTTGGAACTGATCCACAGATATGGAATTGCCATGTAATAAAACGTTTTGTAGGGCCTTGCGTTCTTTTAAGAATTAATTGTTTGTAAATGTTTACGTAGTAATTTTTTCCTATTAAATGAACTTCCTAGCTATCCTATTGCGTGTTAAGTAAAAGTGATTAACTGTGCCATGTCATCACTTTTACTAAATCAAGACATTTAGTATTTTAATACAAATAATGTCTAAAAACGTTATTTATATTTTTCAACATCTCTACGTTTTGATGATAACAAAATGTAAACCCCCCCCCCCCCCCAATTTCATCCAGGTTACTTATACTTATGCTTTACATAGTATCATTTTTACGGGTAAAATTTTTGCTTTATCTCATCCCCACTACTTACATAACCCCATAGACCTGCTCACGTATCCACCCATGCCAAATATCCTTACGTTTACATCATGTAAACCTCTGGTATGTCAATTCTAAGTCCTAAACATCATTTTTATCAAGTAATCTATCAATCTAGTATACTATATCTAACATGACACAAGAACAAGGCCTATCCGATTACGATTATTTCTAAAACACTAATTTCAAAACGAACGTAGTTTAAATGTGTTCAAGGCTTATATATAAGTTACCTTAGCAACCTTAGAGTATCTTAGCCTCCCTTAAATCCTAGTACAACCCCTTATAGCTTAGGTACAAGTCCCTTAAGCACAAAACACTAATTAGGTCATTTTGGCCTCTAAACTAGGTCTAAACCTTCTCGTTTCTTTAGCACAATTTACCACCACTTAGTACATGAATCTTAAGCATATATCTTAGTCACTAATCACCCTAGGAATACTAACCTAAGTGCTAATCCCTAATCTAGAACCCTAAACCTAATTCGACCCTAAAACTAACCCTAAGCTAGATTAAGCCCTAAACTAAGCACCTTAAGCACCACCACCACCTCTAGCAGCCTACCACCCACCTCCATAACATCCTTGTCACCGCCAAACAGCCACCCAACCACCACCATCACCAACTCGTCACCACCTTGAGCCGCGGCACCCTTGTGGCCAAACCACCACCACAAGCCCCCTAGCTATACACCATATACTTCATTAGTCATTACTAGCTCACCTTAGTTACCTTCCCCATCTTTCCACCTTTCCTCGCCTTTCTTAGCCTACACACCAAACGCACCCTATAAATAACCGACCTCCCCCATTCTTTCAAACCATCTCATTTCACTTTACCACCTTAATTTTCTGAGTACTACCAGTATTATAAGAACCTTAGGAAGCCTAGGAGTCGAGATATCTAAGCCTAGAAGCCTTGTCGAAGTGAAACCTTGTCGAGAAAACCTTAAACCCTCGCTAGCTCCATTTCTTGGTCACGTAAGTTCTAAACTAGTTCTTTAAGCCCTACTACTGTGCTAGGATAGTTATTAGGTGCATTAGATCACAATAGAACCCTTTACCAAGCCTTGATCACAAAAACTTACTCGTTTTCCTTATAAAACACTTTCGTGTCATAAAAATACACTTTGCAGTGTTTTAGGAGTAGTTTTGTAACACTTTCCATGCATAGGGATATATATTGTAACTTTTTGAAACTATTAAGTACAAGGGCTTTTTTTTCATTTCTTAAAAGTCATAAGTCTAAGGACCTAAATTGGAAAGTTTTAAAGTCTAAAGATAAGTATATATATAGTTATTTTCATAAAGGACTAATTTCGTAAAAGTTTTTAACCTAAGGGTATTTTTGTCAAATTATAAATTTAAGGGTCTTAAAAAGTTATTTTCTATAAATAAAAACCCTATCTTTTTATTTGACAATGTAACACAATACTAGGGAGTGTGGAAAACTAGAAAGGGGGGTTGAATAGTTTTGCCAATTTTAAGTTAGTTTCAAAAACTTTAGATTTGATATTATGTGAAATCGTATGGATGTAGAGAAAGTATAGATCTAATGATAAAGCAAGTAAATAAAGTAAAGCAAGGGATAGAAATGACACAACCGATTTATAGTGGTTCGGCTACAAGGACACCTTCCTTGCCCTACTCCACTCCCCGAGTCACCTACTCGAGAGTTCAAGCACTATGTCAACAAACTCCTTCAACTAGGCGGAGAAGCCTTCACAACGTTGCTTACACCTTTTTCTGGTACAAAGCTAAATACCGAGTCCGTAACACGGTGGACCAAATCAACACGACTATTACACAACAACTATGTGAAATATCAAATACAAGATCTTTGCTACAGAAATCTTGTGGAGGAACAAATCAATCAAGGACCCCTTTCTTGGATGACTTGTAGAATGCTCGTGATATCGCCTTAGAGAAGGACCTATATGAGAATCACTATAGAAAGAAAGAAGAACAACTCTCTAGATCAAGTGATGTTTTGTTAGAAGAGAATGAGAGTATATGAGAGAATTAGTAAGAAGAGGGGTGAGTTAGCTTGAAGAAATGGCTCTTTATTTATAGGCAAAACTTGCCACTATTCCCCGGATCCCACGGATCCCTCCCACAAGGGATCCGTCTAGTGTAAACGTAAGGATCCGTGGGACGCTCCTCTTTGCCCATGGGTTTTTTGGTTATGGGTCATAGGTCATGGGTTATGGGTTGGTCCATGGGTATTTCTTTAGATACAATGTATCTAATGAGTACAATGTATCTAGTCAAGTGGGTATGGGTCAATACCATGGGTTATGGATATGATCCATGGGTTGTGATTTTTACCCATCCTAGTATACTATTACAACAAATGATTTATTACAACAATTTGTATTAACTGGCTATATGTAAATTCTTTACAAAAAATAACATGTATCCTTAAAATTGTACTTAAGATAACATTATATTTATTATCAACAAAACACAAAGAGATTGCAAAATATTAATAAACGTTTTTACGGTTTATTTGTATTAACAATCTCCCCTTTTTTGTTGATGACAAAACATAATGTTATGATGAGTAAAACTTAAGAATAGATGTATGTTTTGAAAGCCCCTAAGTTTTACTTCTTCTCCCCCTTTTTGTCGAAACAAAAAGTTAACCCATCGAAGAAATAAAATGTGGAAAAATAGTCCACGTATCGCTTACTCCCCCTAGTTTGGGGTGTTAAGTGAAGAAAAATTAAAAAAAATCCTACAAAGAAAAGGTTAGTAGTAACATGCATAAGTAATCTTGTGATTGACGAGAATCAAGATTGGGAGCCAAGGTATGTAAACAAGGCCTTGTAATAAAACAACAAAGTGTAGTGGTATTTATGCCACCTACAAGCATGTAAAAATAAGAACAAGACTTGTTCTTGAAAATGACTCAAAAGAAAAGTACTAAACATAGAAAATAGTAATAATGATTCCTTCCATGCTTGCATTAGGTTATGAATGGAGGTTTTGATGAGTGATGGTATTGATGCGATCAAGAATGAGGTTGAGTATATCACATTTCTTCCCTAACTTCTATTGCAATATCCCTAATGGATTGGCAATGTTCACAATGTAAGTGATGTGGGTAACGAGTGCGGACGTTTTCCGGGTTATTTTGATTTGTGAGTTGCGGAAGATGTGGTGGAAAAATAGGAAAATACGGATCAAAGTCCGGAAAGTTTGGAAGTGGTGGTGGAAACGAACCTAGGTGTTCTTTTAGCTTAATGGGAGCTAAGAGTGGTGATGTTTCAAGGGCATTGAAAATTGTGTTTGGAGAAGTAGGAGGTGTCAAAAAGGCTATTTATTTTTGTTTTGGTTGTTGATATCTTGTTGGAGTCGTAAGGAGTTCCAAAAGAGTGAGTTTAGGTGATGAGGTTGGTATACTTGTTGGTGATGAAGGAGGTGCTATTATGGAAGCATCTTGTGGTGAGTTATTTGTTGGTGATGAGCCGTTCGATGATGGTTTTGCTAAGCAACAAGGCCGGATACTAATCCGTGCGGATAACCTAGAGTTTGATTGTGGTATTTTGGAAGGTGGGAGTACAAAAGTTTGGATTTCATGAAGATGATTGTTTGTACTAGGTGATTCATCTAAGTTGTAAGATCTTTTGGATGTCATGGTGTTGTTTGTTTGTGAAGATGAGATGAATTAAGCAAGCATTTTGGGAGTCCTATATAAAAAAAACAATGCATTGTAATGAATGCTTGACCCAAAATGTGGATTAAAATCTAATGATTAGATATGAATTTAAGGCATGTGATCATGAGAACACAAGCATTAAAGAACATACTCCAAAAAAAAAGAGAAAAATAGAAGATAAAACCAGCTTCTGTCTCACGGATCCCATGGATCCTTCCCTTGAGGGATCCGTGGGACTGGTGATTCAGGCAGCACAAAATTTTCCTTTTGGAAACAGTTTTTCCTAGTGTGTTCCTATATGCAAACTATTTGGAGTTGCGGTTATCTCGACTCCTAAGAAGAAAAGAAAAATAAACAAGAAGTGAAAAAGCATACTATTATGTGAGATACCCTGAAAACACATATTTAGTACTTGAGTATGTAATTCAGTGCTACCAATGCTCCTAATTCATTGTGGCTTAAATGAATGTACCCGAAAACACATATTAGTTATGTGTCCCCTTTAGCATTCAAAAGACATGAGATGCAATGAAAACAGGTTTTTACTTTGTATTAATAATGAAAAAGTGATTTGTCCTAGATGTGAGAAATTGCTTTTGTGAAATTGATACGGGAAGATGTATCCTTTTAGAGAGCAAGAAAGATTTCTATGTGTGAATAAATATCGTTTTATCCTTTGAAAAGAGGATGTGTATGTAATTATATGTTTGCAACTTGTACTTATTTTGAAAGAAAAATAAGAAAAATTATGAGTTATATGTGAAAAAAAACTTATCTTGGGTTTTGAAAATTCCCGTATTGCTTGTGAGTTGTGCGTGAAATAGAGATCCTAGACTCAGAAAGAAGAAGGCTAGTGTTTACATACCTTGTAGAGTCAAAAACTAAGTTACGACGATTGTCCCATGAGACCAAGACCAAGACGAAGTAGGTTGAATTGTTCCCGTTTCAACGGTTTGGTGAGGACGTCGGCTATGTTGTCTTCGGATGCTACCTTCTCAATAGAGATGTTCCCCTTTTGAACATTGTCTCTTAAGAAGTGATGACGAATCTCTATATGCTTTGTGCGAGAATGTAATACCGGTTTCTTGCTTAAATCGATGGCACCTTTGTTGTCACATAGAATGGCTATGTCTCTTAGATGAATGTCGTAGTCAACTAACGCTTGTTTCATCCATAGTGCTTGTTGGCATGCTTTGCCCGCGGAGACGTATTCGGCTTCGGTTGTTGATATTGCTAATGCCGTTTGTTTCTTAGAGAACCAAGATGTTAAACAACATCCCATAAAAGTTCATACCCCACTTGTACTTTTTCGGTCAACATAATCACCTGCATGGTCAGAATCTGCATATACAATTGTTTCTACTCCCGTGCCCTTAGGATACCATAATCCTAATTGTGTTGTACCATTAATGTACCTAAATATCCTTTTTACGGCTTCTAGATGTGATGTTTTAGGGTCTTCTTGAAACCTAGCACATAGACAAACACTAAACATGATATCCGACCTACTAGCCGTGAGGTAGAGAAGACTACCAATCATGCCACGATATTTTGTATTATCAACGGATTCGCCGTCTTCATCTTTTGTGAGTTTGGTGTCGGATGACATTGGTGTCCTAATTGGTTTTGACTCTTCTAAACCGAATTTCTTTAACATCTCTTTTATGTATTTAGATTGATTAAAGAAGATACCTAATGAGTGTGTAAATACTCATCATTTTTGGTCAAATCTGAACTGCAAAACACTTAAAAACGCTCAGAAATGCATCAAAATACTGAAAATATCTCAAAATTGTATTTTATATGTTTCAGATGCAAAATGTTTAAAATCAGATGAAAAATGAGCTAAGTTTGCATAATTGGCAGTTTCAGTCCCCCGACTTTCAAATCTTGACAAAAATAGTCCCTGAGCACTTATTTTTAAAGAAAAGTCACCAAAGGTCCTTTTGAAATCATAAGTTGTCATAATTAGTCCTTTGGTGAAAAATTTCAAAAGATTTGAGAATTTACAAGTTTGGTCCTTCAAGTTTCAAAATTGGCAAAAATAGTCCTTGGAAGTTTGAAAATGTCTTTTATGGTCCTTGTACTATTGAAACTTGTCATAATTGGTCCCTTGGCATAACTTTGGAAAATTGGCAGAATTGGTCCCTCAAGTTTGGTGAATTGCAAGTTTGGTCCTTATGATATTAATAAACAAAAACACCCTTGACCCTTCCTTGAACCATGATCCCCTGCCATTACACCCATTGACCCCCCTTTGTGAACCCCTCCCTAATAATAGAACCCCGGTCAACTCCCCAGTCAAACCCAATCCAAAACCCGACCAACAATTCCCTCCTTTTTTTTTCTTCCTCACCTGCCTGCCCTACAACACTCAACCTCAACCTCACCTCCAGCTCATCTCCCACACCCTTATCCCTCGACCTCACCCAACAAGCCAAGAAACATTAAATGCTCCCCCTCCTTGCACTCAACCTGTCCCAGTTGCTATATCAATTTCCCGCCAAAAATTCATCAAACGGCTAAAAAGGGCTCCAATCATCCAATGGCCCAGATTAGAAGTGGGAAATGCTCAGAGGAGAGAGGGGAGTACTTTGGCTATAAAATAGAGGAAGAAGAGAGAGTAGAAAAGAAGTAGTTTTTAGTTTTAAATTTCATGTATGTCGTTTTAATGTTTTCATGTCTTAAATAAATTCTAAATTGTAATTTTAAGTTCCCTTGTATTTAACTTAGTTAATCCAGTGTATTGAAACTACTTTCAAGTATTAATTTCAAGTTTGAGCAAAGTTCATGTTTTACATTTTTCTTTATTAAGTGAATTTCAAATGTACTAAAATCCAAGTTTCAATAAGCTTAATTATAACTCAGTTGAGCTTACTAAAGCTGTTTATAGCTTTTAGTAAGCTTAAGAAACATATTCAAGCAATATTCCATCTTGGTCAACAAAAGTCAACTGTGATCAAATGGGGAGTTGAAATGGTTTAGATACTTGATGCAGAGCTGGATTGGGGTTGGATTTGATTAGAATAGTGGTAGTTTGGTTCTGGTTTAAAGTTGCAATAGCTGGACCAATTGTGAGTTCCAAGTTCTCTTTCCATTTAACTGTTGAATTTGCATATTTGTTATCATTGATATTTGCTTATTATAATTGCTTGATTCAGTTGTTATTTGGCTTATAGAATAGTGTTTAATCTCTGATTAGTATTAGTTGTTAAGCTTAGATTGAATGTCTAGTTAGGATTAGTGAAATAGTGATATAAACTAGTTTTTGGATTGGATAGTTATATTAAGCTTGAGCTTTGGTTTGTGCTTAAAATCTGTCTACTCAGTCTCAATTAGGTCCACTTGAATCATTTTAGTCATCATATTGCATATGCACTCTAAGAAAGTCAAAATCCTTCTAAAACTGTCCTATTTGCATATCTGTTGGAACTTTTAAAAATCAAAAGCTTGATTTGTGTTCAGATATCATTAGAGTAGCTTGATTTAGTTTCACTTTAGCTTAAAACATCAAATTCAGTTCATAATTTGGTTTCAAATCTCACAAAAGTCAAAGTTATCAAAACTGTCAAAAGTCAAAATGTGAAAAACTCAGTTTTCACCCAACTTGGTTGATTTTTCATTGATTCATTATTGGATCAATTCATGTGAAACTTTGGGTTTAACAACTTCAATTGGTCAAGAGTTGAAATATGATTTTTGTAGATTTTTAGTAATTTTGTAAAAGCTCTAAATCAGCTTGTAAAATAGGTAAAAGTGCCCAGTGCACACACTCAATGACAACTGAGTGTGCACAGGTTTTGTAGAGCTCACAACAAGCTCATGAGAGCTTGTCTTAGGCTAATTTTTGGTTTACAAGCTCATAGCCAGGTCTACTTTAGGTTCCAACTTCTGGTTTTCTGATTCAGCTTATTAATAAGCAGTTGCATAAGCTGAAAGTTAGCACCTCAGGACTGATTTCACTTATTTGATTTTGAACTCATAAGCTATTAGCTGGTTGTTTAGAGGTTTAGAGTAACTGGAATTAGTTGCTTTTAGATTAATTTAGCATACTTTAGCTTCTGCTATCATTTGGTGGTCTTTGGTGTTCATTTGCTTAATTCAAGTGCTTATTTATAAGCACTTTTCTCTACAGCTTCATAATCCTTCACATAAGCCCTAGTTTTTATAATTTTCATAAATTTAGAATATTATTTTAGACTTTTCCTGAATTTTTCATAATTTTTCAGTACTGTTTAGTATTTTTCCTTATTTAAAACAGTTTTTAGGACTTTTTAAATAGCTTTTAATACAAATAATTCAGAAAAGCTTCAAAAAAATAAGTTTTCATTTTTCCTAGGTTAAGAAAAATATAAAAAGCAAAAAAATAATTTTTCCAGATTTTTCTTAGTTAAATTTGTAATTTTTAGCAATTTAATTAGTTTAAAATAGTTTTTAATTCATAGAAAATAGAAAAATAATCAGAAAAATACAAAATTAGTTTTGAAAATTCTCTTAGTTATTTTAGATTTTTCTAAGTCATGATTTCACTTTTCTAGCTTTATTTCATATTTTCTTATATTTTAGGGTATTATTAAATAGGTAAAAATAGTTTTTAATTAATAATAATTAAATAAATAGTCATAAAAATAATTTTCTTTTTCTCAAAATTTTCTCTTATCATTAGGTTTGTAAAAATTTCATTTTTATATTTTTAGGATTAACACTGTTTCAATTTCACATTTTCTTTTGTACGTTACGTAGTTTTTAATTTAAATTTATAAAAGAAAAATCAAGAAAAACATCATTTTAAAAATAGTGATAGCGTTTATTTAATATAATTTAACTTTTTAATTTTCTTTAATTTGCATTTAAGCCCCTGTAATTTACAAACTTTTTCTTTAGGTATAATTATTCATAATCATCAAACCTTTTCCCATTCAATATCACCCGATCACTATACGTTTGGTTATTCAGTCGCACAGCTCGTTGGGACTTAACGACCTGGGGAAACACTAAACTCCTCTAGATCTTAATTGCATTGTTTCTGATCTGTTTGAAGTTTATTACGGTTGGCCATTCACAAGTGGTTAGCTTGTGTGATAAACTTGACGGTTTGGACTCAATCAAATTTTGGCGCCGCTGCCGGGGAGCTGTGCTAATTATCTTACGTTTAGCAGATTAGTGATTTGAATATTCACTCCTTTTTCATACCATCTATATATATCTATATTTTCTTAGAAAAATCCAAAAATCCCAAAACATCTTAAAACATATAAAACACAAAAAATATTTTTCTTTTGTTTCTATATATATATAAAAGATAAAAATACAAAAAGATTTGTCGTTTTCTTTGTTTAATAATAACAACATAAAAAATTACCACCGCAAACCAAGGCAGTGTACTACCTAACTGGGGGTACGACCATAATAAGTTCCCGAACCAAAGATTAAAACTTGCCTTTGTGTCCTTGTGAGTGGTGTACCTTTTTCAAAGAAGCCATTCATCTTGTGATTATTGGTTTAAGTTCACTGTCGTTTTGCCTCGATATTGTTTTAATTGGATTTGTTGTTATATCTACTTTTCAAAACCATAAAACTCAAAAAGATTCTTCTTTCCCCATTTTTCATAATTCCCTTGGCTCTAAGATTCCTTAGAGTTAACTCTAGTGCATGCGCACTCGTTCTTCTAGATCATTGAGTCCTTTTCGTGATCTAGCAGAAATTCCTAGAAGACGTTCTCATAGACGTGCTGCCCAAATAGTCGAACCCGAGATTCGTACTATTCCAAGCAACAATATGGCAGACGAACGAACTATGGCGGAAATGCTCCAGGCACCCACCGAGGGTTATGGAGATGCCATCGTTTTACCGGTAATCAATTCTGATCACTTTGAATTGAAGACACATTTGATCACACTTGTGTCTACGAATCAATTCCACGGGTTTGATCGAGAAGACCCGTATGCACACATCCGTTGGTTTAACAAGTTGACCTCAACGATCAATTTCAAAGATGTACCACAAAAAGTGATCAAGTTGATGCTATTTCCATTCTCACTTGAGGGGACAGCCCGGATTTGGCTGGAAAAAGAACCCCCTCGATCCATCGAAACTTGGGAGGATCTTGTTCAAAAATTTGTCAATTATTTCTTTCCTCCATCAAAGACGACTAATCTTAAAAATGAAATTTCTGGATTTCGTCAAAATTTCGATGAAAACTTTGGAGAGGCATGGTAGAGATTCAAAGATCTCCTCAGGAAATGCCCCCATCATGAATTCACGGAGCTTCAACAAGTTAATATCTTTTATAATGGGTTGAACGGTAACGATCAAGATTCTTTGAACGCAGCCGCCGGTGGAAATATCTTGAATCGTAAGCCTAAAGATGTGATTGAGATTTGCGAGCAAAAATCAAAAGTTCCTATTTCTCGCAACAAAGTAAATATTCCAAACACTCCTGCTTCTTCATCCGGTAACTCTTCCGAGTTAGCCGCTCCGTTAGCCGCTCTAACGGACGTCATCCGTTGTATGATGAAAGAGGTAAAGGAAATCAAAAGAGAAATTCATAAGCCGGAACCAATCAAAGCCGTAAACAAGGTGTGTGAAACTTGTAGTGGTCCACACGCGTATTATGATTCTCAAGCAACCGATGCTTCTTTTTACCAAGCTCCCGTAGCTTTTGTAAACCACAATCAATACCGACCACAAGCTGATCCTCACTACCGTGCACCTAGCGGTATGACACCACCTGGTTTTCCTCCTGTGCAAAACCATGGCAATCAAAATCGCTTTGTTCCGAATCAAGGACAAAACTTCAATAACTCTCAAAATTTCAATCAAAACTAGAACAATTTCAACCAACCATATCAAGCTCCAAATCAGCAAAGTTATCAACAACCTTCTCAAGCTCCCCTACCAAATGACTTCATGAAAATTAATGACTCAAGCATACGTTCAATGCAAACTCAGATCAATAACATGAGAGTTGAGCTAAAAAAGGAAATTGATACCACGATGTCTCGGCAGACAAATGAGTTGAAGAATATGATGAGCAGTTTCATGAACATGAATATGAACAAAGCTTCGTCATCTTCTGGAGGACTCCCAAGCAATACAATTCCAAATCCAAATGCCGAGTTGAAAGCCGTCACCACTCGTAGTGGTAAGACACACAATGGACCTTCAACTCCAATGCCTCCTCCACCAGGAGCAATGAGTCAAGTTACCAAGGATACAACGGACAAGGTGCATTTCTCAAGCCCACGAAGTACTGCACACGTCCCACCTTCGGTAGTCCAAGCTTTAAGTCCGGAACCCGAAGTTCCAAAGACAAATACTGAGCCAGAAATGACTTCCGTCCCGGCTCAAAAGTCTAGTCAGCTTCCTTACCCATCAAGATTGCATGATGAGAAGCTCAAAGAAAAAAACAAAGAGCAAATGGAAAATTTTGTCCAAATCTTCAATGAACTACACTTTGATATAAGCTTCGTTGATGCTCTCATTCTAATGCCCAAATTTGCATCCACGCTTAAAGGCTTACTGAGCAACAAAGATAAGTTATCTGAGATGGCTAAAACCCCTCTCAATGAGCAATGCTCAGCGGTTCTTCTCAAGAAGCTTCCCAAAAAGCTTGAAGACCCCGGCAGGTTTTTAATCCCGTGTGATTTCTTGGGGATGGTTCAATGCTCCGCCTTGGCCGATCTTGGCGCAAGCATTAACCTCATGCCACTCTCAGTATGGAAGAAACTGTCTCTTCCTAAACTTACATCCACTTGTATGACACTCGAGCTAGCGGACCGTACCATAACTCGTCCACTTGGGATAGCCGAGGATGTCGTGGTGAAAGTAGGAAAGTTTCACTTTCCTACTGACTTTGTTGTAGTAGACTTTGATGCAGATCCTAGAGTTCCCCTCATCTTAGGGAGAGCTTTCTTGAGAACGAGTCGTGCTCTAATTGATGTATTTGCTGAAGAGTTGACCATACGGGTTGGCAACAAAGAACTCACGTTTAATATCAACCAAAACTCCAAACCTCTATCCAAACAGAGTGTTGCCACAATTGATCAAAAATCTGAAAGAATCAATGCAACACTCTCAAATTTCACGGTTAAGAGGAGTCACCAAAAACGTGCTGAGCTAAAAGCTTTGAAAATCAACCCTGGTTCAAACAAATGGTTTGAAAGTTGTACCAGGGAAGTCAAGAGTGTTCTTGATGATGATGATCTAGAATCGGAGACTTTATCTGAAGTGGTGGAAATTGCTAGCTCTAAGAGCACACCGCTTGTCCCACCTCCGGAATCAGTTTATCGTATCGAGTTTGTTAACTCTGTGGATGAAACCAAACTCTCTTCAGTTTCATCCAGTTTGGATGATGATATTTGTGACCCAATGGGAGACATTCTTCCCATTGAAGAATTGCTCAAAAATGATCCATCATCTCCTAGTCTTATTATTCCCGACTCTTCCATCCCTTCTCTCACTCCGGATGAGGAAGATGACAACTTTTGGAATGAAGTCGATGCCTTTCTTAGTGATGAGTCAATTTCAACAGGAATTGATAATACTTACTTTGATTCGGAGGGGGACATCCTTTTTCTAGAAAATCTGTTGATTGAAGAACCATTTCCAACCCTCCCTCCCGGACATCTTATTGACAATCACCATATAAGCTTCAAGTTTAAGCTTAAAAATGTCAAAAATGGTGATTTGCTTCTTACTGATGAGGAATGGACATGCATTCTCATGCACATCTTTATTCCATTCTTCACAGATGGTGTGGTTGCTCTTTCCCTTTTCTCTTTCGGGAATGAGGACACCATCTTTGACCCCGGTATCATCCTTTATAGTTTCTACTATTAACAATACCGCGGTTGTATCTCGTCGGTGTGGAACTTTCTGATGTTCATATGTTTATTAACACTGTGAACGAAAGTCCGATCGAGATTGGTTTTCCACGTTGCTTTCCCCATGAACCAATGAATGCGGGGATCAAGTCAAGCTAGCGACTCGGGAATCAAAAACAATAGCACACCATATGGGTTTTCACCCATATTTCTGACTTCTTTCTACTTTCTACCACCCTAGTGTGGGGGAGTTGCCCCCCGCTGTTGTATATAAAGTTTCAAAAAAAAAAAAAAATTAAATTTTCAAATAATGGCCGTAGTATTTCCCTTTTACGTTCTATGTTTCGGCATAACTGCCGGTACTTTGAATATTGAGGGCAATATTCATTTCTAGTGTGGGGGGGGGGGGGAATTCTCACGAATTTTATCATGTAATTATACCACCTTATTCCCCTATTTTTGGCCAAATTTTTTTTTGGAGTAAGTGTTTTGCACTTACTCAGCTTATGGTTATCAGTCCGCCATGTATAATAAACAAAAGGATTGGCTAATCCAGGAGCAAACGGCTCTTGGTAAAGATATCTCAAATCCGTTGACGGCTTGCAATTTGCCCAAAATTGTATGGTGTTCAGCTCACCATATCTTTAATTAGTGAAGAGTTGGCTAGCCCGCAAGTTTATGGCTTGTGGTAAAGGCAGTTGGAAAACCATAATTGGTAATCGACTCACCAAAGTTATTTTATCTAAGAGTTGGCTAGTCCAGAAGGAAACGGCTTCTGGTAAAGACAAATCAAAACCGTTGAAAGCTGGTGGTTTGCTCAAAATCATTTGGTTATCAGTGTACCAAGGTTCTTACTTGAACTGAAACATTTGGCTACTCCAGAAGTAATGGCTTTTGGTAAAGAGATTCAAATCCATTAAGTTTTCTCAAAAGATTGCTAGGGACTAGCAATAGTTTAGTGTGGGGGATTGATGAGTGTGTAAATACTCATCATTTTTGGTCAAATCTGAACTGCAAAACACTTAAAAATGCTCAGAAATGCATCAAAATACTGAAAATATCTCAAAATTGTATTTTATATGTTTCAGATGCAAAATGTTTAAAACCAGATGAAAAATGAGCTAAGTTTGCATAATTGGCAGTTTCAGTCCCCCGACTTTCAAATCTTGACAAAAATAGTCCCTGAGCACTTATTTTTAAAGAAAAGTCACCAAAGGTCCTTTTGAAATCATAAGTTGTCATAATTAGTCCTTTGGTGAAAAATTTCAAAAGATTTGAGAATTTACAAGTTTGGTCCTTCAAGTTTCAAAATTGGCAAAAATAGTCCTTGGAAGTTTGAAAATGTCTTTTATGGTCCTTGTACTATTGAAACTTGTCATAATTGGTCCCTTGGCATAACTTTGGAAAATTGGCAGAATTGGTCCCTCAAGTTTGGTGAATTGCAAGTTTGGTCCTTATGATATTAATAAACAAAAACACCCTTGACCCTTGCTTGAACCATGACCCCCTGCCATTACACCCATTGACCCCCCTTTGTGAACCCCTCCCTAATAATAGAACCCCGGTCAACTCCCCAGTCAAACCCAATACAAAACCCGCCCAACAATTCCCTTCTTTTTTCTTTCTTCCTCACCTGCCTGCCATGCAACACTCAACCTCAACCTCACCTCCAGCTCATCTCCAACACCCTTATCCCTCCACCTCACCCAACAAGCTAAGAAACATTAAATGCTCCCCCTCCTTGCACTCAACCTGTCCCAGTTGCTATATCAATTTCCCGCCAAAAATTCATCAAACGGCTAAAAAGGGCTCCAATCATCCAATGGCCCAGATTAGAAGTGGGAAATGCTCAGAGGAGAGAGGGGAGTACTTTTGCTATAAAATAGAGGAAGAAGAGAGAGTAGAAAAGAAGTAGTTTTTAGTTTTAAATTTCATGTATGTCGTTTTAATGTTTTCATGTCTTAAATAAATTCTAAATTGTAATTTTAAGTTCCCTTGTATTTAACTTAGTTAATCCAGTGTATTGAAACTACTTTCAAGTATTAATTTCAAGTTTGAGCAAAGTTCATGTTTTACATTTTTCTTTATTAAGTGAATTTCAAATGTACTAAAATCCAAGTTTCAATAAGCTTAATTATAACTCAGTTGAGCTTACTAAAGCTGTTTATAGCTTGTAGTAAGCTTAAGAAACATATTCAACCAATATTCCATCGTGGTCAACAAAAGTCAACTGTGATCAAATGGGGAGTTGAAATGGTTTAGATACTTGATGCAGAGCTGGATTGGGGTTGGATTTGATTAGAATAGTGGTAGTTTGGTTCTGGTTTAAAGTTGCAATAGCTGGACCAGTTGTGAGTTCCAAGTTCTCTTTCCATTTAACTGTTGAATTTGCATATTTGTTATCATTGATATTTGCTTATTATAATTGCTTGATTCAGTTGTTATTTGGCTTATAGAATAGTGTTTAATCTCTGATTAGTATTAGTTGTTAAGCTTAGATTGAATGTCTAGTTAGGATTAGTGAAATAGTGATATAAACTAGTGTTTGGATTGGATAGTTATATTAAGCTTGAGCTTTGGTTTGTGCTTAAAATCTGTCTACTCAGTCTCAATTAGGTCCACTTGAATCATTTTAGTCATCATATTGCATCTGCACTCTAAGAAAGTCAAAATCCTTCTAAAACTGTCCTATTTGCATATCTGTCGGAACTTTTAAAAATCAAAAGCTTGATTTGTGTTCAGATATCATTAGAGTAGCTTGATTTAGTTTCACTTTAGCTTAAAACATCAAATTCAGTTCATAATTTGGTTTCAAATCTCACAAAAGTCAAAGTTATCAAAACTGTCAAAAGTCAAAATGTGAAAAACTCAGTTTTCACCCAACTTGGTTGATTTTTCATTGATTCATTATTGGATCAATTCAAGTGAAACTTTGGGTTTAACAACTTCAATTGGTCAAGAGTTGAAATATGATTTTTGTAGATTTTTAGTAATTTTGTAAAAGCTCTAAATCAGCTTGTAAAAGAGGTAAAAGTGCCCTGTGCACACACTCAGTGACAACTGAGTGTGCACAGGTTTTGTAGAGCTCACAACAAGCTCATGAGAGCTTGTCTTAGGCTAATTTTTGGTTTACAAGCTCATAGCCAGGTCTACTTTAGGTTCCAACTTCTGGTTTTCTGATTCAGCTTATTAATAAGCAGTTGCATAAGCTGAAAGTTAGCACCTCAGGACTGATTTCACTTATTTGATTTTGAACTCATAAGCTAGTAGCTGGTTGTTTAGAGGTTTAGAGTAACTGGAATTAGTTGCTTTTAGATTAATTTAGCATACTTTAGCTTCTGCTATCATTTGGTGGTCTTTGGTGTTCATTTGCTTAATTCAAGTGCTTATTTATAAGCACTTTTCTCTACAGCTTCATAATCCTTCACATAAGCCCTAGTTTTTATAATTTTCATAAATTTATAATATTATTTTAGACTTTTCCTGAATTTTTCATAATTTTTCAGTACTGTTTAGTATTTTTCCTTATTTAAAACAGTTTTTAGGACTTTTTAAATAGCTTTTAATACAAATAATTCAGAAAAGCTTCAAAAAAATAAGTTTTCATTTTTCCTAGGTTAAGAAAAATATAAAAAGCAAAAAAATAATTTTTCCAGATTTTTCTTAGTTAAATTTGTAATTTTTAGCAATTTAATTAGTTTAAAATAGTTTTTAATTCATAGAAAATAGAAAAATAATCAGAAAAATACAAAATTAGTTTTGAAAATTCTCTTAGTTATTTTAGATTTTTCTAAGTCATGATTTCACTTTTCTAGCTTTATTTCATATTTTCTTATATTTTAGGGTATTATTAAATAGGTAAAAATAGTTTTTAATTAATAATAATTAAATAAATAGTCATAAAAATAATTTTCTTTTTCTCAAAATTTTCTCTTATCATTAGGTTTGTAAAAATTTCATTTTTATATTTTTAGGATTAACACTGTTTCAATTTCACATTTTCTTTTGTACGTTACGTAGTTTTTAATTTAAATTTATAAAAGAAAAATCAAGAAAAACATCATTTTAAAAATAGTGATAGCGTTTATTTAATATAATTTAACTTTTTAATTTTCTTTAATTTGCATTTAAGCCCCTGTAATTTACAAACTTTTTCTTTAGGTATAATTATTCATAATCATCAAACCTTTTCCCATTCAATATCGCCCGATCACTATACGTTTGGTTATTCAGTCGCACAGCTCGTTGGGACTTAACGACCTGGGGAAACACTAAACTCCTCTAGATCTTCATTGCTTTGGTTTCAGGCTCTCTGGCTTTTGTTACGGTTGACCATTCACAAGTGGTTGATTTGTGTGATAAAACCTGACCGTTTGGAGCCAATCAATACCATCTTCTACTTGTTTGATTTGTAGACCAAGAAAGAAACTAAGTTCTCCCATCATACTCATCTCAAACTCGTCATGCATGATTTTAGAGAAATCATCACACATGTCTTGACACGTGGATCCGAAAATAATATCATCTACATATATTTGAACTATGATTATATGTGACTCTCGTTTCTTAGTAAAAAGTGTGTTGTCAACTAACCCCATGGTATAGTTGTGTTTGATTAAGAATGTCTTAAGTCTATCATACCAAGATTTTGGAGCTTGTTTAAGACCGTAAAGGGCTTTCTTTATTTAGTACGACGTAAGCTTTGCTATTAGGAGAGTAACCTAAAAAGATACCTTCGGTTGATTTAGGATCAAATTTTGTAAGGTAATCTTTAGTGTTAAGAAGAAAACATTTGCTACCAAAGACTCTAAAGTGATTTAACGTAGCCTTTTTGCCTCGAAGTAACTCATATGGAGTTTTACCTAAGAATGGTCTAATTAAGACTCGATCAAGTATGTACATTAAAGTATCAACGACATTGCACCAAAACTTTTGAGGTATTGATTGCTCATTGAGCATTGTGCGACTCATTTATTTTAGGGTTCTATTATTTCTTTCAACTTCCCCATTCGATTGTGGAGTGCGAGGAGCCGAGAAGTTGTGAGTAATACCATTAGCGTCACAAAAGGCTCCAAATTGCACTTCATTATCGAATTCCCTACCATGATCTGTTCTAATAGACACTATAGGACTTCTTAGTTGTCTTTGGATTTTCTTGCTCAATATTTCAAAGTAATTAAATGTTTCAGTTTTGTTCTTTAAAAATTTTGTCCATGTGTACCTAGAGTAATCGTCCACTATGACTAAAGTGTAGTAGTTGCCTCCATAACTTTGGATAGCGGATGGACCAAATAAATCCATGTGTAGTAATTCTAGACACTTAGTTGTAGACACCATGTTTTTAGCTTTCTGACTAGAATGGACTTGTTTTCCTACATTACACGCATCACAAAAGTGATGTTCATATTTTCACTTAGCTAGATCTCTTACTAGATCTTTGGATGATAGCGATTGAAGAAGTCGCATATTGGCATGACCCAATCTTCGATGCCATAAGGTCGAAGTATCATCCATAGAGGTAAGACAAAGTTTGTCTTTAGGTTCATTACCAATTTTAATGACATAGACTCCATGTTTCCTAATTCCTCTTCCTATGGTTATGCCATTTTTTAATATCTTACTACCGGTTTCGGTAAAAAGTACATTGCACTTTTTATCACATATTTGTCCTATACTTAAGAGATTAAAGTTTAGGTTTTCTACGTGACACACATCGTTAATGGTTAGAGATTTGTTAGAAATCGTACCTTTATCGATGATTTTACTTTTGCTATTTCCAAACACCACATTTCCTCCATTGAAGGATTCATATGTGGAGAATAGATCTTTATTGCCGGTCATGTGCCTCGTACACCCGCTATCCTTGACCCATTCATTCGGATCTAGGTCGACCTTTATGCACACCTAAGAAAACAATTAACTAAAAAGTTTGGTCCCCATTTGTTCATGGGTCCATTAGTGTTAAACATTCCATTCATGTTAGACATGTATGGATAAGGTGAATATGCATTCCATGGTGCAAAGTTTTGAAAAGGAAAACCATTTTACATATTTGGGTTCCATCCCATTTGATGGTTACTTCTTGGGTAAACATTATTAGGTCTCCTAGAAGGATTAGGTTTTGAAAAAGATGGAGCTTTGTTTCTTGCAAAAGTAGGATTATATTCTGGAGGTGGTTGTCTAGTGGTAAAATGAGTTGGTTTCTTCTTATTAACAATAACAAAATCAGTTCGAGATGAAGAAGCTATGTTGTTACCACTGTTTGCTACAGCAGACCCACGGATCCCTGGCTGAACACTAGTCGGTTCCCTTTTTATGGGATCCGTGGGATCTGCCACAACAGTGGCTTGTTTTTCTAGTGCCTTAACAAATTGTGTTTCTTTGTTTTCACTAGTTGATGGATCAAGTTGTTGAATACCTAAACCTTTTTGGTTGTTTCCGGTTTTAACACTATCTAATATCATATCTAAAGTATTCGTACTCATTCTAACAATTTTAGAATCTAGTTGATCAACTAGTGTTTGAAGTTGAACGCAAAGTTCATATTCACCACTTGCTATTTTACCCTTTTCTAGACGTTTCAATTTTGCTTTTAATTCTATGACTTCTTTATCTAAACGTTGGTTTTGATTTTTTAAAGGCTTGTTTTTGTTAATTAGTTTTAAGCTAATATTGCAAAGTTTGTCATATTCATTATGCAATGAGTCGTCATCTAGTGATGAGCTACTATAGTATTCGTGACATACCTCGTCATTTGCCATGAGACAAATTTCTTCGTCCTCCTCGTCGCTCATTCCCCACGTGCCGCTCACGAACGCCTTTTGATCATCCCGTTTGGGACACTTACTAATAAAGTGGTTTGGGTCCCCACATTTAAAGCAAGCACGATGTCACACCCCCAAATTAACTGTTTTGCACCGGAATGAAATTCCTGGGGATTGACTGGCATAGCATCACAATCACAGTTATATTGAACGACCTAAAGTGTCGTTTAAAAACACATCGTTTGATATTTAATTAAAACATTCAGAGTTACAAGATAGGTCCCAAAAGTTGATAAAGTTTGCGGAAAATATAAGTTTACTACAAGACCAAACGATGTTTTGAAAAGAAAACCATAATATACAATGAGACAAGTTGACGCCGCGACTCTATGAGGTTCCTTAATCGTGCCATGATGCGAATGTCTTAGTTACCTGAAAATACATTGCTAAAACGGTCAACAATAATGTTGGTGAGAAATCATAGGTTTATGAAAATGATTTATACGACTACACAAGTATAGATTAAGTATGACAATGTCGCCACACAAAAATGTTACAATTGCTATAAGTCCATGACACCGAAACTAGACTGATCATGATGTTCGCCCCAACAGAGTGTTTGCCAAACAACTCAAATATTGATATTAAATGAAATGCATCCGTTTAACCAGTTGGAATCCACCAACCCGGATGGAGGAGTCACCCTCGATAGATCTATCCACTCACCCTCGCTTCTATGAAATTAACGGCTCATGTTATATAATGGGGACATTCAATTGGCATGAGGTAACTTAAGCAATGTAAATGAATTTGATATACTTGGTATCGCAATAAAAATGATGTGCAATGTATTCTCGCCCACAAGTTTGAAAATAAGTATAAACATGTACAACGGGGCTATGAAAACTCACTTGATGAATTGATGCGATGACAAAAGTGAGTACACTGAAATGTAGCGTGAATCTCGAAACTAACCTATTATGAATGATATGATATGTAATAAGTCATGATGTAATGTTATGCATGCAATTCGGATGATATTTATACCACTTATGAATTTTTGAAAACAATACTTCTCGTCGAAAATATAATCTTTTAACTTCTTGACCATTTTTAAATTACTTCACATGTATTTACATTGAAATGATATCCGACGATAATCATTTAGTGATTTATTGTGAAATTATAACTTTTCGTCGTAAAATAATGTCGTTGAAATTTCCATGAAAGTGACAAAAAACGGCCTCTAAAATCTAGTCGTAAAATGGTGCACGTCGAGCGTTAGGAAACAAACTCAACGGTTTTGGGAAGCTTGTATCATTATCTCAAAGTTTTAGTACATGAGTTTCCATCCTAGAGGTCTCGAACGTAAAGAAAAATAGAGGTTAAGTATGCTACTTTTGTCCCAAAATATAGTTTAAGGATGGTTTTTCGGCAAAGTTTGAGTAAACGTAATTAATTCATTACAACTCCGCTAATCAAACGGTCGGACATTTTGATAAATATACTTGGCGATCTCACTTTTACTAGAAGACATCACTTTTATAAGAAAATGTACTCCATTTTTGTTCTCCAAATTTTGTTCTCCATTTGTAGTTCTCCAAACTTTTTGTTCTCCAAACTTTTAGTTCTCCAAAATATAGTTCTCAAATTCTTTTGTTCTCCAAATTTAGTTCCCCAATGGTTTGTTCTCCAAACTTTTTGTATCAAAATAACATATATATTTTCGATAAGTCGACAATTTTTATAACGTCTAAGCCACATTTTTGACTCGTACAAAACAAACAATGCTTGCTGAAATTCCAGAAAATTATATTTTTCGTCGTCAACTTGAAAAATTCATAACTTCTTCGTTATAGCTCCGTTTTAATCCGTTCAAGCGGCCACGGTTTCGTTTTAAAGTATATTTTCTAAATATCTAGGCCAAAAATTTTTATCTACTGTCGGATTTTCCAGATTTCGAAAATAAGGACAGACCCTTTTGCAAACTTGTCGAAATGAGTTTTTCTCGCGCCAAACCTATTCTAACCCATTTAAAACAACTCCGAAGCTATTCTAATCCTACCATACACCTTCTTAGGGTGTCATGGTTTCCTAGGCATCACCAAAACTAATATATAACAAGGAGTAATCATAGGATGGATTATATATATATATATATATATATATATATATATATATATATATATATATATATATATATATATATATATATATATAACACTTAAAAACCTTAAAAAGTGGTATAAACATCACATAACTTACATGTTTTACTTGTGCATAATAAAAATGAACATAGAAATGAATATGAAAAAAAATAATGATATGTATGAAATGCTTACTAGTGATTGATGAGGTTTATGAGAACAATGGATTTTCCTAATCACCCTAGGTTTATATTGCAAAACCTATACAAAGAGTGATACTAGTGTGTAAAATAACCTTGTCTTGAAAATTTTATGATGATCCTCCTTTGATCCTTGGTTGGCCGGTTGCAAGAGAGAAAAGAGAGAAATATATGGTTTTTGATTTTTCACTTTGATATTATTGTGTGTATGTGTTGTTTAATTAGTATAATACATTAAAAGAGTAGAGATATTTGCAAAATCCTCAATGACTCACCCTCCCTTGTCGACAATGGAGGTTAGTCATTCATTTATATATATATATTTTTTAAAAATGTATAATGTAATGTTTAAGTAAGTTAATTGAAGTTAAATGATAAGTTGTAGTCACATTTGAGTATATAGGGTAGCGTTAGTTAAAATTAAATTTTCACGGGTCAAGATAAAATATATTTAGGTCATAAAATTTTATAAAAATACATTTCTTGCAAAATTTGAGTGAAATAATAATAATCGTGTAGTATTTAAGAAAACCGTCGTAGTTATATAAATATAACAATTTATATACAAAATAAATTTAAAACACTGGGTAAACTCATAATATTATTTTTATAACTTAATATGAGTATAAAAATATACCGGGATAATTTTTGGAAGTAACGGATCAATTGTTCAAAATAATTAATTACGCGATAACGTTTATTTAATATGAAAATTATACGTTTAATGAAAATGCAAAACCATGCATGAACTAATATGATGACAATGATGTTAATGAAATATAGACTAAACTTAGTCTATATGAAATGACCTCGATGATATGATCATGAATTCACAGCTAAACCATTACGGTTACGTGAATTTGATGCTCGTAAACCTAGTTCACGATAAATGTTAAATAATGAAGCATGAGTAATGTTTTGAGAATGACCTGAAAATACGAATTGTCACACACGATCATCCCTTGGCTTCTCGTCCTCTTTGCTTTTCCGGAATCCTTTCTTGTCGTCATACGGCTGTTTAACGTATCTTCCCTTCCTTCTAAAGAACTTTTTAAAGTCCCTAACCGCCATAGCATACTTCTCGTCGTCATTATCCGAAGATGAGTTCTCTTCATCGCTTGAAGCCTTTTTGGCTTTAAGGGCAAGAGATTTGTGTTTCTCTTTCACCTTTGAGGCTTCGGAATCTTTAGCAAGGACAAGCTCGTAGACTTTAAAGTTTCCTATGAGTTCATCAAGGGTGAGGATTGTCAAATCTTTTGACTCTTCGATCGCCGTCACCTTGGATCTCCACTTGGATGGAAGTGCCCTTAGATATCTCCTAACATGGTTACGGCTAGAAAAAGATTCATCAAGTGCTTGTAAAGATGTAATAATAGTATTAAAATTAGCAAATGAATGATCTAGAGTTTCCTCATCCGATATTGAAAATTGTTCATATTGTTGAAAAAATAAATCAATTTTATTATTTTTAACTTGTTGATTACCTTGATGAGTTACAACTAAAGAATTCCAAATTTCTTTAGAGGTTTTAAGCATAGAAATTCTTTCAAATTCCTTTTTGGGTAAAGTATTATACAAAACCATTTTAGCTTCACTATTTTTAGAAAGCTTTTTCTTCATTTCATCATTTAGTTTATCATGAGGTATGTTAACTAAATTTCCTTTATCATCTTTTGAGGTAGCCTCAAAATCGCCTTCAACAATAATGTACCAAAGATCAATATCTTTAGACTTCACATACGTTTTGAATCTATTTTTCCAATATATAAAACCATTAGTTTCAAGTAGTGGTGGTCGTTTCATAGATTGCCCTTCCTTGTAATTTTCAGAACCCATAGTGATCGAAAAGTTTTTAAAATACGGTTTACTTTAAAACTTTTATAAACTTAGCTCTTGATGCCAATTGTGGAAAACTAGAAGGGGGGGTTGAATAGTTTTGCCAATTTTAAGTTAGTTTCAAAAACTTTAGATTCGATATTATGTGAAATCGTATGGATGTAGAGAAAGTATAGATCTAATGATAAAGCTAGTAAATAAAGTAAAGCAAGGGATAGAAATGACACAACCGATTTATAGTGGTTCGGCTACAAGGACACCTTCCTTGCCTTACTCCACTCCTCGAGAGTTCAAGCACTATGTCAACAAACTCCTTCAACTTGGCGGATAAGCCTTCACAGCGTTGCTTACACCTTTTTCCGGTACAAAGCTAAATACCGAGTCCGTAACACGGTGGACCAAACCAACACGACTATTACACAACAACTATGTGAAATATCAAATACAAGATCTTTGCTACTAAAATCTTATGGAGGAACAAATCAATCAAGGACCCCCTTCTTGGATGACTTGTAGAATGCTCGTGATCTCGCCTTAGAGAAGGACCTATATGAGAATCACTATAGAGAGAAAGAAGAACAACTCTCTAGATCAAGTGATCTTTTGTTAGAAGAGAATGAGAGTATATGAGAGAATTAGTAAGAAGAGGGGTGAGTTAGAATGAAGAAATGGCTCTCTATTTATAGGAAAAACTTGCCACTATTCGCTGGATCCCACAGATCCCTCCCACAAGGGATCCGTCTAGTGTAAACCTAGGGATCCGTGGGACGCTCCTCTTTGCCCATGGGTTTTTTGGTTATGGGTCATGGGTCATGGGTTATGGGTTGGTCCATGGGTATTTTTTAGATACAATGTATCTAATGAGTACAATGTATCTAGTCAAGTGGGTATGGGTCAATACCATGGGTTATGGATATGATCCATGGGTTGTGATTTTTACCCATTCTAATAAACTATTACAACAAATGATTTATTACAACAATTTGTATTAAATGGCTATATGTAAATGCTTTATAAAAAATAACATGTATCCTTAAAATTGTACTTAAGATAACATTACATTTGTTATCAACAAAACACAAAGAGATCACAAAATATTAATAAACGTTTTTACGGTTTATTTGTATTAACAGGGAGCTTCATGTGAGGGGTTCAATTGGGTATTCTTTTTGACGAGTTTGCTGGATTTACGACTTAAAGTGCCCTGGCTCCTTACACGTTTACTACATGACCTATGGATTATGATGGCCCAAACAGTATTACATTATATATAACCTATTACTTAACAATGTAACACAATACTAGGGAGCTTCATGTGAGGGGTTTCATGCCTCTGGATTATAATGGCCCGAACGGTGTTACGCTATATATAAATCTAGTATACTTAGGAATACATACTTAAGAAACGTAGAAAAACCAATTAGGACTTGACATACCTATGCACACACTACCTCATGATACGTGAGTAAGCCGTCTAAATCCCTATCACACTTCCCTGAACCCAGGTGAGTTCATAGCCTCACTTTTTAAATGCTTTCTAAACCCGTGAGGGGGATACATGCTTTAAACCGAATACAAGTCTTTTCTTTAATTACTGCACGAGTACCTCCTATGCCACCATTACATGACAAATTTCATGAACCATTACCACTTGCGAGTGAACGCGAGTATAGTGAGTAGATCTACTTAGGGTTTGACAACTCTCATTGGTTTACCCCAGCCGGGTACCAGTTAGCACTATACTTGAGAACTAAAAGGTTAACCTTGGCAAGTTAACCTTATCTCCAGTCATAATTGGTCTGCAGTGCCATCATTGACTCGGACTGCTAACGTGGGGTGTCATGAGCTTAGTGCAATAATACTATCTTTTACATCTACTTCCTACTATCCTCAGTAGAGCTTGTATTCAAACCTATTACTACCTAAAACCTATGACCTCACTCAACCCTAATGTTGACCTTTAAGCATGTTATCCCAGGTAACTAAGCCCCCTTCCTTAGGAATTATGCCACGGTGTGACATTGGACATAAGGACGTCCATACCTGTTATCATTCATCTTATTTTTCTTTAAAAAGTATCTTTGGGACCTCTCTTTTGGTAAAAGTACATTTTTTATTGTAAAACTCTGATAAATAAATGAATGATAACTCATCTATTAACATGACTTTGTATCCTTGAAGTAATACCCCAGCTCAAATTCCGCTACGATCTATAAAAATGGGGGTGTTACAGATTGGTACCAGAGCCACGGTTATAGAGAACAAGGTTTTTCCTAAACTATAACCACTTTTTTCTTTCTAAAAAGGTCCTCCGTGCCATTAGATTCCCTATTGAATTTTCCAAATAGCCTTTTGGTTCCCCAAATGGGCTTTAGGATAGATTCCCTATTGCATTTCCCGAATAGCTTTTAGGTTCCCCGAATGGCCTTTAGGATAGATTCCCTATTGCGTTTCTTGAATTGCCTCTAGGATAGTAGCCTAATACTAAGTAAGTATATGCTTAAAATACTTTCTCCCGGATATTACAGTCAACCACGTCTTCCCCTAATCACCCTATCATCGTGTAAGATACCGATGATGAAAATTCCTCTTCCGCATCGAATAGTTATGAATATGCCCCGGCTATGCCGAGCTATTCTCCAGATTCTGATTCAAATCCTTCCGAGGGATTACCTCAAAATCTTTTAGTTTTCCTAGCCTTAGAACCCTCCCGAATGATCCTTATATGCAAACATATAATAGTTATATGCAAGCATATAATAGTGATATCCCTATCGTTCCCTCCTTATCCCTAACTCCTTACCATATTCTCAAGACTTTTATGTTCCCGAAGTAGTTTCCCATCCTTGTAAGAAAATCCGTATTATACCCCTAGGCCACCTATATTTGAAATCGAAAGTAGTACTTATAGGAAACCCTTAGAAAGGCACGAGGAATAAATAGAATACATTCTAAATCACTTAGATAATTTATCCCTAGAACGTATCGAGGAAGTAGAAAATAAGATTTGTAGTCTTGGAAAAGGGCGAGTCATCGTTCAAAGGGACTTTGATAGGTTAGATAAGGAACTAAGAAAAACCCATACCCAGATCTTAAACTTACAAAAGAAACATAGGGGACATGATGATGAAGTAGTTTTAGCTCGTGTTAGGCTTTCCACTATATAAATGATAATTGAGGACATTCAAGAGAAGCATAGGTCAGATATAAAGAGTCTTTTAGATGCTATCCAGGAACTTAAGAATAATAAATTAGCAACATCGGACTAGTAGACCACTAGTCTAGAATACTAAGTACATAGCCTAGCTACGGTCATAAGGTACTTGTCAAATTTTCACCATGTAAGATAAATAGGCAAGTCGTTAATGAAGTCGTAGTTTGCCTATACCTAGTTTTATAATTTATTTATCCCGTATTAAGACCCCTTATACTTCTGTATAATCTTAGGAATTACTAGAATCCCAAGCCTATCCTAAGTCTTATACACCTAGACCTGAAATTTAGGATCGTTAGTTACGACCTAGAAACTTATCAAAATGACTTTACTTAGGAGCACTGAAACTTATGATGATCTTTAGATAGACTATATGACCCGACTACTCCTTCTAGTAAATTGTCTAGTTAGGCGGACCTTAATTCCCTATAGGTAATACCAATACATTTAGATGGGGAAACAACCTTCTGAGGAACGTAATTAATCTCATTCCTATTAGGATAACAACCTCTATAGTCTTAGGTTCCCTATTCCTCTATAGTCTTAGGTTCCCTATTCCTTTCTGTTAGGTCACTAGTTTTACAGCACAAGCATCAATGAAAGAAATAGAGAAGATATAGAGGTCGGTTGAACATGTTAAACACACACACACACGTAAAGAGTAAACTGGTTATGTGTAGAGTGAAAGAGAGTGAATAAAATGAACAACCAACCCTCAAGTGAGGGTTATACAAGAGTATTTATAGGAAGGGGAGCTAGGGCAACACTCCTACTCCCTTCCTTTCCTTAATGGACATGGGCCTAAGCTTATGGGCCTTCTTCATAAGCTTAAGCTAAAACAAATATAAAGGCCATGATTAAACTAACTATTACATATGAATCACTAACACTTGATTTAGGTTTAGGAGTGATTCCAACAATCTCCCCTAAGTGTTGGTGATGAATGAATATGAATGGTTAATGTAAAACCCTAAAATCTCAAACGCGTTAAATGACACTTTTGCCCTCAAACTTAATAATTATGTAAACTCGGAAAACACGTCAACATCGTTTAACAATTTATCTCATCAATAATATACACAACTAATGAAAGTATCTCACTTATGTTATCAAGTAGATGACACAAATAAAATCAACTCTAGAGTACCAAATAATGTTGCAATGTGTACACAACTCACCTACACTAGAATAAGGACTACATTCATCTAAAATTTGTAAAGTTGGGAAGTCAAATTCTTGGTCTTATCTCCCCTTGATGGCCGGCCCCTCATCACTCCCCCATAATCACCATATCAATTTCATTAAATCCCATTTAAACATATCCTTTCATTTCAAAAAAACACAAAGAAAACCCTAGCACTCTCTCCTTCACCAAAGTGGCGGCTACCCTTTATTTTCCTCATCTCCATCCGAAAATCAAAGAAGAAAAGTGTTCCTAGGAGGCTCGTGATCGTGTGTGATTGATTGGTGGGCATTGTGATCGTGTTTGGTTCGAATTAAAGCTAGGTCGTGGGTTTTGGTTTTTGGTCGTGGGGTTGCATAAGCCAAGGGACGCTTGGTTGTGGTCTTGGTGGCTCGATTCTTGTTTCCTTATCACGTACACGCTGCTAGGGTAACGTATCATCATCTCACGTCTTTTCCTCTTTGTTTTCTTAATCATGTCGTGGCTATGGAGTCCTCATTAGGGCTTGTTATACGAAAATGGAACACATGAAATAATGAATATGTTGTCACATAAAATGATGAAATAGATTACATAAAATCATGACTTTAAAAATATATGATTCGAATGATATATGGCATGTAAATCTTCATACGAAACTGATTTTGATCTCTCATTATGTCGACTTATATATGATCTTAATGACGAGTTAAATGAGCCTTGAAACTATGCGTATACGTATGTGATAAATTGAATCGATAACGAATGATTTACGAGTTTGTTTGGTATTATATATGGGGCGTATAAAAATGATTCTTGGGGGAAGGAGTCACGACCCAAAATGGGTATCACATATGAGTTGTGTAATCTTATGATAATCGAGTCAAAATGTGTGTAAACCTATACGTTAATTATAATCAAAAACTAGGGTTTTGTATTTCATGATTTAATAAAGAAAAGGGGGTTATTTTGTAAATTACGAAACTTGATGGATTAACTTGTTAATATGTTAACTAAATGGATTAAATGAGTAAAATGAGTAAACTTGCTATATTTACAATTTTAACCCTATACTTTGCATTATTGACATTTTACACCCTAAACTTTTATAACTTGTCATAAATGATCCTTAAATCATAATAACACTTATTTTCATTATTTAACTTAAGATAAGTAACTAAAATTACTAATTATGGAAACATGCTATTTATAGAAAGTTACTAATTATGGAAACCTGCTATTTATAGAAAGTTACTAATTATGAAAACCTGCTATTTCTGGAAAGTTACCTAAAATAGAAAGTACTTAAAATGGAAAGATTTCTAAAAGTGGAAACCTGCTAAAAATGGAAAGCCGTCTTAAACGAGTGATCTGATTCTTATAGAACGTTATCTAATTCATTTAGGTTCCGGGCGACGGGATTGATCTGCTTTCTTGATTTTACTTTCATTGTGATTTGCTCAGAATAAGGTACAGATATTCTGACCTTACCTCTTAAGGTTTCTCATGATTCGTATTTCATCTTTCGACATTAGCTTGAACTGTTATGCTTTACTCTAAGCCTCCTTATTAGGGCTTCCCTATGACTTTGCTATGCTCCCTTTGATATGAACTTTGATATGAAACTTCGATATGAACCTTTGATATGAAATTTTGATATGAACTTTGATATGAACCCTTATGATATGATATGATTATGCTTTGACCCGTCAGTTTGATACCCGAGCCAAATATGTTTTCCTAGTCATGAAGGTAACATGACTGTGTCATTGATGCACCAATGGCATGACTCCAGTGTGTACGAGTAATGTTACACACCGTCCCCATTATGATATGA
The DNA here is from genome assembly GCA_019973895.1 of Chrysanthemum seticuspe. Classification (NCBI taxonomy): domain Eukaryota; kingdom Viridiplantae; phylum Streptophyta; class Magnoliopsida; order Asterales; family Asteraceae; genus Chrysanthemum; species Chrysanthemum seticuspe. Next base: position 228,716,300 of record BPTQ01000005.1, read on the forward strand.
TTATGAGGTCACTATATGTATATGATTTGGCCACTATGTTTCCGGGGGGCGTATGGATGCATCCTAGATATGATATGATATTAGAGGATTTAACTTGATATGATATGATATGATTTATATGGTGAATGATGTCGTGTGCAATACGCGACTTCACATTCCGGGAGATGATCACTCCACTGTTACTTGAGGTCTCCCCTCCTACTATATATGGTATTCCGAGGTCACCCCTCCGGATACAACTGTTATGATATGATATATGTATGATATGATATGGGCTCGTGGTAGATGACTGACCTTTCGCTTCTCTTTCTTTTCGTTATCCTTTTTTATGCCTTATGATATTTCCCATTGCACCTTATGATTATGTTATCCTCATTACTTATCCTTCGATTATTCGTTTTGTTATATATATCTGTTCACTGGGCTTTTTAAGCTCAGCCGCATTTTCTTTCCATGCGGCAGGTAATTAAGCTAGAAGCTGGGATCTTAGCTATGGGTTTTGAGTGATGAGCGGTTATGTGGATTTATGGCTCTAGTCATCTTAGTTCCTGCTTGATTATGTTGACATTATTTAGACTCGGATTATGCTTAATTATGTCTTGGAATTATTCCTTTTACTTTCGATGAACTTATGTAACGTTTAAGCCGTGTTGGCTGGATTTTCCTTTGGTTATTTATTTAAGACTTCCGCTGCTTTATTATGTTCATTATGTATGCTTTGATATGACACCATTTTATAATACTTCTACCCTTATCGGGTTGGGGTGTTACAGTTAAGGTACTGAAGTAATAGTAGCTTTGACGTCTTCTGACATTCTTCTTTCTTGTGAGAAGACTTGCCTTGATTCGAACAATCTCCCCAGTGTAGAGAAATTGTCTTCTTTGAACAGTTCTGCTTTGACGTCATAATTATCTTTGTTCTTTGTTCTTTGTGATGAAAGTGATAGTATGTTGTAGTCTGCATCAATTCTGCCTCAGGTCAGCTTCGCTGCTCCAGTGTCTCCTCGTCATTCTTCAACATGCTCACACGCTCTTTGGCGTTGGATTTTGGTCCTGATGAAGTTCTTTAAGTCTTTAACTTTGTAGATTCTTTGATTTGATGAAGAATCATTCTGACTTTTGTGTTGCTTTAAGATAGAACTTCCATTAGTGATGATGTTGGTGTGAGTATGAGAAGAATCTGCACGATCATTCCGCTCCAGAGCTTCCATAAGAAGAAAACATTAAAACAGTTAGTAATAAGCGGATTCCGACACTTACAAGTTTGAACTTCGAGAGTGTTAACAGCATAGTGTGAAAACACAACTCTAATTCTCACAAAGGCCGTTCCTGAACTGGAGTCCCACAAGTGAGATAACACGATGTACCGAAGTACACCTACAGTTCAGATGAGTCGCTGAGGTACACCGAAGCATCACCTCACGACTGTAGACCGTTTGAGACACACTAAGCGTAATCCACGGGGAGTTACCGAAGTGACCTGCTGTCAGGGCTGTTTGATGTTGACCCTGGAAGGAGTTTCCATTCAATCACTGAGGATCACAGTTGTGAACCTCTCATAAATGTTCTTGACAGATTGCTAAGATCTGTGAAGGAATTGATAATTTACCACTGATGTTCTTATTGTTGAACATCAAGTGATGAAATGTCACATGTACCTAAGAGATCTTTTGATGAATCTTGTGGCTCTAGACTCAATAGTGCGTTTTGGTTTTTCCTGAGCGAAGACTAGGGAGAGGGTCTCCTTCTTCAATACCAGCGATCTCTAAGAGAAAGCCAATAGTTTACGTAGGGTTCCCTGTGAGAATGAAACAAGCTTCTTTTGAGAGAAACTTGAGTGGCTAAGAAGGTTTAGTGCATGCGTCACTGGGTCCATGACGGCTTTTATTCTTCAATACCGGCGTCATCAAGTGACAACCAGTAGCATATGAATTGAACTCGGTTCTGCCCTAAGTTGAATAATCTGGAGGGCTATTTCTTTTCACCCTTTTCTTTGCATTTCTTTTTTAATTCTTCAACTCCTTCTTTCTCCGATTCTCATTTTCTCCTTTTTTACAATCATTCCTAAGGACTTCTAAATTCTAACTATTTGTGATGTCCTTGGGTAGATCCCTCTGGCTTTGGCGGATCATAGGACGGTTATTCCTAACCTTAGTCACCTTATAACTCCATGACTAACCTATGTTGCCATAAAACCAATTTTCAAGAAAATCTCTCACAACGGTTATGATTGAAAAACATTTTGTACCATTGTAAGAGTTTGATCTTTTGCAGAAATACTCCCCCTCCACATGTGCTTAAGAGTTATTACGGAAATCTGCACAGTGAGGAAAGAGCGCGCACCTTTTGAATTGAGCAACTTAAGATAGACAATCTCCCGCGAGACACGGTTACGTTGCATAGTTAAAGAGTTACATTGTCAGCTTTTAGGTGACAACTAGCTCTAATAACTACCTTGAAGGTGTAGACAAACCTCGAAAGGTTGTCAAACCCGTCAGAGTTCATGTCTACCAAGAGTTTCTCGAATGGTACATTCTATTCGGACAAGTCCTTTGCGAGACACGTTTACATCACTAGCGAACTAGCTTGAAATTATTACCCGTCCCGGACAAGTCTTTTCGAGTTACTAACAGTTAAGTATCGTCAATTCGTTGGTTAAGTCTATATTACAAAGATTCATTAGCATTTACACAACATATTTCTTATCACATAATTTTCTCCTCCTCAAAAAATGGCATATAAAATGTTATTTTTGAACAGTTGAGAATAAATATGACCATTTCGAGTGTTGCGGGAAGATGACCACTGTGAACAATTTGTGAACAAAGTTTGTAACTCAAATACTCCCCCTCAACAAGTGATATAAATGGTTGAGGTTTTGAAAATCATACGGGGAAGTACTTGTTCTTTTGAGCAAAACCTTGAAAAATGAAAGGTTTGATAGGTTTTACTCAAAAGTAAGAAGCTTTCGCTCCTTTTATAAGGATTGTGGCACTGAAGCGTACCACAGGGTCCTTTCTTGACAAGAATGGGTTGTACACTGATATGCGTGCACAAGCGACTGTCATAAATAATCACACATCCAAAATATTATGAAATAGAAGTAGTTCAAGGGGTACCAGGAAGTCCATCAATGTTTCCAGGAATGCGAACTGGGCGTTGATAGCCGGCGAGAGCAATCTTGGGACGACCGCCTACAAAGCTCTCCAGAGTTCTGAACTGGTCCCGTCGATACAACCTTTCATCAATCTTTCTGATGATCCTCCTCACATCCCGTCTTTCCTTGGAATTCCATCGCTTTTGTGACCCAATACCTTCATGAATATCCTTCAACCTATAAGCCAATCCGTCCCTAACCTTCTTCAATATGTGATCCCCAAACTTGTGAAGTTCTCTACACGCTATCAAGCAGTTGCGATGTGTTTCACTAATGTAAACCACTCCGAATGGTTGGCTGATGAGTGTGTGTTGTGAAAGCTGGTTAATGTCGGGAAGATCTAGCTGAGGTGGAGTGAAGTTGACACGGGTCTGATATGATTCAACTGCAAGCTGGAGATCTTCTACACGTTCTTTGATGACTATGCTTCTGATGAAGATAAGCAAGGACTTGATGAATTCACGTTGTACTTCAGTTGAAAACTGTCTCATGCGACCATGTACTTTGGCAAGGTACATGTCTTCAATGTCGTTGATAGACAAATTCTCAAAGTCCGCTTCAGAGAATGCATAATCCCTTTCGTCTTGCCTTTTGACCACAATATTCTTGGGAAAAGTGTAGTCCCATTTAGACGAAAGATCAACATATTTAATAGCCACGATTGCTTTAGTACTGAACACTTCATGTTGAGACTTCTGAACCTGGCAGCTTCTGTAGTAGATTCGTCAGCGTTCCGGCCAATGGTGAATCCCATACAATGCATCACGGTCATATACTTCCACATTGTTGGAGAACATGTGGTTAGACCTTTCCTCGATGGCTATGCAGTTAGAGTATATGGTTGTCGGGAATGGAAGTGTCAGAGATGTAGCGTATTTCCTTGAACCATCGCCACCGTGTAGAAGAAATTCCAAGTCTTTGTTGAAGAAATATCGGAATGGAATCCTAGGTTGATCTGGTTGGCCAATTGTTGGTAGAGGTTTTGACCAGTGGGTGTAATATGGAGGGTTGTCCCGTTTGGTGAAGTCGATGTTTGCTTCTGGGTTGAGCCAATCCATGTTGTTAGACATAGCTCGTTCTATATTATCAAGATGATACTCTACTTTAATAGCACTTTCCGAACTATCTTTTAGAAGTTGAAATGCTTCATTCTTGATTTGCTTCAACTCGGATTTCGTCATCTTCTTCACACGAAAATTTTCTTGTAGTAGTTTCGCATGCTCCAATGTACTACATTCTGGAACCTCTTGACCTTCAGCTGGGTAGGGAGTGGAATCAACAAGCTTCGAGAACCATTCAAATTCAGTATCATCCTCGTCTAGCCATGATAAGACGTCAGTCATAGGCGCCTTCTTCTTCTTCTTCTTTGACCTAGAGGAGGATTCTGGTTTCTTGGCTGTGTCAGGAGAGATGGGTTGTTGTTGGGGCTCAGAGACTTCTTCATCGTCACCACCCGTATACTCAAAGTGATCACCGGTTTCTGAGTCTGGGGTGGTAACTCTAAATCTTGAGGTTTTTCAGTAGAAGAACGAAGAGGAGATCTTTGTTGAGCTGGAGTCCGTTTGGGTGGAGGTTGCATAGAAGATGATTCACCAGACTTCTTCGGGCGTTTAGGCTCGTCATTCTTATCCTGATCCTTATCTTCATCGTCGCGTGGACGCTTAGGCCTTTCAGCTTCTTCTCTGCATGCTGATTTTAGTTGGTATTCCAGCAATGCTTCAAACAATTTACCTTCGTAAGAGGCAAATGTTGCAGATCGTTTCGACATTTAAGCTACCAGCTGGTCAACCAATTCAGCATCTGAGAATATTATGGGATCAACTGGATTGATGTTCACATGCATTGGAGTTGATTTCATAGTCTGTTTGGCCAGATGTAAGAGATTCGGATAGAGTTGTTTGGTAAACATCTCCTTTGTAATTCCAGGAACAATGTCAAGAAGGGACTTGTGAGTGTATCCTTTGATCATCTCGTCCATTTTCCCTTGAAGATCATCTTTCATGAGCTTCTGGACATACTCCCTTTCAACTTGCATCTTGTCTTTCTCATCATGAAGATATTGTATCTGTTCAGCAAGAAAATCTAACTTCTTCTTTGTAATATCTTTCTCTCTGACCTGCTTGACAGCTTTAACGATTCTGGTCTTTGCTTGACAGATCCAAGATACTGTTGGCTTCTTCACTGATTTGGATGTTGATTTGGTTGATCTTTTTGATGGTGGTGGTGATGAGTGAGAAGATGAATCCGATGCTGATGAGATGTGAGGAGACTCCGGGTCCTTTGGTGGTTCAGAAGTTTCCTTCTTTGATCGTGTAGGACTATCCAGAAGAAACATATCATAATCAACATCTTATCTTTCTCGGACATTTCAGTTTCTGGTTCTTCAATGTCATACTCAATAGAGTCTTCCACGCGCTTTTGTTGTTGCTCCAAAGTGGTGGCACCAGTTCCCTTATCGGGTCGATTAACCGCATCAGGATCTGGTGTAGGTTGAACTTCACCACTTGAACCTCCGGGGCCACCCATTTGATCTTTAGCAAATTCTTTCGCAACATGTTGGAGTCTAATGAATTTGAACTTCTGCCTGTATGTTGTATCCAGTGGCTCTTCACCTGAGCTTTCGTCTTCAGGCTCAATCACTGGAGTCTTTCCCTTGCCGTGTTCAACTATAGGACTGGGAGGTTTGACTGCTGAAGGATTAGTATCAGTTGCAGATTCAGAGTAGAAGATCTCTTCGTCTGATTGTGTATCTTCAGAGCTTTCGTCCACTAGCTTTCTTGGCGATTCAGGCTTTGGCACGGGAATTGGAACAACTTCCTTAGAAGGAACAGTCCTTGTTCGTGGAGGATTCCTCTTGGGAAATTTCCTCTGACTCTCAGTGCTTGCAGCACTCCCTGCACTCCCTCTTCTGGTTTTCCTTGTAGGTGTACCAGAAGATTTTTCATCGAGAAAACCAACTTTGTTCTCTTTCACAGCTACCAAATATCTCTTATAAGAATAGAGCTGTTTGAGTTCATCTGAGAGAAGAAGATCTGGCAACACAGCACCTTGTTTCTTGGTAGTTGACTCCTTAAATCTGACTGTTAGAGTGGGTTCGGACAACACGTCAAGATTGTCGGGGTCATTGATTCTTTTGGGGATATCAGGGTTGTATCCAAGTGCTCTTTGGATCAACAGTTTTGTATATCTGATATAAGGAATATTTGAGCCAAGCTTTTTGAGGAATGTCATCATGTCATCCCATATCAGAGCTTCAACTTCGATGTGTTTCATGTTGATCAGAGCCCAAAAGATTTGCAGTTTTACGAGCTTGGGATGCTCATAGCCGCTTTCACGACCAGAAATGGATTTTGTGATGATGATATAAAGGGTTCTCCAAGGCTGAGGAATGTTTTTAAGATCCACGTGAGAATGCTTGTTAATAACCCCTGAAGCTTCGTCATACCCAATATCAATCAAAAATTGCAGAACAGTCTCTTCAGTAGGTGCAGCAGAGAATTCAGTTGGTATGATGTCAGGAATGAGGAGAACAGCCCTTAAGTCTGCAGGAGTGATGGTGATTTGCTTGTGATTGAGCATCACCGTCACAGCATTTTGACCTTTGATCATCTGCATTGTATTCCAGAATTGCTGTATGTAGATCTCCGGAACTGATTCGTGCTAAACCGTCAAGTTATCTCACACAAGCTAGCCACTTGTGAATGGCTAACCGTAAGAAACTTAAAACAGTTCAGACACCAATGCAATGAAGATCTAGAGGAGTATAGTGTTTCCCCAGGTCGTTATGTCCCAACGAGCTGTGAGAGAATAATCAAACGTGTAGTGATCGAGAGAATTTGAATGGGAAAAGGATTTGATTGATTATAACTAAAGAAAAAGTTTATAAATTACAGGGGCTTAAATGCAAATTAATGAAAATTAAAAAGATAAATTATATTAAATAAACGCTATCACTATTTTTAAAATTATGTTTTTGATTTTTCTTTTATAAAACTTAAATTAAAAACTACGTGACGTACAAAAGAAAATGTGAACTGAAACAATATTAATCCTAAAAATATGAAAATGACATTTTTACAAACCTAATGATAAGAGAAAATTTTTAGAAAAAGAAAATTATTTTTATAACTATTTAATTAATTATTATTAATTAAAAACTAATTTTAACTATTTAATAATACCCTAAAATACAAGAAAATATGAAATAAAGCTAGAAAAATGAAATTATGACTTAGAAAAATCTAAAATAACTAAATAGAATTTTCAAAACTAATTTTATATTTTTCTGATTATTTTTCTATTTTCTATGAATTAAAAACTATTTGAAACTAATTAAATTGCTAAAAATTACAAATTTAACTATGAAAAATCTGGAAAAATATTTTTTTGACTTTTTATATTTATCTTAACCTAGGAAAAATGAAAACTTATTTTTTTGAAACTTTTCTGATTTAATTGTATTAAAAGCTAATTAAAAATGCCTAAAAACTGTTTAAAATAAAGAAAAATATCAAACAGTGCTGGAAAAATATGAAAAATTCAAGAAAAGTCTAAATTAATATTCTGAATCTAGGAAAAATATAAAAACAGTGGCTTATGTGTAGGAATATGGAACTGCAGTGCAAGTGCTTATAAATAAGCACTTGAAATAAGCCAAAAGGCTACAAATGAGCACCAACTGATTACAGAAGCTATATTATGCTGAAACTACTCAAATGCAACTTATTACAACTAGCTTTAACCTCTGAAATCCAAACTACACAGATTTGATGTTTTGAGCTTAAGTGCCAAAATCAGTTTTGATATCTACTTTGTGGCTTAAAAATAAGCCACTCAAATAAGCTGGAACTAAAAACCAGATGTTGGAACCTAAACTAGACCTGGATAGCTACTTAAAAACCAAAGTTGAGCCCTGGACAAGCTCTTATGAGCTTTTGATAAGCTCTGCAAGATCCTATGAGAGCTGCACTGGTGACTATGCCCTGTCACAGGGCATATTTGACCAAATTGACAAGCTCATTTGGAGCTTATACAAAATTACCAAAAATCTACAAAAACCATATTAAGAAACTAGACCAACTGAAGTTTATAAACCCAAAGTTTTAATGAATTTGACCCAGAAATGAATCAATTAAAAATCCACTTATGTTGGGTCAAAACTGGTTTTTTCAACTATTTTTGACTTTTTGAGCAGTTATGAAACTTTGACTATAATGAACTTTGATCTTAATTTATGGACTGAATATGATGTTTTATGATGAAATGAAACTGAATCAAGCTATCTCTATGCATTCTAAACACAAAACAAGCCTTTGATTTCACAAATTTCAAACAGATATGAAACTAGAACAGGTTATATAAGATTTTGACTATGAGCTAATGCAGATGCAATTTGATGACAGATATGATTCTAATGGACCTAATGGAGACTTAGTAGACAGATTTTAAGCATAACCAAAGCTAAAACCTCATAATGCTAACTGATCCAAACACCAATTCTAAAACTATTTTGAACTTTAAACTACCAAATACTGATTTAGCTCATTCTACCACTTAAACTAAATCTAATATCCTAATTACAACTAGATAAACAGGTTTAAGATGTTTAATGACCACAGATTCCAACATAAACACTTTAAATAAACTGAATTAGAAATGGAAAGAAGATAATAAACTCACAAGTGTCCCAGCTTAAACAGAACCCAAACTATACTATTCTATACCAAACCAACCCATTCCAAGCTCTGCAACACCCCATTCCATAGCTATTTCCAATTGAAGCTTGTAGTTGACTTTTGTTGAACAAGGTTTTGTTTAAGAGTAAATTCTGAGTAAAGACCTATATAAGCAGTTAATAAGCTATTGAAGAGCTTATAAAAACTTATGAAACCAATTTGAACAACTAAAATTAATCTTGACAACACTTGACTATATTTCTTCACCGTTTGACTTTCGTTGACCAAACATGAACATTGCTCAAAACTTGAAATTAAAACTTGAAAGTAGTTTCAATACACTGGAATAACACTTTAAATTACAACTTAAAACTTATTTAAGACATGGAAATTTTAAAACGACATACAAGGAAATTAAAAACTAAGTACTACTATCTTCGCTCCTTCTCTTGCTTCTTTTTATACACCAATATGCTTCTCTCACCTCTCTGAGCAAATCCCACCTTTTTCTTGGCCATTGGATCACTTGGGAAGATGTTAGCCGTTTGATCAGTTTTTGGCGGGAAAAGGTATTTTGACTGTTGTGGACTGTGAACTTGCAACTGGGGGGGGGGTGGCATTAATTGTGGTGTATAAAGTTGGTAGATGTGATGATGAGGGGGAGGGTTGAAGGGGATAAGGTCTGATGATGGGAGATGACTGAGTTGCATGCAACTTGGGAGGAAGGGATAAGGTGGGAGGGAAAGGTATATTTGACCGGGTTTGACTAGGGGTCCAAAAAGGTTTTGGCAGGGGGCCAAATGGTATAAATGGCAGGTGTCAAATGGTTAAAGGGTCATGGTTGGTTTCAATACAAGGACCATTTTGCAATTCTTCCAAACTTGAGGGGTTGAACCTGCCCATTTTCCAAACTTCACACAAGGGTCACTTTTGACAAGTTTCAATAGTACAAGGACCATTTTTGACATTTTCAAACTTTCAAAGGACTATTTGTGACAATTTTCAAAGTTTAGGGACCTAAGTTGTAAATTTGAAATTTTAAATCTCAAGGACCAATTTTGACAACTCATGAATCCCTAGGGACTTGAAATGATATTTTTCTTTATTTTGTTTTACCAGGGACTGTTTTTGACTACTTTTGAAACTTGGGGGACTAAAACTGCCAATTATGCAAACTTGATACGTTTTTCACCAGATTTTGATATTTTTGCATTTAAAACACATAAAACACTTATTTGTGATATTTTTATCATTTTGATGCATTTCTGAATGTTTTCAGATGTTTTTGCAGTTTAATTGGTACAAAAATGATGAGTATTTAGACACTCATCAATCCCCCACACTAAGATATTGCTAGTCCCTAGCAATGTTTTGAAAAAAATTAATGGATTTCATCTCTTTACCAAAAGCCATTACTTCTGGAGTAGCCAAATGTTTCAGTTCAAGTAAGAACTTTGGTACACCGATAACCAAATGATTTTGAGCAAACAATCAGCTTTCAACGGATTTGATTTGTCTTTACCAGAAGCCGTTTGCTTCTGGACTAGCCAACTCTTAGATAATATATACTATCTTTGGTGAGCTGATTACAAATTATGGTTTTCCACTGCCTTTACCACAAGCCATAAACTTGCGGGCTAGCCAACTCTTCACTAATTAAAGATATGGTGAGCTGAATACCATACAATTTTGGGCAAATTGCAAGCCGTCAACGGATTTGAGATATCTTTACCAAGAGCCGTTTGCTCCTGGATTAGCCAATCCTTTTGTTTATTAGACATGGCGGACTGATAACCATAAGCTGAGTAAGTGCAAAACACTTACTCCAAAAACTTTTTTTTTTTTTTTTTTTTTTTTTTTTGGCCAAAAATGGGGGAATTGGGTGGTATAATTACATGATAAAATTCGTGAGAATTCCCCCCCACACTAGAAATGAATATTGCCCTCAATATTCAAGGTACCGGCTGTTATGCCGAAACATAGAACGTAAAAGGGAAATACTACGGCCATTATATAGCAAGATTTTTTTTTTTTTTTTTTTTTTTTTTTTTTTTTTGTTTTGGATAAACTTATATACAACAGCGGGGGGCAACTCCCCCACACTAGGGTGGTACACACGGGTGAAAACCCATGTAGCATGCTACTGTTTTTGATTCCCGAGTCGCTAGCTTGACTCGATCCCCGCATTCATTGGTTCATGGGGAAAGTTTGTAGATCCGGGACAACCACAGGAGGAATGTCCTCTCCAAAATAATGCTTCAACCGATGACCATTCACTTTAAAATTTGGACCATCGGGTTGAGATAACTCAATGGTTCCATAAGGAAATACTTTAGTGATGGTGAATGGTCCAGACCAGCGGGATTTTAGTTTTCCCGAGAAAATACTTTAACTCGGGCATCGTTGGTAGGCAAAGCCTTAGCTTCAACCCATTTTGACAAATAGTCAACGGCCACGAGTATGTATTTATTACCGCGAGACGAAGGAAATGGCCCCATAAAGTCAATGCCCCAGATGTCAAAAATCTCACACACTTGAATGGCGTTTTGCGGCATTTCATTTCTTTGTGAGATATTTCCATGACGTTGACAAGCGTCGCAGGTTTTGACAAATTCATGGGCATCCTTATAAATCGTGGGCCAATAGAATCCGGAATCAAACACCTTCTTGGCAGTGTAGTTGGGGCTATGATGTCCCCCAGTAGGTCCAGAATGGCAAGCCTTGAGAATGTCAATAGCTTCCTGACTATACACACATCGCCTGATGACTTGATCCGCGCAAATTTTGAATAAGTAGGGGTCGTCCCAGAAGTAATGTTTTACATCTTTAAAGAATTTGTTTTTCTGTTGGGACGACATCCCTTTCACCACAAAGTTACCCGCATGGTAATTTGCAAAGTCAGCAAACCATGGGGTAGAAGAGTCTCCACGAAAAGAAACCACATTGAGTGTTTCGAGAGGAAATGTTTCATTTATTTCCTTTTTCTCGAACACATCCTGGTGAGGGTTTTCTAGACGGGACAAATGATCAGCAGCCAGGTTCTCAGCTCCTTTTTTATCACGTATAATGATATCAAATTCTTGTAGGAGGAGAACCCAACGGAGCAATCTCGGCTTTGCATCTTGTTTTGCAAAGAGATATTTGAGAGCCGAGTGATCCGTATACACCACGCATTTGGTCAATATAAGGTATGGCCGAAACTTTTCAAACGCATACACCACAGCTAATAATTCTTTTTCCGTAGTGGTGTAATGGGTTTGAGCTTCAGTCATAGTCTTAATTGCGTAGTGGATAGGCTGAAAATGCTTGGTTTTTCGTTGCCCCAAGACTGCACCGATAGCAAAATCACTTGCATCGCACATGAGTTCAAAGGGTAGATCCCAGTCGGGGGCAACTAGAATGGGTGCTTCCGTAAGCTTTTTCTTTAATGTTTCAAAAGCTTCGATGCACTCAGGTGAGAAGATAAAAGGAGCATCTTTTTCAAGAAGATGGGTCATAGGCCAAGCGATTTTAGAAAAATCTTGTATGAATCTACGGTAAAACCCAACATGACCTAGAAAACTCCTAATACCTTTGACGGTAGTAGGATGAGGCAATTTAGCAATAACATCAACTTTTGCTCTATCAACCTCAATCCCGTTTTTGGAAATCTTATGGCCAAGGACTATGCCTTCTTTAACCATAAAGTGGTTGTTCTCCCAATTTAGACAAAGATTGGTGTCTTCACACCGTTTTAGCATTTTATCTAAATGGGAGAGACATGTCTAAAATGAGTCCCCAATGACCGAGAAGTCATCCATAAACACCTCCATTGTTTCCCCGATCATGTCGTGGAAAATTGCCATCATACATCGTTGGAACGTGCCAGGAGCATTACATAGGCCAAATGGCATACGTCTGTAGGAAAAGGTTCCGTATGGGCAGGTGAATGTGGTCTTTTCTTGATCCAGCGGATCAATGGGGATCTGAAAATATCCTGCGAAACCATCAAGGAAACAATAGTATTCGTTCCCTGCTAATCTCTCAAGCATCTGATCCATGAAGGGTAGAGGAAAATGGTCTTTACGGGTGGCTTCATTTAACTTGCGATAGTCAATACAAACACGCCATCCCGTAACCAATCGAGTTGGAATTAACTCGTTTTCTTCATTTGTGACAACAGTTATGCCACCCTTTTTAGGAACACAGTGAATGGGACTGACCCAAGGACTATCAGAGATCGGGTAAATTAAACCGGCATCAAGAAGTTTGAGAACCTCTTGTTTGATAACCTCATGAATCTTAGGATTCACCCTTCTCTGATGTTGGACTGCTGGTTTGAAGTCATCCTCCATTAAGATTTTGTGAGTACAAAACTCAGGGTTGATACCCTTAATGTCGGAGAGTTTCCAAGCAATTGCTTGCTTGTGTGACTTCAAGACCTTTATGAGAGCAGTCTTTTCCTCCTCAGTTAAGTCTTTAGCAATTATGACGGGTAATTTATCATCACCCTCCAAGAATGCATACTCGAGATGAGGAGGTAGGTCCTTAAGTTCAACCTCGGGAAATTCTTCAGTAGATGTTTGTACTGATTTGATTTCCTCAATCGTGATCACTTTCGGAGGGAGTGAAGGTAATGGATCTTCATTTAACAATTGCTCAAGATAAAGAATATCTCCCTCCGAATCGTAAACACCATCAATTCCCGGCGGAATTGATTCATCAATAGCAAGAAACTCATCGATCTCTTCCAGAAAGAAGTCACCTCCCTCAAACGGAGTGAGAGAGGGGCAAGAGTCGGAAATGATTGGTTGAGAAGATGTGGTGGGATCCCCACTCACAGAATTATGAAGATAACCAAGAAACTCTTGAGAGTACTCCTCTAAAGCAATATCAATTACATCGACTCGATTAATTGATTCAGTATCATAATTTGAGGAGTACCTCGAAGTTTGATCAAGGTTAAAGGTAACAGCTTCATTACCCACACGTAATGTGATTTCTTGCTCAAATACAACAATGAGAGCACGACCCGTTCTCAGGAATCCTCGTTCAACAATGAGGGGAACCCGAGGATCGGCATCGAAATCAACAACCACAAAGTCAGCTGGAAAAAGGAACTTTCCTACTTTCACGAATACATCCTCGGCGATGCCAAGAGGACGCGATATAGAACGATCTGCAAGCTCAAGAGTCATGCAGGTAGGAACAAGTTCTGGAAGAGAAAGTTTCTTCCATAGTGAATAAGGCATTAGATTGATGCTTGCACCAAGATCGGCGAGGGCAAAGCATTCAATCATTCCTGGAAAAACACAAGGAAGAAGAAATTTTCCAGGATCTCCAAGCTTCTCGGGAAGCTTCTTTAGCAGAACTACTGAGCAGTTCTCGTTCAAAGGAGTTTTAGCCATTTCAAACAGTTTTTCCTTATTGCTTAACATGTGTTTGAGAGTTGATGCAAACTTGGGCATCAGCATGATAGCATCCGCAAAGCTTATGTCAAAATGAAGTTCTTGGAAATTTTGAAAAAAATTTTCCATTTGATGACTGGCTTTTTCGCGGAGCTTTTGCTCATTTAAACGTGAGGGGTAAGGAATAGAAGTTTTGGATTTGGGGTTTTCAACTGGAGGTTCAAAAACAACTCCAGGTTTGGTTCTAGGTTTCGGGACAACTTGAGGATGGACATTGCTGGTACTTCCGTTATTAGTAGGAAGTTCCTTGTCCTTTGTCGCCTCAGGTTCACTTTCCACTACCTTCGGGAGAGAAGAAGAAGAGGTAGTAGGAATAGTGGGTCCATCATACGAAGCACCACTTCTGGTTGTGATCGCCTTTGCATCGCCCCTCGGATTAGCGATCGTGTTGCTAGGTAAAGTACCTGAGCCCGAGGGTCGATCATTTAAAGACTTCTTAATGTCAGAAATCTGGCTAACCAACAACATATTCATTTCCTCTTGGGATTTCATGAATTGCTTCAACAACTCATCAGATGATGGTCCAGTTGGAACAATGGCTTGATTTTGCACAGGAAAATTCTGGCCTCTATTGTTTGGATTAGGGCCTTGATTTTGGAAATTTCCTTGATTATTGCCATGAAAATACCCAGGGTTGAAATTTCCCTGACCTTGGTTTCTATTAAAATTTCCTTGGTGTTGGAAGTTTTGACTTTGATTTTGAAAACCGTTATTTTAACTAAAATTACCTTGGTTTTGAAAACCTTGGTTTGGTCTATTCTGATTTTGATTACGGTTTTGGTTTTGGTTGAAACCGGGTGGTCCAGGGTAGTGGTTAGGACGGTGGTTCGGGTCTATAGGAGCACGGTATTGGTTGCCTCCTGGATTAGAAATCCCGCCCACAGCGTTTGCTTCAAAAGGGTTACCCTCGGTGGCCATACAGTCGTAATAGGCATGGGGGCCATCGCAAGTAACACAGACTTCGACTTTCTTAACTTCAGCAGGAGGTGAAGTTTGTGGAAAAGAAACTTTCTTTTGGTTGGAGAGAACCAAAGCTTGAATTGCTTCCGTGAGTTTGTCAATCTTAGCATCGGTGCTAGATTGACTCACGGGTGATGAAGAAGAAGGACCAACACTGACTTGGGAAACAACCGACTTGCTTCGTGCAGTGCGGACTTTAGACTTGTTTTCAATTATCGTCAAAGCTTCTTTTACAGTTTTGCTCAAGAAATTTCCTCCAGCGGAGGAATTGAGAGAATCTTGATCAGATTGACTCACTCCATTAGAGAAAGTATCGAGTTGCATCAACTCGGAGAAACCGTGGTGAGGACATTTGCGGAGCAATTCCTTAAAACGATCCCACGATTCACTGAAGGGTTCATCAAACTTTTGTGTGAACTTGATGATTTCATTTTTAAGACTCGTGGTTTTGGAAGGTGGATAAAACTCGTTCACAAATTTCTTCACCAGGTCTTCCCATGTTTCGATTGATTTAGGGGGTTGTTTTTCAAGCCAAATCCGGGCTTGCCCCTCAAGGGAAAATGGGAACAGAAGAAGCTTGACAGCATCTGTAGGGACATTCTTGTATTTGATGGTAGATGCAATCTTGTTAAACCATCGAATATGAGCATGAGGATCATCCCGCTCAAAACCATAGAATTGACTTGAGGTTACAAGATAAGTAACCCGGTTTTGAGTTCAAAATTTTCAGCCACAATGGCTGGGATAACAATAGCATCTCCATACCCGTCGATGGGTGCCTGGAGAAGCTCACACATAGGACGTTCTTCCGCCATGACAACGGAAGTAGTGTGAGCAGCCCGGATCTCAGATCCGACTGATGGGTCAGAAAGTCTATGGATACGCCTTCTTGGAATCCTGATAAGCTCGCGAAATGGGCTTACAGACCTGGAAGAGCGAGTGCGCATACACTATAGTTAACTCTAAGAGATCTCAGAGTTAAGGAAAGGAATTATGAAAAGAATTATGAAAATGGGGTAAGAAGAATCTTTTTGGGTTTTATGTTTTTGAAAAGTAGATATAACAACAAATCCAATTAAAACAATATCGAGGCAAAACAACAGTGAACTTAAACTAATAATCACAAGATGAATGGCTTCTTTGAAAAAGGTACACCACTCACAAGGACACAAAGGCAAGTTTTAATTTTTGGTTCGGAAACTTATTATGGTCGTACCCCCAGTTAGGTAGTACACTGCCTTGGTTTGCGGTGGTAATTTTTTATGTTGTTATTATTAAACAAAGAAAACGACAAATCTTTTTGTATTTGTATCTTATATATATATAGAAATAAAAGGAAAATATTTTTGTGTTTTATACGTTTTTGAATATTTTTGGGTTTTTGGATTTTTTATAAGAAAATATATAGATATAGATAGATGGTATGAACAAAGAGTGAATATTCAAATCACTAATCTGCTAAGCGTAAGATAATTAGCACAGCTCCCCGGCAGCGGCGCCAAAATTTGATTCGTGCTAAACCGTCAAGTTATCTCACACAAGCTAGCCACTTGTGAATGGCTAACCGTAAGAAACTTAAAACAATTCAGACACCAATGCAATGAAGATCTAGAGGAGTATAGTGTTTCCCCAGGTTGTTATGTCCCAACGAGATGTGCGAGAATAATCAAACGTGTAGTGATCGAGACAATTTGAATGGGAAAAGGATTTGATTGATTATAACTAAAGAAAAAGTTTATAAATTACAGGGGCTTAAATGCAAATTAAAGAAAATTAAAAAGATAAAGTATATTAAATAAACGCTATCACTATTTTTAAAATTATGTTTTTGATTTTTCTTTTATAAAACTTAAATTAAAAACTACGTGACGTACAAAAGAAAATGTGAACCGAAACAATATTAATCCTAAAAATATGAAAATGACATTTTTACAAACCTAATGATAAGAGAAATTTTTTAGAAAAAGAAAATTATTTTTATAACTATTTAATTAATTATTATTAATTAAAAACTAATTTTAACTATTTAATAATACCCTAAAATACAAGAAAATATGAAATAAAGCTAGAAAAATGAAATTATGACTTAGAAAAATCTAAAATAACTAAATAGAATTTTCAAAACTAATTTTATATTTTTCTGATTATTTTTCTATTTTCTATGAATTAAAAACTATTTGAAACTAATTAAATTGCTAAAAATTACAAATTTAACTATGAAAAATCTGGAAAAGTATTTTTTTGACTTTTTATATTTATCTTAACCTAGGAAAAATGAAAACTTATTTTTTTGAAACTTTTCTGATTTAATTGTATTAAAAGCTAATTAAAAATGCCTAAAAACTGTTTAAAATAAAGAAAAATAGCAAACAGTGCTGGAAAAATATGAAAAATTCAAGAAAAGTCTAAATTAATATTCTGAATCTAGGAAAAATATAAAAACAGTGGCTTATGTGTAGGAATATGGAACTGCAGTGCAAGTGCTTATAAATAAGCAATTGAAATAAGCCAAAAGGCTACAAATGAGCACCAACTGATTACAGAAGCTATATTATGCTGAAACTACTCAAATGCAACTTATTACAACTAGCTTTAACCTCTGAAATCCAAACTACACAGATTTGATGTTTTGAGCTTAAGTGCCAAAATCAGTTTTGATGTCTACTTTGTGGCTTAAAAATAAGCCACTCAAATAAGCTGGAACTAAAAACCAGATGTTGGAACCTAAACTAGACCTGGATAGCTACTTAAAAACCAAAGTTGAGCCCTGCACAAGCTCTTATGAGCTTTTGACAAGCTCTGCAAGATCCTATGAGAGCTGCACTGGTGACTATGCCCTGTCACAGGGCATATTTGACCAAATTGACAAGCTCATTTGGAGCTTATACAAAATTACCAAAAATCTACAAAAACAATATTAAGAAACTAGACCAACTGAAGTTTATAAACCCAAAGTTTTAATGAATTTGACCCAGAAATGAATCAATTAAAAATCCACTTATGTTGGGTCAAAACTGGTTTTTTCAACTATTTTTGACTTTTTGAGCAGTTATGAAACTTTGACTATAATGAACTTTGATCTTAATTTATGGACTGAATATGATGTTTTATGATGAAATGAAACTGAATCAAGCCATCTCTATGCATTCTAAACACAAAACAAGCCTTTGATTTCACAAATTTCCAACAGACATGAAACTAGAACAGGTTATATAAGATTTTGACTATGAGCTAATGCAGATGCAATTTGATGACAGATATGATTCTAATGGACCTAATGGAGACTTAGTAGACAGATTTTAAGCATAAGCCAAAGCTAAAACCTCATAATGCTAACTGATCCAAACACCAATTCTAAAACTGTTTTGAACTTTAAACTACCAAATACTGATTTAGCTCATTCTACCACTTAAACTAAATCTAATATCCTAATTACAACTAGATAAACAGGTTTAAGATGTTTAATGACCACAGATTCCAACATAAACACTTTAAATAAACTGAATTAGAAATGGAAAGAAGATAATAAACTCACAAGTGTCCCAGCTTAAACAGAACCCAAACTATACTATTCTATACCAAACCAACCCATTCCAAGCTCTGCAACACCCCATTCCATAGCTATTTCCAATTGAAGCTTGCAGTTGACTTTTGTTGAACAAGATTTTGTTTAAGAGTAAATTCTGAGTAAAGACCTATATAAGCAGTTAATAAGCTATTGAAGAGCTTATAACAGCTTATGAAACCAATTTGAACAACTAAAATTAATCTTGACAACACTTGACTATATTTCTTCACCGTTTGACTTTCGTTGACCAAACATGAACATTGCTCAAAACTTGAAATTAAAACTTGAAAGTAGTTTCAATACACTGGATTAACTAAATTTCATACAATAACACTTTAAATTACAACTTAAAACTTATTTAAGACATGGAAATTTTAAAACGACATACAAGGAAATTAAAAACTAAGTACTACTGTCTTCTCTCCTTCTCTTGCTTCTTTTTATACACCAATATGCTTCTCTCACCTCTCTGAGCAAATCCCACCTTTTTCTTGGCAATTGGATCACTTGGGAAGATGTTAGCCATTTGATCAGTTTTTGGCGGGAAAAGGTATTTTGACTGTTGTTGACTGTGAACTTGCAACTGGGGGGGGGGGGTGGCATTAATTGTGGTGTATAAAGTTGGTAGATGTGATGATGAGGGGGAGGGTTGAAGGGGATAAGGTCTGATGATGGGAGATGACTGAGTTGCAGGCAACTTAGGAGGAAGGGATAAGGTGGGAGGGAAAGGTATATTTGACCGGGTTTGACTAGGGGTCCAAAAAGGTTTTGGCAGGGGTCAAATGGTTAAAGGGTCATGGTTGGTTTCAATACAAGGACCATTTTGCAATTCTTCCAAACTTGAGGGGTTGAACCTGCCTGATGAGTCTCTAAATACTCATCATTTTTGTACAATATAAACTGCAAAATCATCTGAAAACACTCAGAAACACATCAAAATGATCAAAATATCACAAATCAGTGTTTTATGTGTTTTAAATGCAAAAATGTCAAAATCAGATGAAAAACATATCAAATTTGCAAAAATTGCAGTTTTAGTCCCCCAAGTTTCCAAAATTGTCAAAAACAGTCCCTGAGCACATAATTTCAAAAGTAAAAGTCACCAAAGGTCCTTTTAAAATCAAAACTTGTCAAATTTAGTCCTTTGGTGAAAAATATGAAAAGTTTGAGAAAATTACAAAAATGGTCCTCCAAGTTTGAAAATTGGCAGAATTGGTCCTTGGAAAATCTGAAAATGGCAACTTTGGTCCTTGCATTATTAAACTTTGTCATTTTTAGTCCTTTGAGCAACTTTACAGAATTGGCAGGAATGGTCCTTGAGTTTTCAGAAATAACAATAAGGTCCTTGATATTTAAAACCCTTTAACCACCCTTGGACCCTTGTCAAACCATCTTTGGACCCTGCCATTCTTTTTGAACCCCAGCCAATACCATTTTGACCCCTTGCCTTAATATAATACCCCGGTCAACCTTCATGGTCAAACAAACACAAACCCGCCAAATCCTCTCCTTCCTCCCCACCATGCCTGCTTCTCTGCTCCACCATCCCCCCTCCTCTCTTTTCCACACCTTTGTCCCCCCTCCAAACACCATAATCCAAGAAACATTAATTGCCCCCCCACCATTTCACTCAACCCCTACACCTGGCTAAAACCTTTTTCCCGCCAAAACCATCCAACGGCCAAAATTGGCTCAATACATCCAATGGACCTAAATATTGCTGGGAAATGCTGAGGAAGAGAGAGAAAGAAGTTTGGAGTATAAAAGGGAGCAAAGAGAAAGAAGAAAAAGAGTAGCTAGTTTTTAAATTTTTCTTTAATGTCGTTTTTCTAAAAAAAAGTTGTAGTTTAGTCAAAAGCTTGTAATTTTAGTTTCTGAGTGTTAAATTTTAGTTGGAAAGTGATTGTAATACATTTTGAAGTCTCAGTTCAATGCTTCAGTTATAATTATTGTTTTTAAGTTTACTGTTGAAAAGTGTAATTTCAAATTCTCACATTTAAATCTCTATTAGCTTATTTTTAAGTTAAACAAAGTTAACTTAAGCTTGTTAAAGCTTTTGAATAGCTTGGAATGCAGTTTAGGTCATTTCCATCCATGGTCAATGAAAGTCAACTTTGCTTCAAAAATGGAAAGGTGATGATTATGGTTGTTGCAGAGGGTTCTTTGGGTTGAATTTAGTTAGTTTAGAGTAGTTCTAGGTTTGGTGTTGGCCTGCATCAGCTGGAGTTCATGTGAGTGGTTTCTCTTTTTCAAAATTTCAAGTTATTTGCATTTTATGGTCATTTATGTATCTGTGGTTATATACTGTTAAAACTAGTTTAGATAGTTGCAATTAGGTTATATAAAATCAGTTTGATCATTAATAGATGATAATCCAATAGTTAGCTTCTTTATTTTGCAAAACTGTGATAACAAAGAGTGTTTGGATTTGTTGTCAAAACACTGTCATAGGTCTAGACAGTGGGTGTTTCCTGTTGGTTCATGTGTGTTTAGTCATTTGAGACTCATTTGAGTCATATACCTGTGCCTGCTAGAGCTCAAGGTCAAAATCACAACCATTCTGTCTTATTTAACTATCTGTTGAAGCTTTTGCTTATCCAAGTCTTGTTTTGTGTTTCAAATATCTAGATTAAGCTAGCATTAGGTTTATTATATCTATTAAGTCCATTTACAGTTCACAAATTGGCTTCAAAATTCATATAAGTCAACTTGCTATTTCTTCTTCAAAAGTCAAAAGTGTTAAATGGATTTTCACCCCAACTGCATAGATTTTTCATGAATTCGTTTTGGGTCCTATTCAAGTGAGATTCTGGGCTTGGCAAGTTATGTTGGTCTAGTTAGTTAAAATGAATTTTGTTGAATTTTTTCAAGTATTTACATGCTACAAATAAGCCGTCCAAAAAGCACTTAACTGCCCTGTGCAGGGCATACAACTGCACAGGTTGTTGTGCAGATCTAGCAGCTTTAGCACAGAGCTCATTAGAGCTTTTCATAGCCTGATTTTTGGAAAAATTGGTCTCACCCAGGTCTGCTGTAGGTTCCATTTGGTAGTTTTAAGTTTCAGCTTATTTTGAGTCTTGTGCAAGTGCTTAAAGTTGCCCCCCCAGAACTGCTTTTTAGCCAAAATCTCAGTTCATCAAATCTGTGAATCTAGCTTATCAGTGGCTAGGGATTGTTGAAACTTGTTCCATTTCTGTCCTTTTAGCTTATTATTGCTTTCCTATCAGTTTGGTACCTTTTGGTGTAGTTTTAGCTTATCAAAGTGCTTATTTTTAAGCACTTCCCACATCAGTTGCTTATTCCTCTTAACAACCTCTTGTTTTTCCATTTTTCCTAGCTTCCTAGTATTATTTTAGAGTTATCTTGAATTTTTCAGATTTTTCCTAGCTTGTTTGGTATTTTTCTTGATTTTAATTAGTTTTTAAGTATTTTTAAATAGTATTTAATACAAAAAATTAAGAAAAGGTTCTAAAAAATATTTTTTTCATTTTTCTTAAGTTTAGATAAATGTAAAAAGCTTAAAAAGTATTTTTCCATATTTTTCTCCTTTTATTTGGTATTTTTAATAATTTAAATTAGTTTTAAATAGTTTTTAATTAATAATAAATACATAAAAAGTCTAAAAAATATATTTTCAGTTTTAAAATTAGTTTTATCATATTTTAGATTTTTCTAAATCTTAATTTTATTTTTATAGTCTTATTTCATATTTTCTTTTATTTTAGAGTATTATTAAATAGTTTAAATTAGTTTTTAATTAATAATAATTAGATAAATAGTGTTAAAAATAAATTTTCTTTTCTAATAATTTTCTCATATCATTAGGTTTGTAAAAATGTATTTTTCATATTTTTAGGATCTATATTGTATAAGTTTCACGTTTTATTTTGTACGTTTACGTTATTTTTAATTTAAACGTAAGTTTTAGGTTTTAAACGTTCATCACTTTAAATATAGTGATAGCGTTTATTTAATATCTTTTATCTTTTTAATTTTCTTAATTTGCATTTAAGTCGCTTTTGTTTATAACCTTTTTCTGTAGTGTAATATTCAATCCTAATCCTTTCTGATCGCTATCATTAGTGATCATCCTATCGTCTGATCATGTGTTTAACACACCATTGAGTCTCCGTGGGACATAACGACCCGGGAATCCCCTATATTCTCTGATCTTAATTGTATTTGTGTCTGAGCAGTTTTTTAGTCTTTTAGACTTGACTGTTCAGCGCAGATCAAAATCTTGGCGCCGCTGCCGGGGAGGCTTTAGCGTGTGTTTAGCCTTTTTCAGATCCACTCTTGCACATACCCCATCTTTTGTAAAAGAGTTTTTTGTAAAGTTTTCAAAAATCTCAAAAAGTTCAGTAACACTTTTCCTAAAGTGTTAAAAACACCAAAAATATTTTCATTCTTTGTTTTTATAGCAAGTTTTTCAAAAATCCAAAAATATTCATCCTTTATCCTCCAATCTGTTTAATTCTACATTTCTCTATCCTCAAAACCTGTTTAATTCTCCATTCTCTCACCCTCTAATCTGTTTAATTCTTCATCTCTTATCCCTCTTATCTGTTTAATTCTCTATGTCATGGTATTTGACATGTTCCTGGTGTGGAGGTCCATTTAACGGTGGAAATTGTCGGCGATGTACCAATGTGGGTTTCGGAGACAAGTTTGTCGGTAATCCCGATCCCATTTCAAATGAAACATCCGATTTTTCCTACCTACCTCCACAACCCCAATACGAATCCTACTCATGCGAGTTTTGTGGGAATGATTCTCATTACGGTTTTGATTGTCCACCACAGGTCCCGCTTGTCTATGAGCCGGAACCATGTTACGATCAGAATTTTGGTGAAAGTTATTCTCCCAATTATCTCTGTTGTGAGAATTGCGGGGGTCCTCATGCGACTTTTGAATGTCAACCGATGAATCAAAATTTTCAAAATTCCAATTCTCCCGGTTTTGACAATTTCCAACCCCCACAATATTCCATCAGTCATCAGACTTCCGAGCCTTCACAGCATCTCAATGATTACGAGGAGTGTTATCTTCCTCAAAGTTCTGAAGAAATACGCATTCGAAAGAAACTGCAAATGAAAAGAATGTTGTGTAAGCTTCAGCAGATGAACATAAGAATCAGATATGATGACGATGATGATGAGGATAGTATTCAAATGAAGGAATACTATGAGGACGACGAGGAGAGTGTTACTCAATTGAACGATCTTATTTCTCAACTCCCTCAGTCTATTGCTATCACACCTATCTTACCTTTTATTGCTTCCAAAGACTCTCTCATAATGGGGGACGAGCCTTCTAGCACTATTCCAGAAATGGAATTGTCAAGTGTTGAGAGCCTTGTTCCAACCCCAAGTGAGTCCGAGGTTATCTCCGGTAATATGTGTGATGAGCCTCTTGATGATAATTCTTCTCCTCCTCTTGACATTCCATATGATCATGTCGAGATGTTCTCCGATTCTGATAACGATTGTACTTCGTTTGACGATTCTTTATCCTATGGAGACATCGATTATGTCGAGGAGCTGCCTTCTGAGCTAGTTAGCTTAGAAGAAGTGAGAAATTCTGATGATCTGGAAATTGAGGACGAGATACTTCGTGAACAATTGTTCAATATAAATCTCCTCGTTTCTAAGATCGAATCATTTTGTGCTAAGTCAGCTTCATCTCCTATCCCCGTTGTGGATAGTGACTCTACATTGGACAAGCCCGAGCTTGAGGTTTTTTCCAATGATTCTCTTCATGAAGAGTTCTCCGGTGAACTCTCTCATGACATATCTCCTCCGGAATATGATCATTTCCATTTTGATCTTGAGGATGATATTGGCTCGGAGGAAGGTATACTCTATCATAAGAGTTTGCTTATTGATGATACTACCTTCACCCTTCCTCCCGATACGTCTACATTTGAGGATGAAGAATGGATCCTAATTGTTATAAACATCTTCCTTCCATTCCTCACTTATGATGTGTCTTCCTCTCTTCTTCACTCCTTCGGGAGTGAGGACACTATCTTTGACCCTGGCATTTTCGTTTATCATTTGTGAGCCGGGTCTGTCTGTCTCTCTTTATCTCGTCGGTGTGGAACTTTCACATGCTTCGAATGTTTATCCAAACATCTTGAATGAAAGTCCGATGGAGATTGTTTCCTCCACTCAGTTTCCCCATGAACCAATGAATGCGGGGTCGAGTCAAGCTAGCGACTCAGAAACCAAAAACAGTAGCACACACTATATGGGTTTTCACCCATATTTCTGTCTTCTTACCCCCTTCTACCACCTCAGTGTGGGGGAGTTACCCCACATGTTATATATCTATATATTATCTAAAAAAAAAAAAAAAAAAAAAAAAAAAAAAAAAATCTTTATAAATAATGGCCGTAATATTTCCCTTTTACGTTCTTTGTTTCGGCATAACCGCCGGTACTTTGAATATTGAGGGCAATATTCATTTCTAAGTGTGGGGGGGAATTCTCACGAATTTCATATATTATTTACCCAATTCCCCCGTTTTTGGCCAAAATTTTTTTTGGAGTAAGTGTTTTACACTTACTCAATTGGTTATCAGTCCGCCATGTTTGATAAACTAAAGGATTGGCTAATCCAGGAGCAAACGGCTCTTGGTAAAGATATATCAAATCCGTTTATATGGCTTGCAATTTGCCCAAAATTGTATGGTATTCAGCTCACCATATCCTAAAAAGTGAAGAGTTGGCTAGCCCGCAAGGTTATGGCTTGTGGTAAAGGCAGTGGAAAATCCATAATTGGTAATCAGCTCACCAAAGATAATTCTGATAATTTATCTAAGAGTTGGCTAGTCCAGAAGGGTACGGCTTCTGGTAAAGACACATCAAATCCGTTTACAGCTTGTGGTTTGCTCAAAATCACATGGTTATCAGTGTACCATGGTTCTTACTTGAACTGAAACATTTGGCTACTCCAGAAGTAATGGCTTTTGGTAAAGAGTTTAAAATCCATTATGTTTTCTCAAATCATTGCTAGGGACTAGCAATATCTTAGTGTGGGGGATTGATGAGTCTCTAAATACTCATCATTTTTGTACAATATAAACTGCAAAATCATCTGAAAACACTCAGAAACACATCAAAATGATCAAAATATCACAAATCAGTGTTTTATGTGTTTTAAATGCAAAAATGTCAAAATCAGATGAAAAACATATCAAATTTGCAAAAATTGCAGTTTTAGTCCCCCAAGTTTCCAAAATTGTCAAAAACAGTCCCTGAGCACATAATTTCAAAAGTAAAAGTCACCAAAGGTCCTTTTAAAATCAAAACTTGTCAAATTTAGTCCTTTGGTGAAAAATATGAAAAGTTTGAGAAAATTACAAAAATGGTCCTCCAAGTTTGAAAATTGGCAGAATTGGTCCTTGGAAAATCTGAAAATGGCAACTTTGGTCCTTGCATTATTAAACTTTGTCATTTTTAGTCCTTTGAGCAACTTTACAGAATTGGCAGGAATGGTCCTTGAGTTTTCAGAAATAACAATAAGGTCCTTGATATTTAAAACCCTTTAACCACCCTTGGACCCTTGTCAAACCATCTTTGGACCCTGCCATTCTTTTTGAACCCCAGCCAATACCATTTTGACCCCTTGCCTTAATATAATACCCCGGTCAACCTTCATGGTCAAACAAACACAAACCCGCCAAATCCTCTCCTTCCTCCCCACCATGCCTGCTTCTCTGCTCCACCATCCCCCCTCCTCTCTTTTCCACACCTTTGTCCCCCCTCCAAACACCATAATCCAAGAAACATTAATTGCCCCCCCACCATTTCACTCAACCCCTACACCTGGCTAAAACCTTTTTCCCGCCAAAACCATCCAACGGCCAAAATTGGCTCAATACATCCAATGGACCTAAATATTGCTGGGAAATGCTGAGGAAGAGAGAGAAAGAAGTTTGGAGTATAAAAGGGAGCAAAGAGAAAGAAGAAAAAGAGTAGCTAGTTTTTAAATTTTTCTTTAATGTCGTTTTTCTAAAAAAAAGTTGTAGTTTAGTCAAAAGCTTGTAATTTTAGTTTCTGAGTGTTAAATTTTAGTTGGAAAGTGATTGTAATACATTTTGAAGTCTCAGTTCAATGCTTCAGTTATAATTATTGTTTTTAAGTTTACTGTTGAAAAGTGTAATTTCAAATTCTCACATTTAAATCTCTATTAGCTTATTTTTAAGTTAAACAAAGTTAACTTAAGCTTGTTAAAGCTTTTGAATAGCTTGGAATGCAGTTTAGGTCATTTCCATCCATGGTCAATGAAAGTCAACTTTGCTTCAAAAATGGAAAGGTGATGATTATGGTTGTTGCAGAGGGTTCTTTGGGTTGAATTTAGTTAGTTTAGAGTAGTTCTAGGTTTGGTGTTGGCCTGCATCAGCTGGAGTTCATGTGAGTGGTTTCTCTTTTTCAAAATTTCAAGTTATTTGCATTTTATGGTCATTTATGTATCTGTGGTTATATACTGTTAAAACTAGTTTAGATAGTTGCAATTAGGTTATATAAAATCAGTTTGATCATTAATAGATGATAATCCAATAGTTAGCTTCTTTATTTTGCAAAACTGTGATAACAAAGAGTGTTTGGATTTGTTGTCAAAACACTGTCATAGGTCTAGACAGTGGGTGTTTCCTGTTGGTTCATGTGTGTTTAGTCATTTGAGACTCATTTGAGTCATATACCTGTGCCTGCTAGAGCTCAAGGTCAAAATCACAACCATTCTGTCTTATTTAACTATCTGTTGAAGCTTTTGCTTATCCAAGTCTTGTTTTGTGTTTCAAATATCTAGATTAAGCTAGCATTAGGTTTATTATATCTATTAAGTCCATTTACAGTTCACAAATTGGCTTCAAAATTCATATAAGTCAACTTGCTATTTCTTCTTCAAAAGTCAAAAGTGTTAAATGGATTTTCACCCCAACTGCATAGATTTTTCATGAATTCGTTTTGGGTCCTATTCAAGTGAGATTCTGGGCTTGGCAAGTTATGTTGGTCTAGTTAGTTAAAATGAGTTTTGTTGAATTTTTTCAAGTATTTACATGCTACAAATAAGCCGTCCAAAAAGCACTTAACTGCCCTGTGCAGGGCATACAACTGCACAGGTTGTTGTGCAGATCTAGCAGCTTTAGCACAGAGCTCATTAGAGCTTTTCATAGCCTGATTTTTGGAACAATTGGTCTCACCCAGGTCTGCTGTAGGTTCCATTTGGTAGTTTTAAGTTTCAGCTTATTTTGAGTCTTGTGCAAGTGCTTAAAGTTGCCCCCCCAGAACTGCTTTTTAGCCAAAATCTCAGTTCATCAAATCTGTGAATCTAGCTTATCAGTGGCTAGGGATTGTTGAAACTTGTTCCATTTCTGTCCTTTTAGCTTATTATTGCTTTCCTATCAGTTTGGTACCTTTTGGTGTAGTTTTAGCTTATCAAAGTGCTTATTTTTAAGCACTTCCCACATCAGTTGCTTATTCCTCTTAACAACCTCTTGTTTTTCCATTTTTCCTAGCTTCCTAGTATTATTTTAGAGTTATCTTGAATTTTTCAGATTTTTCCTAGCTTGTTTGGTATTTTTATTGATTTTAATTAGTTTTTAAGTATTTTTAAATAGTATTTAATACAAAAAATTAAGAAAAGGTTCTAAAAAATATTTTTTTCATTTTTCTTAAGTTTAGATAAATGTAAAAAGCTTAAAAAGTATTTTTCCATATTTTTCTCCTTTTATTTGGTATTTTTAATAATTTAAATTAGTTTTAAATAGTTTTTAATTAATAATAAATACATAAAAAGTCTAAAAAATATATTTTCAGTTTTAAAATTAGTTTTATCATATTTTAGATTTTTCTAAATCTTAATTTTATTTTTCTAGTCTTATTTCATATTTTCTTTTATTTTAGAGTATTATTAAATAGTTTAAATTAGTTTTTAATTAATAATAATTAGATAAATAGTGTTAAAAATAATTTTTCTTTTCTAATAATTTTCTCATATCATTAGGTTTGTAAAAATGTATTTTTCATATTTTTAGGATCTATATTGTATAAGTTTCACGTTTTATTTTGTACGTTTACGTTATTTTTAATTTAAACGTAAGTTTTAGGTTTTAAACGTTCATCACTTTAAATATAGTGATAGCGTTTATTTAATATCTTTTATCTTTTTAATTTTCTTAATTTGCATTTAAGTCGCTTTTGTTTATAACCTTTTTCTGTAGTGTAATATTCAATCCTAATCCTTTCTGATCGCTATCATTAGTGATCATCCTATCGTCTGATCATGTGTTTAACACACCATTGAGTCTCCGTGGGACATAACGACCCGGGAATCCCCTATATTCTCTGATCTTAATTGTATTTGTGTCTGAGCAGTTTTTTAGTCTTTTAGACTTGACTGTTCAGCGCAGATCACTGCCCATTTTCCAAAGTTCACACAAGGGTCACTTTTGACAAGTTTCAATAGTACAAGGACCATTTTTGACATTTTCAAACTTTCAAAGGACTATTTGTGACAATTTTCAAAGTTTAGGGACCTAAGTTGTAAATTTGAAATTTTAAATCTCAAGGACCAATTTTGACAACTCATGAATCCCTAGGGACTTGAAATGATATTTTTCTTTATTTTGTTTTACCAGGGACTGTTTTTGACAACTTTTGAAACTTGGGGGACTAAAACTGCCAATTATGCAAACTTGATACGTTTTTCACCAGATTTTGATATTTTTGCATTTAAAACACATAAAACACTTATTTGTGATATTTTTATCATTTTGATGCATTTCTGAGTGTTTTCAGATGTTTTTGCAGTTTAATTGGTACAAAAATGATGAGTATTTAGACACTCATCAGGAACAGTGGCAGAGTTGGTGAGCATGTTCTGATAGGGATGGCTCTTCAGAATATCCACTGCAATGAGACAAGAAGATTCCGAGCAGGTGAGAGTTTCAAAGTCAACTCTGAGATTGTTCTTTCCAATCTTCATTGGATAGCCATGCGGGAAGATATCAGCAATGGTGAAAACATTTGGTGCATCCACATTCATTTGAGCTTCCATGTCGTGATCTGAAACACATTTAGCCAAAAGAACCAACATATCTAAAGACATAATGTTAGTCAACAGAGGGTTTTATTGTCTAATTATTGAATGTGCAATGTCAATGATTGTTACGAGTCCAAAATCACTTGTTTGTCCAATAGTCTAATAACGTCGTGATAAGTTTCGTGAGTTAGTTAACTTTAAGTTTTAACGTTTATGTTATCACTTATTTTCCACAACATATTAAACGTTTAAGCTTATTAGTGACATTATTGGATTCGTGACGTTATGATTTATTCATTTACAAGTTTGCACGCGTAACAATTCATAATGAAGGTTTGATCAAGGCTTAGGCGTAGAAATTGTAGCTTATACGTAAACAGGATGAATATATGCGTAGACGCAAGCTTATGCGTAGGATCCTTACTTACGCGTAAGAAATATTACGCGTAGAAAAGGGGACCTTATGCGTAAAGCTTACGCGTAGGCGTATATAAAACCTTACGCGTAAGGCTTACTTGTAAGAGTAGACCTTATGCGTAGAGGTCACTGTTTACGCATATCCTTCACAGGATACGCGCAGTCCCTTTGTAGAACCTTACGCGTAAACGATACGCGTAAGATTTCTCTTACGCATAACATGCTACGCGTAAGGTGATCCTTATGCGTAGATGGTTAACAACCTTGATTCTGATTTTTTATGAGTAGCAAACCTGAAATAAATTCATCACAACATCAATATTAACACATACATTCATTGTATAACATATCATGGCATGAAAAATAATCAAACAGTTTACGCGTAAAGAACCTTATGCGTAGGCCAAAACCCTAATAGTTCAAAGATTACGCGTAAGATTTTTAGCCACAGGAATTACACCAAAGTTTTTCTGGTGGTTTTTTAGATGTCATGTGAGTGTAGTAACTAAGTTTTAACATCAAACTCTCAATGAATCAAAAATACCCAAACGCGAAGAACATTAAACCCTAATATCTAATTCTCAAACAATTAGTGTTTCTGGGTTGTTTCAAAGCTTGGATATAATCAATTCACTATAATATCAACCTCACGCAACAATCTTTATTACCAAAAACGTTCACATATGAAAACACCCAAACCACGCATAAACCCTAGTTTCCAAAATCCATCAATTCGTGTATCTGGGTGCATTTTGAGGGTAAAAATGATGTTAGTGATGTAAAAGAAACGTTTTGACACAATCCTTTTAACCTCAAACACAAAACACATGATCATGTGTTCTAACCCTTACGCGTAAAACACAAAAGTCATTGAATCTTGAGTTTTAACCGTTGGATTCACATGAAATTCAAAACCATTGTTTAAAAACTTGTTAAGAACACAAAACCACTTACAAATTGAAGATCAGAACACCGGATTTGAAGATTGATTTGTATGCGTAGGATTAGTTTGGTTAGTGTAATAAATGTGAAGTGAAAGTGTTAGGTGGAAGTTTTATTAAAAAGGAGTTTGTGCTAATGGCAGTTTTAGTCCCTCCACCTTTTCCATTTTCATCCAAAGCCATTTAACTTCCATTTTGGTTACCAAACGAAGAATATTTTGGAAATAACTTTGACGACACTCCCCCTCGACTTAAGAAAATAATGAAAGGTTATAAATTTTAGTCCGAGGAGTGTCATAAACCAGAAATGTGACCACCATTATTAAAGAAAACAACCGAGATAGTATAACATGCAAGTACACAGTTATTTTGAAACAGTTAAGTATTTATTTTCTCCCCCTCAACACTTGATCGAAAAAATACTGAATTTTGAAAGATTTGAGTGTTGACGGAAGAGATGTACTTGCCATGTTTGAAGAAATAAAGATAGATGTAATACCTGAATTTCTAAAATTCATAAAAAGACCAAAATACCCTTATGATCAAAAGTAAGAATAATTAAATAAACAAAATACCAAATGAGCTATGTAAATTCAGAAAACTCATAAGAAATATCATATATGATCCAAATAAATCTTGAATGACTATGTAAAGTTAATTTTATAGTTTATGATTTTGTAAAAATTCATTTTGTATTTTTATTTAAATAACCGAATATATTTAATAGTTTTATAAAAGAATTTAATTAATAAAAGCCCAATAAAAATTTATATTATTAAGAGTCCATTTATTTTAAGTCCAATGCATTATTAAGCCCACAAGAAAAATAGTAACTCAAGTATATATACAAAAATTCGGTTCCCATAATCCCTAATAACCGATTAAACACAAACCGACACCCAAAACCCTAAACAAATCGATTTCCAGTTTCCAGAGCTTGAGACCATTTTTCTTGGAGAAGATTGAAGGTAAAGAAGGTGGGAAAAATAGTGTTCGAAGTCCTAAGTTGCTGTGGTGATCGTGGTGAGTTTTTGAGTGAATTAGGGTTTCGGCGAGAAGGGTTTTTGTGCTTCTTTTGTTTTAACGATCCAAGCTCATCAAGGGTAAGTTACTAATGTTGATTTCAGTCCTATAAGTCATATATAACACATAAAAATTAGCCATGCATGTTTAATATGTTGTATGGAATTATTTGGAATCTAAAACCCTAAAAAGCGTATACAAATAACGAATGGGTGTATAATATTTTTAAGAGATCACGAATTGATTTTTCCAGAAGCTAGTACATGTTATAGGACCTGAATAAAATACATATTTATTAATTCGAAGCTTGTATGAATTGTTTTGAGTTTTAGGGTTCGATTAAACATGGAAAAAGGAAGGTTTTTAAAAGGACCGATTAGGGTTTTGCATAAACTAGGGTTTCCTTGTAATCATTAAAGGTAATTAATGAAGTAGTAATGATGAGCTAATGATTGGTTAAACTTAGGTTTAGGGTTTGTACTTGAATTATACTTATTCGGTCTTAAACAAAAGTTTTGGGTTGGTTTTGTAAATTATGAAACTTCAGGGTTATTTTTGGGAACAGTAAAATAAAGGTCCTAAACGTATAAAAATAAGTGTGGGGGTTAAACATGTAATTTTGGATATTTAAAGGGCTATTCGAGTTGTATTTAATTTATTAGGGTACGTTTTGTAAATTCTAAAACCTTTGGGCCAAAATAGTAAAATCTGATAAACTAAGGTTAGATTGTGAAGATAAAGATGTCAAGGGTGTAATTTGAAATTCTGAGCAATTATGGGTTCAACAAGTGTAAGTCGATTTTTGTAGAGACACGCATGAGTTTAAGTTAATTTCGGTTTGTTATCATTTACGTTCTAGGTTAAATTGAGAAATCATTAAAAGAAGTAATATGTGAATTTAATGCGTATTTAGTAATATTTAAAGAGTATGGGAAACCCTAGAACCTAAATAGAAAGTTGGTGAATTAATGAGGAATACCCTAAAATGTTGTAATTTCGTCTGTCACTAAAATGAGAATATTCTGACAACTCTAAAAGTATTAATGCGATAAATCCGTTATAATATTAATGATGCTAATAAATATTAAATAAATCATAATCCGTGTAGATTCGTTGAAGGAGACGCGACGTTACATCTTCGTGTTCGTTCATTCGTTACTTTTTCTCAATTGCTTTAAGGTACGGATATTCTGTCTTACATTAAGACACTTATGTTATCGTACATACATTCTGACCTTCTTACTAAAGGTTCCTTCTGATGTTCTTTCGTTAGTCTTTCCATTTTACTTATTAGGGTTTCCAATGCCATTGCTATGAACCCTTCTCTGATTGTGTGATTTGTTGCTTATCTGAACTTATGCTTTATGGAACCATGCGATATCTGATTTGAACATTATGTTAGGAAGACTTTGATATGTGTAACTGATGAACCTTATTATATTTGAATATGAACCTTATGATATGAGTTAGTGATATGTTGTCTGCTGAACCATGTGTTTGAATAAGACTTACGTTATAATTGAACTTTTGTCTGACCTGAGTTAGTTTGACACCCGAGCCAAATATTTCACTAGTCATGGGGGTTCCATGTCCGTGTCAGTGATGCACCTCTGACATGACTCTAGGGCAGTAGAGTGATGTTCTGCCACGTCCCTTATCTGTTATCTGTATGAGCTCAATTTGAATTATATTATGAATATCTGTCTGTGGGGCGTATGGATGCATCCTAGATCTGATCTGTTATCCGATATGATTTGTCTGGTGAATGATGTCGTGTGCAATACGCGTCTTCACAACTTCTGGGAGCTAGCTACTCCAAATGATTTTCTAAGATTATTTTTATAAAGTTATGATGATTTTGATATGATATGTTCTGGGCTCGAGGTAATTAACTAAATCTGTATTTGTTAATTCTATGTTAAGTTCTGATTATGATTTGGTATGTTCAAGTGTTTATGATTATGTGCAAGGCTTATTATATGTTATTATATGTGGTTATGCTTTTGTATGTTTATGTGACTACCGTCTGCTATGCTAAGATATGATTAATATGTTAAAATATGATTCGCATGCTGTCATATGATATTATGTTAGTTTATCGTTATATGGATTCGTTAATCTGTGAGATGAATGTGCTAGTATGAAAATGGGTATTCTATAAGTTTAGTATGTATAATTGGATTTGTTAATTTTGGGAACTTTGTTTATACGTTAGTGTTTTATTGCCTATGTGACCTGCCATGTTAAGTTCTGCTTATGCTAATATTTGATCTGGGAAATGATTCAATTTATGATGCCTGGTCTGTTAACTTGATAATTGCTATGCTATGTCTTTTGCTTATTTAGTTATAGTTTGTCTACTATGTTTCTATTTGTTTGTGAGACTGCCATGTTTTGGACTGCTATTTTCGCTGCTGCTTTAAATGTTTTAAATGTGTTAAGTGAAGGTTAATTATTTGTTGAATGCTATGTTTAATTGTTGGTAACTGTTTTTGTTAGTCTTGGACTCTTCGTTTGGTTTATATGTAATCTATTTGCTCTTGATATGCTAAGTGTTTGGTTGTTCTGATGTGTTTGTGTTTGTGTCATTAATGTGCTATGAGATGTTTAACTTGTTATGTGGTTGGTTGGATTTCTGTATGTTTGAGTTCCGCAGAATCCTAAAAGATCCTTTGTCGTTATTTCATTTTATTTTCGTTATTCGCATATTTGTTTTGTTTCTGTTATATCTGTTCACTGGGCTTTGTAAGCTCAGCCGCACTTTTCTTTTCCTGCGGCAGGTATTAAGCGTTCAAGATAAGCTTATGGGATAGCTGATATGGGTTGAGAGTAGAGACGAGAGCGAGATTCGATATTAGAGATCTTAGATTTATTTTGAAGTTTAGTTATTTATGTTTTCTCTTGAATATTTTTGTAAGGTTTTCGCTATTGTATAGTATTTAAAGTTCTGATATGAAACCGTATTGTGATATCTTTACCCTTGTCGGGTTGGGGTGTTACAATTTATGGTATCAGAGCTCTAGGTTTTAGGACCCTTAGAGCTTAGGCTATGACCTGTGAGGATTGGGTAGACATTAGGTTTCTGTCTGTTCAGATATCTTTCGATTCCTTTTGATGGCCGTTCAGATTTGACGTCGATATCCTTTTGCCTTTACTGAATTGGCCCTCCTCTTTTCACCTCGAATTTTGTTATTTTGTTTTCGCTCGTCCATCTGTCGATCGTTAGATGGAGACTACCCGTGGAGCCAAAGAAGATGGTGCCGACCCTGCGTTGCTGCAACAGTCCCTGTGCTGGAGAAGTTCGTGAAGCAGAAGCCACACCCGACTGCCGTGCTGTTGGAGACTTCAGGATGCTGCTAGAGGAAGCTGGACGGACCAACCAAAGGCGCAAAGGACGGAGATAAGATTCAACCGGTGGCTGAGAAGGTTCATCTACTTCATATGATTTGGGCGCAACGTGTGTTACTCTGATTCGTTTGTCACGCGGGTTGAGGCGGTTTGATATCTTGCTACGCGATTTTGATCGGCATTACTTTTCTTTGATTCGTTCAGAACTCGGTTTGAATCGTGAAGTTTTATCGTTTAGCATTCTGGTATAACTCAGCTTTTCTTTCTGGATCGTCAGTAACGAGTCCTGAGGAACTGTTTTGTGCATTGGTGGCCTTCTTTTCTTTTGTGGTATGGTAAGTTGTTTTGATGTCGTATATGCTGTATGTATGTGATCTGGTCTGTTATAGTCTGTTACCTGCTGTCTGATATGTTATCTGTATGTGGTGTGTTTTGCTATGATATTGTTATGTGTTGTGTCATGACCCGAGACCAAATATAGTGACAATAAGAACTTATTATGTGATGCAAGTATTATGACGCCTGATCAACGTGATAATACCGAGATCATATAATTTGAACTTATTGAAATTATATGACGTCTGGGAAATGC
This sequence comes from Chrysanthemum seticuspe, assembly GCA_019973895.1. NCBI lineage: Eukaryota > Viridiplantae > Streptophyta > Magnoliopsida > Asterales > Asteraceae > Chrysanthemum > Chrysanthemum seticuspe. The sequence continues at coordinate 228,752,476 of BPTQ01000005.1, forward strand.
CTGTGGTTGGTAGGGTATGGATATTTGTCTTATATCCGTTATTTGGTACTTTTCATATTGGGTTGAGACTCTGTATTTGATTGTGAGATTTTCGTCGGTATCTGTTGCATATAAGTTTTGTACCAGTGGGATCCGAAGTTGTTATTATCTGCGTTAACCTATAGATTGTTATGCCTGCCTTAGATCTGTATGTCTTCTCATACTCCTGCGATTAGTAAACCGTTAGAATTCGTTTCACCTATGCATATGATTGTTTTCTTCATTAGATATCTGTGTAAGTTAGAGCGTGTTTTTGAATTTTCTTTATCTCATCTTTTACTGCTAATACTTTAATAAGTATACGATTAGCATTCGTCATATATTCCATGAAGTTTCGAAATCCACATTTGTCGCCGTACTATTCCGTCTTGCTCAATTTCGAGGACGAAATTTCTTTTTAGAGGGGAAGAAATTGTAATACCTGAATTTCTAAAATTCACAAAAAGACCAAAATACCCTTATGATCAAAAGTAAGAATAATTAAATAAACAAAATACCAAATGAGCTATGTAAATTCAGAAAACTCATAAGAAATATCATATATGATCCAAATAAATCTTGAATGACTATGTAAAGTTAATTTTATAGTTTATGATTTTGTAAAAATTCATTTTGTATTTTTATTTAAATAACCGAATATATTTAATAGTTTTATAAAAGAATTTAATTAATAAAAGCCCAATAAAAATTTATATTATTAAGAGTCCATTTATTTTAAGTCCAATGCATTATTAAGCCCACAAGAAAAATAGTAACTCAAGTATATATACAAAAATTCGGTTCCCATAATCCCTAATAACCGATTAAACACAAACCGACACCCAAAACCCTAAACAAATCGATTTCCAGTTTCCAGAGCTTGAGACCATTTTTCTTGGAGAAGATTGAAGGTAAAGAAGGTGGTAAAAATAGTGTTCGAAGTCCTAAGTTGCTGTGGTGATCGTGGTGAGTTTTTGAGTGAATTAGGGTTTCGGCGAGAAGGGTTTTTGTGCTTCTTTTGTTTTAACGATCCAAGCTCATCAAGGGTAAGTTACTAATGTTGATTTCAGTCCTATAAGTCATATATAACACATAAAAATTAGCCATGCATGTTTAATATGTTGTATGGAATTATTTGGAATCTAAAACCCTAAAAAGCGTATACAAATAACGAATGGGTGTATAATATTTTTAAGAGATCACGAATTGATTTTTCCAGAAGCTAGTACATGTTATAGGACCTGAATAAAATACATATTTATTAATTCGAAGCTTGTATGAATTGTTTTGAGTTTTAGGGTTCGATTAAACATGGAAAAAGGAAGGTTTTTAAAAGGACCGATTAGGGTTTTGCATAAACTAGGGTTTCCTTGTAATCATTAAAGGTAATTAATGAAGTAGTAATGATGAGCTAATGATTGGTTAAACTTAGGTTTAGGGTTTGTACTTGAATTATACTTATTCGGTCTTAAACAAAAGTTTTGGGTTGGTTTTGTAAATTATGAAACTTAAGGGTTATTTTTGGGAACAGTAAAATAAAGGTCCTAAACGTATAAAAATAAGTGTGGGGGTTAAACATGTAATTTTGGATATTTAAAGGGCTATTCGAGTTGTATTTAATTTATTAGGGTACGTTTTGTAAATTCTAAAACCTTTGGGCCAAAATAGTAAAATCTGATAAAGTAAGGTTAGATTGTGAAGATAAAGATGTCAAGGGTGTAATTTGAAATTCTGAGCAATTATGGGTTCAACAAGTGTAAGTCGATTTTTGTAGAGACACGCATGAGTTTAAGTTAATTTCGGTTTGTTATCATTTACGTTCTAGGTTAAATTGGGAAATCATTAAAAGAAGTAATATGTGAATTTAATGCGTATTTAGTAATATTTAAAGAGTATGGGAAACCCTAGAACCTAAATAGAAAGTTGGTGAATTAATGAGGAATACCCTAAAATGTTGTAATTTCGTCTGTCACTAAAATGAGAATATTCTGACAACTCTAAAAGTATTAATGCGATAAATCCGTTATAATATTAATGATGCTAATAAATATTAAATAAATCATAATCCGTGTAGATTCGTTGAAGGAGACGCGACGTTACATCTTCGTGTTCGTTCATTCGTTACTTTTTCTCAATTGCTTTAAGGTACGGATATTCTGTCTTACATTAAGACACTTATGTTATCGTACATACATTCTGACCTTCTTACTAAAGGTTCCTTCTGATGTTCTTTCGTTAGTCTTTCCATTTTACTTATTAGGGTTTCCAATGCCATTGCTATGAACCCTTCTCTGATTGTGTGATTTGTTGCTTATCTGAACTTATGCTTTATAGAACCATGCGATATCTGATTTGAACGTTATGTTAGGAAGACTTTGATATGTGTAACTGATGAACCTTATTATATTTGAATATGAACCTTATGATATGAGTTAGTGATATGTTGTCTGCTGAACCATGTGTTTGAATAAGACTTACGTTATAATTGAACTTTTGTCTGACCTGAGTTAGTTTGACACCCGAGCCAAATATTTCACTAGTCATGGGGGTTCCATGTCCGTGTCAGTGATGCACCTCTGACATGACTCTAGGGCAGTAGAGTGATGTTCTGCCACGTCCCTTATCTGTTATCTGTATGAGCTCAATTTGAATTATATTATGAATATCTGTCTGTGGGGCGTATGGATGCATCCTAGATCTGATCTGTTATCCGATATGATTTGTCTGGTGAATGATGTCGTGTGCAATACGCGTCTTCACAACTTCTGGGAGCTAGCTACTCCAAATGATTTTCTAAGATTATTTTTATAAAGTTATGATGATTTTGATATGATATGTTCTGGGCTCGAGGTAGTTAACTAAATCTGTATTTGTTAATTCTATGTTAAGTTCTGATTATGATTTGGTATGTTCAAGTGTTTATGATTATGTGCAAGGCTTATTATATGTTATTATATGTGGTTATGCTTTTGTATGTTTATGTGACTACCGTCTGCTATGCTAAGATATGATTAATATGTTAAAATATGATTCGCATGCTGTCATCTGATATTATGTTAGTTTATCGTTATATGGATTCGTTAATCTGTGAGATGAATGTGCTAGTATGAAAATGGGTATTCTATAAGTTTAGTATGTATAATTGGATTTGTTAATTTTGGGAACTTTGTTTATACGTTAGTGTTTTATTGCCTATGTGACCTGCCATGTTAAGTTCTGCTTATGCTAATATTTGATCTGGGAAATGATTCAATTTATGATGCCTGGTCTGTTAACTTGATAATTGCTATGCTATGTCTTTTGCTTATTTAGTTATAGTTTGTCTACTATGTTTCTATTTGTTTGTGAGACTGCCATGTTTTGGACTGCTATTTTCGCTGCTGCTTTAAATGTTTTAAATGTGTTAAGTGAAGGTTAATTATTTGTTGAATGCTATGTTTAATTGTTGGTAACTGTTTTTGTTAGTCTTGGACTCTTCGTTTGGTTTATATGTAATCTATTTGCTCTTGATATGCTAAGTGTTTGGTTGTTCTGATGTGTTTGTGTTTGTGTCATTAATGTGCTATGAGATGTTTAACTTGTTATGTGGTTGGTTGGATTTCTGTTTGTTTGAGTTCCGCAGAATCCTAAAAGATCCTTTGTCGTTATTTCATTTTATTTTCGTTATTCGCATATTTGTTTTGTTTATGTTATATCTGTTCACTGGGCTTTGTAAGCTCAGCCGCACTTTTCTTTTCCTGCGGCAGGTATTAAGCGTTCAAGATAAGCTTATGGGATAGCTGATCTGGGTTGAGAGTAGAGACGAGAGCGAGATTCGATATTAGAGATCTTAGATTTATTTTGAAGTTTAGTTATTTATGTTTTCTCTTGAATATTTTTGTAAGATTTTCGCTATTGTATAGTATTTAAAGTTCTGATATGAAACCGTATTGTGATATCTTTACCCTTGTCGGGTTGGGGTGTTACAATAGAAGAATATTTTTGTTGTTTTATCTGATTTTCTATTTTTGTATTTTGTTTTTGAAATATTATTTACAAAAGAGATTTTGGTGTTTGACTGGTTTTTAAGACTGTTTTAAGAGTTCATCCAGTTCATCTTGACTCAAACACCGCATACCAATCCGATGGACCAACTCATTAAACCTAGCGGGAGGCAAGGCTTTGGTGAGTAGATATGCCAATTGGTATTTTGTACCCACAAAGTATAATTCAACTGTACCCTGTTCCACATGGTCCTTAATGAAATGATAGCGAAGATCGATGTGCTTTGATTTCGAATGTTGAACTGAGTTGCACGAGATCGCAATGGCACTCCTATTGTCGCAGTACATCGGGATTCTGTCAAATACGTAACCATAGTCTTTGAGTTGTGTTCTCATCCAGATGACTTGAGCACAACACGCCGACATGGCTACATATTCTGCTTCGGTTGATGACAGCGATGTACAATCCTGCTTCTTCGATTGCCAGGACACCAGTTTATCACCAAGAAATTGTAGTGCTCCTGAAGTACTTTTCCGTGAATCTAAGCATCCTGCGTGGTCAGCGTCTAAAAAAGCGATTAGTTCAAAACCAGAATCCTTCGGATACCAGATCCCCAAGTTAATGGTTCCCTTGATGTATCGGAGGATTCTTTTAGCCTCAGAGAGGTGGGTTTCAGTTGGTCTCGACTGATAACGGGAGCATAGATAAACGGCAAAGACAATATCAGGTCTGCTAGCTGTTAGATACATGAGAGACCCAATGATACTTCGGTATTTTGTAGGGTCGACTAATTTCCCATGTAAATCAGCGTCTAGCTTCTTGGTATGAGTCATTGGCGTGGCATAAGTGTCACAGGTTTTCATTCCAAATTTGTTTAACAATTCAAGGGCATATTTGGACTGACTCAAGAAAATACCACGGGGTGATTGATGAACTTGCAGTCCTAGAAAGAACGTAAGTTCACCCATCATGGACATTTCAAAATTTTTCTTCATTAGTTTTGCAAAAGCGATTGAGTACTTTTTATGTGTAGACCCAAAAATGATGTCATCCACGTATATTTGAACAATTAAGATATGTGCCCCGTGATATTGTATAAAAAGAGTAGGGTCGACCGAACGTTTGATGAAATTATTGGCAATGAAGAAAGATGATAGCTTATCGTACCATGTCCGAGGAGCTTGTTTGAGACCATACAGAGCTTTGTTCAGTTTGTAGACATGGTTCGGGAACTCGGGATCAACGAATCCTTCTAGTTGTCCATTGAGAAACGCAGTTTTGACATCCATCTGAAAGACCGTCATATTCATATGAGCCGCGAACGCGAGAAATATCCGAACAGCCTCAAGACGAGCAACCGGAGCAAATGATTCTTCGAAGTCAATACCTTCCTCCTCTCGATAACCCTTAGCCACTAGACGTGACTTGTTTCTGATTACGTTCCCTTCAGCATCCAATTTGTTCTTCCAAATCCATTTAAGACCATTGACGTAGACCCCTGTTGGTCTTTCAACAAGTTCCCATACTTCAAGACGTTTGAATTGGTTGAGTTATTCCTGCATGGATTCAATCCAGTTGTCTTTTGTCATTGTGTCTTTAATGTTTTTAGGCTCAGATTGGCAGACAGTGAGTGCATAAATGCAATGTTCACCATCTGTGTGAAGATGTTGTCTCGTAATGACTGGTTGATTCAGGTTGCCAATAATATTTTCCAGAGGATGGTCTTTTGTCCATCGATGTGTAAAGGGTTGATGTTGGTATACATTGTGCAGATTTTGAGGATTCAAATGGTTTGTTGATGATTCCGCGACATCAGGTGCAGCAGTTTCATTAGCAAATGGGTTAAAGAACGCATTTGGATCAAAATATGCATGTGGGGGTACTTCATTAAGAACATCATCAGCCGAATCATCATTGTTGGAAGGGGTTAGTTCAACTGTTGTGGTGAAGTCAACTGGTGGTGCTTCTTCAACAGTAGTTGTTGTAGCAGGTTGATAACGCTACACGCGTCGTTCGGGGTCAAGGAAACTTCCTTTTCTTCGAGCAAGTTTTATAACACCCTAGGCAGTGAACCTAATCATTGTAGTGTAGTAATTAGGGTAAGCCACGGGTATTGATATCGTTCTCTAGGGGAATAGGAATGCTGGTAAGGAGTTACTATGCTAAGGTTAAGGTTGAGGAAGATTATTTTTTATCTTTTTATATTTTATGAAAGGGAAAGGTACGAATCTCGGGTATTGGATTTAGGGGGGGGGGTTGGTATTTCTACCGATTACTCTACTATTATCTAATTATCTAAACTAAGGTTGTGGGAGTCTATGTCTAATTAATGTGTGCTCGTATGATGGTTTAAAGATGTGTTTACTTAGATTGTATTACTCCTTAATTATCTCCTATTGATGGTTGAGTTGTCACATCTTATTCCTAGTTGCGTTGTGTGTCTAAAGTTGTAGGGTATGCGTTTCTCCCTAACTCTTTGAACTTACCAAAGGGTCTCGTCTACAAACCCACTAGGGATGATAAACTCCTACTCTAAGGCGCTCTTTGGATGGTTTAGCCTACAACTACTCAGGTAATTATATTCTAAGGTTCACAAAGATGAATCAAGCATTAAGTACACAACGAATGACCTATCGCATTACTAGATCATTAATCAACTAAGATAAGAAACAACCAATCAATATTTAATAATTAAGTCTCATACTTTCTAAGCAAACACACAAATAAATTAGCCGGACATGGAGAACATGCAAGCATACACACAAATAATCAAAGACATAATTGAATTAATGAAGTAAAGACTTATCTTGATGTAAGATAGGGTTTAAAACCCTAATACTGTACAAGACACCTTAGGTTCGGTTTTAGGTTTTTACTCCAAAAGACTCTCCACAAAAGACTGAAAAATTCGGATTCTATATATAAGATTACATATGCGACGGCGTCACCTTATGTTTCGTGACGCCGTCGTGTCGCCGCCATTAGGGTTTCGTCTTGACCACGTTAACCTTGCGACGGCGTCACCTTATGTCCGTGACGCCGTCCTCTTCAGCTTCTGACGTCGTCTGGATTGCATCTAGGCTGTCTGAGTAGCGACGGCCTACTCTTTCACAACTAGACGTCGTCGCTTGAAAATACGAGTTTTGGGTTCTGGACCGTCACAATAATTTTGGGACGGCGTCGCCATTAGCACCTGACGCCGTCGCCTTCTACTTTCAGCAACTGTGAGTGTCTCGATTTTGACTTTGGCCATTTTCTTCATATATTCGCGCCTTTTCGTCCAAATAAGTGCCATTCCAGCATTTTGCCTTCAAGAGACCTAAAAAGTGAAAAGGAACGATATTAAGCAATAACGGATACAAAAGTGATCAAATAAGGACTAAAACGACCCCTCAAAATGGTACCTTTTAAAACCTTATCAAATATCCCTACACTTGTTATTTGCTTGTCCTCAAGCAAATGTGCTTTTAGCCAATTAATTTATAAGTTAGGGGTCATGAAGCATTAATTCAAAATGGTCCACAACACATATAAGCCCCGCAAAAGTCATAACAAGCACGGAAATTACATACTAGCACCTCACATGGGGTGTTTGGATACTCACATCTCTCTCGGGTGTATATATGAAATATAACAAAATAGGAAATGGAAGATAAACACTCATTAACCGGTCCTAGTACATAGATTACCATAGGCTTGAGAATAGATCAAACCTCCATCGCTTTGGCGTAAGCACCTAGGAAAGACTATCAAAGAGGTCTTTTAAAGGGTTGTAATGTTAGGCTTACGGTAGGGAAATAAGGGTTTGGTGGGATAGGCTATTTAGTGGTGGTAAGTCAAAAATCTCTATGTTAAATGCATATGAAGAATGGCGTTGCTAAGCCAAGACTCGACACTCTAAAACTCTAGGTAACGGAAATAAACAAACATAAATTTAAAAGATAGATGTAGGATGGTAGCCCGTTTTTTTTTTTTTTTTTTTTTTTTTTTTTTTTTCATACCCTTTTACTCTACCATCCTCTACGATAACATCAAAATACTAGGGATTTACAGGCATATCCATACACTTGAGTTTTTATTACTCTAACACTAATTTGACCCGAATTGAAAAGATCAAAACACTTGGAGTACTTTATTATGCAAACAAAGGGAATTTGAATTTTTAACGTTCCCTTCCCGTTATTTCATAAACTTTAACTTTTCCCATGAATCCCAATCGTCCCAAAACTGTATACAAAGGATATGACTCGACTTAGCAACTTATGCAAGCAACTAGATAATTGAACTAAGGGTTTGGGGTGATAACAAACATTTGCACTAAAAGTGAGTGCATAAGGGGTAGGCTAAGGCGATTTGGGTGTATATTTGGGGGTGGGGTGTAAACAATGCTCTTCATTGATATTCCGGAAAAACCGAAACATCACGAGAACCGCGAAAAGGATAGGCTCTGAGGGGTTAACTAGGGGTATCGTGTACTAAAGATGAGTACAACGCAAAGGGTGTGGGGGAATTACTCAACCGATATGGAAGAAGTAATTATATTACAGGTATCAAACAAGGGTTATCCTAATGCCTCTTATCATTCAGTTATTCCTAACTACACAAGTGTAGCCTCACTTGCGATCTCGGAATGCATCACAAAACAAGTTCTAGAATCTAATATACTACCGGTTCACACTCTAAGCATTGAAGATGAATGCTTTAATTCCTACTAATCTAAGGGCGATCCTCACATTTTGGTGGAATTTGGGTGGTAAAGGGTTTTTGTGCTAGTCATGCAACTTCCTATCCGTGAGACGCTTTTGTTAAGACTAATGGCCCACTCCTATATGTCATAAAAAAATTTAAATTTGGTGCCAAAATTACCCTAACCGACATCTTCTCATGGTTTATTACACAATCACATTTGGACAAAGCAAATAGTCAAGGATAAGCATAGTTTCAAAGTTCCCATTTTATTTTCCCTCCCTACACTTAAACTGAACATTGTCCCCAATGTTCCCCGAAAGTATCAAAGTTATGATAAAAGAAGGTAATTAAAAACGAAAGAAACTAGTACTCCCCTGATTAGCTCGGTAGGATCCGTGTAAAGTGGTGGTTAAATCCTTTTCAAGAAGAATTATTGCGTGAAAAGCTCCTCCAACCTTATGTAACTTCTTCTTGACAAACTAAACATGCACACTTGAAGAAAACAAACGAAACCTTCGCGTAAAATCGGCGGTAATAATATATATAAGACTCGATTTAAACTAGGATATAATGCTTGTGGAATGGATGTTTACAGAATTTCTAAAAAAATTAAGACCTGGAAAATACCAAAAATTTATAAGTGGCTCAGAAAACGAGAAAAAAGTAATCTGATGTTTTTACTCCTTCCTGACGCCGTCAGGTTGCAATCCTGATGCCGTCAGGTTATCCTGACAAAAACTGGTCTGCGATTTTCTGGGAAAAATTATGGAAAATTTACATCTTTAGAATCTGGAAAAATTTCTGCAAAACATCCATTATGACTCGATACAAGCATTTGACTCGAACAAACAGACATAAATATCTTTTAGTTAATTGTTATTCTCATGTTTACGTTTCTTTTGAAAACGTGTGTAATCCTCCCTACACTTATCCTTTATGTAAAATACCTTTATATGTAATTAAGACGAGGTTAAAAACAAAATAAAGCATTTTTACAAATTTAAACATGAGGATAAACAATTAATAAAAGATATATGCCACTAACAAGCAAACAATTAAGCATGGGTTGCCTCCCACGAAGCGCTTTTCTTTATTTAAGAGTCTTGTAGCTAGACTCATAGTCGTGCTCCTACGTTTCCTCACCTATCCTCTCGTGCTCATACTTAAGCCATTCCAACGCTCTTTCATTCTTTTTGTAATCATCTCCTAATTCAAGGCATTTTTTGTAATATCGCTTAGTTTTCTCATATGGGTACCTAAGCCCACTCTGCTTATCCCTTTCACTAAGCAATGGAATAGGGGTCATTCTATTACAAACCTCGATGTCCTTATGTTTAAACCTAGGATGAGCGCGTGGCATTTGGTAGATGAAATCTTCAACTTCATCAGAGAATGTAATTAGACCATCAATCATCCGTTCATTCAACCTAGTCAATTTTTGGAAAGGTTTTCCAAAAATTACTTGAGTGAGGTCCTTATCTATAAATTCTCCTAAGTCTTGTAAGACCATGAACTCTACCAAATAAGCAAAACTTCCGACAAACACGTGCAAATAAATGACTGCTTCAACAACATTGTTCCCTTGATAAGTTAACTCCTTGACCTTGATTTTGTTGTAAAGGTCCCTTGAGATTAAGTTTAGAGGTAAGAATGAATTCAAATAAGCATCGAACCCTTCTAGTCCTATTTTGCAAGGGAATTGCATGTTAAAGGGGCCATCTTTCTCAATCCTACACCTAGGGTCAAAACATTGGGAGGGGTCTTCCTCAATTTTATTAATGACCTCTCCGCTATCAAGTGCCTCACCATAATCAAATTCCTCATCAGAATCGGAGTAATAGAAAGGACTTTGTTGTTGCCAATTTATCTCATTATGCCCTAGGTGATTACCAAAATGGTGAGTGGGTGAAGGGTTTTGTGGGATCGCGTTCTCAATCTCGGGATTGGGAACGGGTAGAGTGAAGAATCTTCGACGGAAGATACAGATCATGTTGAGTGATGGTTTTTACGAACGAGGGTCACGAAGAAAGGGGATAGACTAAGAGAAAGCTAAAAAAAGAGAAAAAATTTACTTGATAGGAATCAAGTAAAGAACCTAAACGAGGTGGACTACTAACTAGCTATTCTATTCCCCGGCAGCGGCGCCAAAAACTTGATAACGCTACACGCGTCGTTCGGGGTCAAGGAAACTTCCTTTTCTTCGAGCAAGTTTTATAACACCCTAGGCAGTGAACCTAATCGTTGTAGTGTAGTAATTAGGGTAAGCCATGGGTATTGATATCGTTCTCTAGGGGAATAGGAATGCTAGTAAGGAGTTACTACGCTAAGGTTAAGGTTGAGGAAGATTATTTTTTATCTTTTTATATTTTATGAAAGGTAAAGGTACGAATCTCGGGTATTGGATTTGGGGGGGGGTTGGTATTTCTACCGATTACTCTACTATTATCTAATTATCTAAACTAAGGTTGTGGGAGTCTATGTCTAATTAATGTGTGCTCGTATGATGGTTTAAAGATGTATTTACTTAGATTGTATTACTCCTTAATTATCTCCTATTGATGGTTGAGTTGTCACGTCTTATTCCTAGTTGCGTTGTGTGTCTAAAGTTGTAGGGTATGCGTTTCTCCCTAACTCTTTGAACTTACCAAAGGGTCTCGTCTACAAACCCACTAGGGATGATAAACTCCTACTCTAAGGCGCTCTTTGGATGGTTTAGCCTACAACTACTCAGGTAATTATATTCTAAGGTTCACAAAGATGAATCAAGCATTAAGTACACAACGAATGACCTATCGCATTACTAGATCATTAATCAACTAAGATAAGAAACAACCAATCAATATTTAATAATTAAGTCTCATACTTTCTAAGCAAACACACAAATAAATTAGCCGGACATGGAGAACATGCAAGCATACACACAAATAATCAAAGACATAATTGAATTAATGAAGTAAAGACTTATCTTGATGTAAGATAGGGTTTGAAACCCTAAAATACTGTACAAGACACCTTAGGTTCGGTTTTAGGTTTTTACTCCAATAGACTCTCCACAAAAGACTGAAAAATTCGGATTCTATATATAAGATTACATATGCGACGGCGTCACCTTATGTTTCGTGACGCCGTCGTGTCGCCGCCATTAGGGTTTCGTCTTGACCACGTTAACCTTGCGACGGCGTCACCTTATGTCCGTGACGCCGTCCTCTTCAGCTTCTGACGTCGTCTGGATTGCATCTAGGCCGTCTGAGTAGCGACGGCCTACTCTTTCACAACTAGACGTCGTCGCTTGAAAATACGAGTTTTGGGTTCTGGACCGTCACAATAATTTTGGGACGGCGTCGCCATTAGCACCTGACGCCGTCGCCTTCTACTTTCAGCAACTGTGAGTGTCTCGATTTTGACTTTGGCCATTTTCTTCATATATTCGCGCCTTTTCGTCCAAATAAGTGCCATTCCAGCATTTTGCCTTCAAGAGACCTAAAAAGTGAAAAGGAACGATATTAAGCAATAACGGATACAAAAGTGATCAAATAAGGACTAAAACGACCCCTCAAAATGGTACCTTTTAAAACCTTATCAAATATCCCTACACTTGTTATTTGCTTGTCCTCAAGCAAATGTGCTTTTAGCCAATTAATTTATAAGTTAGGGGTCATGAAGCATTAATTCAAAACGGTCCACAACACATATAAGCCCCGTAAAAGTCATAACAAGCACGGAAATTACATACTAGCACCTCACATGGGGTGTTTGGATACTCACATCTCTCTCGGGTGTATATATGAAATATAACAAAATAGGAAATGGAAGATAAACACTCATTAACCGGTCCTAGTACATAGATTACCATAGGCTTGAGAATAGATCATGTAGGATCGTTAATTTATTGTATTAGATGATTCGGGTGGTCTTGGGAGATCAAAATACATGTTTTCCATTTTAGAGAGAGAAAGTAGAGAGAGAGGGTGTTCTTGCTAGAGGTTTACACAAATGAAAGATTAGATTAAAATGAAGCACCACCCCTTCCATGGATGGAAGGGGTATTTATACTTACAAATACACGACCTCCTATCGGCCTGTGGATCAGGGATACAGTGGGTAAAGACCCGTCCTTCCTCCACGGTGTTGCACTATACTATTCTAAGCTACAAACTAACTAGTAAACTACTAAATAACGTAAATAAAGATATGTCTACGAGCTAACTTATGCTAGATAATATTAGGGGTGACCGACTCTTCACTATGGAATTTTCTAATTCCTAACAGATCAAACCTCCATCGCTTTGGCGTAAGCACCTAGGAAAGACTATCAAAGAGGTCTTTTAAAGGGTTGTAATGTTAGGCTTACGGTAGGGAAATAAGGGTTTGGTGGGATAGGCTATTTAGTGGTGGTAAGTCAAAAATCTCTATGTTAAATGCATATGAAGAATGGCGTTGCTAAGCCAAGACTCGACACTCTAAAACTCTAGGTAACGGAAATAAACAAACATAAATTTAAAAGATAGATGTAGGATGATAGCCCGTATTTTTATTTTTATTATTATTTTTTTTCATACACTTTTACTCTACCATCCTCTACGATAACATCAAAATACTAGGGATTTACAGGCATATCCCTACACTTGAGTTTTTATTACTCTAACACTAATTTAGCCCGAATTGAAAAGATCAAAACACTTGGAGTACTTTATTATGCAAACAAAGGGAATTTGAATTTTTAACGTTCCCTTCCCGTTATTTCATAAACTTTAACTTTTCCCATGAATCCCAATCGTCCCAAAACTGTATACAAAGGATATGACTCGACTTAGCAACTTATGCAAGCAACTAGATAATTGAACTAAGGGTTTGGGGTGATAACAAACATTTGCACTAAAAGTGAGTGCATAAGGGGTAGGATAAGGCGATTTGGGTGTATATTTGGGGGTGGGGTGTAAACAATGCTCTTCATTGATATTCCGGAAAAACCGAAACATCACGAGAACCGCGAAAAGGATAGGCTCTGAGGGGTTAACTAGGGGTATCGTGTACTAAAGATGAGTACAACGCAAAGGGTGTAAGGGAATTACTCAACCGATATGGAAGAAGTAATTATATTACAGGTATCAAACAAGGGTTATCCTAATGCCTCTTATCATTCAGTTATTCCTAACTACACAAGTGTAGCCTCACTTGCGATCTCGGAATGCATCACAAAACAAGTTCTAGAATCTAATATAATACCGGTTCACACTCTAAGCATTGAAGATGAATGCTTTAATTCCTACTAATCTAAGGGCGATCCTCACATTTTGGTGGAATTTGGGTGGTAAAGGGTTTTTGTGCTAGTCATGCAACTTCCTATCCGTGAGACGCTTTTGTTAAGACTAATGGCCCACTCCTATATGTCATAAAAAAATTTAAATTTGGTGCCAAAATTACCCTAACCGACATCTTCTCATGGTTTATTACACAATCACATTTGGACAAAGCAAATAGTCAAGGATAAGCATAGTTTCAAAGTTCCCATTTTATTTTCCCTCCCTACACTTAAACTGAACATTGTCCCCAATGTTCCCCGAAAGTATCAAAGTTATGATAAAAGAAGGTAATTAAAAACGAAAGAAACTAGTACTCCCCTGATTAGCTCGGTAGGATCCGTGTAAAGTGGTGGTTAAATCCTTTTCAAGAAGAATTATTGCGTGAAAAGCTCCTCCAATCTTATGTAACTTCTTCTTGACAAACTAAACATGCACACTTGAAGAAAACAAACGAAACCTTCGCGTAAAATCGGCGGTAATAATATATATAAGACTCGATTTAAACTAGGATATAATGCTTGTGGAATGGATGTTTACAGAATTTCTAAGAAAATTAAGACCTGGAAAATTCCAAAAATTTATAAGTGGCTCAGAAAACGAGAAAAAAGTAATCTGATGTTTTTACTCCTTCCTGACGCCGTCAGGTTGCAATCCTGACGCCGTCAGGTTATCCTGAAAAAAACTGGTCTGCGATTTTCTGGGAAAAATTATGGAAAATTTACATCTTTAGAATCTGGAAAAATTTCTGCAAAACATCCATTATGACTCGATACAAGCATTTGACTCGAACAAACAGACATAAATATCTTTTAGTTAATTGTTATTCTCATGTTTACGTTTCTTTTGAAAACGTGTGTAATCCTCCCTACACTTATCCTTTATGTAAAATACCTTTATATGTAATTAAGACGAGGTTAAAAACAAAATAAAGCATTTTTACAAATTTAAACATGAGGATAAACAATTAATAAAAGATATATGCCACTAACAAGCAAACAATTAAGCATGGGTTGCCTCCCACGAAGCGCTTTTCTTTATTTAAGAGTCTTGTAGCTAGACTCATAGTCGTGCTCCTACGTTTCCTCACCTATCCTCTCGTGCTCATACTTAAGCCATTCTAACACTCTTTCATTCTTTTTGTAATCATCTCCTAATTCAAGGCATTTTTTGTAATATCGCTTAGTTTTCTCATATGGGTACCTAAGCCCACTCTGCTTATCCCTTTCACTAAGCAATGGAATAGGGGTCATTCTATTACAAACCTCGATGTCCTTATGTTTAAACCTAGGATGAGCGCGTGGCATTTGGTAGATGAAATCTTCAACTTCATCAGAGAATGTAATTAGACCATCAATCATCCGTTCATTCAACCTAGTCAATTTTTTGAAAGGTTTTCCAAAAATTACTTGAGTGAGGTCCTTATCTATAAATTCTCCTAAGTCTTCTAAGACCATGAACTCTACCAAATAAGCAAAACTTCCGACAAACACGTGCAAATAAATGACTGCTTCAACAACATTGTTCCCTTGATAAGTTAACTCCTTAACCTTGATTTTGTTGTAAAGGTCCCTTGAGATTAAGTTTAGAGGTAAGAATGAATTCAAATAAGCATCGAACCCTTCTAGTCCTATTTTGAAAGGGAATTGCATGTTAAAGGGGCCATCTTTCTCAATCCTACACCTAGGGTCAAAACATTGGGAGGGGTCTTCCTCAATTTTATTAATGACCTCTCCGCTATCAAGTGACTCACCATAATCAAATTCCTCATCAGAATCGGAGTAATAGAAAGGACTTTGTTGTTGCCAATTTATCTCATTATGCCCTAGGTGATTACCAAAATGGTGAGTGGGTGAAGGGTTTTGTGGGATCGCGTTCTCAATCTCGGGATTGGGAACGGGTAGAGTGAAGAATCTTCGACGGAAGATACGGATCATGTTGAGTGATGGTTTTTACGAACGAGGGTCACGAAGAAGGGGGATAGACTAAGAGAAAGCTAAAAAAAGAGAAAAAATTTACTTGATAGGAATCAAGTAAAGAACCTAAACGAGGTGGACTACTAACTAGCTATTCTATTCCCCGGCAGCGGCGCCAAAAACTTGATAACGCTACACGCGTCGTTCGGGGTCAAGGAAACTTCCTTTTCTTCTAGCAAGTTTTATAACACCCTAGGCAGTGAACCTAATCGTTGTAGTGTAGTAATTAGGGTAAGCCACGGGTATTGATATCGTTCTCTAGGGGAATAGGAATGCTAGTAAGGAGTTACTACGCTAAGGTTAAGGTTGAGGAAGATTATTTTTTATCTTTTTATATTTTATGAAAGGGAAAGGTACGAATCTCGGGTATTGGATTTGGGGGGGGTTGGTATTTCTACCGATTACTCTACTATTATCTAATTATCTAAACTAAGGTTGTGGGAGTCTATGTCTAATTAATGTGTGCTCGTATGATGGTTTAAAGATGTGTTTACTTAGATTGTATTACTCCTTAATTATCTCCTATTGATGGTTGAGTTGTCACGCCTTATTCCTAGTTGCGTTGTGTGTCTAAAGTTGTAGGGTATGCGTTTCTCCCTAACTCTTTGAACTTACCAAAGGGTCTCGTCTACAAACCCACTAGGGATGATAAACTCCTACTCTAAGGCGCTCTTTGGATGGTTTAGCCTACAACTACTCAGGTAATTATATTCTAAGGTTCACAAAGATGAATCAAGCATTAAGTACACAACGAATGACCTATCGCATTACTAGATCATTAATCAACTAAGATAAGAAACAACCAATCAATATTTAATAATTAAGTTTCATACTTTCTAAGCAAACACACAAATAAATTAGCCGGACATGGAGAACATGCAAGCATACACACAAATAATCAAAGACATAATTGAATTAATGAAGTAAAGACTTATCTTGATGTAAGATAGGGTTTAAAACCCTAAAATACTGTACAAGACACCTTAGGTTCGGTTTTAGGTTTTTACTCCAAAAGACTCTCCACAAAAGACTGAAAAATTCGGATTCTATATATAAGATTACATATGCGACGGCGTCACCTTATGTTTCGTGACGCCGTCGTGTCATCGCCATTAGGGTTTCGTCTTGACCACATTAACCTTGCGACGGCGTCACCTTATGTCCGTGACGCCGTCCTCTTCAGCTTCTGACGTCGTCTGGATTGCATCTAGGCCGTCTAAGTAGCGACGGCCTACTCTTTCACAACTAGACGTCGTCGCTTGAAAATACGAGTTTTGGGTTCTGGACCTTCACAATAATTTTGGGACGGCGTCGCCATTAGTACCTGACGCCATCGCCTTCTACTTTCAGCAACTGTGAGTGTCTCGATTTTGACTTTGGCCATTTTCTTCATATATTCGCGCCTTTTCGTCCAAATAAGTGCCATTCCAGCATTTTGCCTTCAAGAGACCTAAAAAGTGAAAAGGAACGATATTAAGCAATAACGGATACAAAAGTGATCAAATAAGGACTAAAACGACCCCTCAAAATGGTACCTTTTAAAACCTTATCACAGGTGTATCAAGTATAGGAGTAGTATCAGGTTGAGCAGCGGAAACAACGGATACACCTGGAGCACATTCATCAATATCGTCACTGAACAACGGAGCAAATAGCCTTTCCATTTGTTGACGAGTGAGCTGGGGGCTTTGATCAGCTGCTGATGGGGTTTGAGGGAAGTTTAAGCGGTTGTGACCGGGTTCCAAGCTGTTATGCTCAGAAGCCATTTCCGTAAGTTCATCAAAATGAGCATGAATCGTTTCCATAACCTTCTTTGTATGACGATTCCAGATCCGGTAACCTTTAGAATTCTCACAATATCCAATAAAGACTCCAGTGTCAGCTTTGGCTTTGAGCTTTCCAAAATCATCACGATCATTATTCGGATAGCAAAGGGATCCAAATACATGAAAGTGTTTAAGATTCGGTGTATGGTTGTGGAGAAGCTCAAAAGGTGTTTTGTTGTGGCGTTTAGTAATCATAGAACGGTTTTGAGTATAGCATGCAGTAGATACAGCTTCTGCCCATAAGTAATATGGAAGTTTAGCATTGATTAACATTGTTCTTACAGCTTCCACTAACGTTCGGTTTCGTCTTTCAACAACTCCGTTTTGTTCTGATGTACGTGCAATAGATGTCTGATGCTCAATTCCCACTTTCTCATAAAATTCTCGAAGAGTTTGGTTAACAAATTCAGTTCCTTTGTCTGTTCTTATTTGGCGGACGGTGTTCCGGAGCTGAACTTGAATTTTCGTGAGAAAGGTGATGATCATTTGTGGAGCTTGGTCTTTTCTTTAAAGAAAGTAGACTCAAGTCCATCGTGAATAGTCATCAACAATTACTAAGATGTAGCGTTTGCCATTGATTGTTTGCACGCGCATCGGGCCACACAAATCCATGTGAAGAAGATGAAGCACATGCTGAGAGATGTGTTCCACCTTTGTAGGAAAATAAGCACGAGTGCTTTTCCCATGTTCACAGGCTGAGCAAAGGTGATCTTTAGAATACCGGAATCGTGGGAGTCCTTCAACTAGTTTGTGTCGAGCAAGGTTGGTGATGGTTTGAAAGTTTAAATGTGAGAGACGACGGTGCCATAGCCAGGATTTTGTTGATGTTGCCTTTGAAAGTAGGCAGATGGGAGATGAAGCAACCATGTCTTGCATAGAGATAGTGTAAAGAATTGAATTACGCGAGCCAGACATAAGGTCGTTTCCTTGTAGATCACATATGAAACACGATTTCTCCCTGAAAGCAACCTCCAAGTCTCCATCACAGAACTGACCTACTGAAAACAGATTGTGACCGAGGCCTTCCACATAATAAACCCTGCTAATTTCGATGTTCCCATTGATATAGTCTCCGTAGCCCATGATAGCTGCGAAGTGATCAATCCCGAATCTGACAGTGCCAATGAACTTTGCAATAAAGTTTGATAACAGTTTAGGGTTTCCTGTCATGTGTCGGGAACATCCGCTATCAACAATCCAGAGAATGATCTGTATCACCTGCATTACATACAGACGACACAGATGGAATAGAAGTAAATGTGGAACCCAAAATGTTAGAGGGTTCCGGAGCAGTTATAGTAGACATACACACATCAATAACTTTAGGCATCCATTTAAATCCTAATGTGTTATATATCCATTTCTGCCATCTCCAACTAGTATTTGCTTTAGTCTTAGTGAATGTACTAGGTGGTACTACATTCCTAGGAGGTGAAGCTGGAGCTACAGGGACAGCAATGCGTTTCCTAGTATCTAAAGAGGGCGGTTTACCAAGCACAGACTTAGAAAGGTTAGTGGGCCTAGAGGTATTCCGATTCTTAGGATTCCGTAAACGAGAGATGATAGCTTTAGCAACACATTTGTCATGACAATCAAAATTCATACTTTTACGACAAATAACACAAGGTGCATCAGACTGAATATCAAAAGTACTTAAAGGTTTAGCATTCGTTACATCACTATTTCTATTACATTTTCCAGACTCAATATCTATAGTGGAAGTAACGTGAGTCTTATTCATGGTCCTAGGGTGTTCTTCTACTTTAGCATTCCTTATTGATCTTTTCTTATGTCGCAACTTCCTATTCTTCGATGTAGTGCTCCTAGGCTGTGAAGTGCGGACGTTTGGAAAAGAGGCAACTATTCCTGTTTCAGTAGAAGGAAGCACGTTAGCAACTTGTGTTTTGGCAGTAGGCATTCTAGATTCACGATTACTAAGTGTTACTGGTGCTATTCTCTTAATCACAGTAGGCGAAAGTTGTTCATACTTTCCTAACATTTCTCTTAACTTAAAGATAGTGTGAATCAGATCTTGATTTTCAGAACGAATATTAACAGCAAAATTCATTACTTCTCTAGTGTGTGCAAGATAGTGATTAAGTTCGTTTGATGCTTCATGACGAGTCTTATTGAGTAAATCAAATATGACACCATATTCCTGTTTAACTTTTACAAGTTCTTGTTCATATTTTGAGATTTGACTTTTCAAAGACACGTTTTGATCATCCAGTTGCTTAAATTTTGGATTAAAATTGTTTGATTGCAGCTGGTGGATTTTGTTTTGCAAAGCAAGTTCACGTTTTGATCACCATTGAAGACGACGTTTTGCATTTGAAAGCTCGTTTAAGAGACGTTCGTTTTCAACTTTTAAAGACTTGATTTGAAGCACATTATCAGTATTCTCAACAGTTACAACATTATCAACAGTATCAGCATAGATATAATCAGATGCATATGACAAAGAATTCAATAACACAACATTATGGATATCAGCACAGATAACATCATTCAAGAGTCGATCAACATCTTTTCTCAACATTTTCTTTTTACGTTTAGTATTAGAAATAGATGTTTCTGTTTTCTCGAAAACGACCTTCATCACTCCAAGTTCCTTATGAAAGTCCTGTTCCCAAGACAATGCACAATTTTTCAAATTTTTAACATTTGGTAAAAGATTTTTATGAAAAATGTCTCTTTGTTCTCGCGCCAGAGGCGATTGAAAATGTTGAACTTTGATTTCAGAATGATATTCTATCTCATGTTGTAAAGTTTTGAGGTCAGCCATGAAAATGACAAAATATTTAAGAATGTTGCGATTTTCAGGTTTTGAGTTTACTTCACTGATGGAAGGTAAAGGACCATAAATTTGTGCATAATCTGGTTGGGGATTAACATTAGAAGACTAGGACGTTTTTATGATAACCCTTGGTGTGTTAGAAGAATCCGTTGGTGTGACGAAAGTGACTGGTTTTGAATAATTAAAAGGTTTGTTGTAAACAACAGTTTCTAATTTTGATCGACTCTCGTCTTTTGCATCTAATTGCTCTTGACGATGATATTCAACAACACTCATAACAGAATTATCACTTTTATATTTTGCACTAGAAACTTCAGGATTTGGTTTGAATGCTTTGGTTGAAAGCTTAGGTCTGTAATCAGCAAGATTCGGTCCATATCCATTTGGATTGGGTTTTAAAGTAAACTTTTCAATTGCTGTGACTGACTCACCATGTTTTTAAACAACAGTTTTAAACTCTTTAAGTTTGTTTTGCAAGCCGATAATTTCTTCAAGATGATCATCTATTCGTTTCGTTGAATGCTTTTTGTATGCAGAGAACTGTTTTTGACAAGTTAACAACTCAGCCTTAGCTTTTTGATTTTCCAAGGTGAGAGCGTTAATTTGATTTTTATGTTCATGTTTCAGTTGTTCTATTTCAGACAACAAAGCATTCTTCGAAGCGGCTAGATCACGTATCTGTCTCTCTAAATATTTTTCTTTTTGATGAGATTTAGCAAAGGCGGCTTCAAAACCTTTTTCATGTTTTTCTTGAGTTTTGAAAAAGTTGAGTTGCTTTTGTAAACATTCAAAATCCTTGGTTAACAGTGCATTTTTACTTTTCAAGTCCTGATTTACTGCACGACATTCCTCTACTATGGATTGTTGGTTTTTAAGCCATAGATCAACATCTGGACGAGGCACAAGTTCGGTGTGTTTAATGTGAGTCACAACATGATCATTATTTAGATCCTCAAGTATAACCACGGAGTCAATTTGATTATCAATGGAAACCAGAAGGTCATCTTGATCGTCAAATGTAACTACGGGGTCTAATTGAAAATCGTCGGAATGAGATGTGGATGACTCATTTTGAACATTCTGAGCCTTGCCGGATTCAGATGTTGGCGGAGATATTAGATCAGAGATAAATATGGTTTGTTCGGGTACCTGAGACAAGCCATCAGTGTCATACACTGGGCCTGTGTCACTCATGTGTAACTCATGCATTGATAACACTCAGATTGTGCATGTTTTTAGTAGCATTATGTGTACTTTTATATCTGTTATTTGGTTATATTTGCGTGATTTTAGTACTTAATCGTATCTAGAGATGTTTGTCTAGTATTTATAACCAAGTGCAGGGAAATGGAGGAAAATGTGGAAATATGCAGCTAATCGAAGATTCCCGTTTCAGTAAAGCTAAACCTTAAGAACTTTTGAAGACCTTAGTGATTGAAGAACCAAGTTCTACAAGACATAGTGAAGAGAAAAGATCAAGTTTTTTATCTCAGAAGATCCAACCGGGTCCGGTTACACCTTCAGCCGGATCGGTTGGAAGTTGGTCGGAATTAGTATTTTTGCCATAGCCAACCGATCGGTCGCAACCCGCAACCGGATCGGTCGGCGTGTTATTATTGAAGACCAACCGGATCGGTTGGTCATGTGACCGATCCGGTTGGAGAAGCTGCAGTTGTCAAATCTTCATCACTAAGCTTCCCCTTTGCATCCAAACGATTCTAGGTCCTTCTCTTGGTGTATTCTAGTCCCTTCCTTACTCCTTGGAGGCCAAGTTAAGCATTTAAGACTCTAGGCCTTGGAATTAGTATAAATAGAGGCTAATTGTGAGCATATGAGACACACCTCAATTATAAAGCTCTCTACTCATCAAACCAAGCCTTAACCTCTTAAAATTCGTCCTTAGAAATCCAGAGAAGTTTGGAGTTCCAGAAGTTCCACCTTTGGAGGCCAAAACACCAAGAAGTCCACCACGATCCTTTGGGAATCATTACTTCATCATTTGTAATCTTATTCCAAGCATTGTAAGACTTTCAATCATGTTTTCTAATGATCAAAGTTATGAGTTTATGTTCATATTTGCTATGAGTGGCTAGTTTCTTTATACACTTGCTTAAATGATGTTGATTATCATATGATTAGTTACTGATTGTGTTAACATGTTTTAATTCAATTTCAAGTTAATTCTAAGATCCAATTGTGCTAAAGTTTCATAGTGACATTTGTTAATCAAGTTTGGCTAATTGATCGTAATCGTTGGGGTCGAAAGAACTTCGTGTTTTTCAACTAGTCATAATCATTTTGTCTATGAATGATTGTTTTTACCCATTATTCTTGATTATACAAAGGAACTAAGGTGTGGTTGTAATAGAAACGCTTTTAGATTATCAAATTGGATTGGTTGGAAACATCTAAATGGTCGTAAGATTAGTTGTTGAGAATCAATTGTAGCCTTTTGTCTATGATCGGTTACCTTTTGTATTGACCATTTCTTAAGCAATTTGATGAGCAATCGGATGTTTTTGTGTTTAAGTTTATTGATGTAGACTTATGAAACTTGAATTGATCTTGAATTGATTGGTTAAACTTAAAGCTTGTTTTTATGAACTAAAATCTTGACGAAGGTTTAACTTGTAAGAACAATAGATTAGTTTTCAACTAATTATCACAACCAACATGTTAAGTAGTTAACACAATCACATTAATCTATGTTATGATACTAGTTTAAGCAAGTGTAGTTTTTAATCATCTGAATTTCATTATATCTATTTGCTTTGTTATATGTTTTTGATAGACTCCGTTAATTCAAACTTGTGCTTAGATTCACTCAAATCCCTGCGAACGATCCCGACTTACCTTCATAATCTTGCTATAACGGACGAGTATACTTGCTCGTATGTGTTATTGGTAATTCGTGATTATAAATTTTTAAAACTTGCACCAACCGAGCACATCAAGTTTTTGGCACCGCTGCCGGGGATTTGATTGTGTTTCAACAAGTTTTTGAATTTCCCAAAAGTCAATTCGAAAAAAAAAAAAAAAAAAATTCACAGAAACCTTAACCGGATCCGGTTGTCCCTCAACCGAATCGGTTACAATTTTTACCCATAACTCAGCTGGTCTAACCGATCGGTCGCATCCCGCAACCGATCCGGTTACCTAATCTGTCTCTGGAACACTGTTTTCGTTGTTTGTCCGTGTGTTTAGATATTGCCTGGATTCTCTAGGACATTGTATGAACACTCGAGCTGCGGGAATAGAACCAATTACACCTCTTACCAACCCCGAACGTTTGATTCGAAGAAGAAGAAGAACACGTTTCATACCATTAGAAAATCATGTACCAAGAGTACTAAACCCACCATTTGATAACCTCATTGAAGCCAAAGTTGTTTACAATCCTTTCACCAATTTACCTTTTCCCATGGCAGACGATCAACCCATGTGGGGAACCAACCGAACCGTAGCACCAACCCCCGAAAGTGCTATTGTTTCTATTAACCTTGGTGACAACTTCACCGTGAAGGGACATCACCTTTCTATGATCAAAGACCGACAATTCGATGGACGTGCGCGGGCCGATCCGCATAAGCACATTGCCGAATTCATCAAAATTTGCGGCATGTTTCGTTATGGCGACACCGATGTCAATGCCATTAAACTCAAACTTTTTCCATCATCACTCGCCGGAGATGCTAAAGTATGGTACAATGAATTAACCCCAGGAATCATCAATACTTGGGAGGAGATGAGGCAAGCTTTTGTAAGCCGATTCTTTCCACCTGCCATGTTTGATCGATTAATGGGAGAAATACGTGCTTTCAACCAAAACCCAAACGAATCACTTGTCGAAGCTTGGCTTCGAATGAAAGATTTGTTTCGTAGTTGTCATGGACATGGATTATCAAAAGGAACCATTATCCAAATCTTTTACCATGGACTAGATGAAATCTCTCAAGGCATCCTTGATGCTGGAGGAATTTTTCTCTATAAAACTCTCAATGATGCACATCAATTACTCGAAGATCGAGTACTTCTCAAACTTGATTGGTCCAAAGATTCCAAAACTAAACCTCTCCGAAAAACCGTTGCTTTTGTCGAAAACACCGATACCTCAAAACTCATGGAGAAGATGGAAGCGTTAACCTCACAAATCAACTCGCAATACAAGGATATCAAAGATGAAATGAAAGACATGCGAGACGGATGCAACAATTGTGGAGGAAATCACCCATCGTCCGAGTGCGACGATAAACCTATGGGTGGACCGAAAGAAGGAGAAGCAAATTACGCTCAAGGAGGATACCGTGGAGGAGGATATCGTAGTAATTATTACGGTCGAAATTCTGGAAATTGGCAAGATCGCCGACCAAGGGATGACAACCGTGATTCTCAACCACGAACTGACGATCCACCACACCAAACTTCCGACAAAAAGACAGAAGAAACCGAATTCGAAAAAACCATGAGAGAATTCGTGGCTAGTCAAAAATCCGCAAATGATTTTATCAAAAATCAATTTTCCAATCTCAAAGCCAAAGTTGAGCAAGGACAGAAAAATCATCAAGCATATATCCAAGATCTTGAAAACAAGCTTGGCAGACTTTCTGACCAACATTCCTCTAGACCATCTGGTTCATTGCCAAGTAACACTCAATCCAATCCAAAACCATCAAATGATAAGACGTACCGTCCACCCCAAACAAGAAATGAACATATCAATGTTGTTTTCACAAGAAGTGGTCTCTCGTATGATCCACCACCTAATCCTAATACTCCTGTCACCGTTGATAGTGAGGATGAAAACGAAGAACCAAACACAACTCAAACCACCAAAAAGAAAGACATTCCATCCGTCAAGGCGTATACACCAAAAATTCCTTATCCTCAACGCCTAAAGAAAGAAAAGATGGAAGAGCGTTATAAGAAGTTTATCGAAATAATCAAAGAGGTTAGACTCAATGTTCCTCTCGTTGATGTTATAGCCGGAATGCCCAATTACGGGAAATTTTTGAAAGAACTTCTTAATAACAAAAGCAAGCTTGAGCAAATATCAGCAACTTTTCTTAACGAAGAATGCTCAGCCATAGTTCAAAACAAAATTCCACCAAAGCTCGGAGATCCTGGGAGCTTTCTTATTCCATGTACTTTCGGGAATAACGTTAAATGTGATGCTTTAGCCGATCTTGGCGCAAGTATCAATTTGATGCCTTATTCACTCTATTCCAAGTTGTGCAACAACAGCCTGAAACCAACAAAAATGAGCATCCGATTGGCAAATCATTCCTATCAATATCCTGTGGGAATCGCTGAGAATATGCTTGTTCAAGTCGGTAAATTCATTTTTCCGTGGACTTTGTAATCTTGGAAATGGAAGAAGATAGTAAAGTCCCACTCATTTTAGGAAGACCTTTCCTAAATACCGCCGACGCAATCATCAAAGTTAAAGGAAAAGAACTCAACCTTGGAGTTGGGGAAGATCAAATCACTTTTCTTATCGATAAAGCAATGCGCTACCCACATTCCAGTGATGACACTTGTTTTAACGTCGATGTTATTGATGAAGTCACTGATGAGGAATTAGATGCATTACTGAACGAATCTGATCCATTCATGACTACTTCTGAAAAAATCAATGAAACAGATTCTGACAAAGAATTTGATGATTTCATGAAAGTAGAATTTGAAGAAGATAACTCAGAGGAAGAAGAAATAAAGGAAGAGGAAGAAAATTTTGAGGAAATCACTTTCAATGACAAGATGCGAATAAAATCCTCTATCGAAGAACCACCCACGGATCTCGAACTCAAACCTCTCCCAAATCATCTTGAATATGCTTATCTGGAGGAGAACTCACTTCTTCCAGTAGTCATATCTTCATTGCTCGAGGATAATGAGAAAGAAAGTTTAGTTTCCGTGCTCAAAAATCACAAACAAGCTTTTGCTTGGAAAACATCTGATATCCCAGGAATTAGTCCTAATTTTTGCAAACACAAAATCAATTTTGAAGAAGGGATTAAACCTGTGGTAGAACGTCAACGTAGACTCAATCCCAACATGAAAGAAGTTGTTAAAAAGGAAATCATTAAACTTCTCGATGCTGGAATCATTTACCCAATTGAGGATAGCCCTTGGGTAAGCCCTGTTCACTGTGTTCCCAAGAAAGGAGGAATGACGGTTGTAACTAACGAGCGAAATGAACTAGTTCCAACTAGAACTGTCACTGGTTGGCGTGTTTGTATTGACTATCGTAAGTTAAACAAAGCCACCAGAAAGGATCACTTTCCGCTCCCGTTCATGGATCAAATGCTTGAAAGACTAGCAGGAAATAAATTCTTTTGTTTCCTCGACGGATTTTCAGGATATTTCCAAATTCCCATCGATCCTAACGATCAAGAAAAGACCACCTTTACTTGTCCTTTTGGAACCTACGCATATAGGCGTATGCCTTTTGGTCTTTTTAATGCACCCGCGACTTTTCAGAGGTGTATGATCGCCATATTCCAAGACATGCTAGAAACCTCCATGGAAGTTTTCATGGATGATTTTTCAGTCTTTGGAGATTCATTCGAAGCTTGCCTTTCTAATCTCGATAAAATGCTCGAAAGATGCGAAGCTGCACATCTTGTTCTCAACTGGGAGAAATGCCACTTTATGGTAACCGAAGGAATTGTGCTTGGCCACAAAATCTCTAGTGCCGGAATGGAAGTCGACAAAGAAAAGGTCGATGTCATCTCAAAACTTCCACCACCAACCAACGTCAAAGCCGTTAGGAGTTTTTTAGGACATGCTGGTTTTTACCGCCGATTCATCAAAGATTTTTCCAAAATATCTCGTTCGATGACAAAACTTCTTGAGAAAGAATCTATCTTTGACTTCGATGCTGATTGCATAAAAGCTTTCGAATCACTGAAATCTCAACTTACTAGTGCTCCAATCATGGTTTCACCTAATTGGTCACTACCCTTCGAACTTATGTGCGACGCAAGCGATTTTGCTGTTGGAGCTGTCTTAGGACAACGTGAAGGAAAACACTTTCGGCCTATATATTTTGCCAGCAAGACACTGAATAGTGCCCAGCAAAATTATACCGTCACCGAAAAAGAATTACTGGCTGTCGTTTTCGCCTTTGACAAATTCAAATCATATCTTGTGCTCTCAAAAACAGTCGTTTTTACCGATCATTCAGCACTCAAGTATCTGTTCACCAAACAAGACGCTAAACCACGTCTTATTCGATGGATTTTGCTACTACAAGAATTTGACATCGAAATCAAAGATAAGAAAGGAGCAGAGAATCTTGCTGCTGATCACTTATCCCGTCTCGAAAATCCTAATCTTGAGGAGTTGAAAGAAGAAGAAATCGATGATTATTTTCCCGATGAAACTCTTATGACCATCGACGGAAATGACGATCCTTGGTTTGCTGACTTTGCAAACTACCTCGCCGGAGGAATTCTCAGAAAAGGACTAACTCATGCTCAAAGAAGCAAATTCTTTTTGGAACTCAAATACTACTTTTGGGAAGAGCCATATCTTTTCAAGATGTGCCCCGATGGGATGATCCGAAGATGTATTTTTGGTTCCGAAACTCGTAAAATTCTTGACGAATGTCACCATGGCCCAACTGGGGGACATTATGGTCCTTCCACCACAGCTAAGAAAGTTTTTGATGCTGGATTCTATTGGCCAACAATATTCAAAGAAGCACATACACTTGTTCAAAACTGTGACGCTTGTCAAAGAACCACCAATCTCTCTCGAAGGGATGAAATGCCATTAACAAGCATTCAAGTGTGCGAAATATTCGATATTTGGGGAATAGATTTCATGGGACCTTTCCCTAAATCCCACAAATTCGAATACATTCTGGTTGCTATAGATTACGTGTCCAAATGGGCAGAAGCTGAAGCTTTACCGACAAACGATGCTCGTGTCGTCGTTAATTTTCTCAAAAAGCTTTTCGCTCGTTATGGAATTCCCAAAGCACTCATAAGCGATCGAGGAACTCACTTCTGCAATCAACAAATGGAAAAAACCATGAAAAGATATGGAGTTCATCATCGATTTGCGACTGCTTATCATCCACAAACTAGTGGTCAAGTCGAAAATACCAACAGAGCTCTCAAAAGAATACTGGAAAAAACAGTAAAAGACAATCCGTCTTTATGGGCAAGAAAACTTGACGATGCTTTGTGGGCATTTCGTACGGCTTATAAAACACCAATTGGTACAACTCCTTACAGACTCTTGTATGGGAAGACTTGTCATTTGCCGTTCGAAGTTGAACATCGTGCCTATTGGGCGCTCAGACATTGTAACACCGATCTCAAAATAGCTGGAGAGAAAAGATTTCTGCAATTGCACTAACTCGATGAATTAAGACTTCAAGCTTATGAAAACTCCAAACTGTATAAAGCCAGAACAAAAGCTTATCATGATAAAAAGCTACGAATTCGAAAAGAATTCAAAGCCGGAGATAAAGTTCTGCTTTTTAACATGAAATTCAAATTCAAAGCTCCTAAGTTACAACCAAAATGGTTTGGACCATATGTCGTTAAACATGGATATCCATCTGGATATGTCGAACTCTATGACAAACAAGGTGGAAGTTTCATTGTTAATGGACACCGAATCAAGTTATACTACGACAAGGAGCAAACAAATGAAGTTTCAGTTGCGACAGTGTCCTGGAGACACCATGAGAATGAATTCGAAACTATCACCTTTGTAGCACCATTTCCTGGAAGAATCCCACAAACTGTTCCATGGAAACCCACTGCTGAGTTCGTCTGGGATGATATTGAAGCTACTGGTGAAGAATTCATGTACATCCCCGAACTTTACAAAATGTTCAAAGCTTCCCTTGCAGCTGAATAAATTCGGGAAGACTCGAGTCAGGCTGATGACTCGATAATAAAACAAGCGCTTCTCGGGAGGCAACCCGTGTGTTTCAGATTTGATTTTCTATGGTCACTCCCCAAAGTTTTAAACCTTTGGTTGAACTTAAGTGTGGGGGGTGCCATCCTTTTAATAAAACCTTTTGTTTGTTTATAAGATTGTATGCAGGTAATGATTTCTCCAGTGGACGCCAGGAATGAAGAAGAAATTTTAAGCTGATAAACTCATTGACATATCTGGTTTCATCTCTATTTTCCCTATTTCTATACTTTGAAGTTCGTTTATAATTGAGGACAATGTCTAACTTAAGTGTGGGGGGGGTGAATAGGAAAAATTAGAGTTTTCATGCTTAAATTTAAAATTTTGTTTGCCCTTGTGATCTAGTTGTTTTCACACTTTTAGGATTATCTATTAGAATAACTGGATCAAACCACTGGTAAAATTGGTAATATTTGAAATTTCGAGATGTGTTCCGATTACTATTGCAATCCATTCTGGGATCGATAACATTTGCTAACACATATTATACCCTTTCCACTAAATTATGAGGATTTGAGCCTATTTCTTATTAGCATACATCTTTTATGCTTAGAACTTTTGTTATGAGTGTGCCGGTGATTTTATTTATTCTAGAACTTGTGCTTGTAAATCATTACCAGACCGCAGTGAGATTGCATTCGTGCGATTTAAGTAAATTCGTGTGATAAAGAGGCACCTTAGGATTTAACCCAAATGGCCTTCCATTTTACATCTAATGATATATTAGCTAGCCTCATTGGTTAGTTAACCACCCACATGGACCCATTTGTAGTGCTCATTTTTAGCACTAGATACCCCTAGTTACACCTTCCGAGCCATCCCTTTCATTTTTGCTCCACCCAGAAAATACAAAAAGATTTTACACTTTAAACTTTAGCCTATCCCATATCAATGTCTAAACGGTTGGTTGCTAGTTTCATGGAAGTGAAGATTTTTCAAATGATTATGAGTACCACATCCTTTGTGATTGATTGAGCCATGCATTAAGTTATGAGTTTATGTTCAAAAAAAAAAAAAAAATTGTGTTGAAAGTATGGAAATAATAGCCAATGTGCTATGTTCGTGGAACAATTGTCATGGCAAAGCAAAAAGTTGTGGAAAGTGGAAAAGAAGAAAGCAAAGCTATAATCATTTATTTGGTTCGTGGAATGTTTGATAGCTAGCAACATGGGTATTAGACTTGATTTCATTTTTATTTTAACACCAATTTCATTAACATTCCCATGCCTTATCCATACCCTTAACCCGAAGCCTATCATTATAACCTGAATAAAAGACCTCTTTAGATGTTTTTACTTGGTGCTCACGCCACGTCGGTGAAGTTTTGTTTCTTGTACAAGCTTATGGTAATAATCTAATCACGACTGAGCAATGAGTGTGATTTATCTTGTTACTTCACTAAAAATGAGTGATTGAGTGAATTATATTCCATTATTTTTCGTGAGGTGTTTTGAAATGTTATTCATGCAAGAAAATCATTGGATATTGTCAAACATCTTGATGTTTCACCTTTATAAAGCGTAATTGATGAATCCTCTCTCGTATTTATACTTGGTTGATTTGCATCACATTTTTCATAATCACGATCTTGTACCAGTGGATGTTTTTTTTTTTCTAGATTTGCTTGAGGGCAAGCAAAGTTTAAGTGTGGGGGAATTTGATAACACTCAGATTGTGCATGTTTTTAGTAGCATTATGTGTACTTTTATATCTGTTATTTGGTTATATTTGCGTGATTTTAGTACTTAATCGTATCTAGAGATGTTTGTCTAGTATTTATAACCAAGTGCAGGGAAATGGAGGAAAATGTGGAAATATGCAGCTAATCGAAGATTCCCGTTTTAGTAAAGCTAAACCTTAAGAACTTTTGAAGACCTTAGTGATTGAAGAACCAAGTTCTACAAGACATAGTGAAGAGAAAAGATCAAGTTTTGTATCTTAGAAGATCCAACCGGATCCGGTTACACCTTCAGCCGGATCGGTTGGAAGTTGGTCAGAATTAGTATTTTTGCCATAGCCAACCGATCGGTCGCAACCCGCAACCGGATCGGTCGGCGTGTTATTATTGAAGACCAACAACCGATCCGGTTGGAGAAGCTGCAGTTGTCAAATCTTCATCACTAAGCTTCCCCTTTGCATCCAAACGTTTCTAGGTCCTTCTCTTGGTGTATTCTAGTCCCTTCCTTACACCTTGGAGGCCAAGTTAAGCATTTAACACTCTAGGCCTTGGAATTAGTATAAATAGAGGCTAATTGTGAGCATATGAGACACACCTCAATTATAAAGCTCTCTACTCATCAAACCAAGCCTTAACCTCTTAAAATTCGTCCTTAGAAATCCAGAGAAGTTTGGAGTTCCAGAAGTTCCACCTTTGGAGGCCAAAACACCAAGAAGTCCACCACGATCCTTTGGGAATCATTACTTCATCATTTGTAATCTTATTCCAAGCATTGTAAGACTTTCAATCATGTTTTCTAATGATCAAAGTTATGAGCTTATGTTCATGTTTGCTATGAGTGGCTAGTTTCTTTATACACTTGCTTAAATGATGTTGATTATCATATGATTAGTTAGTGATTGTGTTAACATGTTTTAATTCAATTTCAAGTTAATTCTAAGATCCAATTGTGCTAAAGTTTCATAGTGACATTTGTTAATCAAGTTTGGCTAATTGATCGTAATCGTTGGGGTCGAAAGAACTTCGTGTTTTTCAACTAGTCATAATCATTTTGTCTATGAATGATTGTTTTTATCCATTATTCTTGATTATACAAAGGAACTAAGGTGTGGTTGTAATAGAAACGCTTTTTGATTATCAAATTGGATTGGTTGGAAACATCTAAATGGTCGTAAGATTAGTTGTTGAGAATCAATTGTAGCCTTTTGTCTATGATCGGTTACCTTTTGTATTGACCATTTCTTAAGCAATTTGATGAGCAAGCGGATGTTTTTGTGTTTAAGTTTATTGATGTAGACTTATGAAACTTGAATTGATCTTGAATTGATTGGTTAAACTTAAAGCTTGTTTTTATGAACTAAAATCTTGAAGAAGGTTTAACTTGTAAGAACAATAGATTAGTTTTCAACTAATTATCACAACCAACATGTTAAGTAGTTAACACAATCACATTAATCTATGTTATGATACTAGTTTAAGCAAGTGTAGTTTTTAATCATCTGAATTTCATTATATCTATTTGCTTTGTTATATGTTTTTGATAGACTCCATTAATTCAAACTTGTGCTTAGATTCACTCAAATCCCTGCGAACGATCCCGACTTACCTTCATAATCTTGCTATAACGGACGAGTATACTTGCTCGTATGTGTTATTGGTAATATTGGTAACTCGTGATTATAAATTTTTAAAACTTGCATCAACCGAGCACATCATGCATATTAGCCATCAACATAACAGCTGCATTGGCCTGCAAGTCCTCCATATCATCATCTGAGTCTGCATCTGCCATAAAATTGTGTTCTTTGTCTGTGAGAGTTCCACCAGCTTCATCCTTAAGAGCCAAAAGTAAAGCCTCGTTGTGATAAGCACTGCCCCTAGTCCTCAGCTTTGGGCATGCATTTGCCAGGTGTCCCTTCTCATTGCAGTTGTAGCATCGAAGACCATTCAACCCATTCTGAGCATTTCCCTGTTCCACCACTTGAGCTCGGTTGTTATTCCTACCCATAGCATTAAACCCTTGACCACCGCCCATCTAACGACCATAACCACGATTCTGAACTTCAACTCGTCCATTGTTCACAATAGCCTGATTCCTGGTGTTTGATGAGGAACGAATGCAATTGTTGGATTTGTTTGTATAACGGCCAAAAGCATTAGCAATCATAACAAATCCTTGTTGCAATGCTTCGAACGGATCGGATTCCTCATTAACTTGACTATAAAGTGCCTGATCATTTTTGTTGTTGTAAGGAACCAATTGATTTTGTTGAAATTGCTGTGATTGATCATTTGGTGTGATTGTGGCAGTTGGTTGAGTTGCTAGTTGAGGAGGATAACTGTTTTGAGCATACAAGGCAAGTTGTTGATTTTCCGGATGTGAAGGTGAAGCAATTTGAGCACGGAGAATCCTTTCCCTATCAACTTCCTTTTCATGAGGCTTCAAGTAATCGTACAACAATCCGTATGTAGAATGATGCATGTTCTTTGCTTGACGGAGAAAAATGACATACTTCTCCCATTCAGGACCGAGACTACTCAGGAACTTAGTATTAACTGCAATTCTTGGCATGATGATGTTGTGTTTATCCAAATCATTGATGATGTCTGAGAATCGATGATGATAAGACTCTAGTGTCTCTCCAGGTTCAATCAAGAAGTGTTCATAAGCCAAGTAAATTTTGGATTCCATATCCTCCTGATTGAGTGCAGATCCTTCCATAAGTAGATGAATGTGTTCCCACATTGCCTTTGCAGTCTTTTGAGCATCAACACTTCGAAGAATTAGGTTTGGTAATCCTAAAAGGATATATTGCATTGCAAGTTCATCAGCTTCATAGTGTAGAAGTTCTTCTAGATTCAGGTCTGCAACAGTAGCAATGTTTGATTGTTCATCTCTTGGTGGATTAGCATTTGGATCTCCGGGTACAATGACCGTAGGCATCTGAAATGGACCTTCCAAGATAACCTTCTTTAAGAACTTTCCATGTGGCTTCTTTATATCACAAAACCTAAAGAACCTAATTATCCATTGATCGTAGTTTCCTGGAGTGAGCATTGGAGGTCTATCAAGTGATCTAACCTCATGAATGATTGTTGGCTGCTTAAAGCTTCACACATCTTTGCAAACCAAGTGGGTTCCTTCATAGTGTTCCTTGATGGATGTTGATTGAATTCATTTATGTAAGGTTAAACTTGAAGACTTGGTGGTGGTTGAACTATTTGTGGTGGTGGAATTGCTCCAAGTTGTGGAGTATGTTGTTGATTAAATTGTTGTTGATAAATTGCTTGTTGTTGATTCCATTGTTGATGTTGTGGACTTAGTTGTTGTTGAAGTTGAGAATAAGTGTAAGGCAAATGGTTAGAGTATGGTGGTTGTGACATGTTGAAAACTTGTGTTGGTAAAATGGATCTTTGTAGTCGAATGAACCTTTGTTGATGAAGTATCCTTAGGCGTAGAAATCACAATAAACTATGTAGCAGTTATGCGTAAAAACACCAAAGTTACGCGTAACAGCAAGAGTTACGCATAGGTTTAGCTTACGTGTAAGCAGGGAAAAAGTACTAAAGTTATGCGTAAACAGTAAGTTAGGCGTAGGATTACCTTATGCGTAAGACTAGGCTTAGGCGTAAGATGAATCTTATGCGTAGGATGGTCTACGCGTAAGCTTATGCTTATGCGTAAGTTTAGGGTTTTTAGCCCAAGTGATCTTTTACACTATCATAGTGCAAAAGATATCCCAAGTCGACGTATTTTCAGGCTTATCCAAGCAAGAAAACACGGAGTAAACCACGAAACTGAAGATCAAACCAAGGATAAAGTTACGTGTAAGTTTAGGGTTTTGATATGCGTAGCTTTACTCGTAAAAATGATTTTGCCCAAAGATGTTTCTAAACCAGTTTTTGTGTGATGAAATAGCTTCAATATCACCAAAAGAACACAAGAGTGTGAAGTTTGATGATCCAAAGCATAAAAAACGGTTACGCGTAGGATGAAACCCACGAACAAAAACAAGCTCAAAAACGAATATCCACGCTTAAAGTTTGAAACTTTTTGCCAAAAACAGTTATTTTAACACCTTAAAACATTGAAAGGACAAGAATCTTGGATTAAAAAGTGTAAAAAACGTGTTTTTAAGCAAACCAAAGTATCTTGTACGTTTTACGCGTAGGACCGAAACCTACTTCAAAAAAACAATACGTTCACCCAACTAGTAGGCGATTGATACCACTGTTAGGTCACTAGTTTTACAACACAAGCATCAATGAAAGAAATAGAGAAGATATAGAGGTCGGTTGAACACGTTAAACACATACACACACGTAAAGAGTAAACCGGTTATGCGTAGAGTGAAAGAGAGTGAATAAAATGAACAACCAACCCTCAAGTGAGGGTTATACAAGAGTATTTATAGGAAGGGGAGCTAGGGCAACACTCCTACTCCCTTCCTTTCCTTAATGGACATGGGCCTAAGCTTATGGGCCTTCTTCATAAGCTTAAGCTAAAACAAACATAAAGGCCATGATTAAACTAACTATTACATATGAATCACTAACACTTGATTTAGGTTTAGGAGTGATTCCAACACTTTCTCAATCTACCATTATGTCCTACAATGTTCTAAGTGTTAGAACTTGTATTTCCCGTCATTCTCCAATCCTCCGTCATCCCGCAAGATTCTATTAGTTAGAATTTGTAAGAATATCTACGTCGAATCTCATAATCCTCATTATGTTTGACTTATGATATTATTCCCAATCCTCCGTCATACTACAATGTTCTATTAGTTAGAACTTGAAAAGAATATCTACGTCGAATTATAATCCTCATTATGTTCGACTTATGATATTATTCTTATCCCATCCTATCTTACGAACGTCTATAGAATGCCTCCCAAGCGATAATCCGCGTCTGCTACTCCCGCCATGACTCAGGATGCCATCCGGCAACTAGTCGCCGACAGTGTGACTACAGTACTAGAATCTCAAGCTGCTAACATGGCTAACACCGATAACATTAATAGAAACCCCAAGCCGAGAGAAGTTCCTGTAGCGAAGAAGAGTAGCTACGAGGAATTTATGAGTTGTCAACCTTTCAATTCCAAAGGTATATAAGGGGCCATAGGATTAATCCGCTGGTTTGAATGAAGCGAACCAGTATTCTCCCGTAGTAATTGCATTGAGGACTGTAAGGTTAAGTTTGCTACCAGCACTCTTACCTAAGAAGCTTTATCATGGTGGAACTCATATGCCCAGCCAATAAGAATTGAGGAGGCATATAAGATCACCTGGACTGAGTTTAAAAAACTTATGATTAAGAAATATTGTCCCCGAACGGAAGTCAAGAAAATGGAAGATGAGTTATGTAACTTGATTGTGAAGGGGAATGATATTAAGACTTACATTAGGAGATTTCAGGAGTTGGCAACCTTGTGTCCCACAATGGTGCCAACCACTGAAAAGATAATGGAAAATTTCATCAGGGGTTTGCCTTGAAGTATCGAAAGGAATGTTACTGCCTCTAAACCTCAGACGTTAGAGGAAGCTATTACCATCACTCAAAGGTTAATGGATCAAGTAACAAAGCACAATCCTGTGCCAGCGCCCAATGATAACAAACAAAAGTTCGATGATAGAAGAGCTTTCAACAACAACCGTAACACCAATAATCGTACTAACCCCTATCCTGAATCAAACCCAAGGCAAGAAGCTACTAGAGATTATGTCGCCACTCCAACTGAGAGAAGTGGTTATGCTGGGAAAACCCCTCTGTGTAAAAGATGTGCCTTACATCACACAGGGCCTTGTTTTGTTAAGTGTAGTACTTGCAACAAGGTGGGCCATTAGACTAAGGATTGCAAGCACAAGGGACCAACCACTGGAAGAAATTAGCTACCAGTAACGGTTACTTGCCATGCTTGTGTAGAAAAAGGACATTTTTGTTGATCCAAGTTGAGCAAATGATCTAATATAGAAACGGACTTTAAACAAATACTTATTAAGTATCACGCGGAATTTAATACTTAATCTTAAGAAGAAGAACAATAAACATTCAACACCTCAATATTATTATTAATACGAATACTCTAACCAGTATTAGGGTTTTACAACCTTGAAGTGTATCGACCTTAGATATAAAACATACGTATATCTAATCTAACCTAGGACCTCCTTTTATAGGCTAAGGAGTCCTTTACATAATACAATACGTAACCTACAAGATAAATATATTTTCCATATTTATCTAATACATAATACTAAACCGACTATACAAGACTAGCAGTGGTTACAATACAATATCCGTGGTTACACAATACTACTAGCCGCGGTTTGTCTTCATCAGTGGTTCCATTCTTCTGTCCGTGGTTTTATCAACTTTGTTCGTGGTTCCAACACTTAGAATAATTCTTGACCAAAGGAACCAAAAACCCAACAATCCTCCCCTAAACTTGATACATTCCAACATAATTCTCAAGTTTCCTTTAAGCTCAAAACATCTGAATTGGAGGATGTAGCCAAACACTTATTAGATTTAAGAATATTCTCATACTTCAGCAACAAATTGTAAGCTTGACCATCATAGGGCAACAACATCTTGATACAACCAGGCTTTAACATCTGAGCAATAATTCCTGGATACTTATTCAGTTGAGGATAATCACCTTCTACAAGCATATGAATAACTTTTCCAGAAACAGTTAAAACATGAACTCCACAAGTTTGATATAAAAACCATCTTGTAACATGACCATTGTAGAGTCCTTTCCATTCAGGTTCATCATGAGTAGGTTCAAATAAAATCTTCAAATGATGATAAACTAGTCTCTCATGATAATCATTTGGATGTACTTCACCAAACTTATTCTTGTAAAGTATCCAAAGATTCATCAAATCATCTCTATCAAAATACTGAAGCATCTGTGAAAATTTATTATACTCATAAACTTCATTGTTGAGTCTTTGAATTTTCCAAACTCATTCACTTCCAACTTTAAGCTTAAACTCATAAGAAATAATTTGATTAACATCTTCAACTACTTTCAGTCTTTTAGAATCAATGTCTCCTGAATCTCAGATTTTCTCTTTTGTCTACTTTGAATCCACTCTTCTTCCTTTTTAGAATCCATTGGACAGAAATCATCATTATTAATCTTCATACACCTTAGATAAATCTCATAAATTCTTTCAAATGAACACTTGTTAAGATTATCAGGAATATGTATGCCTGAATTCTTAATAATCTTCATCAATACATTCCTCATCTGTGCAATTGTAGGTGTTTTCTTTCTTATAACTTGTTTCCTTTCTTTACTGA
Source organism: Chrysanthemum seticuspe (assembly GCA_019973895.1). Taxonomy (NCBI): domain Eukaryota; kingdom Viridiplantae; phylum Streptophyta; class Magnoliopsida; order Asterales; family Asteraceae; genus Chrysanthemum; species Chrysanthemum seticuspe. Next base: position 228,790,996 of record BPTQ01000005.1, read on the forward strand.
TCCTCCTTGCCCATTCACCCAAAAGCCTAGCTCTTTCCTCATCATCCAACAATGCCCATTCTTGTGCAGTATACTCATCATGTATTTGATTAGAAGCTTGAAGGTAGTTTTGTGATTCATACCATGTAGCTAACCATTTCTGACTACCCTCCTCTTCTTCTTGCTTCCTTTTCTCTAAAGCTTCTTGTTCTTCAGCTAACATCTTTCTTACATACTCTTCATCATAAGCAACCTGCTCTGCTTTACTTTTAAACTTCAACTCTGGTTCTACAATCCCTTTACCTTTACTAATGTCTTGTTGAACCACTTTCTTCTTTAATGAATCACCAATAATCAAACTTTTACTTCTAGGTTTAGGTGCAGCAGATTCAAGAGATAAAACAGGTGCAATGATAGGTGTAGAAATAGATGAAGTTTTGCTTAGATTTATCAATGTACTTGCAGCTTCTTTCTCAACTTCTTTAGATTTAGGTGGTGATACAGAGAGAGTTATAACAATAGTGGAAGTGGTTATGATAGCAGTGGTTACAAGAGTACTAACCGTGGTTGCAAACATACTATCAGTGGTTGTGTCCTGCACTACTTCATCTTCTACCACAGTCTTCAAACTTTCAAGAACTGCCTCATTCCCATCTTTATCAGATACCAAAAATACTTGATCTCCACTATCAACATTTTCTTCCATAGGTACATCAACAGCCTCCCCTGAATTCATGCCATCACTCCTCCCCTGTTTGGATACATGCTCCACATTCAGAGCTGGAGAGGAATCCACCTTTTTTTTCTTTCTCCTCAGATGCCTTAAAGCAGCAACCCCAGGCCTTCTCATCTTTTCCAAAACCAAAAATCTATGCTTCAGTCTCCTAATATCTTTACCCTGAAACATAGACAACTCCTGAAGACTTGAGATTGTATCCTCCATTTTGGTACATTTAGCCGTCAATTCATTTAAACATTCAAGTATATCCTCCCCACTTCGACCTGTGTGAACTGGTCCGAGAGGTGGTTCATTCGAAAAGTCATCAGGTACCAGCTTAGGATCCGTCAATTCAGTTTCATGTTCCAAACTATCCTCATCACTTCGAGCTGTGTTAACAGCTCCGAGAGGTGAATCCTTGGATAAAGTAAACATAGCACCAGACCTTGCCTGATCATCTATGCAACCTATAGTAGGCAGTTGGCTAGGGATTCCTCTACCTGTGTGAGGTTCCAAGGAACTCTCCACATTAGGAGTTGCCAAAGGTTGGGTCTTAATTATGTTTCCACTATCCTGACCAGCATCTAAGCATGAATCAGTAGTGGAAGCCCCTCCAATTATGTCACCTCCACTCCATGTGACAGCCTCATGAACAACACCACTAACACCAGCCTGAGGTAGCTTGGTGCCCTTCAGTCTCCTAGTCCAGACAATTGGTTTAATAGTGGTTTGGGTTTGACTAGAAGTAGGTTGAGTGTCACTAACAGTGGTTTGAGGTGTACTAGCAGTGGGTTCAGATGTACTAGCAGTGGGTTCAGTGACTATAGGTTGTGATTCAAGACTTTCATCAAACTCAGGATCAGTAGGCAAAGTAAGCATATGGGGAAATAAATGAACATCTCTAATTTGTACATTTTGTGGCTGATTCCTCATATGTGCAAAAACCTTAGGAAGCATATGATGTGCTTCATACTCCCTAGAATGCTCAACAGGGTCCTCTATTTGACTTTCCACAATCAGTTGAACAAACCTAGGATATAAATAGTACTTACCCTTCTTCCTAATGTTTTGTACTAGCCCCTCATAAATCATTCTAGACCAATTAAATTTCCTTCCATCAGACAAACAAATAACAGCAATAGCAATTTTGGAAGGAAAGTCATTAAACCCAGTGGTCTTATTACTCATACACATCAACAAGGTGTGAATCAAAAACTTCCATTGCTTTGAAAACAAACTCTTAAAAAATTGTACCTTATCACCCCTGTGTGTATATCCTAACCTTTCCAAACCAGCAACTATCTCAGCATCTGAAAGGTTTACAATACCATCAGCATCATCAAACTTTAAAACTTCCCTAATTATCTCCTCATTAACAGAAATAGCATTCTCATCCACAACAGTGCTAAACACTTCTACTCCATCAACCTCTTCAAGCTTAGCATTCCTCCAGAATTGATGTATGTAGGCTTTAAGGATGGTTGGTGTGACGGTTAAGTCATAGTGAATAGGACTGTGAATAAGGAAATCAATCATTTGATGAAAACCTTCAGATCGATTGTTTTTGATGAGGTAAGCAACAAGGTTATGTGTGTTGGAGTATTGGGTCGCCATTGTGATTGATGATGGGTATAATGTGGGTATGTGAATTATGCAAAGGAAAGTGATTAGGGTTAATGCAGAGCGCCAAGTTGAAGTGTTTTGAAGATCAATTAAATGATCCATCCGTGATTTGGGGAGATAAATATGCTTTTGCCAAAGTCTAAATTCCCTATTCTGATTGTGCCTCTGCCAAGTATCTTTCCTCCCTTTGGATCATTGCCAAATGCCACATATCCTCCATCAAAAGCTTCAAAATCCTCCAAGTTGCTCCCATCCCAAGTCATGTGCCCAGAGCAACTACTATCAAAAACTGCTTTGTCTTTTAGCTCATCTTGTAGATTGCCCTGCACATGAAATTACACAAATTAGTTCCTTTTATGGACCCAAGCCAATACTGACTTGGGTCTGCCCTGTGCATCAACATAATCGAATTTATTTAGGTCCATTGATGCACAGTTGACATGATGTAAAACCTTGGTCTTAGGCTTCCATTGCCAACTAACTGAGGCCTTAACAGCATAAAAATGGTTTCCAACTACTGTGTCAGTTATCACCTTTGGAATTTTTAAAACTTCATTTGAATCAGTGGTGATATTTTGCTTAGCAGTGGTTTGATTTTTCTTAGCCGTGCTTACATTTTGCTTAGCAGTGGTTGGAGCCCATTTGGGTACAGCAGTAACAATTGACTTTGTATTACCATTCCTCATTAAAACTGCTCTAGGAATCATGTTTTTGTTAGGATGAGGGTTTGTTTTCTTTGAAACGTTTTGATGATTTACCCTCCTCCAATGATTCCAAACTTGTGGTATGTTTTTATAACAATTTCTCTGTAAGTGTTCAAAACTACCACATGTAAAACAAGCCTTTTTAACACATTGAAACTCATCTCCTACTCTGTTTGAAATTAGTCCATTAAAGTTCCTCTGGTTTCCCCTAGGTATGAATCTTTTCATCTGTTCCCTAGGTACTTCCTTGTACTCTACAACTTTCTTAGCAATTTGAGCTCCAAATCTAGGCACAAGGTTGGCTTGTTCAGAATCAACTTTCTTAACTTTTTCTATCTTCTCTGGCTTAGTTGATTCAGATCTATCATCCTCAGAATCTGATTCCCAGTCTTCAATTGTGGGAGCATCAGATGACTTATCAGAACCTATCTTAAGTGTTTCAGTCTTACTAATCTCTTCTACAGGTTTGTTAAAAATGAATTCACTACTAAATGACAGTTCTTTTGCTAGTGGTGCATGTTTCATCAGAGAGGGTGGTGGCATATTGTTGTATCCAAGACCAGTACCCTCCTTGAATAGTTTTTGACCTATTAGTTTATTTACTAAATCAGAAGCATACTGTGTTTTAGCAACCCTAACAATATGTTTTTCTTTGTCTTCTAAAGCTTCTTGTTTTACACTCTCTGCCAATTCAAGTTTCTCTTTAAGCATTTTAATCTCTCTATCCTTAAGATCAATTTCACCACCTAGTATATTAATCTTATCAACATACTCAAACTCACATTAAATACAGTATTTTAGCTTTTCTTCAACACTTTCTAGACCAAAATTATAACCTAAGTTATCCAGAGACAGTCTTTCTACTTTTTTCCTTAAACTTTCAGTGATAGCTTTTTGAGATTCCAAGTTATCTTGACATGATTTAAAGGAACAGGTAGAATTTTTAGAATCATTAGATACCTCAGAATCTGAACCAGACGATGAAGCATAGGCCATAAGAGCAAAGTTATGCTCTTTAGAAGCTTCACTAGCAAGAAAAGCTGCATTGGGACCTTCTTCAATCTTATCACTCCAGTCATAATCACCAATGCCATCTTGAGCAACCAATGCTGAAGAAGGAGCAGGCTCTTCAGTGGTCTTCTTGATGCTTTCAATTCTCTTAGGAGCTCGACATTCCCTAGCAAAGTGACCCTTGTTCTTACAGTTAAAGCACTCCATCTTGCTTTTGTCGAATCCAGCTCTCCTTTGACCATCATACTTAACCTCTCTTCTAGTCCTCCTCAGAAACTTCCTTGCTTGGAGAGTCAACATAGCCATTTGCCATTGCAGATTTATCTTTTCAAGATCATCAGGATCCATTTGATCTAGATCTTGATTCAAAACAGTAACACTGGTAGTTAAATCAGCCAGAAAAGCACAGATTGCACCATCACTGACATTATCACTAACAGTGGTATTATTAGCAATAGCAGTGGTTATACCATAAGCAGCAGTGGATGCATCTTGAGGACTCATGTGGTTTGTTGAAACAAAAGCAATGTTTTGTGTAGATGAAGATGAACCAGCAATGTTCTTTTCAGACTCATAAACCTTCAAATTAATGTAGAGATTATCCAAAGTCATCTTGTCAAAGTCATCTTTGTTCCTCCACACAATAGTATGCATCACTACTACACAAAAGACTATAAACACCCCCAAATAGAGACCGGTTATATAAAACCCTATTCCTATGATAAAAAAGTAGTGGGAATGGAAGAAGCTAAGATATGTTTTCTTGAAAAAACCAGTTTTCATAATACAAAACACATAAAAACTGGGTTTGCTGGTAAAAACCAGTCTTTTTATACAATGAAAGACACTGGTGTGTATGTAACAACATGTCTCTACGTATTTATGTTATAGACACCGTTTTTAAACAAAAGAACCGGTGTTAAGTATTCATGCTTTCGTACCATTTTACTTTTTCTATAACTTGTTAAGTTGTTAGATTTTAGATATAATTAAAAGTATAAGGATTGTAACCGTATAATTACTTCAGATTAGTAATGGGGAGGGGCTTGAATGGCGCTTAATATATCTGCCCATACTAGGTTATATATTCCGTATACATCGAACCAGAAAGGTTTAAAGACAAGGAGGGTAGCAGCACTTCAACATAAGGTGAAAGACTTGTTGATCATTGTTTACGGTAATCTTTTCCTTAGTCTACACTGATATTCATTATAGCTGTGTAGTTGTTTAGAAAACTCAGAACAGTGTTTCAAACATGCTTTTTAGGTTGTCATGTTAGAAGAAACCAATAAATTAAATGGATAATTGACTATTAAACATATCAATTATGAAATTTCTTCACATCAGAAAAGTAGCATTCTTGTTTACAATCCAAATAGAACCGTTCAAAGCATTCAAGACAAAACGGAGTATGTAATCTAAACATTCAATTAATGACAAAATCCAGTTACCGAGGGGGACGTCGATTACTAAACTTCTTATAATCGAGTTAATGTTGTTCATCTTTTGTTGATCGGACCTGCTACAAACCCGTATAACCAGCCATAATACCATGAATAACGGAATGTGCTAAGAGTGTACAATACAGGTTACTTGTAGCATTGGCTGCTACGGACGACTCATGTACGTGGAGTCTGTATACTTGACCGCAAACAACTCACCTTTATGATCCCTATCTAACCAACTCTTCAATTCATATTTCAACCATGTTCGGACATCTAAAAACACAGGATTCCCAGATTCATCTAGTTCTGTAACAACCACAACAGTGTGCCCATTTTGTAACAACTCTTCAATTCAGATATCTTGTCCAGCCCCTTCTTTAATTCACCTTTCTGATCCCTATCTAACCAACTCTTCAATTCAAATATCTTGTCCAGCCCTTCTGTAACAACCACAACAACGTACATGCCCATTTTACTTTAAACAATCACCAAGTACTCAAGGAGACCACCTTTGCCTTCAAGTTAAAACTCGTTTTCGGGAATCAAACAACAATAAACATCACGACTGCTTAGGGTTGCACTTAGAGCAATGTGGCATGTGCTTCGACCCATAAGGTTAACAAGGCATGTGCCATTTAGTGCACTCTCTGCTTCAACGTGAGTTGCACTGATTGCTTGTTGTGCCTTCTCCACAGTTGTTTGAAACCCAAATGATCTATCGATAATTCCCACGTCGCTATCCACTGTATTTGGAATTGCAGCAACAACAACATATAACTTTCGGCGCTGAATTTCATTAAATATTTTCACTTCTCCCCGTAGTGTGCCATCTCCCCCAATTATGTACACCTGCTACGAAGTGAATGTTGCATAATTAATCAAACACAAAGCTTCTTAAAGCAGATCAGAGAAGTTAGAATACAATTTAAGTATGGTTTCGAATATTTAATTCAATGGGATATAATTTTATATTTAAAATATATATATGGTCATTTCACCCATTGCTTGAGGCTGTCTTTTTAGAGATAGAAGGAATGATTCTCATTCACTCTATTAAGGACTCTTATCAGCATCTTAAGACGGTGTACGTGTCCACTACATATTCCTACTTATTGCCTAGGATTGCCTAGTTATACAATCATATAGCTAGTAAGAGTATACTAATATCAGGGTACAAAAAGTTATTAGTGACTGTTCTATGATTACTAACCAAAAAATGTAAAAACCATTGGTGTCCATTGAGCCATATAAACCTAAGTTGAACACTTTGAGGATACATCACTATTTTTGCTAACTGAAACCACAACCTGGATAACGCAAAGTATATATGTGGAAAATCAGTTGTAGGTCTGAGATAAAAAGAAAGCAAACAAAATAAAATAAAATAAAGGCATTCGTAGTAGAATGTGACTCATAACAGGTGGCAACTTTGCCCATCAATGAGTAAATAATTTGAATTTATTTACATTTATCTCTAGTGGGTCAAATGAGTAAAAGTAAAAAATCCAATTAACATGGAAACAGGAAACGGGTCGAAAGTGCTAAAAGTTTCTGTGAAATGCACAAATCCTTCTACATGCCTTATTCACATCATTCATTTATTACTAAATATATAATGTTTATGTAATCATATTTTGTACAGTAACTAATTATAATATTCAAAAGGGGAACGACTTAAGTGCTTGCTAGTCGGCTGAAAGTAGTATCCAAAATAAGTCTATGTCCATTCATTCAAGTTGAACCACATCTGCCAACAAGTGCTGAACTATATACAAAAACAATGTATTTTGAAAGAAGTGAAAAATAATGTCTAAAACTTAGAAGATGAAAGAACTGAAATGAAAAAATAAAAAATAAAAAAATAAAGCTTGCACGTTTAAAATGAGACCCAACTATATAAGTTTGCAGTGAAAAATCACAGCAGACATGTATCAAATAACATAGTCATAGTGGAACAAGAATGGATTTTTAGACCCAAATTTTTTGGTGCATATGGACGTTCCCAGTTTACGGCGGCAACCACATTCCCTCAAACTCAGACCCTTAAACTAAATATACCCAAACACAACATTCTCACACACATAACCTCAAACTAAACAACGACATATTAGTTAGAATCATGAAAACGTATAAGTGCTATGTATTTGGCTATTTGCACACATTAAGGACATACTCTGGCAACATTAACAACACTGCTGAAATTGTCAATGATGCTTCCAATTTCATTGTCAACTGAGTTATTAACAACATTGCTGAAAGTTCTATGTATGGCTATAGAAAATTCTAAGGATGCTGCTGAAATTAAGTAAACTATAAAAAAGTTTGTCCCAATGACAGACAATATTATCATCATATAACCACATAGTAGAACAAGGGTCCTACGAAGGTTCCTTCCTAAGTTGGGCCAAGCACCAACCATCTTCCCATGTATCAAGCCTTGAGTTTTTGATACGTTCATTATAAATTTCTAATGTTGGACTCAAAAGTTGATAAGTATAGATGAGAAACACACATTCATAGAGTCACTATAGGCAAATGGGCCTGAAAACAAGGATAACACTAGACATAGTTAACCATGGGTGACCAACAAGATTAACACTACACATAGCACATTCTTATTAAAAATTATCACACAACACCAACAAAGCCACGCTACAACTTTAGATCTTTTAGATTCTACACAGCAGTGATCATTTTTAAAAAGCCTCTACTCAAACTTATGTTGAAGACAAATAGTAGTAGAATCTACAATCCTAAAATACAAATATAACTCACTAAAGCTTTATTTCTCACTGACTTAATACAATTGAATAAAAATTACTCACTCAAGCACCATCAGAATCAAACAAACCTGAATCAATACTTAATCCAAACAAACCCTGAACCTTTCCTATACCAAATATCCATACTTGAAAAAACTGAACCATAATCAACATACAATTATCATGTTTCACTTTCATAACCAGAGATATAGTTACACAAATATCTTCATCTCAATTAGGTCTAAAAAATTAACAAATTTTATTTCATAAATTGACTTCATTTCAGTTAGATCTAATTGAATAATAAATAACCCAAACACAATCAAAATAGTAGTTAATTGTGGTGATAGAATAATTAAACCTTGAGAGATTAGTCGACGGCAGAAGTACGGCTGAGAATTGTGACGGTAGCTTTCAGCCTCACCCTTTGGAATTGATTATGTGTTGAATTGATTTATGCTCTTTCTTTCAAGAACATAGATATAAGGGATGAGAAATGTTTTAGAGGGAAAAAAAAAGGGGAAATGAGAGTACTGTATCCGGAAAATAATTAAAAGTCTTTTGTGATTTTTTAGAGGGAAAAATTATTAATTTAGAAATGGTAATAATCAAGAGAGGAAAATGAGGAATTTAGTAAAGAATGAGAAAAATGGAAATTTGACCAACCCTAAAATTTAGGAGAGCATGTATCAAGTAGAAGTAGAAACGAGCAAGAGCCGTTTGTAAAAAGCTCGGGATCGGATAGGCAAAATGTTCGAGTAAGTTAAGCTTATACGAGCTCGAGTCCAAGTTTAAGCTTAAGTTTGAGTTTATTTAATAATCGAGCTTGAGCCCGAGCTTTATATATAAAGATCGATTAGGCTCACAAGAATAAACGAGCCCTAAAAATAATGTGTACATATATTTTCTATACATATAACCATGTATAAACGAGCTAAAAATAAATAAACAACCTCGAGCCTTGTGTGATTAACGAGCCTTTAAGTTTTATTTTCTCTAACATGTTTCTTTTAATCTTTTTTTAGATGGATCGTGATACATGGATGTATAAGATAGAACGTTTTACCCCAGAATACATGAAAGGATTGTCTGAATTTATTAAATGCGCCGAGGATCATCGAGAAAAGACAGGAGAAACAAGGATTTCTTGCCCTTGTAAAGAGTGTAGAAATAACGTGTGCATTTTCGAGTCTAACTTGATTAGACGCCATCTCATAGAAAATGGGTTTGACAAAGATTATACTCGTTGGAATCTTCATGGTGAGCCGAGAGTTGACACCCACACATTTGTTTCGGACACTAATCACGTGGAGAATGATAGTAATAGCGATAACCATCATGATAATCTAGATAAGATGTTACACGACGTCGAAAGTAATGTTGCTGAAAAGAATGTTAAAAAATTGCGTCAATTGTTCGTTGATGCAGAGAAACCATTGTATAACGGATGCAAGAAGTTCACTAAACTTTTTTTCATGGTGAAGCTGTTGGATTTAAAAGCAAAAAGTAGTTGGAGTGACCAAAGTTTCACTACCTTATTAGAGCTGTTACATGAAGCATTCCCTGAAGATAATGAGTTGCCCGTTTCGACATATCAAGCAAAAAAACTAACATGCCCAATGGGATTGGAAGTCCAAAGAATACATGCATGTCCAAACGACTGTATATTGTACAGAAAAGGGTATAAAGACCTTCACGAATGTCCTATATGTAATGAATCAAGGTATAAGCAAAAGAATCTTACGGAACTTAATAGTGACGTGACAAAGAATGGTCCTCCAGCTAAATTATTGTGGTATCTTCCCATCATACCTAGACTGAAAAAGTTATATGCAAACCCAAAGGATGCCAAATTGTTGCGTTGGCATGCTGAAGAGCGTAAAAAAGATGGGAAAATGAGACATGTGGCTGATTCTCCTCAATGGAAAAGGATCGATCATGATTTTGAAAAATTTGGATCCGAGATCAGAAACATACGGTTTGGACTTAGTTCAGATGGAATTAACCCATTCAGAAGCTTGAGTAGTCGTCATAGCACTTGGCCGGTTTTACTATGCATATACAATCTTCCACCTTGGTTGTGCATGAAACGGAGATACATCATGATGTCATTACTAATTCAAGGTCCGAAACAACCTGGGAACGATATTGATGTGTACTTGGATCCGTTAATTGATGACATGATAACATTATGGGAAACAGGTGTTGAAATCTATGATGCGTACAAAAAAGAGAGTTTCTGACTTTTTGCCATGATTTATTGTACAATAAGTGATTTTCTGGCATACGGTAACTTGTTAGGCTATGGTACGAAAGGAGAGAAGGCATGTCCTGTTTGTGAAAAGGAAACCCATTCCCAATGGTTAACTAATTGTAGGAAAACAGTATATATGGGGCATCGGAGGTCGCTTGAAAGATATCACCCGTATCGTAGAAAGAAGAAATTGTTTGATGGTACAATAGAAAATAGAGTGATGGTAGAACCATTGGACGCATGCGCTGCACTTTCCACAGTTTCGGATTTAAACATTATTTTCGGAAAAAAAGTTAAAGGTCCTCCTAAAAACATATGGAAAAAAAGGTCTATATTCTGGAAATTGGAGTACTGGACACATTTGCAAGTCCGACATTGCCTCGATGTTATGCATATCGAGAAAAATGTTTGTGAAAGCTTGTTAGGCTTATTATTGAACATTCCCGGAAAAACAAAAGATGGGGTTAATGCTCGTAAAGACATGGTCGAAATGGGAATTAGAGATGAGCTCGCACCACAAGTGACGAATGGTACAAAAATGTATTTGCCGGCAACTTGTTATACCTTGTCAAAGGCTGAGAAAACCATATTTTGTGAATTCTTACACGGTGTTAAGGTTCCATCTGGCTATTCTGCTAACATTAGGAAGTTGGTTTCGATGAAAGATTTGAAGTTGCTTGGTATGAAGTCTCATGATTGTCATGTTTTAATGACACAGATGATTCCAATCGCTATTCGTGGAGTACTACCACCTAGAGTATGCCACACGATCACAAAGCTTTGTCTTTTTTTAACATGATTCATTCAAAAGTTATTGATCCTGAAAAGTTGGATGAGTGGCAAAGTGATATTATTCTTACTATTTGCCAACTCGAGATGTACTTTCCACCTTCCTTTTTTGATGTCATGGTTCACTTCGTATCTCATATTGTTGGAGAAATAAAGTCTTGTGGGCCTGTATTCCTGCGATACACGTATCCATTCGAGAGGTATATGGGTTTCTTAAAAGGATATGTAAGGAACCGATATCGACCAGAGGGTAGTATTGTTGAAGGGTATGCTTCCGAAGAAGTGGTTCAGTTTTGTACAAACTATATGGATGATATCCCAGATATTGGCCTTCCGCAACCTCGACACGAGGGTAGACTCGATGGGATGGGAACAATTGGACGCAAAGATGTCACACCGAACAACAACGATTTAGAACAAGCACATTTTACAGTCTTGTAAAACACGACGTGCATTGAACCATACATACATGAGCACATGTCATACTTAAAACAAAATAACAACCATCGAGGTATGCTTTGGTTGGAAGCTGAGCATAAAAGAACATTTTCACAATGGTTGGCAGGTAAAGTTATTTGTATGCCTGACAATATGGATGCAGATGTGGTACAACTGGGGTATCGTCCACGTCGTGTACTTCAATATCAAGGCTACGACATCAACGGATATACGTTTTATACCAAACAGCAAGATGAAAAGAGCACTGTGCAAAATAGCGGTGTAACGCTAATAGCAACAACAACAGATTCGTCACGAATGTCAGTTGCTAAAAAGTCGTATTATGGTGTCATTGAAGAAATTTGGGAACTGGATTACAATTTGTTCGTTATACCGCTATTGAAGTGTAAATGGGTCAATAACATAAGAGGTGTTAAAGTTGATACTGACGGTTTCACATGTGTCAATCTTTCAACAAACAGCCATTTAACCGATCCATTCATTCTAGCAAAACAAGCCACCCAAGTATTATTTGTTCAGGACTTAAAAGATAAGAGATGGCACATTGTCCTGCAAAGTAAACGGCGTATAGTTGGTGTTGATAATGTTGTAGACGAGGAAGAATATAATCAATTTGACGAGCTACCTCCTTTTTCTATCGGTATACAATCTACGGATGATGTTCTTGATGATACACTTTACTTGAGATCCGACCACCAAGAAGGACATGAGGTTTAAAAAACCATATGCGTCATACGGGTAATAAAGCAATTTACAAATATTTAATATAAAAATCTCGATAATAATACTTTATTATATAAATCAACTAATTATCGTGCTTTCATTTTGGTTTACTATTGCAGGAAAAATATGAAAAAGTAAATAAAAAAAAGACTACGAATCTTTAAGTTTATGTATACTTATTATGTTTTTAATAAGTTGAAATACTAAAAAGTCAAACATTCCTTCTTCCTTGTATCATAAACAGCAATCAAATAACATCCCAAATAATCGATCATTCATTCAGTGATCAATAAAGATATTCCCTCCTTTTTGTCATTCCTCCTCCAATATCGCTCTCAAATCCTGCCAAAAAGGATGAATAAAAGGCGACTTCCACCTCGTATTATAATCATAAACCCTAAACATCACCACTATCTAACCACCAAACACCTCTCCTGCCAACACCAAACTCATTTATTCTTGAAAGACTTGAGCAACAAAAATGGTATATCTTTCTCTCTAAATCAATTGTTTATATTCATTTTGTATTTTTGGTTTAGGTTTATTTGTGTTAATTACTGCCTTTAAATTGTCAAATATGTGGTTATTTGTTTACACCCCAAGTGTTTGTTGTATTGCCTGAATAGAAAAACTTAAATCAACCTTATGTTATTTAACAACTAAAGAGCATTTCTTGTTATTTTGAATTAAAATGTTATGGTTTCAGTAAAGAGCATTGATAAGCTAATTTCTTTAATGATGAAAATGACAGATAAATCGTTTTAACAAATAATTTTGTCACTTGAGGACAGCTTTTACTCTACCATTACATTGTCCAAATCTATATAATAACCATGAGGAAAGGCAATACATATGCAGTTTTTATTTTGCTCGTTCATACGAGAAACATAGATAATAGTTTTTGGCTAAAATGCACTTGTTGTAGTCTTCATCTAAATGAAAGTTAATGTAACTATAATCTTCACTATTGAAATTACAGAAAGGTCTAGTTGTTAGTCAAATATATGACACCCCTGAATGTTGTCAAAGGACTTTAAAAATAATTTCCCTTGAAGTTGAATAGCTGCGGATTTTATAAGCCACTTTAACTTTTATACGGTGGACTTGATAGATGATTATAATTGTGTACAAAGAGTCGCACACACCCACACATGTACAATACTAGTTTGATAAACATGAGGTTTGTGTTTACAAGTAGTTAGGTATGTTGTCTATGCTGTTTTGTAGTTTAGTAAACTCCTTCTCGTTGTACCGAAATAGAGAAAAAATTAGTTTTTAAGATTAACACCCCATAAAGGGGTGTTTGGTTCATCCTTATTTTTGTCCAAAACTGTCTTTTTTACCCACTTTGACTCCCAAATTCAAAGTGTTTTAAGGGTTAAGTAAGTTTGCAAAAGATGTTTCACTTATATCACAAGAGTTTGCAAGTATTGGTTTAAAAAAAAATCAAAATCATATTTCTGTTTCAAAACTGCAGCAGCATAGATGTTGTTTGCAGCTCTTTTTGTAGCTCATTCCTTGGCAAAAACTTTTCCCAAATTGTTTTTATTACACCCTCACATACCCCTTTCAAAATATCAGTAGTCTCTTTGCACTTAGGATCATCTTACCTTAGCTCAAATTGCATTTAAAATACTGCCTTTGCCATGTTTAGTTTCTGTTAACAACCATTGGTGAGCATTTGAGAGTGTGCTCCTTTAATCCGAATCCCACCGAAATTTGGTTGCTATTTAACTTCTCAAAGTATCAACTATCTCTGTTGTGTACAGCCATGCCAATTCGCTATAATCTGCCGAGTTGTTTAGTTAGATCAACTTATGCACCTGCACAAATACCTCCTGCAACCAAACCAATGCGTTAATCTCCACCACCATTATCACAATATACTTCCGGGTAGGTTGTATATGTACTCCTTGGCGCGCTGGGTAGCATAATTTTGTTGCGATGATTTACATTTTTGGTGATTAAAACATTCAAAAAATGTAAAGTGAAGTGTCGAATACAAATGATGTATGAGGTTTCGTGTATCAAAAATACAGTGTGTGACATTTAACGCAAGAATTCTGTTTTAACCATTTCACCTATTAGAGATAACCATAACCTGAATCGGCCCATTGACATAAAAAAAGGGTCTGATATTGCTTAGTTCGGCACAATCATTATTATTAGTGCATAATAATGACATGAATGTGATTACATCAGAAGTCAATGATATTCCAGACACATTTACTAACATCCCTGTTAGGAGTTACCCTCTTGTTATAACATTTCAAAAGTTTCTGATGATGTTGGATGGTACATTGAGCAATTCGTTCTTTGAAAGATTTCTTGAGGCAAGAGAAGGATATCATGGTAACCGTATAGCAGCCCATCTAGTCCAAGTAGCTCCACTTTTTTATTTTTTATTTGCTAATTATTAGACCTTGTGATCTGAAATTTGATATGCATAGTAATTAGTTGGTTATCTAGATGACAGTATTTTTCATAATTTTTAGTATTTGGTTATTGTTAGCTTAATTTGCTCTTGAAGTAGCCCTAGTGGACTGTTTTGCTGTCCCACATCAGTAGTCTTGTACACCATTTAGTCTTAGCTTATTAGCTTTAGTTCTCAGCTTATTAGGACCCTTAGTTGCTTATTTTCCCCCATTCTTGAGTGCTTTTAAGTATTTCTAGCTTATTTTATCCCAAGGATAGTATAAAAAGTTCTCCTCTCCTTTTTAACTGCTTATCTTGTGGCTTATTGTGGCTAATGTATACTTGAATTTTAGGACCCTCCCGTACCAAGAATGAGGAGAGGAATCAATCGAATCCAAGATCTTCCTGCTGGTGAATCTGTTGAATTCAATCAGTTTGGTCAAGCCGTAGGCAAGTGGCAAAATTTATATGGAAAATATACAGGAACTCGTACCAGGAGGTTAATTTCTATTGTGAAAAATATTTGGAAGCATGTAACAAAGGAAGAAAAAAACTTTTTGTGGTCAGATAAAAAGGTATAGTATCTGCTATCATTAATTGTGGTTTCTTCTGATTTAATAAATGTATTAACATCTAATAATCATTAATTGTGGTCCGATATCAAGCAGGCACATTTCAGACTAGAGAATGATGATGTCAAGAAACGTACGCTTGTATCATGTGGTACTAAGTGGAAAGCATTCAAGACCAAACTACGGGTTAAATACATGCTTAAGGGGTTATCACCGTTAGGGAAATGGACATTCATAGAGCCTCATGTATGGGAAGAATTCTGTCAGAAAGAAAATACACCTGAAAAAAATGTACGTTTCACTTTAGTTTGTATTACTCTAATATTATGATTTGCTTATTCTTGTTTTGAAATCTTTGTAATTCATTTGTTACTCCTATTTGTAGAAACTGCGTGCGAAAGCAAGTGAACGAGGAAAACAACATATAAATCGGCCCCGGTTAGGATCAAAATGGTACCGTGGATTTCAAAAACAGTGGCAAGAGGAAAGGAATGACCCGGAAAAGGCAACAGAACTCCACTTAATACCAGACATTCGTGGGAGTAACTATTGTTTGGCTCGGGCTCCCCGCGACAAGGACGAAATCAAGACATTGACTCCTGAGTTAATTGATGTTTCAAAGAATTTGGTACTCTAATCATTTCCTTTTTTAGTATACTATGATTTTTTTGTTGGTAGATGTTTATTAAGTAGTTTTTCTTACTGTTACTGAATAGATACAAGCAACCATAAAGTTGTCGCAAGTTTCTGAAGAATCTAAAGCGGGAGTAGATCCCCTAATACTGGTATTAGGACCGGAGCACGGGGGACGCACTAAGGGGGTCGGGTGTGATGTTGGATATAAAAAAGGCATTGAAGGATATGTTAGAAAAAGGAGGACGTATCAACAACGAGAAGATGTTGAAGAGATAAAAAATCAAGTGAGGCAAGAAATGAGGCAAGAAATGAAGGAAGAACTTAAGTCAAGTGTGTTTTGGAAGGAAATGAGGCTAGAACTGAAGGCAGAAGTGATGAAGGAAATGCAAGTTGATAGTAATGAGGCATTTTCACCAAGGCAAAATGACGTCCCAAACTTGGGCCAGGGGAGGAACAATGTTAGCTCGATCACAAACACTGTAAAGGTAGATTGCATAAAGGAAGTGCACAAGGAAATGCAAGCTGGACAAAATGAGGGGTTTTCACCAATGCAAGATAGCGTTAGGGCTCGGGCCAGAGGAGGTCCAATGTTAGCTCGACCACAAGCATCGTAAAGTTAGATTGCATAAAGGTAAACAAATTTTCTTCTCAAAAATAATCTAATAGTAACCAAATTTTATATAACTGACTCGACTTTTATTCTAGTTATTAACCACTTCAGTTTCATCTTTACTTCTTTTGTTTCACTACTTGGTACGTTTTATGTAGGAGGAAACCTTCTGCTGTTTGTACCACCCCAGTTCCGTTTTAACCGGGGAGAAGGTCACATGCGCCACTGCAACAGTATTTCCAATTGGAAATGGTCTTATACACGGACAAAAAATGCTAAAGGGCCACATGAAGGTGTCGGTTATCGAAGTTGTTGAATTTCATAAACGTATGGAGCTGCCCATGCCAGATGATGAAATCCCAAATTTAGAATGCGCAGTGAAGGGCTTTATCCAATGGCCAATCAATGCCATTGCACGTTTTAAGGTACTATATAATTTGGATCTCCCACTTTGTGTCATGCAGCTGTCTTCATTCATGGCATTTTTAACATCTTTTGGTTCAACCTTGGATAGTACGGAGTTGAACAAGCACCATAAGGCATCAGTTGCAAGTTGTTTACGAGTGGATACTGGACGAGAGGGGTTTCCAATGATGTTTTCCAATGGATGATCATGTGTCCATTTTATAAGGTGTTCATGAGGTTGTTGTTGAGGAACAGAGGTAGCAGAGTCGTTTTCCCCTGAAGAAGATGGTTCCGATGATGGTTCAGGAGAAATATGTTCTCAAAAGGAGCATCTTCGGGAGTAGCAAAGGGGTTATCTCCATCATAGGTGCCAGAAACAATTTCATGATGTACACTCGATGATTGAGGATTTGATGATGAGACTGAGTGATCAGCAGTAGGCGCTTCTTGAATCAATGACATAGAAACTGAAGGGTTATCTACGTTGATAGGGATAGGAGCAGCCTCTGTTGATGGATTTGACAGATCATTAGAAATTGGCTCATAGTGTTCATCAAACATTGGATCAAACAATTTCTTCAAATCATCTTCCGAAGGGGGTACATATGGAGTTGCTGATGAGGGATTTAGTACAAGAGAAGAACTAATGGGACTACTTAATGAAGGTTCTGATGCGGGTCCAGAACTTGATTGTCCTGGAGCCATTTGCCCAGACAGCTCATCGAACATGACGTGAATAGTTTCCATGATATCTCGAGTTCTTTTGTTGTAGATTCGGTAACCCTTCTTGTATGATGCATAACCTAGAAAAACTCCAATGTCCGCCTTAGCTCTTAGTTTACCTAAATCTTAACCGTCATTCGTTGGATAGCACAAAGAACCAAATACACGAAGGTAGGAGAGATCAGGTTTTTGTTTATGAACAAGTTCGTATGGAGTTTTTGCATGAGGTGTGTATGAGAGAACGATTTTGGGTGTAGCAAGCAGTGGCAATGGCTTCAGCCCAAAGAAACATTGGAACCTTTGAATAAATTAGCATAGTTCTTGCAGCTTCAACAAGGGTCCGATTTCGTCTTTCAACTACACCATTCTGTTGAGGAGTGCGTGGAACACTTCTTTGATGACTGATTCCAATGCTTTCATAAAATTAACTTAGGTCTTTGTTAACAAACTCAGTGCCATTGTCTGTTCGAATAATTCTAACAGTCTTGTTAAGTCGAACCTGAAGTTGCTTGATAAGTTTGATGATGACATCTAGAGTTTCATCCTTTGTCCTCAAAAACATTACCCAAGTGAATCGAGAGTAGTCATCAACAACGACTAAAACATATTTCTTCCCATTTATTGTTTGCACTCTCATTGGTCCGCACAAATCCATATGAAGAGTATGAAGAACTTCCATAACTGAGTTTGTAGATTTGGGTTTGTGGGCATATTTCCTGCTTTTTCCCAATTGGCATGCTGAACAAAGATGATCTTTTTCATACATTAATCTGGGTAAGCCTCTTACAAGGTCCTTTCTGGAAAGATCATTTATGGTACCGAAGTTCAAGTGATTGAGACGACGATGGCATAACCATGACTTTGTTTTCGAAGCCTTTGACAACAAGCAGATTGGAGAAGACTTCATCATGTCTTCGATAGAGATGGTGTATAGGTTTGAACCCCGTGTTCCTCTTAACAGTTCCACACCATCAAGTTCTCTAACGAAACAAGTATCTTTTCTAAAAGCCACCTCTAGATCGGAATCACAGAATTGACCAACAGAAAACAGGTTGTGACCAAGACCTTCTACATAATATACCCTGGAGATTACACTATCACCAACAACATAGTCTCCATAACCCATAATGGCACCAAAATGGTCATTCCTGAATCTAACAGTCCCGATGAATTTACTCATGAAGTTCATGAGCCGCGAGCGATCTCCAGTCATATGCTTGGAACAGCCTGAGTCCAGGTACCACAGAACGATTTGAATGATCTGCAGTTGAACACAGACAAGAATGGATAACTGGATAATTGGGATCCTGATGCAAGAATGGGTTCCATTTGGTTAGTAACAGTAATTGGAACACCCACATCAGAAGCAGTATCAATGGAATCATTAGGGATAGATGCAGTGCTAGTGTACGCATTAGACCTATTCAAAGTATGTTCACTTCTTAAAGGAATAGTTCTACCGGTAGGCATCCATTTCCTAATGGGCATTGTCTTAGATAATTTAGGGCCCAACTCATTAAGATTAAATTTGCGGCCAGTAGGAATCTACTGTTTACCCACATTACTAAATTTTCTTCCCGTGGGTTTCCAATGTTTTCTAACCTTCTTCCACCTTTGCTTTCTAGCCTTTTTAACATGATTGTAGGCATTAATGATTTTAACTGGGTATTTAACAGAATTAATCAAATCATTCACACCACATACATGATTAGTAACAGAAACCAAGCAATCATCATTACATGTTTTTACAGAAGTAGCAGAATTTGCATTAATTACAGCACGCTTAGAGCTAACACTAGAATCAACACGATTCGTTTTATTCAACATAGTTTCATTCTTCCTAAGGTGATCTTCTACTTTCTTCCATTGAACATTCCTAGCTTGCAAGGTCCTATCATTCTTTGTGTTGCCTTGAGGCTTTGAACTGCTTGCTTTGGTGTCACTTTTTACTCCTGTAGAGGGAATGGGAACATTAGTTGGTATTGCTACTTTTTGCTTTTCAGGTTTAGAAGTGCTGGGATTTGGGCTACTTGAAGGCACATTAAAGTTCACTTTGTTAAAACTGGGCATCGAATGGGTTGCATTCTTAGCACTAGGCATGGAACAAGGCATCACAGCTTTATCTTTCTCACATAAGGATTTAGGACATGTTGCTCTTAAACATTCTAACAGCTCCTGAGATCGTTTGGCATGAATGCAAGCAAACCTAATTTCACTGTCAAGGGGCTTATTTATGAAATCCTCTTCTACAATCTCACGGAGACATTCTAAACTATCCTTAAGGTGAAAGAAATAGTTATGAAACACAAGTTCGTTATTTCTAAGATGAGGAGGAATGTATTTAACAGTCATAGTATATTTAGAATCAGCAGATGACTTTGTTGCAACATTCTCATTAAAGACAAGTGGCATTTTCCCTTTTACCTGACTCTTCAGATTCTCAATTTCCTTTTGTAACGAAGTTATTTTTTCATTGTTTTTGTCACGAGTGACTTTCATTGAATCGTGTAACTCTTTGAAGTGTCGTTTGACCTTTTCATGTTGTAATACGTTAATGATGTTTTGAAGATGAAAGTTTTGAGAAAATTGATAATCTAAAGGAGGAGGCATTTGGGAGCCAGTCACATTGTTCTTTTCGCCCTTTAATTGTGAAATTTGGGCTTTCAACTTTCTGATCGTGTTACAGTGAGCTTGAATCTGTCCGTCACGTTTGTTTATTTCAAAAACTGCATCAAACTCTGGAACATTTGAGGATGTCTTGATGTTTGAGGCTTTGACATTTTCTTTGAGATGTTGATATTTTAGTTGCAAATCAAAATGTTCAACTTCTAGCTTAGAAAAATGTTTTACCAAATTATCGTGGTCATCCTGGTCAATTTTCTCATTTAGTTTTGAGTTTTTGTTTTCAAGCTCAATGACACGATCATGGGAAACTTTCAAAGCAACAGATAATTCATGAAATTGAGAAGCAGTAATAGAATGCTTAGTAACAGTATAAAACACATCTTGAGCCACACAAGTCAATACTAAGTTCTCATTTAAGATATGCAGATTCTTCCTTTAAATTTCATTATATTTAAGTTTCCGTTCATAATCATTGACCTCAACTATCATTGCATCAAATTCCTTTTCCATTTCTTTAATATCTGAGTTAATCCATTTTTGGAGACTCTCAAATTGACCTTTTAATTGTCTAAAGAAAGGTATGACCTCAGTTAAATAGCATTCTTTAGTTTGCTCAAAACCCCTTTCCCCTTCAGTTATCCCTGTAGGTGTGATTCTCTTCTTACATGTCTTTTCAAAATCAACGAATAGTTGATAAACAACATACAGGCTGATTAAGGTCTTGCTATTAGTGGAAATAGTTCTAGGGATTAAATGCATTGGTGTATTCGGAGGATACACAGTAGCTGCAGGCACTTTCCTACGAGGAATGTTCGTTTCAACAAGTACACTTGCTTTTTGCTTATCCATATCTCTCTTCCAAAAAATTTGTTCTGGGGTTAATTGAGTTTGAGGCTTAAACATGTTCAGGGAGATCTAATTTTTTTTAGTGTAATCATGGGGTTTGAACGTTATGTTTTGCTTTTTACACTCAGGATCTTTTAGCTTCTTATTCATTTTCTCCCTATTGACTTCTTCTAATTGCATATCTTCCTCAGTGCACTCAGCGCAACTAGGTTTCTGCCTAGGCTTAAGGATTTCATTACCATCATATATTACCTTCTGAGCAGCTTTCGCTTTCTTACCAATCTCAGGATTTGGTTTATCAACAAGAGGAATACTATGCTTATCGCTTAAGACTCTATGTTTAGTGATCATTTGAGCAGTCTGAATGGTATTCCCTTATACGTACACCTTATTTTCAAGCTTGTTTTTCAAAGTTTTTAGATTGGAAAAGTCATTCAAAAGTTTTGATTCCTTAGCATTAAATTCTTGTTTAAGCACTTTAACATTATCTTGGAGTTCTTGCTTTTGCTTAACAGTTTTAGAAAGATTTTCTTGTAAGGAGTTTAACTCTTGTTTTAACACTTCTTCTCTAAAATTACTTTTTATAATAATTGTACGCATCTGGTCATCCATTTCCTGCTCACGGGTAGTTAACTCAAACTTAGCACGTTGTTCATAAATAGCAACTTGTTCTTTATAGGCATTCAGTTCAGAGATAACAGAATCATCAGGGGCACATGGAGTGTATTCATCAAAAACATAGTCATCATTGACTACAGAAGATGCATCACTTGGTACAATCTCACTTTCACTTTGTATCACATATTGATCATATGGAACAACATTATTATTACCCACATAATCAATATCCGATTCATTAGTTTCATGTGATTGTACTTTGTTATGCATCTCTTGCTCATCAACTTCATCGTATAGTTTTAATACCTCTGAGATGATTGAATCTATGGATGGACCAGCCTGCTGTGGTGATGAGACCTTTGGAGAGACCATTGGTGAAATGGTAGCCATGAAGATTGTCTGGGCAGTAGGTTCATCATCGACATCAGAGTCAAATGCATCACAGTCAGCAACTTGAAAGGCATTTTGATGATTGTGACCTATTTCCTGAATTGGCTACTCATCCACATCAGCATCATAGGTTTTGGCATTTCCCTCAGCAAGAAACAGCAGCTCTTCTTCATCCAAAACCGCTCCACTGTCCTGAGCTTGTACCAGCAGCATCTTGTCCCTGAAATACTCTGCATTTTGAGGGCGTTTTGGAGATGTGCAGTTCCTCGCAATATGTCCTTCACCACCACAGTTGTAGCACTTGATTGAATTTACTTGTCCTTGATTTTCATTCCTTCCACAATTCTGATTACCCACATATCTACCACCACCGCCAGCATTCCCATATTCAGCTCCAACATTACCTTGTCCAGCTCTAATATTCCTTTGCTCATTATGTGGAAGGTACGCATTTTGTCTTCCTTGCACATTTTGCACCACTACCTTTCCTTCTCTTATGGTAGCATGATTGTGGAGATTAGAAGCTGTTCTAAGTTGATTGTTAGAAGGTGGAGTAAAGTTCAGGTTTTGTTTAACCATTAGAGCCACTTGATGAGCAACTTGTTCCAAGAATCTGTCTGAGGGTTGATACCCTGGATCAGGAATGAGTTTGTGGTTACCGTTACCCATTGGTATGACTTGAGAAGATTTGGTGGTAATTCCTACATTAGTGTAGAATGCTGTTGAATCATTTGACGAACTTGCATTACCAGAATTTCAATTTAATTTTTCCAAGATCATTCGTTCAAATGAAGCATGTCTCTCATTCTGAAGCAAGTATGCATACAACTGCTCATAGTTAGTGTTCCTCAAACCTTTTGTTAACTTGACTGAAGTGACAAATTTGTGCCACTCGGGATTCATGTTGTTCACAAACTTTGAATTTAGCTGAATATTTGGCATAGTCATTTTGATATTCCTCATGTCATTCACAAGCTTGTGGAACCTCGCGTAATATTCAGTGACACTTTCTCCTGGTTTCATCTTAAAGTGCTCAAAGTTATCATACAGTTGAGATTCTCTATCTTCTTTAGTTAACTCAGAACCAGAGAGAAGCATCTTAACATTGTCCCAAACTGCCTTGGCTTAAGTGTTGTGATTGATTAACTTGTAGATGTCTTTTGGAAGACCCTGAAGTATAATGTTTGAAGCCCTGATATCATCATCGTATCTCTTTTTCTCCTTATCACTGAGCTCATCATACGTCTTTGGTCTGTCCAAACCTAAGATCACTGTACCATCCGCAACAGTTTCAAGTGTGTCTCTTGTAGTCTCAATCTGATAAGGTCCTTCATCAATTGATTTGAGAATGTTAACCCAATTTTCCTTTCCCAAACAGTACAACCTAATTCGTTGAGCCCACGAGTCATAGTCAGTTTTGTCAAGCATAGGTGGACGAGTATCTTGTGGAAAACTAGAAGGGGGGGTTGAATAGTTTTGCCGATTTGACGTTAGTTTCAAAAACTTTTAGATTCTTTAATATGTCAGATCTTGTGGATGTAGAGAAAGTATAGATCTAATGATAAAGCAAGTAAATAAAGTAAAGCGAAGGGAAAGAAAAGACACAACCGATGTATAGTGGTTCGGCTACAAGGACACCTTCCTTGCCCTACTCCACTCCCTGAGTCACCTACTCGAGAGTTCCAGCACTATGTCAACAAACTCCT
This sequence comes from Chrysanthemum seticuspe, assembly GCA_019973895.1. Lineage (NCBI taxonomy): Eukaryota > Viridiplantae > Streptophyta > Magnoliopsida > Asterales > Asteraceae > Chrysanthemum > Chrysanthemum seticuspe. Next base: position 228,815,009 of record BPTQ01000005.1, read on the forward strand.
TCACTTGGCGGAGAAGCCTTCACAACGTTGCTTACACTTTTTCCGGTACAAAGCTAAATACCGAGTCCGTAGCACGGTGGACCAAACCAACACAACTATTACACAACAAATATGTGAAATATCAAATACAAGATCTTCGCTACAGAAATCTTGCGGAGTGACAAATCAATCAAGGACCCCTTGCTTGGATGACTTGTAGAATGCTCGTGATCTCGCCTTAGAGAAGGACCTATATGAGGATCACAAATAGAAAGAAAGAAGAACAACTCTCTAGATCAAGTGATCTATATGTTAGAAGAGAATGAGAGTGTATGAGAGATTTACTAAGAAGAGGGGTGAGTTAGAATGAAGAAATGGCTCTCTATTTATAGGCAAAATTCTTCACTGTTCCCCGGATCCCACGGATCCCTTCCACAAGGGATCCGGCTAGCACAAAGCTAGGGATCCGTAGAACGCTCCTCTTTACCCATGGGTTTTTTGGTTATGGGTCATGGGTTATGGGTTGGTCCATGGGTTATCTTTAGATTCAATGTATCTAAGTATACATTGTATATAGTCTTCTTGGGTATGGGTTAAGATCCATGGGTTATGGTTTTTACCAATCCTAATAAACTATTACAACAAATGCTTAATTACTACATTTTTGTATTTAAATGGCTATATGTAAATGCTTTACAAAAGTAACATGTATCCTTATAGTTATACTTAAGATAACATTATATTTGTTATCAACAAAACACAAAGAGATCGCAAAATATTAATAAACGTTTTTACGGTTTATTTGTATTAACAATCTCCCTCTTTTTGTTGATGACAAAACATAATGTTATGTGAGTAAAACTTAAGAATAGATGTAAGTTTTGAAAGCCCCTAAGTTTTACTTCTTCTCCCCCTTTTTGTCAAAACAAAAAGTTAACCCTTGGAAGAAATAAACATAAAAGTGTGGAAAAAAAGATCCTACAAAAAGAAAGGTTAGTAACATGCTTATATAATCTTGTGATTGACGAGAATCAAGATTGGGAGCCAAGGTATGTAAACAAGGCCTTGTAATAAAACAACAAATTGTAGTGGCATTTATGCCACTTACAAGCATGTAAAAATAAGAACAAGACTTGTTCTTGAAAATGACTTAAGAAAAAAAAATACTAAAAGTAGAAAATAGTAGTAGTTATTCCTTCCATGCTTGCATAATGTTATGGATGGAGGTTTTGATGAGTGATGGCATTGATGCGATCAAGGATGAGGTTGAGTATGAATCGCATTTCTTCCCTAACTTCTATTGCGATGTCCCTAGTGGATTGGCAATGTTCACAATGTAAATGATGTGGGTAATGAGTGCGGAATTTTTCCGGGTTGTTTTGATTTGAGTTATGCGGAAGTTGTGGTGGAAAAATAGGAAAATATGGATCAACATCCGGAATGTTTGTAAGTGGTGGTGGAAAAGAACCTAGGTGTTCTTGTAATGTGACGGGAGCTAATGGTGGTGATGTTTCAAGATCTTGAAAAGTAGTGTTTGGAGATGTGGGGGGTGTTGAAAAGACTATTTCTTTTTCTTTAAGTTGGCTAGATCTTGTTGGAGTCTTAAGGAGTTCCAAAAGAGTGACTTTAGGTGGTGATGAAGTTGGTGTACTTGTTGGTGATGAGGGAGCTGCTATAATGGAAGCATCTTGTGGTGAGTTATTGGCTGAGGATGAGCCATTTGAGGTTTGTTTTGCTAAACAGCAAGATCGGATACTAATCCGTGCGGATATCCTAGAGTTTGATTGTGGTATTTTGGATGGTGGAAGTACAAAGGTTTGGATATTATGATTGTTTGTACTAGATGATTCTCCTAAAGGGTTTTTGGATGACATGATGTAGTGTGTTTGTGACGAGGAGATGGAGTATGCAAGCATTTTGGGAGTTATATATATAAAAAAACAAAGCATTGTAATGAATGCTTGACCCAAAATGTGGATTAAAATTTAATGATTAGATATGAATTCAAGGTATGTGATCATGAGAACACAAGCATTAAAGAGCATACTCCCAAAAATGAAACAAATGTGGATTTTTCATCCAAAGTGAAAAAGTAGAAGTTGAAAACAGCTTCTGTTTCACGGAACCCACGGATCCTTCCCCTGAGGTATCCGTCCAGCATGAAGGCTGGGATCCGTGGGTCTGGTGATTCAGGCAGCACAAAATTTTCTTTTTGGAAACATTTTTGCCTAGTGTGTGCCTATATGCAAACTATTTGGAGTTGCGGTTATCTCGACTCCTACAAAGAAATAGAAAATAAACTAGAAGTAGAAAGAGTATCCTATTGAGAAAACCTGAAAACACATATTTAGTACATAAGTACGTAATTTAGTGTTATCAATGCTCCTAATTCATTGTTGCTTAAATGAATGTACCCGAAAACACATATTAGTTATGTGTCCTCTTTAGCATTCAAAAGACATGAGATGCAAATGAAAACGGGTTTTTACTTTGTATTAATAATGAAAAAGCGATTTGTCCTAGACGTGAGAAATTGCTTTCGTGAAATTGATACGGGAAGATATCATCCTTTTTGGAAAACATTTTGAAGAGAGGTTTTCTTTGAAAATGTATATGTATATATATATAAAAAAAACCTATAAGTTGAAAACTTATATTGGGTTTTGAAAATTCCCATATTGTTTGTGAGTTGTGCGTGAAATAGAGATCCTAGACTCAGAAAGAAGAAGGCTAGTGTTTACATACCTTGTAGAGTCAAATAATTTACGACGTTTGTTCCATTAGACCAAGACCAAGACGAAGTAAGTTGAATTATTCTTGCTTCAACAGTTTGGTGAGGACGTCGGCTATGTTGTCTTCGGATGCTACCTTCTCAATAGAGATGTTCCCCTTTGAACATTGTCTCTTAAGAAATGATGACGAATCTCTATATGCTTTGTGCGAGAATGCAATACCGGATTCTTGCTTAAGTCGATGGCACCTTTGTTGTCACATAGGATGGCTATGTCGCTTAGATGGATGTCGTAGTCGACTAACGCTTGTTTCATCCATAGTGCTTGTTGGCATGCTTTGCCGGCGGAGACGTACTCGACTTCGGTTGTTGAAATTGCTAGTGCCGTTTGTTTCTTAGAAAACCAAGATATTAAACAACATCCCATGAAAGTAAATACCCTAATTGTACTTTCTCTATCAACGTAATCACCTGCATGGTCAGAATCTGTATATACAATTGTTTCTACTCCCGTGCCCTTAGGATACCATAATCCTAATTGTGTTGTACCCTTAATGTATCTAAATATCCTTTTTACGGCTTCTAGGTGTGATGTTTTAGGGTCTTCTTGAAACTTAGCACATAAGCAAACACTAAACATGATATCCGGCCTACTTGCCGTGAGGTAGAGAAGACTACCTATCATGCCATGATATTTAGTATTATCTACGGATTCGCCGTCTTCATCTTTTGTGAGTTTGGTGTCGGATGACATTGGTGTCCTAATTGGTTTCGACTCTTCTAGACCAAATTTCTTTAACATCTCCTTTATGTATTTAGATTGATTAAAGAAGATACCATCTTCTACTTGTTTAATTTGTAGACCAAGAAAGAAACTAAGTTCTCCCATCATACTCATCTCGAACTCGTCATGCATGATTTTAGAGAAATCATCACACATGTCTTGACAAGTCGATCCGAATATAATATCATCTACATATATTTGCACTATGATTATAGGTGACTCTCTTTTCTTAGTAAAAAGTGTGTTGTCAACTAACCCCATGGTATAGTTGTGTTTAATTAAAAAGGACTTGAGTCTATCATACCAAGCTTTTGGAGCTTGTTTAAGACCATAAAGGGCTTTCTTTAATTTATACACATGTTTGGGTTTTTCAAAATCGATGAAGCCCGGAGGTTGAGCTACATATACTTCTTCATTAATGAAACCATTTAGAAAAGCGCTTTTGACATCCATTTGATAAAGCTTTAGATCATTAGCACAAGCATACGCAAGAAGTATTCTTATAGACTCTAATCTAGCCACGGGGGCATAGGTCTCATCAAAGTCTATTCCTTCTTGTTGGTTATACCCTTGGGCAACGAGTCTAGCCTTGTTCCTAGATACTATTCCATTTGCATCTAATTTGTTTTTATACACCCATTTTGTTCCTATTATGGTTTGATTACTAGGTGGAGGGACAAGCGTCCAAACATCATTATAAACGAATTGATTTAGTTCTTCTTACATAGCCATTACCCATGTTGGATCGATGCACTCTAACCAAACTAACTTAAATAACTTGTTAAGGTTTAATAACCTCGGATAAATCCTAAGTTATTAACAGAGAAACACTGAGCAAACTCTATTAAGTATGCGGAATTTACTTAACAAAGCTAAGAAGAATAACTTTAATAATAAACGATTTTATTAATAACACTAACTCTGCTTATTATGCAGATCTTTAACAACTCTAATAATATCGAACTTCTCTCTAAAACTCTAATAAAATCACATATATTCGTTAACTCTAAAACTTGTGAACTTATACCTCTAATGCCAATCTAGGGGTCCTTTTATAGGCTCAAGAATACCCTAGTCGGTTTACAATTGTTTCCTTGTATGAAAAGTAATCTAAATATAGAATTACAATACTTTCTATAAACGAATAAAATAGTTCTTTGTTCTTGCAGTACTTTGACCTCATATGCAGTACTTTGACTTTATCATTAAGCAGTACTTTGACTCTTTGACTTTTCCAGTACTTTATAGTTTACAGTACTTTATCATTCTGTAACACTCTGTCAATCTTCAGCACTTTCATATCCCAACAATCCTCCCCTAACTTGAATTCTACTTGTTTGACTTCAAGTTCCTTTGTGAATTTATCTTTATCAGCTTTATCTGTAAAAACAGATTGTCTTTGTCTTTGGATTGTATCTTTGTAGAGTCTATGCATAATCAAAGTATCTTTAGAAATATTCTTTTACAGCATCATCCAGCAGGCTCCATCTTTTCAGCAACACAGCAACATATGACAATTTGTACATTAATTCAGTTTAAGTTGCAAACTATTCTCATCACTTCTAGGTGTGTTAACTCCTGTGAGAGGTGAATCATTGAAAATTTAATGGATTTAGATCTCTTTACCAAAGCCATTAACTCTGGAGTAGCCAAATGTTTTGGTGTGTAAGACCATGGTACACTGATAACCATATGATTTTTAGCAAATCATTAGCTATCAACAGATTTGATTTGTCTTTACCAAAAGATGTGCCCTTCTGGACTAGTTAGTTCTTTCATCATGGTGAACTAATTACCATATAATGGTTTTTCCACAGCCTTTACCACAAGCCATTTTCTTGTGGGCTAGCCAACTCTTCACATTACTGATATGGTGAGTTGATTACCATCCAACTTATTAGCAAGTTGTCAACTAAAAACGGATTTGATATATCTTTACCAGAGCCGTTTGCTCATGGATTAGTCAATCCTTTTGTAACCATGGTGGATTGATAACCTATTGATATTATCATCTCAAAAACCATTTATTTTAACCTTTGTTTCAAAATATTTGTTACTTTAACAAAAGTTTTCATCAAAAATCACTTAACTGGTTAAAAGCTACAAGCAGTACTTTGATTAAAGTACTGTTTGATCAGCAGTACTTTGAATAAAGTACTGTTTTATCAAAAATAATTTATTCAATGAAAATTCATACCAGTTATTCCTCATCATCAGCAATTGTAGTCCAGTTTATAAACAAATTTATGACCATACAAGCAATTTCATTGTCCTCTTCAACCTCCATTCCATGCTCTAGCATCCTCCTCATAAGATCAACTGAAAGAGGATATCTTCTATCAGCAAACATGTGAATCATTTTACCATTTTCCAATTCTAGAACATGAACTCCAGATTCTTCAAAAAATCTCCAACAAACAATTTCCCAGCTTTCTTGATTCTTCCAAATTTCATCACTACTCTGTTCATCAGTTTCCCATGCAGTTGTGAGATCTCCAAGTAAAACCAAACCAATTCCTTCTGATGGATGATGTTCAAAATATTCTTTCACCACATGATATAAATAGAATAGATCCACTCTATCTATGATATGTAATAAATCCCATAGTCTATTGAACACTCTGAAGCTTTCATCTTCTCTATGAAACATCAGATAGCTTCCATCTTTAGATTTCACAACTTCAAAAGTAGTAATCTGAGATCTGTTCATCTTCATGTCATCATCTTCTTTGGAATATTCAAAATCTACTATTTTGAGATAATTTCTTAATTCATCCTTAGTTTCAGATCTTAACTCAACTTTTTCTTTCTTTGAAAACTGTTTATCTTCAACTTCAGTTTTCCTTTTTCTTTTCAAAATTTTCTTTCTTTCTTCTTCAGTCCAAGTAGCTTCATCTTTATAATCTTTGATACTTTCAACATCCTTCTTATAAGCTTCTGTCTCAGCATCATATAATCTTTTCATATCAACATACTTCAACTTCTGCAATCCTTTATATCCTCTGCTTTTCAAATACGCCATCATTGCATTCCTTTCTTTAGCAAGATTTGGTTTTCTAGGCATAAAAGAAACAGGAATAGGTGACTCCAATTGTTCACTAGTTTCAGCATTCAATTCCTCATGCAACTTCTTAGCTGCTTCTCTATTCTGAGCTTCTTCAGCTTTCTTATCTTCTCTATCTTTAGCATTTAATTCTTCTTGAATCTTTCTAGCTGCTTGTTCATTCAAAGCATCTTGATCAGCTCTTAACTGTGCTAAAGTTGGTTTCTTCTTTTTTACTTCTACCAAAACACCTTTTCCTTTATCCTTAGGATCAATAGCAGGTTGAGAAACTCTTGATTGTTCCTCTTCTTGCACTCCTGGAATAGTAACAGCCCTTGGCTTTGATAAATCATGCAAAATAGTTGCAATAAATTCATCATCACTAGCAGTATGTATTCTTTGAGGTGTATCAGCTTCTTCTGGTATAGCAGTTTTTCAAGGACCAGCTTGTTCTTCATGTGGAATAGTTGAAGGACCAGCTTCCTCTTCAAAGTCTAATACCCTTGGTGTAACCAATTCTTGTCTGTGAGATCCAGTGAAAGCAGTACTTTGTTGTTCAGTACCTTGATCTTCAGACCTTTCTTCTTCAGTACTTTCAATAACAACATGCTCATCAGTACCTTGAAATTCTTTTTCCTTAACCATATCTTCTTTCAAATTCTTTTCTTCTAAATTCCTCCCCAATTAGACAGAAGATGGTGTAGGAACCCTTTTGCTTTTGGTTGTCTTCTTAAACTGCCTTCGGTGCCTGTGTTCTTCCTTAACCCATAAGCGATAACGTTTGATAAAGGCGTAACGAAATTCTTTAACCGTTTATACTTGAGCATCAACCTCTTAATCTGTTTTGCTTGAGACTCAGTAGTCTTCTTCAACTTGACCAACTTCCTTGTCAAAACATAATTATCCAATGTTAACCCGTCAGGTGAGATAGTATGAGAAGCATCTAACTGGTGAATGTTCCTCTGGTTGAGAATCAGGAACAGAATGTTGTGGAGATGGAGAAGATGAACCTGCAACTTCTTTTCGAACTTCAATACTTGGAGAAGCAGTACCTTCTTGAGATGCAGCACCTTCGGAAGATGCAGCTCTTTGAGAACCAGTACTTGCAGACGCAGTACTTGCAGGTGCAGTACCTTCACTGTCTTCATCATCTTCAGCATCAGCTCTAACAGCTTGAACAACTTCCATCATGGAAGTAGTCAAAGGAGTGTCTGGACCTCTGAATAGATCACTTCTTCTCGCCATAAAGGTAAAAATCTTTGCTTGTTGTACAATAACAGGAAGTAAATCTGTAGGTTTAGGTACATCAGCAAGTTGTTTGTTCAGAAAAACTTGAATAAACCTGGGATACATTAACCATTTTGATCCATGAGAGATGTGAGAAAGCATGCCATCTAGAATCAGCCGTGAAAAATTGAAAACACGATCAGTAGCCAATCCCACCATAGCAGATGCAATATTAGATCCAAATTGTTCGCATGAAGTACTTTTAGCACTAATAAAATGAAGCAAAACATGCACTAAAAACTTCCATTGAGGACAAAATAGTTGTTTCCTAAACGTTTGTTCTGTTAAAGACCCTTCATAACCAAGATGCCCAAAAGTTTCCTAAATCAACTCCTTAGCAAAACGAATAGCCCCTTCTTCATCATTAAACAATTAATCTTCTCGAATAGATGCTTCAGTAATCTTCACAGTTCTTCCAACAACTGTAGCCCTAATATAAAATTCTTCATTCTCCATATTATCCCTTGCTGTTGCCTAAAATTCTTGAATCCAAGGTTCAATGATATCCGGCTCCACTAAAAGAACATAAATGATTGGCGACCCAGTGAGATAATCAATAATATCATGAAAAGCCGCATTATCTTCAGTCTTGTCTAACTTTGCCACCATATTGTGCTTTGAAACAGTAGGACGATTCGCCATGGTTGAGTATGTAAGCATAATTTGAAGATAGAATCGAATAATAAAGAGATGGTGAGAGAAATATGGAAAAGATTCGATAATATCAAGATGAGAGGGAAAATCGGAGAGTAGTTATTTATAGGGAAGATTTGAAAAAATCACAGCCCATAATAACAAAGTTACCGTTAGTGGAATTACCCCTCAATATTACCGTTGGAACAGTACTTCAATAAGACAAACAGTACTTTCCACGTGTGCAGTACTTTCCCAAGCAGTACTTTCCAAGCAGTACTTATAAAAAACAGTACTTTCCTAAATTCCTCTGTATAAGCTAAATATCCTCCCCTTAAATAATGCACAAGACTACTAATACTAAATAGTCCTCCCCTTAAATGTAGCTTAGTAGTTTATCATGCCAATGCTTACTACCAAGTGATTAAATCTTGAAACATCAAAGCCTTTGGTGAGTAAGTCAGCTACATTATCATCTGTGTGAACCTTGACCACATTAATGAGCCTGTGCTCATAGCAATCTCTGATAAAATGATGCCTAATCTGAATGTGCTTTATCTTGGAATGATAGACTGGATTCTTCACAATACAGATAGTACTCTCATTATCAATATTGATAGGAGTATTCTTAAAATTGAACCCATAATCCAAGAGTTGATTTTGCATCCACAAAACCTGTCTACAACAACTTGCAGCAGCTACATATTCAGCTTTAGTAGATGATGTTGCTGCAATAGTTTGCTTTTTACACTGCCATGAAACTAATCTTCTTCCAAGATATTGGCATCCACCTGTTGTTGATCTTCTGTCATAATTATCACCCGCATAATCACTATCTGAAAAAGCCTCCAAGTGAAAAGGTGAGTCCCTAGGATACCACAACCCTAACTTAGGTTGTTGTTTCAAATAACAGAAAATTCTCTTCACTGCATTCATATGAGAAATCTTTGGTGAGACTTGATATCTTGCACATAAACATACTGCAAACATAATATCAGGCCTAGATGCAGTAAGATACATAAGACAGCCAATCATTGATCTGTATAACTTGACTTCAACAGGGTGGCCATCTTCATCCTTGCCCAATGAGTTAATTGATTTAATAGGTGTAGTGACAGACTTCATATCATCAAAATTGAACTTCTTAAGTATGTCAGATACATACTTGTCTTGACTTATGAAAATTCCTTCATGTGACTGCTTAACCTGAAGTCCTAAAAAGAAAGTTAAGTCACCCATTGAACTCATTTGAAATTCTTTTTGCATCAGCTGCTCAAACTCCTTAACCATAGACTGTTTGGTAGCTCCAAAGATGATATCATCAACATAGACTTGAACTAACATGATATCCTTCTTGTCTCTTTTGATGAACAAAGTCTTGTCAATAGCTCCCCTCCTGTAACCATGTTGTAATAAGAATGTGGAGAGCCTCTCATACCAAGCTCTAGGTGCCTGATGAAGGCCATAAAGAGCCTTAACCACCTTGTAGACTTTGTTAGGATGTTTAGGATCTTCAAAACCAGGAGGTTGTTTGACATACACTTCCTCTGTAATAGTACCATATAAAAAGGCACTCTTGACATCCATCTGGTAAACCTGAAATCCCATATATGAAGCAAAAGCAAGAAATATTCTAATAGCTTCAATTCTTGCTACAGGAGCAAATACTTCATCATAATCTACTCCTTCTTCTTGCATGTAGCCTTGGGCTACTAATCTTGCCTTGTTCTTGATGACATTACCTCTTTCATCTCTTTTGACTCTGAAAACCCATCTGGTTCCAATAACTCTCTTCCCATCTGGAAGATCACATAATACCCAAACTTCTTGAAGTTTGAATTGTAGCAGTTCTTCTTGCATAGCTTCAACCCAACTTTCTTTTGTCAATGCTTGAGCAATATTCTTGGGTTCTTCTTGAGAAATAAAGCAAGTAAACAGACATGTTTGATGGTCCTTATGATTCAGCCTGTTCTGTTTGTAGACAAAGCTAAGTAAAGCATTATGAGGTTTAGTAAAACTCTTAGCTTTGTGTCTTGTCATCACTCCAGAAGTAGAAGGACCAATGATTTGATCAGTAGGGTGATTCTTATGAATCCTTAAGATTGGAGACTGTGGAACTCCATACGCATCATCCAAGTTAGTTAAATCAGCATCTTCATTGGAATCTGAGAAAATACCTTCATCAGCAAACTCATCATCAGTTTCCTCTAATCCAGGCATGGTAGGATCATCCAAATCATCTAAAATACTGTCAACTGGTGCAGCAGTACTTTGTTCGAAAGTACTGTCCAAAGTACTGTGAGAATACTCGGCAGTCTTAGTCTTTTTCTTTGCTTCTTCATAAGCTCTTCGTTGTTCATCAGAAAAAGAATGTGCCATTACATCTTGTAAAAGCATCTGATTAAGTGTCTCTTGAATATCTTGATCCTCAGCAGATAATGAAGATTTTGGTATATCAGTACTTTTTGCTGGTGCATCAGTACTTTGTTTTGGAACATCAGTACTTTGCTTTGGTACTTCATCAGGAACATCATCAAGTCTAATGTGAACTCCATGAACAACATACTGTGAGTCTTCTCCATCATGTACAGGTTGATTTTCTTTTCTAACAGGTACATAATTCATAGAAGGAGTTAAAACATCAAGATCAAACATCCAATCAGGACCTTTACCCTTCTGATTGTCTTGATCTTCTAAAAACTCAACATGAAGACAATCTTGAACCTTCTTAGTGACTCTGTTATACACTCTAAATCCCTTACTGGTGGTACAATAACCCAATAAATATCCTTCTTCAGACTTGCCATCAAACTTTCCCAAATTATCAATTGTGTTTAAAATAGTAAGAGGACATCCAAAAGGCTTCATAAAACGAATGTTGGGTTTGTTACCCATCAACAACTCATAAGGTGTCTTTAGCTGTGGTTTGGTGACTGATACTCTGTTAAGTACAAAGCAAGCAGTACTTACAGCTTCAGCCCATAATTGAATAGGTAGTTGTGAGTCAGCAAGCATAGTTCTGGCTGCTTCAATCAAAGTTCTATTTTTCCTCTCTGCAACACCATTCTGCTGTGGTGTTCTAGCAATACTGAACTCCCTCTTGATTCCTTTGTTAGCACAAAATTCATCCATAAGCTTGTTCTTGAATTCAGTTCCATTATCACATCTAATACCTCTGACCTTGAGCCTCAATTGGTTTTCAAGTGCTATTATAAGTGTCTGAATAGCATCAAAAGTATCATCTTTAAATCCCAAGAAAAATACCCAACTAAATCTACTGCAATCATCTGTAACAACCAAGCAGTATTTCTTCTTGTTTAAACTTGCCACAGAAACAGGTACAAACAAATCCATATGTAACAGCTCCAAAGGTTCTCTAATTGTCCTCTCTTCAAGCTTTTTTCATGAAGCTTTATGTTGTTTACCCTTCTTACACGCCAAACAAGAGTGTTCATTCTTATAAGTTTTTGAAGGTAAACCTCTAACTAAATTGCCTTTGACCAGTTTGTTGATATTCTTGAAATTTACATGGCCCAATCTTCTATGCCACTGATATGCTTCTTCAGTTGTTGCTTTTGCCACTAAACAGGTGGCTCTACCATAAGAGTTAAGACTCTTCATGTCCAGACTATACACATCATTGGTTCTTGGTACTCTGAGTACTACCAAGTTATCATCAACAGGCTCGAATTCAGAGGAAAGGATGAGACATTCTGTGTCAGTGAATAACACAAGATGCTTTTTGTCACAGATTTGAGAAACCGACAATAAGTTGAACTTCAGCTCCTTCACATATCTAACATTCTCAAAATCTATACGCCCTGCTTTGATAGTTCCTTTCCCAGTAACTCTTCCTCCATTGGGATCATTCCCAAAAGCAACTCTTCCTCCACTAATAGATCTAAAATTAGACAGAATCTCCTTGTCTCCTGTCATGCTTCCAGAGCAACCACTATCTACAATCAAATGATCTTTAAGCTCCTCTTCTGGGTTGCCCTGCACACAAATTTAGAGAGTTAGTCTCTTTTAGGAACCCAAGCCATTACTGACTTGTGTTCCCCTTGTGAAGCTACAAACTCAAATTCTTTGAGTATGTAATTTCCACTATTTTTCAAAACATGATCCAGAATTATCTTTTGATTTTTAGCATGTGGATTTTCAACACTTTATGGTTTTTCAACAGAACTTTCTTTCGCAAATTCATTCTCTTTTTCTTGTATTATAAAAACATCTGATTCACTTTTTGTTGAAAGTACTGTTTGTCCCTAAGCAGTACTTTCCCTCTTAACCCATTCTGTTTTAACACTTGGTTCCTGTGATCTAGATCCCCTATGTGAATTGTAGTATCTTCTAGGTTGATAGTAATGAGATCTCCTAGGATTTCTGTGCCAAGTGGTATTCGCAGTACCTTGGTTTGACTGAGCAGTCCTTTGAGAAGGTGCTGCTAGTGAAGGTACTGGTGGTTTAGAAAAAGGTCTTCTCTGGTGAGGGTACCTATGATCTGGTGAGAAATTGTTGTGATTGACCCTATTAGAATTATTCCAAACTGGTTTGTTCTCTCTAGGTTTCTGGTTAGCAGACCTATTCTTTGAAAATTTTCTAAGGTATTCTGAATGATGTTCACAATCCTTGATTAAATGATTAGGACTATAACACACAAAACACAGTTTTTCACCCATACTCCCAATATGACTTCTTCTATGTCTATGACCAAAACTATTTTGCCTTCTAGGTGAATGATTAAATCTGTTTTGACCAAAATTATCCTAAAAAGGTTTAGCAGTACTGTTTTGAAAAGGTTTTCCTGAAAGTACTGCTTGTGGAGCAGTACTTTGAGTAGAAGGTACTGCTTGACTTTGAAAATTTGTTTCAACAGATTCTTTTGGGGTTTCAGACCTAGATTGACCAATAAGCTTCTTCCTAAACTCGAGACTGTCTACACCAAAACGTGAAACATCAGGTCTTATGGGTTGGTGACTACCAACTGGATGTGGAACAACATGATAACCTTTGTCTTTCTTATACTCAGGAGGTGATTCACTAATTGAACCCTCATTACTATATGTGTCTACATAATTAATGAGTTCATCATCACTAGTGGTAACATCCTCAAAATCACCTTCATCCTTATCACTAGATGTGTTTTATTCTATGTTATCAAAGTCCATACCAAAACCTAAGCCAGTTCTAATGTATGCTCTTCTCTGTTTTTGAACATAAGTAACATGTGACAGACCAGATTCTTTCCAGGCATCAAACTTTGCTAACAAATCATCTCTCTCCTTAGTGAGTTTCTTAATTTTAGCAATTTTACAGTTTAGTTTCCATTCACTGAGTTTTAACTGGTAATCCTGTTGTTCATATTTTTCAGCCCAAGCCATTTCATTATTTTCATGTGTTAATATTTTAGCTTCCATTGACTCTAAGGTTATTTGATAACCTGCTACCTCAGACCTAGCCTTAACACAATTATCTCTTTCAAACACATAATTACTTAGCAATTTTTGATAGAAATCATGACAATTTGAGCATACCTCAGAGATAGGGGTTGAACTTGGTGAAGTAGCTACCATTACAAGTAGAACAGGATCATCTTCACACTCCAAGCTCCAGTCAAATCCTCCATACCCATCTCCAAGTTTCAAAGCAGCATGATCAACTTCCTCATTAAAAGCAGTGCTCCAATCCAAATCTTCCACTGAATCTTCAACTACTTCTTCCACTGCTACCATACAATAAGTCACTGGTTCATCATCAAACTCTTCACTCCAGTCAACTTCTGACAAATTCTCTTGAGCAACCAAAGCCTTTGTTTCAGTAATGGGGATTTCTTTTAGCTCTAAATTTGGTTTCTCTGTCATCCTGTTTGCTTGATACTTAGCAAACCTGCACTCCCTTGCAAAGTGTCCAGTCTTTTGACAAATGAAGCATTCAATTTTAGATTTGTCAAAAGTTATCCCCTGTTTTGGTTTGAAATCAATGCTCTTTCCAATTTTCTTCATATACTTCTTGATCCTTGCAGTGATCAAAGCAACTTGCCACCTGATATCAATCTCTTCTAAAGCATCCTCATCAATCTGGGAGAGATCTTCTTCATAAACGACAGGTAAAGAAGCTTGTTGTGCAAAGAAAGAACACACAACTTCATCTGAATGCATAGTAGTAGGTGGTGGGGTTTGCTGAGCATACTTTGAGGCACAGTACTTTGAGTTGGAGAAGCAGTACTTTTGGTCGAAGTATTGCCCCTCTTTTCAGATGATAGAAAAGCAATACTGTGAGACTTAGAACTTGTTTGACCATTCATCTCATGCTCATAGACCTTCAGATGATTGTAAAGATCATCAAAGTCCATAACATCCAAGCCTGGTTGTCCTCTGATCATAGTAGCAATCACATGCCATGTAGATGGCAAACTCCTTAGAATCTTCAGATTAGCATCTTCAACTGAAACTTGAGCTTTGTATAATTCCAACATGTTAAGGAGATTTTGAAATCTATCATATGCAGCATCAAGACTTTCTCTTTCACCTACAGTGAAAGTTTCAAACTGTTGTTTCAGCAGATTTCTGTGCATCTTTTTAGAAGCTTCATTCCCTCCAAATCTGGTCTTGAGAGCAGCCCAGAGCTGCTTAGCATCTTTAGCATCATGAAACTTGAGAAGATGACCATCTGGAATGGCAGACAAGAGAATGTTGAGAACCTTCTCTTGATTCCTTAATGTTGCTGCTGGTAGGACTGCTTTAGGTGCTTTGGGTTGTCCAGGAACATCTACAGTTTCTGGAACTTCTTCATTACCATTGACAATTACATTCCATAAAGCATGGTCTGTAATGGCAATGTACTGCCTCATCTTCATACACCATAAGTCATATTAGCCCTTCTTTATTACAGGAATCCTCATTGAGGTGATGGAAGGTGGTGGAACAGAATCAGTCGACATCTTTAAGTTCTGTTGAAGGTTTTAGGGTTTCTTCTTAGTCAGAGTTTCCACACAAGCTCTGATACCACTTGTGGGATCGATGTACTCTAACCAAACTAACTTAAATAGCTTGTTAAGGTTTAATAACCTCGGATAAGTCTTAAGTTATTAACAGAGAAACACTGAGCAAACTCTATTAAGTATGCGGAATTTACTTAACAAAGCTAAGAAGAATAACTTTAATAATAAACGATTTTATTAATAACACTAACTCTGCTTATTATGCAGATCTTTAACAACTCTAATAATATCGAACTTCTCTCTAAAACTCTAATAAAATCATATATATTCGTTAACTCTAAAACTTGTGAACTTATACCTCTAATGCCAATCTAAGGGTCCTTTTATAGGCTCAAGAATACCCTAGTTGGTTTACAATTGTTTGCTTGTACGACAAGTAATCTAAATATAGAATTACAATACTTTCTATAAACGAATAAAACAGTTCTTTGTTCTTGCAGTACTTTGACCTCGTATGCAGTACTTTGACTTTATCATTAAGCAGTACTTTGACTCTTTGACTTTTCCAATACTTTATAGTTTACAGTACTTTATCATTCTGTAACACTCTGTCAATCTTCAGCACTTTCATATCGCAACAACCCAACTCTCATCTTTTATGGCTTCTTGTGTATTCTTAGGTTCTATGGTTGAAACGAAACAAAACAAGTTACTTTGGTTTTGAGCTTGAGACCTTAATGTTCGTTCTTTTAGCTTTCCTATGACTTTATCTACGGGGTGATCTTTGGATTCTTTAATGTTTATGATTTCATCATTTAAAGGTTCTTCTTCTTCATTTATCTTTTTCTTTATTACTATAGCTTCACTTTCTATGATCTCGTCATCGACAAGAGGTGGAGAAGGTTTGGGTGGACTTTCATCAAATTTTATGTTTAATGACTCTTCTACCTTCATTGTTTCTTTGTTTAATATGACGTAAGCTTTGCTATTTGGCGAGTAACCTAGAAAGATACATTCGGTTGATTTAGGATCAAATTTTGTAAGGTAATCTTTAGTGTTAAGAATAAAACATTTGCTTCCAAAGACTCTAAAGTGATTTAACGTAGGCTTTTTGCCCCGGAGTAACTCATATGGAGTTTTACCTAAGATTGGTCTAATTAAGACTCGATTGAGTATGTACGTTGAAGTATCAACCGCATTACACCAAAACTTTTGAGGTATGGATTGTTCATTAAGCATGGTTCGACTCATTTCTTGTAAGGTTCTATTCTTTCTTTCAACTACCCCATTCAATTGTGGAGTGCGTGGAGCCGAGAAGTTGTGAGTAATACCATTAGCGTCACAAAAAGCTCCGAATTGCACTTCATTATCGAATTCCCTACCATGATCCGTCCTAATAGACACTATGGGACTTCCTAGTTGTCTTTGGATCTTTTTTCTTAATATTTCAAAATAGTTAAAGGTTTCCGTTTTGTTCTTTAAAAATTTTGTCCATGTATACCTAGAGTAGTCATCCACTATGACCAAAGTGTAGTAGTTGCCTCCATAACTTTGGATAGCGGATGGACCAAATAAATCCATATGTAGTAATTCTAGACACCATGTTTTTAGCTTTATGACTAGAATGAGCTTGTTTTCCTACATTACAAGCATCACAAAAATGATGTTCATATTTTAACTTAGGTAGATCTCTTACTAGATCTTTGGATGATAGCGATTGAAGAAGTCGCATGTTGGCGTGACCCAATCTTCGATGCCATAAGGTCGAAGTATCATCAATAGAGGTAAGACATAGTTTGTCTTTAGGTTCATTACCAATTTTAATGACATAGACTATATGTTTCCTAATTCCTCTTCCTATGGTTATGCCATTTTTAAGTATCTTACTACCGGATTCGGTAAAGAGTACATTGCACCTTTTATCACATATTTGTCCTATACTTAAGAGATTAAAGTTTAGGTTTTCTACGTGACACACATCGTTAATGGTTAGAGATTTGTTAGAAATCGTACCTTTACCGATGATTCTACTTTTGCTATTTCCAAACACCACATTACCTCCATTTACGGATTCATATGTGGAGAATAGATCCCTATTGCCGGTCATGTGCCTCGTGCACCCGCTATCCTTGACCCATTCATCGGGGTCTAGGTCGACCTTTAACCACACCTAAAACAATAATAAACTCAAAAGTTTGGTCCCCATTTGTTCATGGGTCCATTAGTGTTAAACATTCCATTCATGTTAGACATGTATGGATAAGATGAATATGCATTCCATGGAGCAAAGTTTTGAAAAGGAAAACCGTTTTGCATATTAAGGTTCCATCCCATTTGATGATTACTTTTCGGGTAAACATTATTAGGTCTCCTAAATGAGTTAGGTTTTAAAAAGGATGGACCTTTGTTTCTTGTAAAAGTAGGATTATATTTTGGAGGTGGTTGTCTAGTGGTGACGTGAGTTGGTTTCTTCCTATTAACAATAACAAAATCAGTTCTAGATGAAGAAGCTACGTTATTAACACTATTTGCTACAGCAGATCCACGGATCCCTGGCTGTACACTAGTCGGTTCCCTTTTTGGGGGATCCGTGGGATCCACCACAACAGTGGCTTGTTTTTCTTGTGTCTTAACAAAGTTTGTTTCTTTATTTTCACTAGTTTGTGGATCAAGTTTTTGGAACCCTAAACCTTCTCGATTGTCCTCGGTTTTAATACTATCTAGCATTGTATTTAACGCATTCGTGCTCATTCTAGCAATCTTAGAATCTAGTTGATCAACTAGTGTTTGAAGTTGAACGCAAAGTTCACATTCAGCACTTGCTATTTTACCCTTTTCTAAATGTTTTAGTTTTGCTTTTAATTCTATGACTTCTTTATCTAAACGTTGGTTTTGACTCTTTAAAAGCTTGTTTTTGTTAATTAGTTTTAAGCTAATATTGCATAGTTTATCATATTCGTTATGCAATGAGTCTTCATCAAGTGATGAGCTACTATAGTATTCGTGACATACCTCGTCATTTGCCATGAGACAAATTTCTTCGTCCTCCACGTCGCTCATTCCCCACATGCCGCTCACGAACGCCTTTTGATCATCCTGTTTGGGACACTTACTAATAAAGTGGTTTGGGTCCCCACATTTAAAGCAAGTACGATCATCCTTTGGCTTCTCGTCCTCTTTGCTTTTCCGAAAGCCTTTCTTATCGTCATACGGTTGTTTGACATATCTACCCTTTCTTCT
The DNA here is from genome assembly GCA_019973895.1 of Chrysanthemum seticuspe. Classification (NCBI taxonomy): domain Eukaryota; kingdom Viridiplantae; phylum Streptophyta; class Magnoliopsida; order Asterales; family Asteraceae; genus Chrysanthemum; species Chrysanthemum seticuspe. The sequence goes on from BPTQ01000005.1 coordinate 228,833,646, forward strand.
AAAGAACTTTTTAAAGTCCCTTACCGCCATAGCGTACTCCTCATCATCACTATTTGAAGAGGAGTTCTCTTCATCGCTTGAAGCCTTTTTGGCTATAAGGGCAAGAGATTTGTGTTTCTCTTTCACTTTTGAGGCTTCGGAGTCTTTAGCAAGGACAAGCTCGTAGACTTTTAGGTTGCCTATGAGTTCATCGAGGGTGAGGGTTGTCAAATCTTTTGACTCTTCGATCACCGTCACCTTGGATCTCCACTTCGATGGAAGTGCCCTTAGATATCTCCTAACATGGTTACGGCTAGAAAAAGATTCATCAAGTGCTTGTAAAGATGTAATAATAGTATTAAAGTTAGCAAATGAATGATCTATAGTTTCCTCATCCGATATTGAAAATTGTTCATATTGTTGAACAAATAAATCAATTTTATTATTTTTAACTTGTTCGTTGCCTTGATGAGTTACAACTAAAGAATTCCAAATTTCTTTAGAGGTTTTGAGCAAGGAAATTCTTTCAAATTCCTTTTTCGGTAAAGCATTATATAAAACCATTTTTTGCTTCACTATTTTTAGAAAGCTTTTTCTTTAAATCATCACCTAGTTTATCATGAGGTATGTTAACTACATTTCCTTTATCATCTTTTGAGGTAGCCTCAAAATCTCCTTCAACAATAATGTACCAAAGATCAATATCTTAAGATTTCACATATGTTTCGAATCTATTTTTCCAATATATATAACCATAAGTTTCAAGTAGTGGTGGTCGTTGCATAGATTGCCCTTCCTTATAATTTTCAGAACCCATAGTGATCGAAAAGTTTTTAAAATACAAATTTATTTTAAAACTTTTATAAACTTAGCTCTTGATGCCAATTGTGGAAAACTAGAAGGGGGGGTTGAATAGTTTTGCCGATTTTACGTTAGTTTCAAAAACTTTTAGATTCGTTAATATGTGAGATCTTGTGGATGTAGAGAAAGTATAGATCTAATGATAAAGCAAGTAAATAAACTAAAGCGAAGGGAAAGAAAAGACACAACCGATGTATAGTGGTTCGGCTACAAGGACACCTTCCTTGCCCTACTCCACTCCCCGAGTCACCTACTCGAGAGTTCAAGCACTATGTCAACAAACTCCTTCACTTGGCGGAGAAGCCTTCACAACGTTGCTTACACTTTTTCCGGTACAAAGCTAAATACCGAGTCCGTAGCACGGTGGACAAAACCAACACGACTATTACACAACAAATATGTGAAATATCAAATACAAGATCTTCGCTACAGAAATCTTGCGGAGTGACAAATCAATCAAGGACCCCTTGCTTGGATGACTTGTAGAATGCTCATGATCTCGTCTTAGAGAAGGACCTATATGAGGATCACAAATAGAAAAAAAGAAGAACAACTCTCTAGATCAAGTGATCTATATGTTAGAAGAGAATGAGAGTGTATGAGAGATTTACTAAGAAGAGGGGTGAGTTAGAATGAATAAATGGCTCTCTATTTATAGGCAAAATTCTTCACTGTTCCCCGGATCCCTTCCACAAGGGATCCGGCTAGCACAAAGCTAGGGATCCGTGGAACGCACCTCTTTGCCCATGGGTTTTTTGGTTATGGGTCATGGGTTATGGGTTGGTCCATGGGTTATCTTTAGATTCAATGTATCTAAGTATACATTGTATCTAGTCTTCTTGGGTATGGGTTAAGATCCATGGGTTATGGTCCATGGGTTATGGTTTTTACCCATCCTAATAAACTATTACAACAAATGCTTAATTACTACATTTTTGTATTTAAATGGCTATATGTAAATGCTTTACAAAAGTAACATGTATCCTTATAGTTATACTTAAGATAACATTATATTTGTTATCAACAAAACACAAAGAGATCGCAAAATATTAAGAAACGTTTTTACGGTTTATTTGTATTAACATATCTGATCCAGCTGCTTGAACGTCCTCAGCAACAGAAGAGATGATAGTGGGTACGTTGGTAGACATAATTACTGATTCTACGGGATTTTAAAACTCTTGGATTAAACCGGGAAATAGATTCTATCACGGGATTTTACTAAATCAAGAGAAAACCATAAAATGTAATCAAGAAGAAAAGCACTAAGTCACAAGAGACAAATCGCTCAACAAGACAAATCGCTCAGACAACAAATCGCTCAAAAGTGACAAGTCGCATCAACTAACAAATCGCTTAAACAATCAACTCGCTTCAATAAGCAAGTCGCTTAACCATACAAATCGCTTAAACCAACAGACCTCTTAAAATAACAAGTCGCTTAAAATGACAAATTGCATAAACAACACAAGTCGCTTAAACTCACAACTCGCTTAAATAAGTAAGTCACTGAAAAATGACAAATCGCTCACCCGAACAAATCGCACAAGTACAGCCACTACTCGGACAAATCGCTTAAATAAGTGATTTGTAGAAGACACAAATCGCTTACAAACAAGGAAAAATCGCTCGTTTAAGTACTTTACAGAGACACAAATCGCAACCTTTAAACTAACCAAAACGCCTCTTTTAAATCCAAAAACAATCCAACCATAATGATTCAAGCCTTCCAAATCAAAACCTAAGCACTTATGATGATTCTAAACACAAAAGTACAATCAAAATCTAAACTTTAACACTAGAAATGGTCTAAATGATGCAAATACCACTAAACTTTTTCAAACCCAAAAACCATATAAAACCACTAGAAGTCCAAGAATATGTAAGAGAGATGATCAAACCATGGCTCTCTGATACCATTTGTAACATATTGGATTTCACAAACACATCAAATCATGATTACAAAGGGGCGTACAATATAGGTTTTTAGAGAGAGAAAGTTAAGAGGTTTGGGAACTTAGTGAGAGAAAGTAAAAGTATTATTATGAGCTCCAACCCTCTACCTTGGGAGGTAGAGGGTATTTATAGTATCATACATAAACGCCACCTACGGGCTGTGGATCTGGCATACAGTGGGTAAAGACCCGTCCGTCCTCCACGGTGTTACTTAACTAAGTACTTCCTAACATTAAATGACTACGACTACGAGCTTTCTAATGATTACATATACTTGAGGTAACCGACACTTTAATAACTGGATTTACTAAATCCTAACATTTTATACTATAATGTTTTCCAAAAAGAATCAATGATAAGAAACGGAAAATAAGTGAATTAAAAAACGGGTTTAAAAAAATGATACTCATAATCAAGGAAAACAATTTTAAGCATTCTTTCTCCATCACATTAATTAATTAGATAAGGTAAATAGTACCAATTAGGTTATTCAATGATCTAAATAGCATTTAATAAGGGACTACACATTCGTTAAATGATGATACCACCAAAATCACTAAATAATCAAACTAATAGCATGAAATCCTAATTTCACACGACACATACAATCACAGATACTGGAAAAAATAATCCTAAATAAATTATCAACTACTAATTTCATAACACATATAAAATAGCAAATACATAAAATATAATCTAATAACACACATACAATAAAACCTAAACAAAATAAGGGCTCGTTTGGTTTGTAAATGGGTTTAGGATTTAGATTTGGATTTGGATTTAAATTTGGTTTAGGATTTGGATTTTGATTTGATGTTAGAGAGGGAAAATATATAAAAAAAATATATAAGTTATTAATAAATAATAAAATATATAAGATTTTATGATAAAAATTGATAATCATTAAATTAAAAGGTACAAAAATAGAGAGTGAGAGGTTGAAATTTAAACATGGCCCACCTCTGTCAAAGAAATTAACAAATCCGAACCATTTAGCCTGGTTTTGTCTAACCCCCTATATTTGGCCATGGTCACCTAATCCAAAAGTCATCCCCACATAACAAACAATAATTTCCACTTTGTATCCTAATCCCTCTGCCAAATTCTCGTAACAAACACACCCTAAAGAATCAAAAAACAAACTATGAAACCCTAGTTTGATAATACACATAAAATGACAAAAAGATAAATTAAATAATAATAAAAAAAACACTAAACCCAAATTTTTTTATAACATACATACAATCTAGTTAAGAAACATGTGAAGTAAACCTAGATTGTATCTTTTTACTTCCAATCAGAGGAAAATCAAATGAATTTCGTCCGGTAAAAAAATATAAAAAATACATAAACTGATAAATATAAGAAGAAAACATATCTTGTGTTTAGGTTGGAACTGTAGCATCATTTAGGTGGCAAAACATGAGCCAGTCGTACAGCCAATTGCAATTAAAAAAATTGAAATGATCGAACTACAGAGTTGGATTTCGCTGGAGATCCGGTTAACCGCAGCAAAATAAGTTGCAATTGTGAGAGAGGATAACTAAGAAGCGGGTTTAGAGTACTGTTGTCGGGTCGGACTAAAACATAACCGGGTTTATCTAGTGAATGAACAGTGGTCGATGGGTTAATCGTACGACGAAGATTCATCTGACCCGGTTCGATCCGGCGCTTAGATGAACAGTTAACGGTCTTTAGTATGTATATATAATTTTATATATTTTTTTTCAATTATTGAGTATGTTTGGAATGAAGTTTTTTGATAACCTTTTAAAGCTGTAAGCTTTGGATTCACAAATTGTTTAAATAAGTTTGGAGCTTTTTAACATTATTTACTTGTCTACCCTCGTATATATAACCTGCCATGTGTTATATGTAGAATTATTTACTTTAGAGTGTTGGTACTTACATCACAATTTTTTATACTTTCACCACAATCTGTGAATTACAATGTTGTACGGTGTGCTATACAGCTTATACAAAATGGTATAACCATCAAATAAAATGATGTGAGTATCAACACCCTTTACTTTATGTTCCCCTAGTTCCATCAATCAACTCTGTTTCACTTAACTTTAATAATCTGTAATTATGTCCTACAATAACAAATTACAGTAACAACTAAAGACATTAAGGGCCCGTTTGGTTTACGGGGATTGGGTGGGTTTTGGATTTGAATGGACCAAATCAAGTGTTTGGTTGAACTTTTAACTTTAGCTTTGTAATATTTTATTAATAAAACTAAGGTTTTGAAAAAGATAAGGTAGTAGCCGGGTTTTCTGAAAAGTGTGGGTCATCCTTTATGCTCTCTCTTTCTCTTTCTTGTTTTAATATTATAAAATAATAGTTTTTATTTTTTAATTACATATTAACTTTCAGTTTTATTATTATATATATTAAATTAATATAATTTCTCTCTCCCAACCTAATAACAAATCCAAATTTAAATCCAAATCCAAATCCAAATCCAACCCCTTTTATAAACCAAACGGGCCCTAAAGAACCTATGAAATGACATAAAATGATTGTTTGAACTAGTTTAATATAAATCAACACATACTATAGCAGTTTTCTAATATGAGCCCGAGCATTTTCAAGCCAAGGTTAAGCTGTTCATAAAAAAGACTAGTTATCACACCGAAATTGATTTTAGGCTAATACCTCGAGTCAAACTAGAGTGCAAGCTCAGCATGCAACATTTGAAGCCCTCAATCATATCTGATACTTTAACATAACCTACCATTTTATGACACGTCGAACGCGGTATTATTTTTTTCATCTATTCCTAAACCATCACTTAAGTTCTAAAAACATCCATAAAAGTAACAATTTAATCATTCTAACATGTTACAACTCATTAAAATATAACATTTGAGCATACTATACTTAATAAAATAATCTCTTTGGTCTCTCCAGAAGTAGCATATAGTCTTGAAATTGCAAATAAATCGCACATTTTTAGTTGAATTCGTGAAGCACTTTCCATTTTGTATAATCACTCATCCCCTGTTTTTTAAAATTAAATTCCTAGAAAAAAAATTCATTTTCATCATGTGGGATTCAGATTCTGAATCTATTGCTACAAGAAATTACAACAATGGTGTTCATGATACCAATCATGGTGTTCAATCTGACAAATTTGAACAAAGAGGCCAATCTTGGTAAGCATTTTACATTAGTCAAAATATATAGTTCAACTTTGATTCCAAGTAAATTTCATGTAAATTGAAAATTTTAAGTGATGCTTATAAGTTTGGTTTTTATAAATAGGCATGTTGCAACTGATATTCCAAGTGACTTGATGATCCAAATTGGTGAAATTAGCTTCCATTTGCACAAGGTATTGACATTAGCATAGTCAACATATTTTGATTATATGTTATACAAGGATATTGATTAATACTAATAATTGTTTTTGTATGTTTGATTTATATTTGCAAAGTTTCCACTTCTTTCTAAAAGTGGGAAAATGAACAGAATTATATATGAATCAAGAGATACGGACTTAGAGAAAGTAATCCTAGATGATTTACCGGGGGGTGCAGAGTCATTTGAGCTCGTCGCAAAATTCTGTTACGGAATAGCCATTGATTTGACCGCAACCGTGATCGCGGGCCTAAGGTGTGCAGCTGAGTATCTCGAAATGACGGAAGATTTAGAAGAAGGGAATTTGATCTTTAAAACTGAAGCTTATTTAAACTATGTTGTGTTATGTTCATGGAATGATTCCCTTTTGGTGCTTAAGAGTTGCGAAAAGTTATCCCCATGGGTCGAAAACATTCAAATTGTAAGAAGGTGTAGCGAATCGGTTGCTTGGAAAACATGCACGGACCCCACTGGGATCCAGTACCCGAGTGTGAATAGCAGCCGGGGTGTTCATGATTGGTGGTGTGAAGATCTTTCGGTTCTTAATATCGGTCATTTTGTTCGTGTGTTAAGTGCTATTAAAGTAAAAGGAATGAATCCCAAATTGGTAGGAAGAGCCATCATGTGTTATGCTATGCAATCGCTTCCGGGTATGGTTAAGGAGGGTTCATCGGGTTCGGTTGAAGAAGGCTCGAGTAAATGGAATGGCGGGTTGCATATGGTCATAGCGGTGAATAAAGGTGATCATTGTTCGAGCCCTCAAGGGAAACGTCAAAGAACGATTATCGAGAGTCTAGTTAGTATAATACCACCACAAAGGGATAGTGTCACGTGTAGCTTTCTTTTGCGGTTATTAAGAATCGCGATTATGGCTGATGTGGCGCAAGCTTTGGTTACCGAATTGGAGAAAAGAGTTGGGATGCAGCTCGAAGAGGCTGCATTGGAAGATCTTCTGATTCCTTGTTATACTAGAAGTGACATTATGTATGATGTTGATCTTGTTCACCGAATTTTGGAGCATTTTCTGATTCAAGAACAAATGGGAATCTCGGCCCCTGGAACGAACCCGATGGGTGAGAATAACGCCGGGGGTCATACAGGTAATGTCTCGAATGCAACAACCATAGTTGCTAGGCTCGTTGATAGTTATCTTGCGGAGATTTCACGGGATAAAAAGCTTTCATTGACGAAGTTTCAAGTCCTCGCTGGGGCTTTACCAGAATCGGCAAGAAGTTGTGACGATGGCATATATCGTGCAATTGATTCGTATCTGAAGGTAAGAATAAACACTTAACTGGCTAGAAATAACAAAAAAGTACAATAAAGATAGCAAATGTACATGTAGGATGAGTTGTCTAACAAATAACAAATTACAAATATTTCTTCTTGGTTCATGTTTTGATTTGTAGGCTCACCCACTCCTCTCAGAACACGAACGAAGGAGGCTATGCCGAGTCATGGACTGCCAAAAGCTCTCGATGGATGCATGTACACACGCTGCTCAAAACGAAAGGCTTCCTATTAGAACTGTAGTCCAAGTCATCCTCTCAGAACAAATAAAGCTAAGTAACGCGTTAGCTAATGCCACTTTTAGAGACTCCACTGATCCACACTTCCAACAAGTCATTCCAAATAGGAAAACTTTACTTGAAGAAACACCACAATCATTTCAAGACGGGTGGGCAACTGCCAAAAAGGACATTGCCACACTCAAATTCGATCTAGAAACCGTCAAAACAAAGTACCTAGAACTCCAACACGATATGGAGGGTATACAAAGGCAGCATGAGAAGGTGACCAAGATCAAACACCAATCAGCATGGTCAAGTGGTTGGAAGAAGCTAAGCAAAATGACCAAGGTTACGACAATAATAGAGAATCCGGCAGTCGGGTCTCATAGTAACGTACAACCAACCGTAAAAACACCGAGAAGGTGGAGAAATTCCGTTTCTTGAAGTTAAACTTGACCCGATATCTATCACTCGAAAAAGCATGTAAAGTGTCGTTCGGAGTGAACTTTTGGCATCGTTTATTCATATAATTAATTTAACTACAGTGCTAAATGTTTTTTGTGTACTAATCAAATGTGATCCAAGTTTTCTTTTATTTTATTTATTATTTTATTTTTTTTTGAACATGCATGTAGACATAGGTGACTATTCCTAAATTATTCACTGTTGTTTCATAAACTTTTGGCAGCAATTACTTCATACGGCTACCGTTTAGTCAGTGCCGGTCTTTAAAGAGTTGAGGAGGCGGCGACCGCTCAAGTTATCAAAATTTTTGAAGGCTCCGAAATTTAACCCATATGTTAGATACACACATAGTTTACTTGAAAAAGCTATACAGTAAAACCTCTATAAATTAATACTCGATAAATTAATAACCTCGATAAAATTAATAATTTGTCCGGTCCCAACTTGGGACCAGTACAAATTTAGACCCCAATCGATAAAATAATAAGATAATAATTTTTTTGAAACCCCAGTGTATATATATTAGTCCCCAACGAAACTATAAATTAATAATTACTAAAAATTTCATATATATGTATATATATGTGTGTATGTGTGTGTGTTTCAGAGAGAGATACACTCAACATCCTAAGATTGTTTAGTAAAAAATGAATCCATAGTCACTTGTTTTTTTGTTGAACTCCAAATCTATATTGAGTTTATCTTACAATCTCCTTATTGCACTAAAGAGTTGGTGCGTTGTCTTCTCGTATTGCAACAAAAAGTGTTAATTTTATTTTCATAAAGTGTGAATGTTAATTCATAAAATGTTAATTGAAACTTGTTTTTTAAATTTATTTCGTCTCTAATGAGTATACATTGCAACTAGCTAGTATATTAGATTTGAAAATTTAATGGTCATACGTAAAACCTCTTTAAATTAATAAATTATTAATTTATCGATATAATAATATCTCGTTAAATTAATAAAATATCCCGGTCCCAACACTATTAATTTAAAGAGGTTTTACTGTATATGAAATTATAAATTATAGAACTCTATTAAAATCTATGATGAAAGTTATTTTATATACCAAACTTTTTCAAATACTAAAAACTCATCCCTATCTTTGATTTAAAAAAAATCAATTGCTGAAATTAAAAGCATTTTAATTGTTAGGATTTAGAAAATTTATATGGAAGAGTCGGTCACCCCGAGTATGGTCTAACATAAGTTAGCTCGTAGGCTTAACAATATTTATTAGTAGTAGATTAGTTTACGTAACACCGTGGAAGACGGACGGGTCTTTACTCACTGTGCACCCGATTCACAGCCCGCAGGAGGGCGTTTATTTATAACTATATAAGCCCTCTCCCACCAAGGGAGAAGGTTGGAGCTTTCATTCTACTAATCTAATCTTTCTAGTTTTCTCTTCACTTTCTCTCTCTAGAAAAGCTTCCCAACTTCTTTCTCTCTCTAAAAGTCTTAACATATTTGATCTATACATATTATTATTGTGTGTTTGTGATAACCAATCTATAACAATTGGTATCAAGAGCCATGGTTTGATCATCTATTTCATGTGTGCTCGGATTTTTAGATTGGTTATTGTTGTTTTTATTTGGTTCGAATTTAATGCTCAAAATACACTAGTTCGAGCTTATTTGGTGGTTAGATTTGCTTAGTGTTTGTACTTTCATGTTTTAGATTGTTAGATTAGCTTAGTTTGGTGCTTGGATAGGTTACTTCATCTTGTTATTGGAAGATTTAAGGATTTTCGAATGGTATTTAGCTTTGTTCTTGGTTGAGGTTTGACAAATTCTAAGTTGAGGTTTGACGCATTCTTCATTGAGATTTGAAGATCTTGACTGCGATTTGTGGTTAAAAGGGTTAAAGGTGACTGCGATTTGATCAAAAGACAAAACTATGTTTTGGTTTTTAGCTAAAACGAGTATAAAAGACATAAAAGACTGAAAGGGACGTTTGTACTAGCTTGAAAGTGACACTGTGGTTTGACAAGTTGCGGTTTGACAAAGTTGCGGTTCGACAAGTTGCGGTTTGACAAAGTTGCGGTTTGACAAGTTGCGGTTTGAAAAGCTGCGTTTTGGTCTTGAGGTTTGGTCATTGCGTTTTGACTCCTAAGACATTGCGGTTTGATAAGTTGCTCTTTGAGTGTTGCGTTTTGACCATTGCGATTTGAGAATTGCGGTTTGGTCTTGCGGTTTGCATCAAGAAGACTGCATTTTGACTTTTGTGGCTTGCCTATTGCGGTTTGACCAAAGTTGATTTTTACCTCAAAACTTCAAACGGCCGTAACTTTTGAACCATAACTCCGTTTTCAGCGTTTTGCCCATCAAAACGACCGTGAGAACGAGGAGAACGACACGCTGCATACACTAAATTCCATTCAGGTCAACCTTCGAGGCCTAAAACCGCTCCGAACAGAAGTTATTGAGGTTCTAAGTTTTTAGACCAAAATTTGACTATAACAACGTGCATCAACCAAACCAAATCACAACCAAATAACATTTCAGCTAATCCTTCAAACAATCATCACTCCTTACACACAATCTTCTATCATTGTACCGATCCATAAGTTATCTTAACACGTTCAATTGGTCATTATCTCATGGTTTCTTCTTGATTTTGTAAAATCCCGTGAAAGATTATATTTCTCAGTTTAAATCATAGATTTGTAAAATACCGTGCACGTTAACATGATGCCTAACACTTCGGATTCGGTTGTATCTGAGATACTCAAATTGTACGACGTGATTGATGAACAGAAGATACCCAACAATGTACAACAAATTAACGTGTCTGAGTCGGATAATGCTAATATGGAATCTTTGGGCTCGAATTCACACGAGAGAGAGTTGCACCAGTCACTACAATTGCAATCTAATGCAAAGGTTAATTGCATAGAACCTTTTTGACAGCTTCATTCAAATCTTACGATACTTCAAAAAGGAAATGGATTCAAGATGCGATTTGTACGAGCATTTAAGACATTCTTCGATCAAGATGTACAGACTTTCACAGGCACATTGTTCTTGAACTTAGAACAACTTGAACAACAACTTGACAAAGAAGAATTTCAAGAAGGTGGATCCAAGGCTGCACTTCAAGTGATCAACAAACAATTTCAGTCAATCGTTAATGGTGAATACGGTTGGGATTATGAAGATGATATGACAAAAATGTGCTTTGCTAGTCACACTGGAATGGAAGTAGACGTGTTCATAGAAACATTAATCCAAATCATGGATAACGTTAAGAAGTACATTGAGGAGAAAGAATGATAAGGTTTTAAAAGGTACCTTTTTGAGGGGTCATTTAAGCCCTTATTCGATCACTTTTGTATCCGTTATTGCTTAATATCGTTCCTTTTCACTTTTTAGGTCTCTTGAAGGCAAAATGCTGGAATGATGCTTATTTGGACGAAAAGGCGCGAATATACGAAGAAAATGGCCAAAGTCAGAATCGAGACACTCAAAGCTGCTGAAACATAAGGCGACGGCGTCACTGCATATCTGCGACGCCGTCGGGAAGGAATTTTGCGACGGCTCAGAGGAAAAATTGCATGTTTTCAAGGGACGACGTCAGGTTCTAAAGGAATAGGCCGTCGCTACTCAGACGGCCTAGATGCAGCCAAGACGGCGTCAGAGCTGAAGGGGACGACGTCACAGTCATAAGGTGACGCCGTCGAAAGGTTTACGTGGCCAAGACGAAACCCTAATGACGGCGACACGACGGCGTCACGAAACATAAGGTGACGCCGTCGCAGATGTAATCTTATATATAGAATCCGAATTTTTCAGTTTTTATGTGTAGTCCTTTGGAGTAAAAACCTAAAACCGAACCAAGGCTTTCTTGTGCAGTATTTTAGGGTTCTAAACCCTATTATACATCAAGATAAGTATTTACTTCATTAATTTAATTATGTCTTTGATTATTTGTGTGTATGCTTGCATGTTCTCCATGTCCGGCTAATTTATTTGTGTGTTTGCTTAGGGAATATGAAACTTAATTATTGAATATTGATTGGTTGATACTTATCTTAGTTGACTAATGATCTAGAGTGCGCTAGATTATTCGTTGTGTACTTAATGCTTGAAATTTCTTTGTGAACTTTAGAATATAATTATCTAGGTAATTGTAGGACAAAGTATTCAAGGACAACCGTAGAGTAGGCGTCTATAAATCACTAGAGGATTTGTAAACAAGACCCTTTGGTAGTTTCAAAGAGTTAGGGAAATAAGCACGCCCTATAGCCTTAGAATCACAACGCAACTAGGAATAAGGACGTGACAAATCAACCATCAATAGGAGATAATTAAGGAGTAGTAAAACCTAAGTAAACACATCTTTAAACTATCATACGAGTACACATCAATTAGACATAGACTATCACAACCTTAGCTTAGATAATTAGATAATAGTAGAGTAATCGGTAGCAATACCAACCCCCCAAATCCAATACCCGAAATTCGTACCTTTTCATTTTCTAAAAAACATAAAAAGATAAAAAATAATCTTCCTCAACCTCAACCTTAGCGTAGTAACTTCTCACTAGCATTCCTATTCCCCTAGAGAACGATATCAATACCCGTGGCTTACCCTAATTACTACACTACAACGATTAGGTTCACTGCCTAGGGTGTTATAAAACTTGCTCGAAGAAAAGGAAGTTTCCTTGACCCCGAACGACGCGTGTAGCGTTATCAAAGAACAAGACACACTTAAGTATGACATCAAGATGAATGAGATTCGGGTGCAATCAAGAGATATCAATGTTGATTCGGGTAAAGCATCGGATGTTGGATCAGTTGTCACTGAATGTAGAGGATCAGAGACAGATAAGCTTGACACAACAAGCAGTTCAGTGACTCTTGTTTCACAAGATGTGGATGCAGATATCAGACCGGTAAATGAACATGTGTCACGTGCTAAGGTACCATTAACTGTTCAACATAATGCATCTGCTAATATTCTTGTACAAACTGATCAAGATGCTGAACATGATTTTAACATATGTTCTTTGGTTGAGCCTGAGCCTGAGACTAAGTGTATCAAAACTAATGATATGGTTGTTAAAAAAGCGTTTAATGAACTTTCAAACAAATTCTAAAAACTTGAAAAACATTGCATTTCACTTGAAATTGCAATACAAAGAAAGGAGGAAAGTTTTCAAACTAATAAACCATGTAAAAATCTAGAATTTCCTGAATTTTTTGAAATAAACGAGTTAAAAGCTCAGCTTCAAGCCAAAAACTCGAAAATCAACAATTTGAAGAAACATATCTCTAATATGAATGAGAAGAGTAATTTAGTCAGAACTAACCAGGACATTGATGCAACTAAGACAAGAAATATTGAACTGTCAATTTATGTGGCTAAATTACTTAAGGATAATGAGACTTTGAAAAAAACATCAAAAAGACCTAGGTGACTCAATCAAAGAAATCAGGACTAAAACTTTAGAACAAACAACTTCTTTGATGGTCAAAATTGATGAACTCAAAGCTTAACTTCATGATAAGGGTTTCACTATCACAACATTAAAGAATGAACTGAGAAAAACTGCAGGGAATAGTGTGAACACTAAGTTTGCAAAACCATCAATATTAGGGAAACCAGTTTTAGATCCCATTAGAAAATAATCAGTTGTTAGACAACCGAATGCGTTTAGATCTGAACGACCAAAATCTTCAAAAACTCGGTTTGCCTCACAAGTTGATGTGAAACAAGTTTTGACAAAACCAGTCACTCCACATTATTTGCCTAATATAATTGCTTCTGGCTCTGTTAAACCTCAACAAGTAGCTACTCCTACTCCCAGCTCCTCTAGGATAAGTTCAAAAACAGTGTCGAAACCGAGCATTAAAATTCAAAATTTATATGACATAAATGACTTGTACAAGAACTATGATCTAGAAAAGTCTAGGAAAAGGGCACTACTTCATAAGGAAAGGAATATTAGGTTTACAACCTCGTATGATGCCTCCTGGTTTATTGAGGAACATAGCTAAGGTTCAACCTGTTAAGTCTAGGATTTACAGTAAGTCATCTACAATGCATAAGAACAAACCTAAAACTTCTCCTAGGTGGATACCAACTGCTAAATCTTTGGAGACTGGGAATAACGATAATTCTTCCATTATGCATAAGAAGCTTAACAATCTTAGACCTTGCCATAAGTGGATACCGACTTGTAGAATTTTTAAGGATGTTGGACTTAAGTGGATACCTATCGGAAAGCTGCTTACTGATGGCAAAACCGTGGTTGACCGTGAAACCCCCTATTGGAATTACTCCTAAACTAGATTACACGTGTTAGTAATTAATATGTAATAGTTAGCTTAATTTGGCTTTTATGTTAGTAATTATGGCAAGGCTTATGTAGAAATCCCATAAGCCTTGGCCCAAGCCCAATAAGGAAAGGAAGGGAACTAGTGTGTTGCCCTAACTCCTTCCCTATAAATAATCTTGTAAACTCCCATTTGGGAGTTGGTTGTTCACTTTATAATATTTCCTACGCCTAAACATTTCTCATATTCATACGCGTGTGTTATTAAGTGTTCATCCGATCTATCTCTATCTCATTTCTTCATATTGATGCTTGTGTTACAAACATGGTGACCTAACAGTGGTATCATTCGCCAAATAGTTGGGTGAAACGGTTTTTTTGTTTTGAAGTTTTTTGTATCTACGCGTAAGTCTCGGTTCCAAATCTTTCATACGCTTTAAAAACATATTTTTGTCACTTTCAAATTCAAGATTCTTGTACTTTCAAGGTTATTTGGTGATAAAGTTTAAGTTTTTGGCAAAAAGTTTGAAACTTTACGTGTATTTCCTTAGTTTTGAGCTTGATTTCATTCGCATAGTCATTTCTACGCGTAAGGTGTATAAGAGTTTTGGATCATCAAGTTTCACACTTTTGTGTTATTTTGGTGATATTGAAGCTGTTTCATCATAAAAATCTGGTTCATAAACACTTTTGGGAAGAAATCTCAGTTTTGGCAAACGTTGGTTATTCTTACGCATAAGTAAAACCCTAGTTTTACGCGTAAGAATTCAAATTCTACGCGTAAGCTTCTTCAAGGTCTGATCTTCAGTGCTATTGGTTTACTCAGTGTTTTCTTGTTTAGATAAGCCTGAAAACACTTCGACTTTGGATATCTTTTACACTGGATAAGTGTAAAGGATTTTTGGGTTAAAACCCTAGTTTTACGCATAAGCATAAAAGCTTACGAGTAAACATCTTACGCATAAGCTTGTCTTACGCCTAAGGAAATCTTACGCATAAGGTTCTTACTGTTAATCCTTTGGTTTACGCCTAAGCTAAGCTCTTATCTCAAGCCTACGCGTAAGCTTCTTTCTACGCGTAAGCTTCTCTCTACGCGTAAGCTTCTCTCTACGCGTAAGCTTCTTTCTACGCGTAAGGTACTTGTCTACGCCTAAGCATCTTGTCTACACCTAAGCATCTCTCTACGCATAAGCTGGTTTTCTACGCCTAAGAACTTCTTCAACAAACATCTAGTTTCATTCGACTACAAAGATCCATCAACAACACAAGTTTTTTGGTGGGAAAATTTGAGTAAAATTTAATTTTTAGGGGAGACTAAACGTTCAATTTTTACGCGAGATTCAAATTTTGGTTTAACTGTGAAAATTTTGGTCAAAAATTCAAATTTTTGGGCCCAAATTCGAATTTTTTCGGTCAAATTTTGCGTCAAAATTGTCATAACTCAAATTTTTCCTTCAACCTTAGAATTGATTTTTATAGGTGTTAGGAATTAGAAATTCCATAGTGAAGAGTCGGTCACCCCAAATATAATCTAGCATAAGTTAGCTCGTAGACATATCGTTATTTACGTTGTTTTGTAGTCAATTAGTTAGTTGTTTGCTTACTTATTAGTTTAGTGTAACACCATGAAGGAAGGACGGGTCTTTACCCAATGTATGCCTGATCCACAGCCCGATAGGAGGTCGTTTAGTTTGTAAGTATAAATACCCCTTCCATCCTTGGAAGGGGTGGTGCTTCTTGGAATCTAACATTTCATTTGTTATTTTACAACTCTCTTTCAAGAACATCCTCTCTACTCTCTTCATCTCTCTAACAATGGCTTCCTTGTATCATCATAATCCTAGACCACCCGAATCATCAAACAACATAAAATATACGATCCTACAATTGGTTTCAGAGCCAGGTTGTGTTGTTCTTGATGATTCGTATGGTTTTGCTCTCAGTTTTGTGTGCGGTTTGATGCGTTTTGTTTGTGAAGTCTGTTGATGTGCTATACAGATTTGTAGAATCTGATTTTATGAATGGGTCAACTGTTGGTTTGAATCTGGTTATTGATTATGGTTTATGATTGTCTCGTGGTCAAACTGCTGTTTCAAGTGTTACATAATGTTTTGAGCAGTTTTTTTATAATGATCAAATCTGTTTTAAGCTATTAACCGTTTTGATATTATTTACATGTGTTAAAACTGTTCAGAATCTGGTATTCACTTTCACTAAGAAGCTGTTAACTGAGTAAACTGGTTTTAAATGCATTCATTCGTCTTTGCTGGTTGTGGTATTCATCGAAGCGAGTTGTCATATCATGTCCAGATTCAGTGAACCAGGAAGCGAGTTGGGTACTAGCTGAAAAGATGCGGGTTGACTATTTAGTCAACTGCGAGTTGTTAACTAATATCAGTATGCGAGTTGTGTAAACAAGAATGTATGCGAGTTGTGTGAGCAAGAATGTATGCGAGTTGTGTGAACAAGAAAAGTATGCGAGTCGTGTGAACAACGAGTTGTGTGAACAAGAAAAGTATGCGAGTTGTGTGAACAAGAAAAGTATGTGAGTTGTGTGAACAAGAAAAGTATGCGAGTTGTGTCACATTCATCACAAGTTTATTACAACTGCATCAAACATTAACCTTACTGATAAGGTTTTAAAATGTACCTTTTTGAGGGGTCGTTTAAGCCCATATTTGATCACTTTTGTATCCGTTATTACTTAATATTGTTCCATTTCACTTTTTAGGTATCTTGAAGGCAAATTGCTGGAATGACACTTATTCGGACGAAAAGGCGCGAATATACGCAGAAAATGGCCAAAGTCAAGAATCGAGACACTCAGGCTGCTGGAACTTAAGGGGACGGCGTCAGGAGTTACAAGTGACGGCGTCAGGCACTACTAAAGACGCCGTCGGACAAATTTTGTGACGTCTCAGTAGCCAAATTGCTCATTTACAAGTGACGGCTTCAGGTTTTAAAAGAGTAGGGCGTCGCAACTCAGACGACCTAGATTTGATCCAGACGACGTCAGAGACTGAAGGGGACGGTGTCACAAGCATAAGGTGACGCCGTCGCAAGACTAACGTGGCCAAGACGAAACCCTAATAACGGTGACCCGACGACGTCACAAATCAAAGAGTGACGCCGTCGCATTTGTAATCTTATATATAGAATCTGAATTTCTTAGTTTTCAGTGTGTAGTCTTTGGAGTAAAAACCTAAGCAGAACCAAGGCTGTCTTGTACAGTATTTTAGGGTTCCATACCCTATCTTACATCAAGATAAGTGTTTTACTTCATTAATTTAATTATGTCTTTTTTTGATTGTGTGTATCCTTGCATGTTCCCCATGTCCGGCTAATTTACTTGTGTGTTTGCTTAGGTAATATGAAACTTAGTTATTGAATATTGATTGGTTGTCTCTTATCTTAATTTTGATTGACCTAGTATTACGATAGGTCATTCGTTGTGCTAATAATGCTTGATTAATCTTTGTTGAATCTTAGTTTATAATCACCTTGAGTAATTGTAGGCTATACTTCCAAATAATACCTTAGAGTTAAGTTTATAAATCCTAGAGATTTTGTAGTCATTAACCTTTTGTAGCTTCAAAGAGTTAGGGATAAACGCATACCCTACAACCTTAGAAACACAACGCGATTAAGAATAAGGACGTGACAATTCAACCATCAATAGGAGATAACTAGGGAGTAATAAAACCTAATCAATACATTTTTAACTATCATACGAGCACACAACAATAGACATAGACTACCCTCACCTTAGTTTAGATAATTAGATAAGTAGAAGTAATCGGTAGAAATACCAACCCCCAAATCCAAAACCCGAGATTCGTACCTTTCCATTTCCTAAAAAACATAAAAAAAGATAAAAAATAATCTTCCTCAACCCCAACCTTAGCGTAGTAACTTCTCACTAGCATTCCTATTCTCCTAGAGAACGATATCAATTCCCGTGGCTTACCCTGATACTACACTACAATGATTAGGTTCATTGCCTAGGGTGTTGAAAAACTTGATCGACGAAAAGGAAGTTCCTTTGACCCCGAACGACGCGTGTAGTGTTATCAAGTTTTTGGCGCCGCTGCCGGGGAATAGAATAGCTAGTTAGATTTCTATCTCGTTTAGGTTTCCTTACTTGATTCCTATCAAGTAAGCTTTTTTTCTCATTTTTAGCTTCCTTGTAGTCTATCCCCCTTCTTTGTGTTTGTGTTCGTAAAACACTTTTCATTTGTCGCTATGGCAAGTGAAGTTGCATTTGAATCATTAACAAATGAGGAACAATTGAATTTCGCAAATTGGATTGCTTTTTATTGTTCTAATGAATTTGTGAGTGATCTTAGAGATATCCAAAAGGAGACGGGTGTAAGGTTGGATGGATTTGATAAATTTTGTGCTTGTGTGGCTTTTATTCAATGATCATTGTTAGAATCAACTCCTTTTAGTGAGACCCTCTGGAAATTTTTTGAGAAAAGCCTCCTAAGCATAAACCATCAGTTGTCACAACTTGAGAAAATGGATAAGGAGGATTTATCCAACCTTAGGCATCATGATCAAAAAGGCCTAGTTCTTAAGAACATGGAACCTAAACCCGAACAAGATTGTGAGATGGTTATAGTTGAACTACCTAGTTGCATGCATGGGATAGATTTCACCAAAACATATGACACGCATGAGGAATCCTTTAGGCAAATAGAACATAGTGATCAAATTTTTGAGAATGATTCTTATGAATCGGACCAAGAATTTGAAATGGCTAAAGAAGGATTTGAGATACTTAGGAGTGTATTTGGGTTAGATCATACTAAAACACATGATGAACATTTAGGAGATCTAGATATAATGGAGAATGAGGTGGAAACTCCAAGCCCACAAACCCTACCATCACTTGAGGAACACACATCGCCTATAACTTACCCGGAAGAAGTAAAAGAGACTATAGGAACCCCGATTGATATAGAACCTTTGGACCAAACGCCACTAGAGAATGTAGGTTTAGATGCTTGTTGTCATGACCTCTCTCTTAGTCCTAGGGAAGTTCCTAATTTTAATGGACCGAAGCCTCAACCAAAAACCTTACCCAATTTTCCGTCTTTAGATGTGAATCTTGGAATTGAATTATGCCCCAATCCACCCATCAAAATAAATAGTCCGGGTAG
The DNA here is from genome assembly GCA_019973895.1 of Chrysanthemum seticuspe. Taxonomy (NCBI): domain Eukaryota; kingdom Viridiplantae; phylum Streptophyta; class Magnoliopsida; order Asterales; family Asteraceae; genus Chrysanthemum; species Chrysanthemum seticuspe. Next base: position 228,853,239 of record BPTQ01000005.1, read on the forward strand.
TTGCTCGATAAAGGTGGTAGACTCTAGGCCATGTAGAGTGGAAGCTAATATAGGAGTAACCCATGACCTTACACACTTATATCACCCATTCATAGTTGATAACAAGAAACATTATGGGTTTAAACCGGATTTATTAGGTCAAGATGGATACTTAACTAAGAATTTTTTGAACTTGATAGAAGATGATCTATTTTTAGGAGAGAGATTTGATTCACCCGCTACACCAATAGAATTAGGTAAGGTTATAATGAATGGAGCACACTCCTTTAAGCATATAAATCACCCATCACTCTCTCCTCACGTAGAAAATTTCCACCCTAAGGGTGTGTATTGCTACTATCACCCGCACTTAAGCTTAAGTATAGGAAAAACTTCCCCTTTATCTGTTAAATAAGGGTAGAGTCAAGCTCGTGACTCGAACAAAAACAAGCGCTTCTTGGGAGGCAACCCATGTGTATTTGTTTTTCATTTTTATTTGTGTGTCATATATCTTTTCATTATTGTATGTTCTCATGTTTAAATTTGCGAAAATGCTTTATTTTGTCTTTAACCTCCTCTTAATTACATATAAAGGTATTTTACAAAAGGAATAATTGCAGGGAAGATTACACACGTTTTTAAAAGAACGTGAACATGAGAATTATGATTATTGAAAAGATATACATGTGTGTTTGTTAGAGTCAAATGCTTGTATCGAGTCATAATGGATGTTTTGCAGGAAATTTTTCCAGATTCTAAAGATATAAATTTTCTAGAATTTTTTCCAGAAATTCGCAGACCAGTTTCTGTCAGGATAACCTGACGGCGTCAGAGTCGCAACCAGACGGCGTCAGGAGGAGTAGAAAAAGCTTACTACTTTTTCTCGTTTTCTGAACTACTTATAAATTTTTGGAATTTTTCAGGAAATCTGTAAACATCCATTCCACAAGCATTATATCCTAGTTTAGTAGAGTCCTATATATATTGTTACCGCCGATTTTACGCGAAGGTTTCGTTTGTTTTCTTCAAGTGTGCAGGTTTAATTTACCAAGAAGAAGATACATAAGATGAGAAGAAGCTTTTCATGCAAACATTCTTCTTGAAGAAAGCTGTAACCACCACTTTACACGGATCCTACCGAGCTAATCAGGGGAGTATTAGTTTCTTTCGTCTTTTATTACCTTCCATTATCATAACTTTGATACTTTCGGGGAACATTGGGGACAATGTTCAGTTTAAGTGTAGGGAGGGAAAATAAAACGGAAACTTTGAAACTATGCTTATCCTTGATTATTTGCTTTGTCCAATTTCATTTGTGTAATAAACCATGAGAAATATCGGTTAGGGTAATTTTGGCACCAAATTTAAAATTTTTCATGACATATAGGAGTGGGCCATTAGTCTTAATAAAGCGTCTCATGGATAGGAAATTATATGACTAGCAAAAAACCCCTTACCACTTAAATTCCACCCAAAATGTGAGGATCGCCCTTAGATTAGTAGGAATTAAAGCATTCATCTTTAATTCTTAGAGTGTGAACCGGTAGTATAATAGATTCTAGAACTTGTTTTGTGATGCATCCCGAGATCGCTAGTAAGACTACACTTGTGTAGTTAGGAATAACTAAATGATAAGAGGCATTAGGATAACCCTTGTTTGATACCCGTAATATAATTACTTCTTCCACATCGGTTGAGTAATTCCCCCACGCCTTTGCGTTGTACTCATCTTTAGTATACGATACCCCTAGTTAACCCCTCAGAGCCTATCCTTTTCGCGGTTCTCGTGATGTTTCGATTTTCCGGAATATCAATGAAGAGAATTGTTTACAATCCACCCCCAAATGTACACCCAAATCGCCTTATCCTACCTTGTATGTACTCACTTTTAGTGCATTATTGATTATCACACTAAACCCTTAGTTCAATTATCTTGTTGCTTGCATAAGTTGCTAAGTCGAGTCATATCCTTTGTACACAGTTTTGGGACGATTGGGACTCATGGGAAAAGTTAAATTTTATGAAATGACGGGAAGGGAACGTTAAATTCAAATTCCCTTTATTTGCGTAATAATGTACTCCAAGTGTTTTGATCTTTTCAATTCGGGTCAAATTAGTGTTAGATTAATAAAAACTCAAGTGTAGGAATGTGCCTATAAATCCCTATCTTTTTGATGTATTCGTAGAGGATGGTAGAGTAAAAGTGTATGAAAAAAAAAATTTGAAAAAAATAGAAAAAGAGAAAAAGAAAAAAAAATAGAGTGTTGAAAAAAAAAATGAAAAAATATACGGGCTACCATCCTACATCTATCTTTAATTTATGTTTGTTTGTTTCAGTTATCTAGAGTCTAGAGTGTCGAGTCTTGGCTTAGCAACGCCATTCTTCGCATGCTTGTAACATAAAGATTTTTGACTTGCCACCACTAAATAGCCTATCCCACCAAACCCTTTGTTTCCCTACCGTAAGCCTATCATTACAACCCTTTAAAAGACCTCTTGGATAGTCTTTACTAGGTGCTTACGCCAAAGCGATGGAGGTTTGATCTAGTTTTAAGCCTATAGTAATCTATGTACTAGGACCGGTTAATGAGTGTTTATCTTCCATTTCCAACTTGTTATATTTCATATACACCCGAGAGATGTGAGTATCCAAACACCCCATGTGAGGTGCTAGTATGTAATTTCCGTGCTTGTTATGACTTTTGCGGGGCTTATATGTGTTGTGAATCGTTCTAAACTAATGCTTCATGACCTCTAACTTATAAATTGATTGGCTAAAAGCACATTTGCTTGAGGACAAGCAAATACCAAGTGTAGGGATATTTGATAAGGTTTTAAAATGTACCTTTTTGAGGGGTCGTTTAAGCCCTTATTTGATCACTTTTGTATTCATCATTACTTAATATCGTTCCTTTTCACTTTTTAGGTATCTTGAGGGCAAATTGCTGGAATGACACTTATTCGGACGAAAAGGCGCGAATATATGAAGAAAATAGACAAAGTCAAGAATCGATACACTCAGGCTGCTGGAACTTAAGGGGACTGCGTCAGGAGTTACAAGTGACGGCGTCAGGCACTAATAAAGACGCCGTCGGACAAATTTTGTGATGACTCAGTAGCCAAATTGCTCATTTACAAGTGACGGCTTTAGGTTTTAAAAGAGTAGGGCATCGCAACTCAGACGGCCTAGATTTGATCCAGACGACGTCAGAGACTGAAGGGGACGGTGTCAAAAGCATAAGGTGACGCCGTCGCAAGACTAACGTGGCCAAGACGAAACCCTTATAACGGCGACCCGACGGCGTCACAAATCAAAGAGTGACGCCGTCGTATTTGTAATCTTATATATAGAATTCAAATTTTTTAGTTTTCAGTGTGTAGTCTTTGGAGTAAAAACCTAAACCAAACCAAGGCTATCTTGTACAGTATTTTAGGGTTCCATACCCTATCTTACATCAAGATAAGTGTTTTACTTCATTAATTTAATTATGTCTTCCTTTGATTGTGTGTATGCTTGCATGTTCCCCATGTCCGGCTAATTTACTTGTGTGTTTGCTTAGGTAATATGAAACTTAGTTATTGAATATTGATTGGTTGTCTCTTATCTTAATTGTGATTGACCTAGTATTGCGATAGGTCATTCGTTGTGCTAATAATGCTTGATTAATCTTTGTTGAACCTTAGTTTATAATCACCTAGAGTAATTGTAGGCTATACATCCAAAGAATACCTTAGAGTTAAGTTTATAAATCCTAGAGATTTTGTAGTCATTAACCTTTGGTAGCTTCAAAGAGTTAGGAATAAACGCATACCCTACAACCTTAGAAACACAACGCGATTAAGAATAAGGACGTGACAATTCAACCATCAATAGGAGATAACTAGGGAGTAATAAAACCTAAGCAAATACATTTTTAACTATCATACGAGCACACAACAATAGACATAGACTACCCTCACCTTAGTTTAGATAATTAGATAAGTAGAAGTAATCGGTAGAAATACCAACCCCCAAATCCAAACCCCGAGATTCGTACCTTTCCATTTCCTAAAAATCATAAAAAAAAGATAAAAAATAATCTTCCTCAACCCTAACCTTAGCGTAGTAACTTCTCACTAGCATTCCTATTCCCCTAGAGAACGATATCAATTCCCGTGGCTTACCCTAATACTACACTACAACGATTAGGTTCACTGCCTAGGGTGTTGAAAAACTTGCTCGACGAAAAGGAAGTTCCTTTGACCCCGAACGACGCGTGTAGCGTTATCACTTACAAACATCTACAAACTACGAACATCAAACAATAACTCATCATTGATCCAACCTCATCTAAACTACCTAGTTCTCAAAGTTCTCAGTTTTCTAACGTGTTATCAGAATCTTTAAAGATTCATACGCACGTTAAGAAATCATCACAGATCTACTAATTAATGAAACAAAACAAAAATTAATAGATCTCAGTTTCATCTTTCATGGTTTTATCGAGACCTTTTTCAGATCCATTACTTCACAAAGATTAACATCATTGATCTTAAAGCCTTTGACAATATCCGAAATTTATTTGAAGCAAGAACATAACCATTAATGGTTACTTCCTCATCAATTGTTCGGTTTGATAAAATAAAAAATATTGGACTATGCTTTACAATGATCTCAGATTTGTCTCTCATTGCTTTTCAAGGTTTCATCATGCCACAAGGGCCAATCACATGAGGAGAACAAATATCTTCAAAGATCGACCCAAACTCAATAAGATTAACATGACAACGATCTCAGTTTCGTAGTTGTGTGTGGTTGTTCAAACACATAGATATCAAATGATCTATAAATAAACTTTCGAATACATCATTGATCCAGTTAGTAGTTCAGTCTGTTTGATATATCCGAATATACAAGTTTCATCAATTAACAAGTTTGTTAAGTGATAAACTTGATTCGTTCTGAGATATATTCCGATTTTTTTTTATCAAAATCAAAACATGTATTATGTTCAAAATATGAAATGATTTCAACAATTTATGTTAAATCGGTTTCATTTGTTCGAGTATACTACATCATACAAAAAGGAATAATCATTTTAGTACCTACCGTGTTCCATGTGTTTGATCTCGTGGCTGCTACAAAAGGTTCACACCTCTAGCCATCCCTGTGGCATATTTGGATTTGTCATAATCATAAAAGCTTTAATTAAGGATTGGAGGTGTGTTGTTTTGTTAGAATAAGTTCAGAAAATGGAAGAAGTGATAGAGGCGGATATTTGTTTTGAGAGATTAGGACTCAATGTGAGAAGTTTTAGGTGAGGTGGGGGCGGAGGTAATACTGATGTGTGACTAGGGTTTGAGTAATATGAGTGATTTTAGGGGTTTGTAAAGCGTTTTTGCACTTTCTCTTATATACCCGGATTAGTAGGGTTACCCAGTTGAATGTATCTATTAATTTGACCCACCCATTTAGTTCTTTGGGCTTGCTTGGGTATATTGGATGTTGGGTTAAGATTGGGTGATGGACTTAGGGGGGCCGAGTCAAGCTTTTGGGCCAAATCTATTGGTTGGGCGTGCATGCTATTACTATTGTTGCTTCATGATTGAACGAGAGTTTGTTGCTAATTGGTATTATTTGGAAAAGTGGCTAATTGGCTTGAATGAGATTACTGATGAAGTGAGTTTTGTTCAAAAATCCACGTTTTGTTGATTGGTCTTGACATTGTGGAAATCATGTATGGTTCTTCATTAAGCATTGTTGCAACTAATTTGTTAATCGGACGGTGAATATTAAGATGGACTTTATGGTCAAATGAAACAGTGGTAAAACTTGCATGTTAGTCAAATGATCTTTCGATACTTTTTGATAATGAGTCTTTTGGTCATAAATCTTCAACGGATGAAACTTTTTGTTTACGACTAATATTGGTACATCATTTGACTATAAGGATGGGCTTCTCAAATTTGGGATCAAATATATGTGATTTGAGATATGATTTGTTGATGGGATTTGTGACGTGCAATTTGATAAAGAGATCTGTTAAGATATGAGTTTTGATGACATGATTCAATGATGAGATTTGTTATGCGGGTTAATACTTTGGTTATAGAATTTCACGGAAAGATACTATTTTGTCACGGCTTGAATTGAAATCTGAACAAGTTTGACTACGGGGTTGTTTGGACGGTATTTCTTATTTGGATTTGAAGTGAGGTTTTCCGGGCGTGTTTACTTATTTCTTCTTCTTTCTTTCTACCCTTCCGCGAAGATGACTTGTTTGGGCATTTACAGAGTGTGATAAAGACTTGGCTATTTAGTTACGGTTGTGATTCTTTCTCGCTTAACCCACAACGTAACTATCACTTTGGTGTCTCACACAGTTGAGGATACGTCAAGAGGTTTTGTACATTGGGTACACCGTTTCTTCTTCACAAGGATTAGTACAAGTTTAAGTAACAAATCTGAGGAATTTCATTTCATGATCAAGTTTGGCATATCGGGTTTACTTCACCATGTTGTCACTGCAATAGCTGACAGAATGCGTGAATGATGTGTTTACCAAAGTTTTTATTGGATGGTTGATGTTATTGTTGATGTTGGATAATGAACCGTTGATGAACCGCTGCATGTTCCCCTAAAACAGATACTCACCAAAACCGAAATTGTCATAAAACATCAAGCTGACATTGTTTACGGTTTAGTCTTGATTTTGTAAAATCCCGCGATGGAATCTATTTCTCGGTTTAAATCATAGACTTGTAAAATCCCGTGACAATGGAATCATCCCGGTAATAGTAAAGTGCATTTCCGGCTCGATCTCTCGGTTTATTCTTGGTTTTGTAAAATCCCGCGAAAGAAACCATTTCTCGGTTTAAACGATAGAATTGTAAAATCCCGTGATGATGGAACCATCCTGGAGAAAGGGAATGTGTAATTCTAGATCTTATCTGATGCTGGTGCTACGTTTTCTACTTCAAAGAAGGGATAAAAGGGCGTACTTCATGAATTGGGTGATTGTTTGGATTGTCTTCTTGGCAGTTTGGTTATTTCAAAGTTTTACGGGATGATATGCTTTTAACCATGGTTGGGATGAAACCATTATCATAGTTCACTTAAAACGTAAAAGGAGGCTAGAGTTGAGCTTTTAACCAGAATATGTGACAACGGCGTTAATTCACTATTATTTATTTGAGGTTGAAGTGAAATATCACGGGCAAGTGTACTTAGCATCTGAATGTATCGGGGATGGTTGGATGGAGATTCTTCAAGATCCTTGTTCGAGCTTATTATCAAAAAACGAAGACTTGGAAATCTAGTTATTGTTGGGTGACTTTTTATTTTTCTTTTACCACTTGGGGGAATTGGGCTCTTATCACCACAAAATAACTGTCACTTTAAGCAGTTACATTGTAGTGCTCAGTGTCGCATTCAATTGTGGATTTTCAAGAGGTGATGTACGTCTTATACTTGATGGTTGGTTGGATGAAGAGTATAGAGTACTTAGAGATTCAATGGAGGATGAAGTCTCGGCACCGCTCTTTGTTACATATGTGCAAGTTTAAGTCACGAGTTCGGGTTAGTTTACTTCAGGGTCAAATTCATCATATTGGATTTTCTCCATCAGCTGTCACGACAAAGAGCCTACTGAATGATAATGGGGTTGATTATAAGTTTGCCAAGATAGGTTGAAAAGAGAGAGATTATGACGTTTGAACACAACAGTTCAAGCCTCGTTCTCTAGAGAAAAGAAAAGTGTACGTCTTAGTGCGCTTTATCTTCTGAAGAAGAGAAATCTTCTTATGACGTTTGAACACAACAGTTCAAGCCACGTACTCTGAAGAAAAGAAAAGTGTACGTTTCATTGCGCTTTATCTTCAGAAGAATAGAAATCTTCTTATTATGACTAGTCTCAACAACATGCTTCATACTTTTTCCATGCGCTTTCAGTCATCAAGTGAACCGGACTACCGATGATTGTTCTCTTATTCCACTTGCTCGATTATAATGACGATGGCGACATCATTTGCTACCTTTGAGGGGGAGAAGTGTGAATAGACTACATTTGGATGATTTTCACTTGTTTAATCAAGAATGGCATCTCCGTATGCAATTCTTGAGGGGGAGAAGAAGTATGATAATTCTACATGTTGAGTTTTATCTGAGAATAAATGGTCAAACGGCTCCAAACTCATGTAAGAACTGAGCTTCTTCTTATCGGGTCATCTTCACATGGAGTTTTTTTCTAAGAGCCGTTGGTTGACATCTTCTCACGGACTAATGAGATTAATGACAAAGTGCTTCCAGTTGCGAGGCTGATTTCCTTGATGAACATCTTTCTGTTCTTGTTTGATTGGGAGGGATTTGAGTTAAGGGGATTTGCTAAAATGTAAGTTAACGGGAATGCATTTGGTGAGAAGTAGATGTTAACATTCTATTCCCTAAATGGACAATCTTGAAGAAGGTCGAGTCTACAGTCTGTTCTACATTTTCTGATGCATGTTAGAAGACTAAAGACAAGTTGCATTTAATTATCCTAAGACTTCTTCAGATTCCGATCACTCATCATAAAGATTGTCAGTTTTAGGGAGAGCACTAATTGGGGGAGAAGAAAATGTCTGATTTAATCTCCAATTAGACTTGCTCACACTTTTCTTCAGCAAGTTGATTCTCACAGATATATTTGTGCTAATGGTATTCCTCTCAAAAGATTTCGAGTATATGAGCTTACAATGTGTTGCTGATTCTGAAGTATCAAAACCAGCAAGGGGGAAGGAGACACACATCTAAAAGCACAACGAGTACACTTGACAAACTTAATTCTTCTAAGTGATTGAAGATATCCCAGGAAGACAAATGTCATGACCGCAGAGAAACTCAATGTTTGACTCGTGACTTCTAGTGTTCTAATTCCAACTATGTAGGGGAAGAGATTGAAGAGTTAGTTTCTGGGGATAAAAGAGGTATACAAGTATGACATATTCAGGGGAGATAAATGTGTAACATGAGGGAGGTGTTATCAGTTATTCTCTCTTTGGGAATGTGTGTACTTCGGGTTCTTGAGCTTCATACACGATCATCAGGGAAGAAAAATGTGAACATGGGGAGGTGTTTTCATTCCCCTCATGATGTGTATTCGGGGAGAGTTCTTGAGCATTATACAAAGAGGCTGACTGCATCAATTCAACTACTTGATGGAATTGTTCTCTTGACACCTTTTGGAATGGATCGCTTCAGACTTCAGTGGAAAAGTAATTTGAGAAGATTATTTAAATTTGGGATGATACGTTGTTGTTGTTCTATTGGATGATATAACCTCGAACGAAGAATCACGGGACTTATTCTTAAAAGGAGCAGCGGGATCGATGATAATAGTGTGCTTCTTTGTGCACCTGGCTAATGGAAGCTTGAAAGAAAGCTTTGAATCTGCTCAGCTAAAGGATTTTCGGTTTGGGGGGAAGCTGCCAAAGTCTCACATTCTTAAAGGCTCAATTTCTTCTTTTAAAGAGCCTCAGAAGCTTTGGTGGTGGATGTTTAAGAGATGACGATTTCTATCTTCTACGACCTGCTGCTCGATATCCTTATCTCGGTACTCGTATCATCATCTTTCTTAAACTATATCATCTACTCTATCTTTGTAAATATTTATCAAAAACAAAATACAAAAATATAAAACCATCAAAAAGAAAATAGAAAATTTTAAAACCAACAAAAACCCATAAAAATCAGAAAATTTGAAAAATACCAAAACTATTGTTTTTCAAAGACATGTCTTCTGGTATCGATAATATCTGCGGTCTTAGAAATGTCATTCAACAATGGCACGGGACCATAGATAAAGTTCGAGCAGAAGGTGTAAATATTTCTTTTCAAAACATGACACAAATCAAATGGCTTGCAGTTATTTCAGACTGTAACCCGTGCTTAAAACTATGGCTTGCAGTTACTTCTGACTGTAACCCGTTCTTCGAAACTATGGTTTGCTATTATTTCAGATAGCAACCCGTTTTTCAAGAAAGGAAAGTGCTGCGCTAAACTAATTTTCAAATAATTCGTGCACTTATCTTAAAACTTAATGAGGAAAGTATGTCGAAGGACTGCTGTTCCTACACAAATGTTTTTCCTTCTATAAATTCTTCAGAAAAATATTTGTTGTTTTCAAAAATGGTGGTAAATGAGTTGCTTGTAAATCAATCAGATTCAGAGTTTTCGCAAAAATTGAAAACTCAATCAATGACTTCAGCGCTTTTAAACTTTTCAGAAAATAAGTCATTGATTGAGGGGGAGAATGTTTTCAAATCTATATCATCTAATGAGCTTATCTAATTATCCTATATACTTAAATGTAAAACATGTTAACCAACGTTGAAGGACTAGGTGCCTAGGATATGATTGTTAGGATTAGATGATTAGAGTTTGATAAACACATTATCCCCATGCTTTATATGAACTGATTGATATGTTGAATTGACTTTTATTAGTCGATTGCCGTTTTGGTGTTGTCGACCACCATATATCTGTTTGTATGTCTACTAACTTATGCAGATATCATGGATTATAAGAATGTTCCCGACCCGGATCCCACAATCTATGATTGGATGCCGAAAGGAAAGGGTAACTATATCTTGGGTTGACAAATGAAGAAACGAAGCTTAATTGGACCTCTATGAAGAGTTGGCATGACAAATGCAACGTCAGAGGTCTCACCGCATCAGCAGACGGTTTTCTTCCAGCCCTACAACAACAACAGAAGCTTCTACACCACCTAACGTATCTTTGTGCAGGAAAATAGTGATAATATCATTTTTTAAACGATTTTTAAATAATATTGTTTTGAAAAATGGAAAAAATATTGGTTTTGAAAATAAATTGGACTTAATTTTGAAAATCACCGGACTTCATTTTATCAAAACTTAAGTCACTCAATCATCGACTACGGTCATCGATTGAGGGGGAGAGTGATTTAAAATAAAATATTTTCAAACGATATTTCTTCATAAAAAGTCCGGTTTGTACAAAATAAGTGGTGATCTAAAGATTTAATGTTATGTCATGGTATGATTTTCTTTAAAACCCAAAGATCTTTCAAAATGAATTTTTTTCTGTTCTTGTTTGATTGTGAAATTGTTTTATTTTACTTAAAGATCTCTTAAAAACTATCATACTTGACACTAACAATCTTTAATGTCTATAATTGGTCCTCATCAGTCATTTTTTTTAAAAATTAAATCAAGCCACGTCTTTCCCAAATTTTTCTAAAAGATTTAAATCAATTAGGATCACAAATCTCAAATGGTTTGATATTTTTGATCGGGGGAGAGATCGTGATTTAAATCTCAAATCTGTTTTAGTCCTTTAAAGGCACTCCTACCTCCATGTGCCAAACGATTTCAATATATGATGCACATGATTGAGGAGGAGCATTTATCCAAAAACAAGATGAGTATTTAAACCAGGCCACATTTTCTCCCATGTTTTCTAAACCTGATTAAATCACTTGAGATCCAAAATCTCAAAGGGTTTGATATTTTTGATCGGGGGAGAATTTGTGATTTAATATGAAATTTGATATAAGATGATCTTTTTGATTCAAATTGCAAGTTCTCTCTAATATGTGCCAAACTCTTTCGTATATCGATGCACATATTGAGGGGGAGCGAATGGTTTCTAATGGCAATCGTGAATAGTACTTCAAAAACCTCTTGCCTCTATGTGATAAAATGATTTCAAATATCCTACGCACATATTGAGGGGGAGAATTTACCAAAGAAATTCAAATGGCTTTTTGTACGAAAATTGTGATCAAGAAATTATTTCAAAGAACTCTTGCCTCCACATGCTAAACAATTTCAAAATCACATGCACATGTTGAGGGGGAGCATTTCTAAATGATCAAAACAATTAAGGTACAAAATACTTTGATTTTACATCACACGTACCTTGATTGATTTTTCCAAATGATTTTTCAATTGGTTTCATGAAGGAAAGAACAATATCAAAAGACCGACCAATTTACTTTATGCATGGTGTTATAAGGATGGTTAGGTTAGGTATTCGTTCCCACGATCCCGCTAGTGCCGGAGGGATCTACCCAGGGAGAATCCACTAGATAGTATAGAGTCTTTAGGTATGATGAAAAAAGGAGAAAAATGAGAATACGGGAAGAGTGCGGACTGAGACATAGCTAGTACTGGAATAAACCCAACAAGGTTCTAGTTATGAAGTCTTGGTAAGTACTGAAGGGGTTGAAGAATGAAAAAGAATTGAATGAGAAAAAGGGTGAAAAGAAATAGCCCTCCCATAATTCAACCTTAGGGCAGAAACCGGGTTCAATACATATGCTACTGGTTGTTACTAAGGTAACACTGGTAATGAAGACAAGACGTCATGGACCCAGTGACGCACTGCACTAAACTTCCCAAGCCACTCAAGTTCTCTTAAAAGGACTTGTTTCATTCTCACAGGGAACCTACATTATCTATCGACTTTCTCTTAGAGATTGTTGATATTGAAGAAGGAGACCCTCTCCCTAGTCTCCGGCAAAGGAAACCAAAATGCACGATTGAGTCTAAAGCCAAGAGATCATTCACAATATCTCATTAGGACACTAAATTAATGAAGACTTGCTGTTTCACACAATGTGGAAAGTAAGAATATATTAAGAGTCCTACGCATTATCCTTGTGGTATTGCCAGAACATCCGAGTGATATGTAAAATATTCACGATGAAGATGGAAATCCTTCTAGAGCCAACATCTAACAAGATCTTGGTGGGTGACATGTGAGATCTTTTCAAAAGATCAAGCTTGTGACAATTGGATTGAAACAATGGGATGATTCACTTGTGAATCAACATTGGTACAGGAGATGAATTGACGAATACTTTTGGAGAAACCGTTCGATGTGAAAATCTTCTTTTCTCTAGCACATCGAATGTGTATTCATGTTTTCAAACACAAAAAGTATCTCTGATTGAAAAAATACTTTTGGAAAAACCGTTCGATGTGCAAATCTCTTCTTTTCTAGCACATCGAATGTGTACTCTTTTCAAATACAAAAAGTATTTATGATTGAAAATTGATCTTTCTCATAAAACCTTCGTCGTATTGCAAAACTCTTTCTTCTAAGCAATACGTGATTGTTTTCAAATCAATTTTTCATCAATCAGTGAATCTCAATTCACTGGTTCACTCACTCCGTGTTGTCTTCTTTGAGACGTTCCGGTTTGAGAACAGCTAGAACAGCTGCGAAACCCTGTCAAGGAGATTCTTCGGAGTTATACCTGATCACAGGCAGTACTTGTACTGATCAACGGGGAACTGTGGGCCGTGTAACTCAATTCAACTAAAGTGGTCAAAGACACATTCATGTGCTTTATTGCTAACTGTTGTTTGCAGGTACACTTGGACGGTTGCAGCTGATCGATATTGAGAAGTCAATTCGTAGCCGCATGCTCACAGCATCCACACTTAATTGAAGAAATCATGACTAGTGCATATATTCATAACCTGGCTATGATATTTTTATACTATGCTTCTGCTACGCTGTTGCAAATATCATGAACCATTAAAGCTTCCGCTACTCTGATGGAAAGATGTCATGATCCTGAAAGTGTGAGCATGTCGGTCCTAAAGTCACAACATCACATGAAGGCAACACAACAAAGGGTGATCCAGAGATTTACTGTGGCTGATGATCTCAAAGAAAGCTCGAAGATCATCAAGATGTGGATCAGTTAAAGGCATCCACTTAAAGTACAAAATAATTAGACTATGAAGAGTCACTGCTTAAGCACAAAGATTGCGGAAGTTAAGAATTAAAGTCTACGAGCTCAAGACTGAAGATTAAATAGAATGCTAAGATTCGAAATGTAAAACATGGGGTGACCTCCCTTAGGGGGAGATTGTTAGGAATTAGAAATTCAATAGTGAAGAGTCGGTCACCCCAAATATAATCTAGCATAAGTTAGCTCATAGACATATCGTTATTTACATTGTTTTGTAGTCAATTAGTTAGTTGTTTGCTTAGTTATTAGTTTAGTGTAACACCGTGAAGGAAGGACGGGTCTTTACCCATTGTATGCCTGATCCACAGCCCGATAGGAGGGCATTTAGTTTGTAAGTATAAATACCCCTTCCATCCTTGGAAGGGGTGGTGCTTCTTGGAATCTAACATTTCATTTGTTATTTTACAACTCTCTTTCAAGAACATCCTCTCAACTCTCTTCATCTCTCTAACAATGGCTTTCTTGTATCATCATAATCCTAGACCACCCGAATCATCAAACAACATAAAATATACGATCCTACAATAGGGAAAAATAGAAATTCACTGTATCGGCCTTTCAAGTATGCTGACTCCACAAATCTCCTCACCTTCCATCTACTGCTTAAAACCTTCAACACCAAACCCTGCTACTGATGATTCTGAAGATGCAAATGCATTTGTGGAATTGCACGAAGGATGGATGGTTCTGAATGAGATGATAAACTCAATAATTAACAATTCTAAGCTTCAGACTTCATCCAATTCTCGAGATCTAGCAGTCGTGCAAGGTGAAAGAGTTGATGTACAAGGAAGGAATGCTCAAAGGGTTTTTGGGAATGTTGTGATTACTTCAACTGTCGGTAATGCGGACAATGAGGTTACAGCATTGGAAAAGCAGGATGACAGCAGCAGATCAGGGGAAGATATCATACCCATCTATGACACATAGCCCAACTTTGACAAAGTACAAATGGTTGAGGAAGATATCTTACCCACCTATGACACTGACACAGAACAGATGGTCGAGGTACAATATACTGTTGATAATATTCTGCCTGCAGATGCGAAACAACAAACTGAGCAACCTGATTTCATAAATGAAGGAGAGGTTGACTAGTGTGTTGCACAATGTCCAGACAACTGTCTTATGTCTGAGCCCTTACTTGCAAACAATTCAACTGAAACGTCAAATCAAACTCTTGAATCTGAAAACATTATTCTCAATAAGACCATTGCTCAGTTTCAAAAAGATTTTTCAAAACATGAGACTCATTGCATCTCTCTTGAACTTAAAATGCAAAACAAATTTTTAAATTCAGAGCCAAATAGTAAATCTTTGAATGAACAAAGTAATCGTGTGGATATATTAGTAAAAGTAAATGAGCATTTAAAGGCTCAAATTCAAGGAAAGGGGCTTGCACATGTTGCTTTACAAAATAAACTGAGAAGATTAACTGGCAAGAGTGTGGATACTAAGTTTGCAAAACCAACAATCTTGGGGAAACCGTCTCTTCAACCTATTAGAAACCAATCAGTTGTTAGACAACCAACTGCATTTAAATCTGAACGTTCAAAATCTTCAAAACCACGATTTCCCTCCCAAGTTGTTGAGAATAATCATTTGACAAAACCAATCACTCCACATTCCTGGCCTAAGAAAAATGCTTTTGTTTCTGTTATACCTGTTTCTGTTCAACCTCAACAAGTAGTTGCATCTGGCCAGTCTAGTTAGTTCAAAAACAATGACTAAACCGAGCATCAAAATGGTGACGCCGTATGATACAAAGGACTATGATCTAGAAAAGGCTAGGATAAGGGAACTACTCAAAAAAGATGGAATCTTAGGTTCATGACCTAGTGTGATGCCTTCTAGTGTGTTGCATAACATTGCTTGTAGTAGCAAACCAAAACCTAAGTTTAATCAACAAACAGTTAGAAATAAACCCGTTGATCTAAACGTAAAATTTCAGAAACCTAATAGGTGGATCAATATAGGACACAGACTCTTCCCAAAAGAAGTTTCAACATCCCCTAGATCTAACCTTAGATGTATTCCAACGGGTAGAGTTTCCAACACTGTTGGTCTTAGGTGGATTCCTATAGGCAAAATACTAAGTAGTAACATTAAAACAAGTGTGAAACCCACAACATCCATCCCTGAGGTAGGAAAGGAAATCATAAAAATGGCATGTTCAGGTGTCAAGAAGATTATTGACACTACATCTTTATGCTTCTAACTTCTGGAACCCAGTTACACTTGGAGATCCATGTTTCTTCTATCTTGCCCCCTCCAATTTTCTTTACAGGTACAATAGCTATGGCTTCTAAGTACAACAGCTTAGGACCCGTTTCTCACCGTCTAAAATTTAATGATCCATCAGCTACTCCACGATTGTACTTAATCGTCAAGAATTGGAACATTGCTTGCTCCTTTGGTTAAAGATTCTGTCAAAAGTCGTGCTTCAGATGAATCGAATGTTTCCGCTGCACAACTTGACTATACTCTAATTTCAGATACACCTGAATCTACCACAACAACCGTTGCTGTAGATGCACCTCCAATCGAATCTCGGACAACAGAAGAATAAAATACTTCCTACAACAATGATACAGCTGATGATCAACATAATGAACATAGAAGTTTTATCAGCAGTTGATTCTCTCGTGATATTTATGGTACTTCACACTTGTTCGATTAATCGGATATACATGTTTCGCTGTCTCCTTATACATGGTTTCGCTGTCTCCAATTCATCATCAACATACATTGTGTATGATTCTGATTCAATGAAAACATCGGGGGGAAGATAGTGTAGGTGTTCATTGTTTCCTTAATATCGTTTGCGAAAACCCTATCTCTTCTTGGATTTCTTCAATTAGGGGGAAGAAATGAGACGATATGTGGTTCAAATGTCTCACTTTGGTGTTATCGTCTCACTTTCTCAGGGTTATCATGTGTGAAGTTACCTAAATATGATGATATGACGCCTCACGCACGGTCGTTTTATCGAGAAATTGCATACTCACAGGTAGTTATTATTCCGATAGACCGCAACATTCAAGGGGAAGTTTTTTCATTTCGTCTTTCATGGTTTGTTTGCTGTGAAGCATCTACATTCGTGAGAAGATTTTGTTGATTTCTTGTATGTTTACCCTGAACGGATTTTCCGCAATAAGTCAGATTTACATTGTGTGGTTTACTGCTCATCTACAAATTCCGCTGCGTACTGAAAACTTCAAAAGTTACAGGAAATGTCTACTTCATCAAAGTTTCAAATCTGCTAAAGACAGTTGTCAGTTTGGGGGGAAGCTGATTCAGAAACTTCGTCAATCAGGGGGAAGCTAATCAGTTTCATACTTATTACATAATTTCTCTGTTTATATTCACAATGGCTTCTGAGCATAACAGCTTGGAACCCGGACATCAGCTGGACCAAGTTTACAACTTACTCGACGTCAAATGGAACAGTTATTTGCTCCTCTGTTTAATGATGATCTTGATGAACGTGCTCCAGATGTATCAACTGTTTCCGCTGCTCAACCTGATAATAATCCAATACCTGATACACCTGCCACAACAACTACTATTGAGGAAGCACCACCGATTGATTCTACAACAACAGTCAAACAAACCGCATCCAATGACGCTGAACCAGCTGATGATCTTCTGAACAATGAAGTACCCCCACCTGCAGATTATGATCCAAATGCGTTCTTCAACCCTTTTGCAAATGCTTCTGCCACTTCTTATGTTGCGGAATCATCTACAAGTCATTTGAATCCTCCTAATTTGCAGAATGTATATCAACATCAACCCTCCACACATCGTTGGACTAAAGACCATCCTCTTGTGAACATCATTGGAAACCCGAATCAACCAGTCGTTACTAGAAAACGCCTTCAGACTGACGGTAAACATTGCATTTATGCACTCACCGTCTGCCAAGCTGAACCCAAAAATATTAAGGAAGCCATGACATATTACAACTGGATTGAATCCATGCAAGAAGAACTTAATCAGTTTAAATGTCTTGATGTATGGGAATTGGTTGAAAAACCAACTGGGGTCTATGTTATTGGTCTCAAATGGATTTGGAAAAACAAGCTAGATGCTGAAGGTACGGTTATCAGAAACAAGTCACGTCTGGTGGCTAAGGGTTATCGACAAGAAGCAGGGATTGATTACGAGGAATCATTCACAACGGTTGCTAGACTTGAGGCTGTTCGGATCTTTCTGGCATTCACGGCTCACATGAACATCACGGTCTTTCAGATGGACGTAAAAACCGCTTTTCTAAATGTAAAACTGAAAGAAACGGTCTATGTTAGTCAGCCAGAAGGATTTGTTGATCCAGAGTTCCCTAATCACGTCTACAAACTGAACAAGGCTCTCTACGGTCTGAAACAAGCCCCTCGGGCGTGGTATGATAAGTTATCATCCTTTCTCATTGCCAATAATTTCATTAAAGGCTCGGTCGACCCAACACTTTTCATACAATATCACGGGGGACACATTTTAATCGTTCAAATTTATGTGGATGACATCATTTTTGGGTCAACACATCTAAAATACTCAAACGCTTTTTCAAAACTTATGAAAAAATATTTTGAAATGTCCATGATGGGTGAACTTACATTCTTTCTAGGACTGCAAGTTCATCAATCACCCCATGGTATTTGATTGAGTCAGTCCAAATATGCTCTTGAAATTTTAAACAAACATGGAATGCAAAGTTGTGACACCTATTCCACAGCTATGGCATATACCAAGAAACTGGACGCTGGTTTGCATGGGAAATTGGTTGACCCTACCAAATACCAAAGTATTATTGGGTCTCTCATGTATCTAACAACCAGTAGACCTGACATTGTCTTTGCTGTTTATCTTTCCTCTCGATATCAGGCGCGACCAACTGAAACTCACCTCTCTGAGGATAAAAGAATCCTCCGATACATCAAGGGAACCATTAACTTGGGGATATGGTATCCGAAGAATTCTGGTTTTGAACAAATGGCTTTTTCAGACGCTGATCACGCAGGTTGCTTAGATTCTCGGAAAAGTACTTTAGGAGCTTTACAATTTCTTGGTGATAAACTGGTGTCATGGCAATCGAAGAAGCAGGATTGTACATCCCTGTCCTCAACCGAAGCAAAATATGTAGCTATGTCGGCGTGTTGTGCTCAAGTCATTTGGATGCAAACACAACTCAAAGACTATGGTTACGTATTTGACAGAATCCCGATGTACTGCGACAATCGAAGTGCAATTGCGATCTCGTGCAACTCTGTTCAACACTCAAAGTCTAAGCACATCGATCTTCGATATCATTTCATCAAGGAGCATTTGGAAAAGGGTACCGTTGAATTATATTTTGTGGGTACTGAATACCAATTGGCAGACCTTCTCACCAAAGCCTTAGCTCGTGCTAGGTTTACTGAGTTAGTCCACCGGATTGGTATGAGGTGTTTGACTCCAGAGGAACTGGAAAAACTTTTGACACATTCTTAAAACCAGTCAAACACCAAAACCTCTTTTGTAAATATTTATCAAAAACAAAATACAAAAATATAAAATTTTCAAAATTCAAAAATATTCTTCTCTCTAAAAAATTTCTTTAAACATGGCAAGTACAAATCTTCCGTCAACACTTTACTCTTTCAAAATTCAGTACTTTTATGGTCAAGTGTTGAGGAGGAGAAAGTAAATATTTTTCGGTTTCATAAAACCTTGTACTTGCATGTTTCCAAAAACATGTTGTTTCGTCTAAAATGGTGGATACGTTTCTTATCTATTACTCTCCTCGGACTCAAATGTTTTAAAAAATTCATTATTTCAAAAGTCGAGGGGGAGTATCGTTAAGTTTCTTGCCTTACAAGTGTTTTGTCTAACCTAAACGGAAGTTAAAGGATCTTGGTTGGAACCTTTTTGAGGTTGAGGGACTGAATGTGTCAACTTGGCAAAGTGATTTTAACAAAATCATTCACCTAACACATTCAATGCACCACTTCATGTGCATTTACTCCTAAACCACCATGATCAAACGACCCAAATCAAATCTTCAAAATCCGTTCAAGTTGTTCATAATCTGTAAGTTCTAAATTGTTTTGATCAAGATTCTAAACAAGGATTTCAAAAATCTTTCAAATCCAACGGCTAAAACTCTTTAAACTGATTTTGGAAAATTGTTCATTCGAATGAATTGGGTGTTTATGCATAAAAGTGTTTGGATTGAAATGAGTTATGTTAAAACCTTTTTTAGTGTCTATTAAACTTGTTTCAATCGTCCAAAACCATCCAGAATCTTAAATTTCATTAACTTGAATTATAGGGTTCTTGCGCTCATTTAGGGTTTTTTCTATTCTGTGATATGTTATTAGGTGGTCAAGAAAGTGTTAGAATAAGTATATATGCATGTTTTGAACCTTTAAATTAGCCTAGAAACATCTAAACTGTAAGAATTTAAGTTTTAGGTTTTTAGGGTTCATCTCCCATGAATCTTCTGATTCTGTGGTGGAAATGTGTTAAATCTTGTTCCATTGCACTCATATGTCATCTAGGACACTCCAGAAACATTCTTGTTTGATTTATGTAGCTATATCTCTTACGAGTATATTAAGGGTTTAGGGTTTAAGTAATTTTACGCCTAAGTCTTTCTGTGTGTATCTGATATGTTCTTATGCTTGTTTTGTGATCTTAAAGATGTTTGGAATTAACTGCAATCAAGTTTTCATGTTTATATTTAACATGTTAATTATTCCTAATGACAGAATCTTCAGGTGTTAAACCGTTACGCTTAAAGAATACTTTTATGCGTAAAGGTTACGGCTAAGAGAAATCTTATGCGTAACTCATACGCATAAGAGGTCTACAGTGGATTACGCGTATCTTGGAAAGATATTCGTAAACAAGGCTTGCTACGCATAAGCTTTACTCTTACGAGTAAACTTTACGCGTAACATCTAGCTTATTCCTACGCGTAAGCCTAAAGCCTTTGAACTTGTCTTACGTGTAAGAAACTCTTACGCATAAGCTTGGTCTTACGCTTTAGCTTACTCCAACGCATAAGCTCCTTTCTTACGCATAAGGATCCTTGTGACACATAAGCCACTGTTCACTACATTTTGGCATGTTACGCATATGTTACTTGTTAAATGTTACGCATAAGTCATAAATACCTGATTCTTCATATAAGCTTACAAAAGTTAATATGTTGTGTGTTAAGTGAAAAATTGGACTTTGAAATTTCAAAACTAACATAAACAATTGGACAAATGTGACTTAGGACTTGTAACTAACATAAATATGTTACCATCAAACAAGGAATTAGATAATAAATCAGACTAAAACAAACACATTGTGTTTCCATATGTCTGACTTTTTGTTTAATGTCTTTCAGATCACAAAATGGCTGCAAATCAAGCAAACATCAATGCCCCAGCTGAGCTCTCGATGGCAAACACATTCCCAGCTAGATACGTCAAAACAATTGGCAAGAACAATCTCCGTGTCGTCTTCAACAACTTCATATGCTCATTATCATCTTGCAGAATTGCTGTGGACATCCTTCTGCAACATCCATTCAAATTCATGCTCACAAAGTCATACTGATGATGAGTATGATTCAATGGATGAGGAAATACAATTTCGTAAGACATTAAGCAGAAAAGGATGGAATACGATGCTTCAACCTTTCCGGTTAATCAACGCGGTGGGGCAGGAGGGTCAAGTAGTAGTCCTCCACTTATGGAAGATCCATTGCAAACAACTCTTACCCCATCCGATCTGGTTAATCAACCCGGTAAGGATCAGGGTGTCACTGTTACTACAGCTGTTGAAATGAAGCATCCACAACCATAACTAAAACAACCGCAAGAAGAATTGAATGATGAAGATGAGGAAACTTATGACATAGGAGATTATGATCATGATAAGAATGATAAGAGTAACTGATGATGATAATTTGGTGGCTGAAGAGGAAATGATGCGAAAAGAGGCTGAAGAAGCTGATAGAGCTGAAGAGGAAAAGTTAAAGAAGGAATCAGACAACTACATAGTTGACAATCCAACACACATACCTCAACAGTCTTCTGAATCACCTTTTGACACTTCCACCAAACCTAAATCATCATCTCAATCATCACCTCCATCAACATAAGAAACAACTAAGTCAACAAAAAAATCTGTTAAGAAGGCAACTCCATCCAATGATTCGACAAATGTGTTAGGAATAAAGCTAATAGTTACCACTGATACGCTTGTGGTTAGCACTGCTAAAGATTACACTAGCAGTGGAAACTCATTACCACTGTCAGTACAATATTACCACTGCTGTTAGGATAATTGTTTTGTCTTCGTGTATTGATAAGTATAGAAAAGATCTTGTGTATATTCTATATTGTTAGGATTATACTTATCTTGTAAAGGACTCCTTGTGCTATAAAAGGAGATCCTAGGTCATTGTTTAGAGTATGTATTATTCATATTAGCTTCAAGGTGTAACCCTAGTGATAAGCAAGATCACTCGTAATATTTCTTAACAATATTGGAGCTTTGTGTTTATTGATCTTACTTACATTATATCATATAATCTGTCTTCTAAGTATTACTAAGTATATTCCGCGTGCTTATTAATATAACTCAAAATATCACTAACACAAGGTGTGTGTTTAGATCCATCAAGTGGTAGCAGAGCGAAGGTTCTGATATTTTGATTTAGAAGATCCAAGGAATACGCTTAACCTACTTACTCAATTCAATGGAGATGGAAAACAACCAGTCCAACTCTTCTACTCCAAGACTTCCTAAGCTCAAACTTAATGAGTTTGAGATGTGGAGAATAATGATTGAGCTATACTTTCTCATTCAAGACTATGCTCTATGGGAGATCATCTTAACTGGTGATTCTTTCAAGTCTGTGACGAAGACTCAGAAGGTTGGTGACACAGATGTTGTGACAGTTTTTGTGCCTGAGACAAATACTGAAAAAGCACTGAAGAAGAATGATCTAAAGGCTAGAAGTTTGTTGCTAATGACTCTTCCTAGAGACCAAATCATTGCTTTCAGCAAGTTCAAGACAGCAAAATAACTTTTTGAAGAGATTTGCTCAGTGTTTGGTGGTAATGATGCCACAAAGAAGACACAAAAGACATTGTTGAAGCAAAGTTATGAAAACTTCTCTGCTTCAAGCAATGACTCACTTGATAGCATCTTCACCAAACTCCAGAAGATTGTTACACAACTGACTGTTTTTGGCATTGAGGTAGAAAAGGAAGACCTCAATTTGAAGTTTCTAAGAAGTTTGCCTTCAGAGTTTCATACTAATGTTAAGTCTGGGAAAATAAACCAGATATTAAAACTATGAAGCTCAATGATCTTTACAACAACTTCAAACTCATTGAACAAAGATTGAAGAAGGCTGGGAAACTTGGTACAAGCTCAAGCAGCTTTGCTTTGATGTCAACCTCTGTTGACAGTGATGATTCTGAAGATGACTGTGATGATGATATTGCCACTGCTGGTTCTACAGTTTCCACTGGTAATGTTAGCGTTACCACTACAGGTTCAAAGAAGAAGATTGCTAGTATTGGAGATCCTACCTTTTATGCTTTTATCTCCACTCAAGTTAATGGCTATATATTAACTCATGAAGACATAGAGCAAATTGATGAAGATGACTTGGAGGAGATGGATATTATTGGCAAATAGCTCTTCTTAGCATGAGGGCTAGGAAATTCTACAAGAAGACTGGCAAGCCAATTCACATCAATGGTGGTGAAACTGCAAGCTTTGACAAAAAGAAAGTAGAGTGTTTCAATTGTCACAAGTTGGGGCATTTTGCTAGGGAATGCAGAAGACCAAAGATGAAGGACAATAGGTCTACGTGGTACAAGCAAAAGAAAGAACCAACTGTGGAAGAACCAAAGGCAATGTTGGAAATTGATGGTGTGAGCTATGATTGGAGTTTCATGGCTGATGAATAAGAGGAACAACCTTCAGATGCTGCTCTTGTGTCTACTGAATTTGCTCTCATGGCTTTCTCTGACTTTGAGGTACAAAACTTTGAAAGTTGTTCTAAAACATGTAGGGCTGCTAGAGAAGTTGAAAGGCTTAATGAATCTTATGAAAGTCAAAGAACAGAGTTGTTTGCTGCTAATTGTGCTATGTCAAACCTTAGGAGAGGTATAGCTGTATTAGAAAAACAACTAGAGCACTATAGAGAAAATGAGTCAAAATATAATGATGATATGATTCTTCTTAAAAGAGAGGTAGATCATAAGACAGCTGTGAATGAGGCTTTCCAAGAAGAGTTTGAGAAACTTAAAAAGATAAATAAAAATGTCAATTTAACTGTAGACACCTGTTATTATCAGTCTAAGTTAATTGATAAAATTTGGAACGCTCAACTACATAGTAAAGTTAAGTCTGGTATGGGTTATAATACAATGCCACCACCACTAAGAGGTGTTCCAGCACCTCCAAGTATAGATTTAGCTCATACAGGTCTAGAAGACTTTCAGGAACCTATTCGTGAATATGGTCCTCCCAAAACTGTGAAATGTGAGGAAGAGGTTAAGCATGATAATGATGTTTTTGAAAGTACTAGTGACTCATCAGTTGTTGATGATAATGTTAAAAAAAATGTAGAGGCTTCTATCCCAAAAGCTGTTAATACTATTACAGAGGAACCTAGGAAACAAGCTAATAAACCTAGATCAACTGTAAGGTATGCTGAGATGTATAGGAACAAGTCATCAGCTCCTAGGGGTAACCAGAGGAGTTGAAATCATGTTAAATCTCAACAACTAGGTAGTGATTTTGTGATGTACAATAAAGCATGTTATATCTGTGGTAGCTTTTATCATCTACATGTTAATTGTGACTATCATTTTGGGAGAAGGGAAGTCCATGGGAATAAAAGGGTGGAGTCTCAGTTTCAAAATAATGTGCACCCTAATTCACACAGCAAAATGGTCCCAAGAGCAGTTAAACTAAGATGTGGTCTTAATACTATTGCCACTGCAAAAACTGTTAACACTGCTCACCCTAAATCACCTGTTACAAGTGCAAAATTCAAAATAACTTTTGCAAAATCTACACAAACAGAAAAAAGAACTTTTCAAAATAAAAAGGTTCATTATACCCAACAGTGGGCGCCTAAAACCAAACCAGCAGTTTCCACTGCTCATTCAAAAGTTCCCACTGCAAGGGTTGTAAACAAGAAAAGGGGGGACATGGGCAATGCGGTGAAGGCCTCAGCACGTTGGTAATGGAAACCTAAAGGAATTACCTCATCAACCAATCCCAATGGTGTATCAATGACCTTTGATAGATTTAACTATATTGATACACGAGGGAGATCCAAGTCAATCATGGCTTGGGTCCCCAAAAGAAACTAACTCTTTACTTTTATGTGCAGGAACATCCAAGGAAAAAAGATCAGATCAAGGCTACACAGATAGTGGATGTTCAAGGCACATGACTGGCAACAAGTCCTATCTCTCAGACTTTGAACATTATGATGGACAGTTTGTCAGCTTTGGAGTAAAAAGTTAAACACAACCAGTATGATGCAAGGAATTTAAATCAAAAGACATGGATTGTTATTAATATTAAACAGATCTGCACTCTGAGTGCAGAGGTTACATCCATTGGGTTCATACAATCAGCATCATTACATGAAAGAGAAACAGAACACATCATAAAACTACAAACTGATCACAAATGTTTCACATCCAACCCCAACTCTACTCCAATCTAACCACCATCTACCACCTATGGCTTCTTTGGGAAGGCCCACTCTGGCATCACCTTAGGCGCCCTTCGCCTATCAATCACGCTGTACACCTTTGGGGATGCTAGTCCAATCACCTTTCCTCTGACAGGTGGTGAGGATGATGAAGGACCTTCTGGTGGTGGTGCTTGCTTCTCTTCAGAAGGGAGTATCACAGCAAGGGGAGGAACCACAAGGACTCTTTCACCTGTTTCATCATCAGTCTCTTCATAAGGAGACACATAGGAACTTATGTCTGTGTTGTCCCCTTTGATGATAGCATCCTGAGACATTGGTTGAAATGATGAAGGACCAGCAGCAAAGGGGTTTGTCTTCACAGTAGCACCTGAATGTGTTCTTTTTCTTGAAGCAAACTCTTGAAACACCTCTCTCTTAGTTCTACCTGTATTGTTTAAAACATAATGCCAAACACTTTCATCCCAAACACTATCAGCAGATGAACTGTCAGATGAGATATTGATAGGGTTTGAGTGACTCATGGTGATTTTTTAGAAGAAAGTTATCGAGAGAGAAATGTCTTTGGCGTATGTGTGATATGAGTGGCTTGTGAGTTATTGGTTCTTTATTACATGTTAAGTTGGATTTAGTAAGTTAATGTGGGGAAGGTATAAGTTGTTGAGGAGTAAATGAAGCCTTTGACTTTGGTGGCCGGATTAATGACTTGGAGTTGACCTATTGACTGGGTGGTTTAGTATTGGACTAACCACTCCCTTCATAAATCTTTATCCACTTTTAGTTATTTTCTAACCACTGCGAATATTAACAATGCTTTCAGTGTGTGGTTTATGTTTGTGATATGCAGGTTTAAAGGACTATGTGCATAAATTGGAGCTGTTACTGTTCAATGCTTGTATTTTTGTTTGTCCACTATGTTTTATGCAATGAATAAGGCTAACAGTGGAATCTATAATACAAGCAGTGGTAAAAGTTACTCTCACAATGGAAAAGTGAAACAAATAAAATTTTTCATTCATTAAGAAGATTCATTACATTCAAAGAGAGAGTGATTCCAACCACAATCAAAACACAAAAGACTGCAATCTAACACATCCTACATCCCTACACCCTACACCAGCTACTCCATTGGCTTCTTGCCCTTGCCCACATAGTCATGCTTGTTCTTCTGTGCTCTCTTCCTTTTGTTCTCAAAGGTTGACTGCATTCTTGGACAAGGAAGACCAAGAACTTGTGGGGGAGGCCTTGATAGCATTACAGGCTTCTTTGGTATGGATATTTGCTTCATGTTGGAGAAAGCTGCTCCCAATGCTTTTGTCAGAGCCCTTGGCAACTCTTTGGCCAAGGAATATGTCTCATCCTCATTCTCATCATCATCTGATGAGCTAAAGTAGAACTCAAGAGAAGGTGCACGCTTGGCAGTCTTTTTAGTTTGCTTCTTGGAAGAAGTGCTTGCAGCCCATGGTGGAAAGTATCCAGCCCACCCTGATGCCTCTGAAGAAGACTCAGAAGTGACCACAATCTCTTCCTCAGAATCAGAGGATATGTCAATGATGTTGGAAGGATTGCTCATGATGATGTTTAGGGTTTTTTTTTGTGAGTTTGAATGTGTTTTTGATAAAGATTATGTTGTGCCAAGCCTTTTTATATAGGCAAAGTCGATCCCAAGAGTTCATTAAAGAATATATTTACTTTTCCTATTTTGGTAGGTTAAAGAGTAAATATAGATATTATCGGGTTGACTTTGGAAGATATTTTTAGATAGTGGCCTGGTTAAAAGTAACTTTGGTTAAAACAAGTTGGTTATTCGTATTCTCTGTATTATGCTAACACATGCAGGTACATAATCAATCTTGGATGAGAGTTGATCATAAAATTTGTGTAACTGAGACATACAACAAATGGTTATTGATTCACCATGTCTAATCCACATAAGAATCAACTAGTACAGGGCAAATGGCTACTGGTAAAGACTTAACAAATCCGTTTATGGTTGATAGTTTACCAAAAACTATATGGTTATCAACTCACCATATTCTTTATGATTAAGAGTTGGCTAGTACATAGCAAATGGCTCATGGTAAAGGCATATCAATTTTCATTTGTTTTTCTGTACCACTGCTCTTTGAAAATCTTTGTGAAAAATTACCACTGCTAGTTCACAGTTTCCACTGACAGTGTTATTTTTACCACTTTTGATCTAGCCGTTACAACTGTTGTGTCAGTAACAAATTTTTACTAGCCGTTGAAGAGAAATTGCTTTCTAAATATATAGGGTAAATTTTTAGAATATTATCTACCTTCCTAATTGTTATTTATCCTCTAAAGATAAATTCTTTCCTTAGATAATCTTTCTTGCGCAAAACTATTAAACCCTACCACTATATATCTTTCTCTCAATTGGCGAGTTCTTTATACAATTCATATTGACACATTATATTTTTCATCAAAAGATTCTATGGCACCTATCACTTTTGCAGATGAGCACAACCAAGTTGCCTACTTGAACAAGTCTAATGAGAAGAGTGGCCCTGTTTTTTATCAGATTGTGGACTTTCTTAATACTACCCATATAAGGTATGCTTTACTTCTTAATCCCACAATCTATATCTCTCAAATCAAACAGTTTTGGACTTCTGCTCAGTCCATAACCATTGAAACTAGAGATACACATGAAACAGTGGATGCTCTTAGAGCCACTGTGGACGGGGTAACTATTGATGTTACTGAGGCATCCTTGAGGAGAATTCTCCAATTGGATGATCTCAATGGCATCATCACATTACCTATGCCAGAAATTCAAACACATATCTCTTCCATGGGGTATGATACCACTGAAAAAAAGGCTACTTTCAAAAAGAGTGGTTTCTGTCCTCATTGGAGATTTTTGATACATACTCTTTTATATTGCCTAAGTCCTAAGAAAACATCTTATGAACAATTTAGTTCAACAATGGCTTACCCTTTGGTTTGTCTAGCCACTAATAGGATTTTTAATTGGTCGAATTATATTTTAACAAGTATGAAAGGCAATGTAAAGAGTTCAACAAAATTTTTGATGTATCCAAGGTTTGTGCAAGCAGTGTTAAATGAATTTCAACTGCAACCCCACACTGGAGTTTATAAAATCCGTTGCCTAAAGCCTAAAGTTTTTCAAAACATGAGCAAAGATGGCAATAGGATTATTACACCTCTTTTTTCTCAAATGCTTGCAAAGATTTCACAAGTACATAACTCACCTATAATCACTATTCCAAACATTGATTACACTCCACCGGTTTCTAACACCTATGAGAGGAGGCATAAACAACCACCTCCTCCCATTACGACACAACATGTACCTGATCCTTTTGGTTTAGGAACAAGCAGTGGTGGTTCCAAGCTTCAACCTAGTCCAACTAGGGAGGAATCTGAGCCATTGCCCCATGATTCACCTCTCTCAATAGGTCACACAGCTGGAAGTGTTGAGGGCAGTGGGCAACAAATGGAATTGATGGCACTTTGTACCAAATTAGCCAAGCAGGTTGAATCTCTGGAGAAAGACTTGGCACACCTAAAGGAGACACATGCCAAGGTTGTTACACATTTGCAACAAGAGATTCAGACATTGAAGAAAGAGTTGCAGGGGTTGAAAAAGAAGAGGACAACTGCAAAGATAGTGATATCATCTCCATCCTCACCTGATGATGGCGATTCAGCTGATTTTAATAAAGATTTGGGAAATTCTCCCAAACAGGGGAGGAAAACAGATGCTGAAACTCAGGGGAGGAGAATTGATTTTGAAGATGAAGGTGTTTCTTGTAAAGGTGTAGAGGAAGCTGATACTCAAGAAGAGCAACTAGAGCAAGATATTTTTAGTACTGCAACTGCTGATTTTACCACTGATCTAATTTCCACTGCAGAGCCTATAGTTCCCACTGCTGGACAAGAACCACTGCAAGTGAAGAAATTGAAAAGCAAATGAATGAGAAAGGTAAAGCTGTTATGCAAAGCAAGGATCAAACAAGAAGAAATATTTCAAAGAAAGAACAAGTTCAGATTGCTCATGATGCTGAAGTTGCTAGAAAGATTAATGAAGATGAAGTTGCAGCAAAGAAAAAGCTTGATGAAGGGAGCAAACAAGAAGAAAGATTTCAAAGAAAGAACAAGTTCAGATTGCTCATGATGCTGAAGTTGCTAGAAAGATTAATGAAGATGAAGTTGCGGCAAAGAAAAAGCTTGATGAATTGGAGATTACTAGCTTTATGGAGGCTAAAAGGTTGGACAGAATGGAAACCACTGTTTCACCTACAATATTAAGAGAAAAGACTCCAGAGTTCAACTATGTGCCTACAGACCAAGAGATTGATTTATTGATTGCAAATGATCCAGTGATCAAGAAGAAAGCAATTGACCTTGTGGCTGATAAGTCTTTAACTGAAGATCAAAGAACAACACAGTTGAAGGACTTTATTCATATGAAGAATAATCATGCATTTCAAGATGCTATTGTTTCAGTCAAGAAGGGCCAAAAGAAACCAAGACAACCAACCAAGGCACAGGTGATTCAATGATGAAAGATTATTGTTGCAAGGTTGATGGCTGGAAAAGACATCAATTCAAAGGAATGTCTGATGATAAAGTTGAAAGTATCTACTACAGAGTTCAAAGACAAGATAAAGATTTTATTCCAATGGACTCTGAAGAAGAAGCAAGAAGGTATCCTAATCTGAAGAGAAAGGCCAAAGATAGTGAATCTCAGATATTTAAGAAGACAAAGTTTGCTGAAGAACAAGAAGTTCCAACTGAGAAATTCACTGAAGAACAATTGACTGAGATGATTGTGATAGAAGAAGAAGATTTTTATCCTGAACCACTGCAAGTCAGACATCCTATCATTGATTGGGAAGTGTTTACTACTAGCAATTTTGCACCAACATGGAAAATTACAAGGCTAGGTGGTGAAACTTCATCATTAATTCAATTTGAAGAACTTATCAAAGCATGGGACAGACATGATCTGAATACCTTATGGAGATTGGTTCAAGAAAGGTTTGATGCTGAAGATCTTAAAGATAGGAAGGAAATGCAATTATGGATTAATCTAAGAAGGCTCTATGAACCAGATACTCATGATGATTTCTGGAAATTCTCATGTTCATGTCCTGGTACTAAATGGTTTTATTATGATTCATGTGAAGTTTATCATGTTTCTACAGCAGATGGAGTGGATGCATTTATGTTTGCTGAGAAAGAATACCTACTCAGAGCTGGAACTCTCACTATGCTGCTGTGTACAACAATAAGAGTTCATGAAGATAATGAGAAGGTCAGAGCATTGTTACTTAGGCTTCAAGATCAATGTTCAAGAGCTATTCAGGAATTAAGGAGAAAGAGAAGTGTTTGAAAGAATTCCCCAAATCCTTACAAAAGATGCAGATTGAAGAAACTTGTTGATTTGCAAAGAAATCATAAGTTTAGGGGAGGATTGTTGGGAATAAAGCTAACAGTTACCACTGATACGCTTGTGGTTAGCACTGCTAAAGATTACACTAGCAGTGGAAACTCATTACCACTATCAGTACAATATTACCACTGCTGTTAGGATAATTGTTTTGTCTTCGTGTATTGATAAGTATAGAAAAGATCTTGTGTATATTCTATATTGTTAGGATTATACTTATCTTGTAAAGGACTCCTTGTGCTATAAAAGGAGATCCTAGGTCATTGTTTAGAGTATGTATTATTCATATTAGCTTCAAGGTGTAACCCTAGTGATAAGCAAGATCACTCGTATTATTTCTTAATAATATTGGAGCTTTGTGTTTATTGTTCTTACTTACATTATATCATATAATCTGTCTTCTGAGTATTACTAAGTATATTCCGCGTGCTTATTAATATAACTCAAAATATCACTAACACAAGGTGTGTGTTTAGATCCATCAAAATGGTTAAGCAGGATTTCACCACTACACAACAAGCTACACAGCCACCACCATCTGATCAACCAAGGGTTTCAGAAACCACACCACCAATGGATAAAACCAGTAATTACTTACATACACTGGTGGTGAGGATCTTAACTCACCTGAGCCCCAACCTGAACCTCAACCGAAATTCAGATCAAGTACATTACTGCACTCCTTGTTTTCATACGCATAATCTAAGAGCGTGTTGAAGATCTCGACCTCGGGGTCGAATCTTACCAAAATTCTATACTTCAACGGAATCAATCAAGAACCTTAGTACAAAATCGTTCATAATCTAAAGTTTGGGTTCGTCTACAAAAGTGAAAATCATCATACTTGCTTCATGGCTTTCGATGAAATTCACAAAGTTCTATGACGCCACCCTGAAGATGGTTCAAGATGGATTGGCATATCGTTTGAAGGAAATTGAGTTGGGTATAATTCTGACGAAGAGATGGAATTCAAAGGATCGCAAGGATGTTCGCTGATTTATAATTGATGAAAGGTTGATTCATCGGGATCAGATGCAACGGTTGGAGAGATATGTGGTAGGATGACTAAACTTTCCGATTCTGACTTTCCAACGTCCTCAAAAAGTTGTTGGTCGTTTGCAATCATTGGATACTCTCTTAACTCTCTTGATTGTGATTTTGTTTGTTTGATTTATTTGACAATGGCTTGTGCACACATAACAGTGTACAGCCCGTACTTGTCATGAAAGGACCCTGTGGTACGCTTCAGTGCCACAATCCTTATAAAAGGAGCGAAAGCTTCTTACTTTTGAGTAAAACTAATCAAAACTTTCATTTTCAAAGTTTTGCTCAAAAGGACAAGTACTTCTCCTTATGATTTTCAAAACCTCAAAAGTTAATATCACTTGTTGAGGGGGAGTATTTTCTTAAAAACTTTGTTCACTAATTATTCTTCGTGGTAATCTTACCACAAAACTTGAAATGGACATATTCGATATCAAAATTTCGTCAAAAATAACATTTATATGCCATTTTTGAGGGGGAGAAAATTATGTGATAAGAAATATGTTGTGAATTGCTATTGAATCTTCATGCTAAAGACTTAACTCTTGAATTGACGAGATCTAAACTATCATACATCGAAAAGATCTGTCTTCCAAGACTTATCCGAGTAGATCGTACCTATTCGAGAAGCTCTTGATAGACATGAACTTTGACGGGTTTGACAACCTTTCGAGGTTTGTCCACACCTTCAAGGTAGTTATTAGAGCTAGTTGTCACCTAAAAGCTGACAATGCAACTCTTTAACTATACAACGTAACCGTGTCTCGCGGGGAATTGTCTATCTTGAGTCGATCAATTCAAAAGTGCGCGCTCTTCTCTCACCGTGCAGATTTCTGTCAAAATACTTAAGCACGGTGGAGGGGGAGTATTTCTGCAAAATATAAAACTCTTTCAGTGGTACAAAATGTTTTTATTCATAACCACTTTGAGAGATTTTCATGAAAAATGGTTTAATGGCAATGGAGATATAAGGTGTCTAAGGTTAGGAATAACCATCCTATGATCCGCCAGAGCCGGAGGGATCTACCCAAGGACACCACCAATAGTTAGAATTAGAAGTCCTTAGGTATGATTATAAAAAGGAGAAAATGAGAATCGGAGAAAGAAGGAGTTGAAGAATTAAAAAGAAAAGTAAAGAAAAGGGTGAAAAGAAATAGCCCTCCAGATTATTCAACTTAGGGCAGACACCGAGTTCAATTTATATGCTACTGTTTGTCACTTGATGACACCGGTATTGAAGATCAAAGTCGTCTTGATTATTCAACCCAGTGACGCATGCACTAAACCTTCTTAGCCACTCAAGTTTCTCTCAACAGAAGCTTGTTTCATTCTCACAAGGAACCCTATGTAAACTATCGGCTTTCTCTTAGAGACTGCTGGTATTGAAGAAGGAGACCCTCTTCCTAGTCTCCGCTCAGGAAAACCAAAGCGCACTAATGAGTCTAGAGCCACGAGATTCATCAAAAGATCTCTTAGGTACACTTGACATTTCATCACTTGTCGTTCAACATTAAGGACGCAAGTGATACATTATCGAGTCCTACACAGATCTTAGCAATCTGTCGAGAACATTTATGAGAGGTTCACACAGGTGATCCTCAATGATTGAATGGAAACTCCTACCAGGGTCAACATCAAACAGCCCTGACAGCAGATCACTTCGCTAACTCCTTGTGGGTTATGCTTAGTGTGTCTCAAACGGTCTACAGTCATGGGGTGATGCTTCGGTGTACCTCAACGACTCACCTGAATTGTAGGTGTACTTCGGTACATCGCGTTATCTCACTTGTGGGACTCCAGTTCAAGAACAACCTTTGTGAGAATTAGAGACGTGTTTTCACACTATGCTGTTAACACACTCGAAGTTCAAACTTGTAAGCGCTGGATTATTTCTAACCCATTTTTATGTTTTATTCTTATGGATGCTTGCGGGAGGAAGAGATCGTGTTGATTCTCCACATGCTCATACCAACAACATCACAAAAGAAGTTCTCTCATTATCAAAGGCAACACAAAGTCATAATGATTCTTCATCAAATCAAAGAATCTACAAAGTTATAAAGACTCGAGAACTACTTCACATCAGAAATTTATTGTCAAATGAGCATGTGAGCATGTTGGAGAAAGACGTGGAGACACTGGAGCAATGAAGCAGACCTGATGCAGATAACCACAACATACTATCACTACCACCACAAAGAACAAAGATTTAAGGACAAAGAAAATGAAGACGTCAAAGCTGAAAAACTTCAAAGTAAACAAGATCCCTACACTTGGGTGATTGTTGGAATCAAGAAAATTCTTCTGATAAGAAAGAAGAATGTCAGAAGACGTCGAAGCTACTATTACATCAGCACCTATAACATTTTTCACTCTAATCATTAATCACCAACACTTAGGGGGAGATTGTTGGAATCACTCCTAAACTAGATTACAAGTGTTAGTAATTAATATGTAATAGTTATCTTAATTTGGCTTTTACGTTAGTAATTATGGCAAGGCTTATGTAGAAAGCCCATAAGCCTTGGCCCAAGCCCAATAAGGAAAGGAAGGGAACTTGTGTGTTGCCCTAGTTCCTTCCCTATAAATAATCTTGTAAACTCCCATTTGGGAGTTGGTTGTTTACTTTATAATATTTCCTATGCCTAAACATTTCTCATATTCATACACGTGTGTTATTAAGTGTTCATCCGATCCATCTTTATCTCATTTCTTCATATTGATTCTTGTGTTACAAACATGGTGACCTAACACCCCCAAGAGTTTGGATACTGATGTCACTAACCCATATATATGAAATCAAGCTTGCAATGTTAGTGTAGGTAGTCCTTACTCAGTTTCAGGTACATCGATCATTCACTACATGGGAAGACTCAAAGTATGGATGACTAAAGTACGAATTTCTCCTGATTTAGGAGATCAGGAAAGTCAAAGTTGATGTATGTCTGCAATGACGTTTGAACAAATCAGTTCACGACTCGTTCTTCAATGACAATGACGTTTGAACACATCAGTTCAAGCCTCGTTCTTCAATGACAATAAGGTTTGAACACATCAGTTCAAGCCTCGTTCCTCTAAGAAAAGAAAGGCGTACGATTCAGTGCACTTTATCTTCGGAAGAAGAGAAATCTTCTTGTTTATAACCATTCTCGTCAACATGCTTCATGCTTTTTCCATGTTCGTCCAATCATCAAATGGATCTACTTACCTTTGATCGTATTCTTATTCACTTGATCAATCAAAAATGGCAACCTCATATGCAATTTTGAGGGGGGGGGGGAAGTGTGAATAAACTACATGTTGATGGATGCTTGAAAAATGGTCATACGTCTCTCCTCCAATGGCTAATGTTCGACTTGCTAAGGATGACTGGGATTTATTGTTTCAACCTATTTTTGATGAATACTTCCAACCTCCATCAAATTTGATCATCCAGTTCCTGAAGCTCCTGCTCTGGTTCATGCTGACTCAACTGGTTCACCTTCTTCAATTTCCACTGATCAAGATGCACCATCTAGAAGTACAACTCAGACTACTCAAGAAACCCAATCTCCAGTTATTCCTCTAGGTGTTCATAATGACTTTCATGATATTGTAGTTGCACTCATGAATAATGATCCGTTCTTTGGTATTCCTTTCCCAAAACCTGGTTCTGAAGAATCTCTTTCTTCACGGATTATTGTTCCTACCAATGTGCACTCTGTAAATCAACCACATGAACATTAAGGAAAATGACAACCTCATCCGCTTGAAGACATTATTAGTGAATCTTCCAGACCAGTCTCTATACGCCTCCAACTACCCACTCTAGCCATGTTTTTGTTACTATGATTATTTCATATCCTCAAATGAACCTAAAACTTACAAAGAAGCATTGACTGAATCTTGCTGGATTGAAGCTATGCAAGAAAAGCTCAATGAGTTTGAAATACTTGAAGTTTGGGAGCTCGTTCCTCGTCCAGATCGCGCTATGATTATCACTTTAAAGTGGATACTCAATGTCAAACTTGATGAACTGGGAGGAGGGTTGAAAGACAAGGTAAGGTTGGTAGCACGTGGATATCGTTAGGAAGAAGGCATCGATGTTGAGGAATCATTTGCTCTGGTTCATTCAGTGGATCGATGTACATTAGATTGTATATTTATTCACTAGTTGGGCAGTTGACACCAAGGATGACTACGGAATTGATCGGGTATCACTTATTTGAGATTAAAGTTGTCTTTCACAAAGGCGTAATCTTATTTTAACTTGGAGTCGGGGTTGGTTGGATGCATGACTTTCAATGATAACTTGCTCATGCTTAAGAGTTAAGCTGAAGACTTGGTTTATCTAGTTACCAGCAGTCGGGATGGATGGTTGAAGACCTGGTTAACTATCACTTAAAGGAGTTACGTTGTAGTACTCAGTGTTACACGCAGATGACGTTGTGGATAATCGCAAGAGCTGTTAATGTCTCATACCTTGGTTGGGTATTAAGTACTTAGAGATTTCCTTGGAGCATAAATTCTCTACACCGTTCTTTCAACATTAGTGCAAGATTAAGTCACAAGCATGGGGAATTCTACTTCAGCTTCAAGTTTGGTATATCGGGTTTGCTTCATACTGGCCACTTCAAATTGTCTACATATGGGTAGATAAAGATAGTCAGAGAGAGTTTTAGTAGCAGTTGATTCTTACATGATACATTTAAACCAATTTTGTTCTTTTCACAAGATTTCAAATATATGTATGTATAATGTGTTGCTGATTCTGAGGTAGCAAAACCAGCAAGGGGGAAGGAGACATACATCTGAACGCACAACGAGTACACGTGATGAACTTTATACTTCTTCTTTATTGAAGTTATTTCGGGAAGACAAATGTCATAACCGCAGAGAAACTCGGTGTTTTAACTCGTGGGTTTTGATGTATTATTCCAACTACTTGGGGGAAGTAGTCTCTTGAAACTTGTGGTATGTATCACTTCAACTTTCAGTGGGAAGAAATATGAGAAGAATTATTCAAGTGTGAGATGATATTGCTTATCGAAATCTTCTCACGAGCTGATATGATTTATGGTAAAGTGCCTCTGGTTAATGCTTCATGTACATAATGTTATCCTAATACCGATGAGATCGAAACCATCGTGGGAGAGATATGTGTACACCAGGGACGCACGTTATCGGGCTTAATCATTTATTACGGAGTTGATAACCGCAGAGATGATCAGTACTTCAACCTGTTACTTTGGTGTCATCGTTTCGACTTTTGTAGGGTACATGTGTACATTATGGGTTGATTTGTTATATGTAAGATAACTGGAATGCATTTGGTGAAAGGAAGATGTTGATATATTATTCCCCCGAATAGACAACTTCTCAAAACCGCAGAGAAATGTGTACATCGGGGACGCACAGAGGTTCACGTGATCGGGCTTAATCATTTATTCCGTTGTTGATAACCGTAGAGATGATCAGTGTTTCAACTTGTTACTTTGGTGTTATCGTTTACTTTGGGTTTTTGAGCTTCATACAATGAGACTAATTGCATCACTTCAACTACTTAGGGGAAGTGGTTTCAAAAAGGAAGATTGTCGGTTTGGGGGGAAACTACCAAAGCATCACATTGAGAAGGCTCAAGTCTAGATGATTATTCAGGAGCCTTAAAAGCTTTGGTGGTGACAGCTTAAGAGATGTTGGCTACTAACTTCTACAACGTTCAGAATGATATCCTCATTTCGGTATTCGTGTCAACATCTTCTTATTGAATAATATCTTTTGTACATATCTTATACCAAAAATGTAAATAGAAAATTACAAAAAGAAAAACAATAAAAATCAGAAAATTAGAAAATACCAAAAATAGTTTCTCAAGGCATGTCTTCTGGTATCGATAACATCTACGGTCCTAGAAATGTCATTCAATAATGACACGGGATCTTAGATGAAGCTCAAGCAGAAGTTCAAAAGGTTTTCAAAACACGCCTAAATGGCTTGCAGTTATTTCAGACTGTAACCCGCACTTAAAATAAATGGTTTGCTATTATTTCAGATTTGCAACCCGCTTTTTCAAGAAAGGAAAGTGCTACACAAAATCGATTTTATAAATATAGAGCACTTATCCTAAAACAAAATGAGAAAAGCACGTCGCCAAAAAGACGGTTGTTCCTATACAAATGTTTTTCATTCTATGATTCTTCAGAAAAATATTTGTATTTTACATGGTGGTAACATATTGTTTAAAAATAAATTGGACTCCACTTTTTGAAAATCAAACGAACTCCATTTTGTCATAAAATTTGTTACTCAATCAATGATTTGGGTCATCGATTGAGGAGGATAGTGATTTCAAATTTTATATTTTCAAACGACATATCATCAAACGAGTCCATTTATACGTTATAAGTGGTGAATAAAGTTTTGGTGTTATGTGTTATGTGTCAGTGTATGATCTTTTGTATACTCAAAGATCTTTCAAAATGAAAATTTTCTTTTATTCAAAGATCTCTCAAAATTATCATACTTGACACTAATACTGTTAGGAATTAGAAAATTCCATAGTGAAGAGTCGGTCACCCCAAATATTATCTAGCTTAAGTTAGCTCGTAGACTTGTCGTTAGATTCGTTATTTTGTAGTTTATTTATTAGTTTGTAGCGTAGTATAGCTTAGTGCAACACCGTGGAGGAAGGACGGGTCTTTACCCACTGTATCCCTGATCCACAGGCCGATAGGAGGTCGTGTATTGTGTAAGTATAAATACCCCTTCCATCCATGGAAGGGGTGGTGCTTCTCATTCAATCTAATATACCCTTTGTGTAAACCTCTAGCAAGAACACCCTAACTCTCTAACTTTCTCTCTCTAATGGCAAACATGTATTTTGATCTTCCAAGACCACGCGAATCATCAAACACAATAAAATAACGATCCTACAATTGGTACCAGAGCCAAGGTTGTTGTGTTTTGATGACTCTTTTGTGGTTTTGATACTTGTTTGTTACTATTTTGTGTACTTGTTAGTGGTCGGAATATTTTTATGGGTAAAACTTATCTTAACAAGTTTTGGTATTCTTTTGTTTAACAAGTTTTGGTATTCTTTTGTTTGGTCAATAAGTCATGGTCTAAACTCGTTACAACAGTTGTTTGTGTCAATGTTTTGTCAAATGGTCCAAACTGGTCATATGTTTTATGGGTAAACTGTTTATGTCAATGTTCTGGTCTTAACTGGTCATTTTTCTCAACCAAACTGGGCAAAATAAAACATAGCAATATGCAGTTTTCTGGGTTTAACGAAACATGGTCAGAAACTGATCGGAAAAAGTCTTGCTAGCGAGTTGCAGTATTCAGTCCAGATTCATTGTATGCATAGCGACTTGACTATTGAGTCAACTGTCGTAGCGACTTGTCCTAGCGACTTAGGCTAGCGACTTAGGCTAGCGACTTGTCTTGGACCTAGCGACTTGTTACGATAGAAAGGATGAAGAAGATGACTCAGACTTAACCACGACCATGATACAATACCAAATATCAAATACCATTTATCTTAACATCATCTGTCCACAATATTTTCACTGATTCGACACACATATTCCACCATCAACATATCCCAAATTATCTTCTACTTCAAATCTATCATGACTCAATAAACATAAATGATAAGTAATCAAGATCTCAGTCAAAGTTTGAGTATAACAATATTTAAGCGTGACATTGTAGATCCATGTTCACAAACTTTAACTCATCATTGATCCTGTCGAAGCTTTCACTTCATGTAAATATCCGAACTGAAAGGTCAAAGATACTAACATGGATGTTAGACCCTCTTTTCCTTGGTTCGTCCTAATGTAAAGATCTCAGATAATCATCATCGATCTTGTGTGTTTGATTATGTCCGAAGCTTAAGAAATGATTTTAACAACCTTGTTAAATCAAATCCTTGATTCGTTTCATATGTTAAACAATCAAAACATAATTAATCTCACAAAGATATTACCTACCCGTGTACTTTTGGTGCGTGTGTAGCCGTGTCAAAACTCATAGCCATCCCTGTGGCAAACAAGTCGATGCTCTTGTTATTAATGATGATTGATTATTTTGGCTAATCAACTGTGAGAGATGAGGAGTTTTCAAGAACCGGCTTTGGAAGAGTAAGTATGGGGGCGTGCTTTTGTGATTAGGGTATGAGTATTTTTAGGGCTAAGGTGAGAGTGATTTTGAAAGGGGGCGGACAGGTTAAGAGAGAGATTAGGTGTGTGAGTTGAGGGATTTTAGGCTTTGATGTAGTTTGGTGGATATTTATATCCCAAATATTTAGGTTGTGTCTTTGTTAAGATCCAATGTATTTCTTGTTGAAAATTCAATATTAATTTTGGACCGAGAGTTGGATCAGATTTCTTTGGGCCGTGAGTTGTGATCTTTATTTGGGCTTTGAGATTTGGTGATTTGAGGCGTGGTTTATTGCATCTAATGGGGGTAATGAGATTTGGTCTATGAATTCGTGTAACATTCAGGCTATATTCATTGATGTAACATTCAGGCTATATTTCACATTATCCAAAATTCATTTGGATAAAATGTGTGACTTTGGTATAATTCAAGTAATATATCACACGGTATTTTTGGTATACATTTCACAAGGAAATGCGTTTATGGA
Organism: Chrysanthemum seticuspe; assembly: GCA_019973895.1. Lineage (NCBI taxonomy): Eukaryota > Viridiplantae > Streptophyta > Magnoliopsida > Asterales > Asteraceae > Chrysanthemum > Chrysanthemum seticuspe. The sequence goes on from BPTQ01000005.1 coordinate 228,893,831, forward strand.
TATTCTTTGATTAAAGCTGGATCAGATTTGATTTTCACATAGGCTTGAACGGCTTTATAACTGACTTGATTAATGAGTTGTTCAAATGCGCCAACAATTATGATGGATTAGTCGAGCATTTTTGCTGAATTGGGCTCAAGGATGATTCAAACTGTGAATTTATATCTTAGACTGTTGATTTGTTTTGGGTCTAATGTTATATCACTTGAATTTGAAGATGAAATTTGATTGAAGTGTCTTGACGATGAGAATTGATTATGTGATTTGTGTCAATGAGATTTGGTATAACGCTGAGATTCGTTGTGTTATGAGGTTGATACTTTGGTGTATACATTTTCACGAAGGTTATTATGTCACGGCTTGGCTTGAATTGATTAAGGTTGACTACGGAGTTGGTTGTACGGTATCTCTTATTTGGATTTGAAGTGTGGTTTTCCGGGCACGTTTACTTATTTCATCTTCGTTCTTTCTACCCTTCCGCGAAGATGACTTGTTTGGGCATTTATAGAGTGTGATAAAGACTTGGCTATTTAGTTGCGGTTGTGATTCTTTCTCGCTTAACCCACAAAGTAACTATCACTTCGGTGTCTCACGCAGTTGAGGATACGTCAAGAGGTTTTGTACATTGGGTACACCATTTCTTTTTCAAAAGGATGAGTACAAGTTCAAGTAACAAATCTGGGGAATTTCACTTCATGATCAAGTTTGGCATATCGGGTTTACTTCACCATGTTGTCACAGCAACAGCCGACAGAATGCGTGAATGATGTGTTTACCAAAGTATTTATTGAATAGCTGATGATATTGTTGATGTTGGATAATAAACCGTTGATGAACCGATGCATGTTCCCCTAAAACAGACATTCACTGACACCAAAATTGTCACAACAAATTCAAGCTGACATTGTTTACGGTTTTGTCTTGATTTTGTAAAATCCCGCGAAAGAATCTATTTCTCGGTTTAAATCATAGACTTGTAAAATCCCGTGACAATGGAAACATCCTGGTAGATTGTAAAGTGCATTTCCGGATCTGTCTTACGGTTTATTCTTGGTTTTGTAAAATCCCGCGAAAGAAACTATTTCTCGGTTTAAACCATAGAATTGTAAAATCCCGTATTGATGGAACCATCCTGGAGAAAAGGAAAGTGTATTTCGGGATCTTTTCTGATGCTGGTGCTATGGTTTCTGCTTCGAAGAAGGGATAAAAGGGTGTACTTCATGAATTGGATGTGTGTTTGGATATTCATCATGGCAGTTTGGTTATTACTTGGTTTTACGGGCTTTTGTGCTTTTAACCATGGTCGGGATGAAACCATTATCAAAGTTCGATTAAATGTCAAAGAAGGCTAGATTTGAGCAGTTAACCAGAGGATGTGACAACGGGGTTAATTCAATATTATTTATTTGAGGTTGAAGTGAAATATCACGGGCGAGTGTACTTAGTATCTGAAGGTATCGGGGATGGTTGGATGAAGATTCTTCATGATCCTTGTTCGAGCTTATTATCAAAAATAAAGACTTGGAAATCTAGTTATTGTTGGGTGTCTTTTACCTTTTCTTTTACCACTTGGGGGAATTGGGCTCATACCACTACAAAATAACTATCACTTTAAGGAGTTACGTTGTAGTGCTCAGTGTCACATTCAATTGTGGATTTTCTAGAGGTGATGTACGTCTTATACTTGATGGTTGGTTGGTTGAAGAGTATAGAGTACATAGAGAGTACTTAGAGATGCTAATGGAAATCGGCACCGCTCTTTGTTACATATGTGCAAGTTTAAGTCACGAGTTCGGGTTAGTTTACATCAGGGTTAAATTCATCATATTAGGTTATCTCCATCAGCTGTCACTACAAAGAGCCTACTGAATGATAATGGTGATGTTTACATGTTTTGCTAAGAGAGTTGAAAAGAGAGAGATTATGACGTATGAACACATTAGTTCATGCCTGGTACTCTAAAGAAAAGAAAAGTGTACGTTTCAGTGCGCTTTATCTTCAAAAGAAGAGAAATCTTCTTATGACGTATGAACACAACAGTTCATGCCTCGTTCCTCAAAGAAAAGAAAAGTGTACGTGTCAGTGTACTTTATCTTCTGAAGAAGAGAAATCTTCTTATTATGACCATTCTCATCAACATGCTTCATACTTTTTCCATGCGCTTCAGTCATCAAGTGAACCGGGCTACCACTGATTGTTTTCTCATTCCACTTGCTCGATTATAATGAAGATGGCGACATCATGTGCTGATTTTGCGGGAGAGAAGTGTGAATAGAACATTCGGATGATTTTCACTTATTTAGTCAAGAATGGCATCTCAGTATGCAATTCTTGAGGGGGAGAAGAAGTGTGAATTTTTTGCATTGTTGATTGATATTTGAGAATATAAATGGTCATACGGCTCTAAACTCATGTAAGAACTGAGCCTCTTCTTATCGGGTCATCTTCACATGGAGTTTTTCTCTTCTAAGAGCCGTTGGTTGACATCTTCACTCGGATTGATGAGTTTATCGACAAAGTGCTCCCAGTTAATGCTTCACGTATACATCAACATGATGATTCCGAACGATCTCTCTGTTCTTGTTTGATGTGATTGGTAGTTTGGTGTTACCATCTTGTGTGTTCATTGCGGCCTGATTGCTGATTTCCTTGATGAACATCTTTCTGTTCTTGTTTGATTGGGAGGGATTTTAGTTAAGGAGATTTGCAAGATGTAAGTTAATTGGGATGCTTTTTGGTGTGAGTTGAAGATGTTAACTATCTATTCCCCAACTGCACAATCTTGAAGAAGGTCGAGTCTACAGTGTGTTCTACATTTTCTGCTACATGTTAGAAGACTAAAGACGAGTTGCATTTAACGATCTAAAGACTTCTTCTTAATCTGGGCTGTTATCAAACAGATTGTCGGTTTAGGGGAGAGCACTAATTGGGAGAGTGTTATATGTCAGTTTCAATCCCCAATTAGACTTGCTCATATTTTTTAGCAGTGACTCCTCGAGACGTTGGTATTGACTATTTCACGTATTGGACATTTGACACAAGTTGATTACTTCGGAGTTAATCATTTATCACTTATTTGAGATTGAAGTTGACTTTCACAAAGGCGTGTTCTTATTTGATAACTTGCTCGGGCTTAAGAATTTGAGTTGAAGACTTGGTTTATCTAGTTACCAGCAGTCGAGGTGGATGGTTGAAGACCTGGTTAACTATCACTATTAGGAGTTATTTTGTTTTACTCAGTGTCACACGCATATGACGGTGTGGATAATCGCAAGAGGTGTTAATGTCTCATACTTTGTTTGGGTAGTGAGTACTTAGAGATTTGCTTGAAGCATAAATTCTCTACACCGTTCTTCCATCATTAGGTGCAAGCTTAAGATACAAATGTGGGGAAGTTGACTTCAGTTTCAAGTAGGGTATATCGGTTTTTCTTCATCAGTGGTCACTTCAAATTGTCTACATAAGGGTTGATAAAAATTGTCAGAGAGAGTCTTCAGCAAGTTGATTCTCACAAGAGTTCAAGTGTTTTTCTCATAAAGATTTCAAGTATTTGGGCTTATTATTTGTTGCTGATTCTGAAGTAATAAAACCAGAAAGGGGCAAGGAGACACACATCTAAACACAAAGCGAGTAAACTTGATGTACTTAATTCTTCTAAGTGATTGAAGATATCCCGAGAAGACAAATGTTATTACCGCAGAGAAACTCAAGGTTTGACTCATGGCGAGTAAACTTGATGAACTTAATTCTTCTAAGTGATTGAAGATATCCCGGGAAAACAAATGTCATGACCGCAGAGAAACTCAAGGTTTTACTCATCAAGGCTTTTTGTGTTATTAGTCCAACGACGTGGGGGAAGTGATGTAATAGAAAGTTTCTGAAGATAAAAGAGGTACACAAGTGTGTGATTCATTGGGGAGAGAGATTGTGTACATTGGGGATGCTCAGCTGTTTCACTTGAGTGCTTAATCAGTGATTCAGAGATATAATCACTTATCCTGGAGTTGACATCCGCAGAGATTGTCGCCCGCAGAGATAATCAGTGAGTTGGCCTGCTTCTTCAATGTTATCAGTTATTCATTCCTTGTGCGTTGGTATACTTCGGATACTTGAGCTTCATACACGATCATCAGGGAAGAAAAATGTGAACATGGGGAGGTGTTTTCATTCCCCTCATGATGTGTATTCGGGAGAGCTCTTGGATATTGGTGTACTTCGGGTTCTTGAGCTTCATACACTATAATTAGGGACGAAAGATGTGAAAATTGGGGAGGTGGTCTTCATTACCCTCATGATGTGTATTTGGGAGAGTTCTTGAGCATTATACAAAGAGTCTGACTGCATCAATTCAACTACTTGGGGGAATTGTTCTCTTGACACCTTTTGGAATGGATCGCTTCAGACTTCAGTGAAAAAGAAATTTGAGAAGATTATTTATACGTGGGATGATACGTTGTTGTTCTTGTTGATGATATAACCTCGAACGAAGAATCACGGTGATTATTCTTGAAAGGAGCAGTGGGATTTATGATAATGGTGTGCTTCTCTGTGCACCTGGCTAAGGCAAGCTTGAAATAGAGCTTCGAATCTGCTCTGCTAAAGGATTTTCGGTTTGGGGGGAAGCTGCCAAAGTCTCACTTTCAGATGGTTCAATTTCTTTCTTCGATTCAAGAGCCCTAGAAGCTTTGGTGGTGAATGTTTAAGAGTTGATGACTTCTATCTTCTACGACGTGCTGCTCGATATCCTTATCTCGGTACTCGTATCATCATCTTCTTTAACTATATCATCTTCTCTATCTTTGTATATATTTATCTGAAAAACAAAATACAAAAATATAAAACCAACAAAAACAAAATACAAAAATATAAAACCAACAAAAGAAAATAGAAAAATATAAAACCTTCAAAAACCCATAAAAATCAGAAAATTTCAAAAATACAAAAAATATGTTTTCCTAGACATATCTTCTGGTATCGATAACATCTACGGTCTTAGAAATGTCATTCAATAATGGCACGGGACCATAGATGAAGTTCGAGCAGGAGGTGTAAATATTTCTTTCCAAAACATGTCTCTAAATATGGCTTACAGTTACTTCAGACTGTAACCCGGGCTTCAAAAATGGCTTGCAGTTACTTCAGACTGTGACCCGCACTTAAACTATGGTTTGCTATTATTTCTGATAGCAACCCGCTCTTCAAGGAAGGAAAGTGCTACGCTTAAACGTTTTTCACAAATTTCGTGCACTTATCCTAAAACATAATGTGGAAAGTATGTCGAAGGACTGCTGTTCCTACACAAATGTTTTTCCGTCTATAATTCTTTAGAAAAATATTTGTTGTGTTTATAATGGTGGTAAATGAGTTGCTTGAAAAAATCAATCAGAATCTGAGTTTTCGTATTAATTTGCAAACTCAATCAATGACTTCTGCGCTTTTAAAATTTTTCAAAAAATTGAGTCATTGATTGAGGGGGAGAATGTTTTCAAATCTATATCATCTAACGAGCTTTCTTAATTATCCTACGTGCTTAATTAAAAATGATATTTGCCTGTGTCGAAGGACTAGAAATTTAGGATATGATTGTTAGGTTTAGATGATTAGAGTTTGATTAACACCTAAACCCCATGCCTTATATGATCTGATTGTTATGTTGAATTGACTTTAATTAGTCGATTGCTGTTATGGGTGATGTCGACCACCATATATCTGTATGTGTATTCACTAACGTATGCAGGTATATTGGTTATAAGAATGTTCCCGATCCGGATCCACTATTGATGATGATTGGATGCCGAAAGGAAAGGGTGACTATATCTTGGGTTGACATATGAAGAAACGGAGCTTAACTGGACTTCTATGGAGAGTTGGCATATATGCAACGTAAGAGGTCTCACTGCATCAGCAGATGGTTTTCTTCTAAGTGATTGAAGAAACGGAGCTTAATTTGACCTCAGTTGGCATTCAAAATGCAACGCAAGATGAAGTCTCACTGCATCAGCAGATGGTTTTTCTTCCAAACCCTACAGCAGCAACAACAACGGATGCTTCTCAACTACCTAACGTATCTTTGTGCAGGATACCATGTTTAAACAATTTTTGAAATAAATTTGAATAAATTGTTTTGAAAATGGAAAATATAGTTTTGAAAATATATTGGACTAAATTTTGAAAATCACCGGACTTCATTTTATCAAAATTTAAGTCACTCAATTATCGACGTCGGTCATCGATTGAGGGGGAGAGTGATTTAATTTAAAATATTTTCAAACAATATATCTTCAAAAGAGTCCGTTTGTACGAAATTATGTGGTGATCTAAAGATTTAATGTTATGTCATGGTATGATTTTTCTTTTGAATCAAGGTCTTTCAAAATGAAATTTTTTCTGTTCTTGTTTGATTGTGAAACTGTTTTGTTTTACTCAAAAGATCTCTTAAAAACAATCATATCTGACACTAACAATCTTTAATGTCTAAATTTGTTCCTTATTAATCATTTTTCAAAATTAAATTTTGCCACGTCTTTCCTTAAAACTTTTCTAAATAATTTAAATCAGATGGGATCACAAATCTCAAATGGTTTGATATTTTTGATCAAGGGAGAGATCGTGATTTAAATCTCAAATCTGTTTTTATGGAATTGGTTTTAGTCCTTCAAAGGCACTCCTGCCTCCATGTGCCAAACGATTTCAAATACACAATGCACATGTTGAGGAGGAGGATTTATCCGAAAACCATATGAGTATTTAAACAAGGCCACATTTTCTCCCATTTTTTCTAAACCTAATTAAATCACTTGGGATCTAAAATCTCAAAGGGTTTGATATTTTTGATCGGGGGAGAATTTGTGATTTAATAATAAAATTTGATAAAAGGTGATCGATTTGATGAAATTGTGCAGGCTGCTCTCTCATATGTGCTAAAAGTTTTCGAATCTTGAAGCACATATTGAGGGGGAGCATAACTATCGAGCTACAAAAGCTTTTTAAAGAGATTTATAAAGTACCTTGATTGAGTTTTCAAATGGTTTCTTAATGGCTTTTGTGATCGTGGATGTACTTCAAAAGAACTCTTGCCTCTATGTGATAAAATGATTTTAAATATCCTATGCACATATTGAGGGGGAGAATTTTATGATGAAAATCAAATGGCTTTTTCGTATGAAAATTGTGATCAAAGAAAATATTTCAAAGTCCTCTTGCCTCCTTGTGCTAAACAATTTCTAAATCATACGCACATGTTGAGGGGGAGGTTTTCTAAATGATCAAAACTATTAAGGTACAAAATGCTTTGATCTCGTATCACAAGTACCTTGATTGTTTTTCCAAATGATTTTTCAATTGGTTTTAAGGAAGAATGAACTGTACCAAAAGACCGACCAATTTACTTTATGCATGGTGTTATAAGGATGGTTAGGTTAGGTATTAGTTCCCACGATCCGCCAGAACCGGAGGGATCTACCCAGGGACAATCCACTAGATAGTGCAGAAGTCCTTTGGTATGATGAAAAAAGGAGAAAAATGAGAATATGGGAAGAGTGCGGACTGAGACAGAGCTAGTACTGGAATAAACCCAACAAGGTTCTACTAATGAAGTCTCGGTAAGCACTGAAGAGGTTGAAGAATGAAAAAGAATTGAATGTGAAAAGGGTGAAAAGAAATAGCCCTCCAATAATTCAACCTTAGGGCAGTAACCGGGTTCAATACATATGCTACTGGTGTTTACTAAGGTAACACTGGTATTGAAGACAAGACGTCATGGACCCAGTGACGCACTGCACTAAACTTCCCAAACTACTCAAGTTCCTCTTAAAAGGGCTTGTTTCATTCTCACGGGGAACCGACATAATCTATCGACTTTCTCTTAGAGATTGTTGATATTGAAGAAGGAGACCCTCTCCCTAGTCTCCGACACAGGAACCAAATGTGCACTATTGAGTCTAGAGCCAATAGATCATCCACAATATCTCATTAGGACACAAAATTAATGAAAACTTGCTGTTTCACTCAATGTGGAAAGTAAGAATATATTGAGAGTCCTACGTATTATCCTTGTGGTTTTGCCAGAACATCTGAGTGGTATGTAAAAGTATTCACGATGAAGATGGAAATCCTTCTAGAGCCAACATCAAACAAGCTCTTGGTGGGTGACATGTGAGATCTTCTCGTAAGATCAAACTTGTGACAACTGGATAGAAACGATGGGGAGATTTACTCGTGAATCAACCTTGGTCCAGGAATGGAATTGACGAATACTTTTGGAAAAACCGTTCGATGTGCAAATCTTCTTTTCTCTAGCACATCGAATGTGTACTTATGTTTTCAAATTCAAAAAGTATCTCTGATTGAAAAATATTTTTAGAAAAACCGTTCGATGTGCGAATCTCCTCTTTTCGCTAGCACGTCGAATGTGTACTCATTCTCTAATACAAAAGGTATTTTCTTTGAAAATTGATCTTTCTCATAAAACCTTCGTCGTATTGCAAAAATCTTTCTTCAAGCAATACGCGATTGCTTTTCAAATCATTTTTCATCAATCAGTGAATCTCAATTCGCTGGTTCACTCACTCCGTGTTGTCTTCTTTGAGACGTTCCGGTTTGAGAACAACTAGAGCAGCTGCGAAACCCTGTCAAGGAGATTCTTAGGAATCCTACCTGATCACAGGCAGTACTTGTACTGATCAACGGGGAACCGTGGGCCGTGTACCTCAATTCAACGAAAGTGATCAAAGACACTTTCGTATATTTATTGCTAACTGTTGTTTGCAGGTACATTTGGACGGTTGCGGCTGATCAGAATTGAGGAGTCAATCTAAAGCCGCATGCTCACAGCATCCACACTTAATTTGAAGAAATCATGACTGGTGCTAATCTACACAACGTGGCTCTGATATTTCTATACTATGTTCATGCTGCGCTGCTGAAAATATCATGAGTCAGTAAAGCTTCCACAACTCTGATGGAAAGATGTCATGATCCTGAAAGTGTGAGCATGTCGGTCCAAAAGTCACAACTTCACATGATGGCAACACAATAAAGGGTGATCCAGAGATTTACTGTGGCTGATGATCTCAATGAAAGCTCAAAGATCATCAAAGATGTGGATCAGTTAAAGGCCTCCACTTAAAGTACAAAGTTATCGGACCTTAAAGAATCGCTACTAATGCACAAAGATTGCGGAATTGAAGAATTGAAGTCTACGAGCTCAAGAACAAAGTCAATAATAGAATGCTAGGGTTCGAAATGTAAAACATGGGGTGACCTCCCTTAGGGGGAGATTGTTAGGAATTAGAAAATTCCATAGTGAAGAGTCGGTCACCCCAAATATTATCTAGCTTAAGTTAGCTCGTAGACTTGTCGTTAGATTCGTTATTTTGTAGTTTATTTATTAGTTTGTAGCGTAGTATAGCTTAGTGCAACACCGTGGAGGAAGGACGGGTCTTTACCCACTGTATCCCTGATCCACAGTCCGATAGGAGGTCGTGTATTGTGTAAGTATAAATACCCATTCCATCCATGGAAGGGGTGGTGCTTCTCATTCAATCTAATATTCCCTTTGTGTAAACCTCTAGCAAGAACACCCCAACTCTCTAACTTTCTCTCTCTAATGGCAAACATGTATTTTGATCTTCCAAGACCACCCGAATCATCAAACACAATAAAATAACGATCCTACAAATACTCTCCCTCATAGATTGAGGGGGAGCAGTGTAATGTTCCTTTACCAGTGTGTATTAAAACAGACCATATTTTCTCCCAAATTTCTAACTTATTTGAATCAATTGAGGTAACAAATCTCAAAAGGTTTGAATGTTTTGATCGGGGGAGATAATGTGATTTAAATATTAAAACTGATAAAAATGTGATTTTTTAAGACTCAAACAGGCACTCCTCCCTCCATGTGCTAAACGATTTAAAATACCGATGCACATGTTTGGGGGGGGGGCATTTATAAAAGATAAAAAAAATTGAGGTACAAATGCATTGATATTCTATCACAAGTACCTTGATTGGTTTTTCAATTGGTTTTCAATGGCAATTGTGGAAGTACACCAAAGACCGACCTTGCATTTACTTTATTGGAGTTATAAGGATGGTAAGGTTGGGTATTAGTTCCCACGATCCCGCTAGAGCCGGAGGGATCTACCCAGGGACAATGCACTAGACAGTGTAGAAGTCCTTAGGTATGATTAAAAAAGGAGAAAAGTGAGAATAAGGTAAGAGTGCCGACTGAGATAGAGCTAGGACTTGAACAAACCTAACAAGGTTCTAGTGATGAAGTCTCGGTAAGCACTGAAGGGGTTGAAGAATGAAAATTAAATATAAAGATAAAGGGAGAAAAGAAATAGCCTCCAAATATTCAACCTTAGGGCAGAAACCGGGTTCAATACATATGCTACTGGTGGTTACCAAGGTAACACCGGTATTGAAGACAATACGTCATGGACCCAGTGACGCACTGCACTAAACTTCCCAGCTACTCAAGTTCTCTTAAAAGGACTTGTTTCATTCTCACGGAGAACCAATGTAATCTATCGACGTTCTTTTAGAGATGGTTGATATTGAAAAAGGAGACCCGCTCCCTAGTCTCCACATAGGAAAACCAATGTGCACTATTGATTCAAGAGCCAAGAGATCATCCATAAATCTCATTTGGACACACTTTCAATATGCTTACTATTTCATACACCGTGAAAAGTAAGAAAATATGCATTAAGAGTCCTACGCAGTATCCTCGTGGTATTGCCAGAACATCCAAGTGATACGCAAAGTATTCACAATGATGATGGAAATCCTTCTAGAACCAACATCTAACAAGCTCTTGGTTGGGGACATGTGAGATCCTTCATGGATCAAACTTGTAACAACTGAAAAACAACGATGGGGTGATTCGAATTTTAATCAACCTTGTTCCAGTAAATGAATTGACGGATACTTTTGGAAAACCCTTCGATGTGCTCAATAATTGTTTTCAAGCACATCGACTGTGCATAAATTTTCAAACAAAAGTATTGGTGATTGAAACTTGATTTTTTCATAAAACTTCATCGTATTGCAAAAACTATTTATTCAGCAATAGGCGAATGCTGTTTCAAATCAATTTCTCATCAATCAGTGAATCCCAATTCGCTGATTCACTCACTCCATGTTGTCTGCTTTGAGATGCTCCGGTTTGAGAACGGCTAGTACAGCTGCGAAACCCTGTCAAGGAGACTCTTCGGAATTCTACCTGATCAAAGGCAGTATTTATACTGATCAACGGGGAACCATAGTTCTTGCAACCCTATTCAACGAAAGTGAACAAAGACACTTTCGTGTGTTTATTGCTAACTGTTGTTTGCAGGAACTCCCGACGGTTGCAGCTGATGGCCAATGAGATGTCAATTCATAACCACATGCTCACACTTCACACTCCCAAACAAAGAAATCGTGATAATCAAAAGACATACAACAATGCTTCCGCAACTCTGATGCATAATATCATGATCCAGCAAAGTGTGAGCATGTCGGTCCAAAAGTCACAACATCGCATGGAGGCAATACAACGAAGGATGATTCAGAGATTTACTGTGCCCGATGATCTTGAAGAAAGCTCAAAGATCACACAAGTCAAAGAAACATTTATTTGAAGAATCAATACTGAAGCACAAAGATTGCGGAATTTGAAGAATCAAAGTCTACAAGCTAGGATATGAACTTCATGAAATAGAATGCTAGGATTCAAATTGTAATTTATGGGGTGACCTCCCTTAGGGGGAGATTGTTAGGATTTAGAAAATCCATATGGAAGAGTCGGTCACCCCGAGTATGGTCTAGCATAAGTTAGCTCGTAGGCTTAACAATATTTATTAGTAGTAGATTAGTTTACGCAACACCGTGGAGGACGGACGGGTCTTTACCCACCGTACACCCGATCCACAGCTAGCAGGAGGGCGTTTATTGGTAACTATATAAGCGCTCTCCCACCAAGGGAGAGGGTTGGAGCTTCATTCTACTAATCTAATCTTTTTAGTTTTCTTTTCACTTTCTCTCTCTAGAAAAACTTCCCAACTTCTTTCTCTCTCTAAAATTATTAACATATTCGATCCATACATATTATTATTGTGTGTTAATAGTTCACCTATTTTTTATAATTTAAATATCTTTTAAACTATTAATCGTTAAGCGAAAGTAATTACACCATCGCGACGAGCATCTAATTATCTTTTTATACACGGGCACTTTGATACACTTTCAAAAAAAGGAAAAACAAATCATTTTTTTTCACCTTTTTCGTTTTTTTTTTCGTAAACTAAAATTTGCATAAAAAAATCACATGTGATTAAACACTAATTTGAAAATTATAATAATATCACATGTGATATTAGCGTTAAATCACATATGATATGTAATATCACATGTGATATTATTAGAATATTCAAATTTGCGTTTAATCACATTTGAGTTATTCATACAAATTTCAGTAACGAAAAAAAACAAAAGAACGTGAAAAAGACAAAAAAAAATTCGCAAGTATATCAAAGTGCCTATCTATAAGAATATAATTAAATACTCGTCGTAATGATATATTTTTTTTTCGCTTAACGATTAACGGTTTGAAAGATATTAATATTTGAAAAAAAAGATGAAAGTGAGATTTTTAAATTGTTGGCATTAATCTCATCCATTGAATCAAATAAAGATGAAGAGTAGAGACTGATTTTGTAGTATTTAAAACAAATTTAATATGTAAATGATCTTTAATCTTAATCTATTGTATAGATGGGCCATTAGGTGAAAAAGAAAACTTATAAGCTCTAAAATGCTTAAATAATTAGGTTACAATCATCCGACATGACCTTTATTATATAAAACTAACGAAGAAAAACTTACGAGTATACAACAATAAAACTAATATGTTGAATGAAAACACAAGATACAACAATAAAACTAATATGTTGAATGAAAACACAATCATCACCTTCTTGTTAATATTGTATAGAGAAAAGAATATTAGTTGTAATTTGTGGATAGCTTCAATATTATTAGTTGTACATTTATATTGATTAGTGAGGTTACCCAATATAGGTCATGTAATATTCCTATATAATGCTTCTTATTGTCTGTAATGAATCACGAAGCAATAATAATCATTTTAATATTATTCTTATCATGTATTCTTATATGATATCAGTAGCCATTGTCAACCAATCCTAACAAACCCAAACTCTTTCGCCGCTGCCTCCGGCCGTCGGCTACACGCCGGAGGTTCGGAGGGCTCCCTTTAAACCTTAACCTCTGTAAGTGCTATAATAAACTCCACCCATGTTTTGATGTTTATTTATAAGGTGGATCTTTATGTTTTTCTAAGGAAAACACGCCCCGTTTGTTTGGAAGGTTCTTTGGATGTTGAAGTTTTAGATACAAATTTCGTTTTCTCATCTTTTCTTTTGATGTTAGTGCATGAGTTTTAGTTGTAATTTTCTTTGTTTTAGTGTAGGGATACTTTAAGTTACCCTTTTTATTTTAGTTGTAAGGGATATTTTGGGTTATCCCGTTTGGTCAGGATACTTAGGTTTATCATGTTTGGTAAGGGATACTTTGGTTTATCCCATTTGTTCAGGATACTTTGGTTTATCCTGTTTGGTACGGATACTTTGGTTTATCCGATTTGTTACGTGTTTATGTCTGTAGTTGCTTAAAGATGTGCTTCCACTTGCTTCAAATGTCTTCTTCATCAGTTATTTATTAGTTTTATTTTATTGTTTTTTAGCTTTTAATCTCCAGTCCGAGCTTTCAAGATTTCGCCGCTCGGACTGCGAGGGAGTGTTAACCGTGTATTGAGATAAAAACATTAGTTTTCATTTGTGGATAGCTTCAATATTATTAGCCGTACATTTATATTGATTAGCTTGATTAGTGGGGTTACCCAATATAGGTCATGTAATATTCATTTTTTTTTTAACGGTGACTTTCATTTTTTGGATTAGAGTCGCACCTGCCCTAACAGCAGACCCTCATCCACCACGTACCCAGACAATGTTGTCTTAACCGGATCCATGCTGGCGTAGTGTGGATTAATAACGGCGTCAGCCCGGAAACCGTAAAGCCTGCACACGATATTTATCGCTGGAGTAACGGTCGGATGAAAACCGGGGCCGGCTTGGATTCGAACCTGCGCAGCTAATGTAATATTCCTATATGGTGCTTCTCATTGTCTGGAATGAATCACGAAGCAATAACAATCATTTTAATATTATTCTTATCATGTATTCTTACACTTATCACTATCTAATAGTTTATTTTAATCATTTGATCACTCTTTCAATTTTTCAATCATTTTCTGTATCTTGTGTGATTATGTGAAACTAAATGAGTTTGAATAATACCAAACCCAAAACATTACAATTTTACGACAAGTATAGATAGTGTGATGATGTGAAGTTGTGAACTATTATTACATTTACAGTTTATTTGAAGCAAAAATTTCTACTAATATTTGATTGTGGATTTTAAATTAAAAATGTTACAAGTGTGACATTTGTTCGTAGCTAGTTTGTAATGTGTATGATATAAAATTAAATTCGTACTTTAATATTAGTAGTCACCTTGGCAAGAGGTGTGGGACCAACCCAAGAAACAACGCTTTTACAAGAAACAACGCAAGGGCAGTAGCAGCTAGGGCAATATGCATGGGATACTAGTGTCCAATAGTCAATGATGAATCCAAACATTACTCAGGAGTTTCCCTATCTTCCAATCTTACGCCTATGTGCAACATGCCCATCCACATGAATTAATTCCTATCACAACACCATGGCCATTTCAAAAATGGGGCATTGACATTTCTGGTCCATTGACAACAGCCCCAGGCATTGTTAAGTGTCAGATTGTGGCTATCGACTATTTTAAAAAAAAGGATAGATGCTAAACCTATAGCCACATTTACTTCCAAAAAAGTACCCAATTTCGTCTTTGACCAGATAAGTTGTCGATTTGGGGTACCACAAGCGATTGTAAGTAACAATGGAACTCAATTCGGGGGCGAGGCATTCAAGTCATGGTGCGAAGAAATGATAATATCTCTTGCACTGGTCTTGGCCAGTTTTGTTATGCCTTGACCAGTTTTGCTCCATGTAATAGTCAGTATTGACCATTGTTTGATAAGTGCTTAAAGTGCAGAAAAGAATGTATGCAAAAGTAGTATTGCAGTAGGAATGAAACAAGTTTGGAGGGAAATTTAAAGTAACTAACTTTTCTAATATTGGATTGATATGTTAACTGTTACAGAAGGAACTATTTATACCTTTCCAAAGGGTGCCAAATGTGTTGGTTTAAGAGAACCAACAGACACATCCTTTGGAGAAATAACTGTCAACTATAATAACTGTTTTTCATAATGGGTCGTTTTGGGACATTGGCCCAACCCATATGAAATTTGCAGACTTAAAATAAAACATAGGACTGCAGATGTCTTACAAAACTATACTAAATAAACTGTAACAATATTAACATTGGGATGAACATGATTTGATGGATAATTGATCTTAAAGAGGATTCCAACAGTCACCCTCCTAAGATCAATGTCCATCAGTCATTGCTTCTTCTTTCTTCAGGATTTGATTCAGTTTATGATGACAAGGTCATCACTTGAATTGCTTCTTATTTCTTCCTTGATTCGTTGGTTATTTGGTATGCTGCTTTGACCATATTGGTGATGGTTGTAGGCTTTGCCATTCTCAGTTTCATCTTCTAGTTTTATACCAAAGTGCTCAAGTTTGGAGATGTTCTTCATTCCTGTAGATGCAGTCACATGATCTTTCTGATCTTGATTGTGACTATGTAGGCAGTATGATCCTTTGCCTTTATCCACATTGACTGTGGCCTTGGTTGGGACAGAACCTTGTCCCAACTTATGCATTCTAGCAGTGTTGTGGTAACTCTTGAGAACATTAAGATACTTGTTGTAGCATAACTTGATATCTTCACCATCATGATAAGATAGGCCTAATATCTCTGTTGCTTGACCAAAACCTTTTGAAAATTATACTTGTAGGTGTCCACCCAAACATTCAATGGCCTTGTAAAGGTCCTTTAAATGTACTGTGTTGCCTTTTATTGAGGGTGGTATAGGGCCAGGTAAGGGTCCATTCAAGTAAACCCAAAAGAACCATTTTAGG
This sequence comes from Chrysanthemum seticuspe, assembly GCA_019973895.1. Taxonomy (NCBI): domain Eukaryota; kingdom Viridiplantae; phylum Streptophyta; class Magnoliopsida; order Asterales; family Asteraceae; genus Chrysanthemum; species Chrysanthemum seticuspe. Next base: position 228,909,991 of record BPTQ01000005.1, read on the forward strand.
ACAGACACAAATGTTTTTCTGAAGTAGTCCCATTTATGACCAACCAATTTATCTTGACTGATGAGATTTAGAAAATTGATAAATTCATTGAAAGTGGTGACTCTTGTAGAGTAAACCACTCCTTTAATTTCAATTTCATCAGATACTTCTAAAGGTGGGATGACAGATTGTAACATATTGGATTTCACAAACACATCAAACCATGATTATAATGGGGTGTTCAATATAGGTTTTTAGAGAGAGAAAGTTGAGAGGTTTGGGAACTTAGTGAGAGAAAGTAAAATCTTATTATGAAGCTCTAACCCTCTACCTTGGGAGGTAGAGGGTATTTATAGTATCATATATAAACGCCACCTACGGGCTGTGGATCAGGCATACAGTGGGTAATGACCCATCCGTCCTTCACGGTGTTACTTAACTAAATACTACCTAACATTAAATAATTACGACTACGAGCTTTCTAACGATTACATATACTTGAGGTGACCGACACTTTAATAACTGGATTTACTAAATCCTAACAATCTCCCCATAAGGGAGGTCACCTCAAATTACATTGAATACAAACAGATATTACATTAAGATTGTTCTTGGATTCTTGTTAAAGTTCTTTTCTTTGTAGCCCGTAGTCTTTGATTCTTCATGTTTTGCATGTTTGGTTAAACCAAGTGGAGGTCTTTAACCGATCCACGTGATAATGAGTTTTGAGCCAGCTTTGAGATCATCAGCTACCATAAATCTCTGACTCTTCCTTTGTAGTGTTGACATTATGTGATGTTGTGACTTTTGGACCGACATGCTCACATTCTGGATCATGATTTCTTCTCATCAGAGTAGCGGAAGCTTTAGTTGATTCATGATATTTGCAACATCGTAGCAGAAGCATGGAGTGATAATATCAGAGTCGTTGATGCACTTATCATGATTTCTTTAGAAATGAATGTGTTGTGTGAGTATGCGACTATGGATTGACCTCTCCATTCTGATCAGCTGCAAACGTCGGGTGTACCTGCATACAACAGTTAGCAGTAAAGCGCACGAAAGTGTCTTTGATCACTTTCTTTGAATTGAGGTACACGGCCCACGGTTCCCCGTTGATCAGTACAAGTACTGCCTGTGATCAAGTATAATTCCGAAGAATCTCCTTGACAGGGTTTCGCAGCATCTCTAGCTGTTCTCAAACCGGAACGTCTCAAAGAAGACAATACGGAGTGAGTGAACCAGCGAATTTGAGATTCACTGATTGATGAAAAGAGATTTGAAAAACAATCGTGTACTGCTCAATATAAATTGTTTTTGCAATACAACGAAGGTTTTAATGAAAATCAATTATCAATCATAAACACCTTTTATTTTGAAATATTAGTACACAGTCGATGTGCTAGAGAAAAGAATTTTAAGCACAACGATCGATTTTTCAAAGGTATCCGTCAATCCATAACCTGAACCAGGATTGATTCATAAATTTGAATCGCCCCATTGTTTCTGTCCAGTTTTCACATGTTTGATCCATTGGATAGATCTCACATGCCACCTACCAAGAGCTTGTTTGATGTTGGCTCTAGAAGGTTTTCCATCTTCATTGTGAATATGTGAACATATCACTCAGATGTTCTGGCAATACCACAAGTCTTCATTAATTTTTGTGTCCTAATGAGATTTATTGATGATCTCGTGGCTCTAGACTCAAAAGTGCACATTTGGTTCCTATGCCGGAGACTAGGGAGAGGGTCTCCTTCTTCAATATCAACCATCTCTAAGAGAAAGTCGATAGATAATGTAGGTTCCCCGTGAGAATGAAACAAGTTCTTTTAAGAGAAACTTGAGTAGCTTGGGAAGTTGTAGTGCAGTGCGTCACTGGGTCCATGACGTCTTGTCTTCAATACCAGTGTTACCTTAGTAGACACTAGTAGCATATGTATTGAACCCGGTTTCTGCCCAAAGGTTGAATTAATGGAGGGCTATTTCTTTTCACCCTTTTCACATTTATTTCTTTTTCATTCTTCAACCCCTTCAGTGCTTACCGAGATTTCATTACTAGAACCTTGTTGGGTTTATTCCAGTTCTAGCTCTATTTCAGTCCGTACTCTTCCCATTTCTCACCTTTTCTCCTTTTTTCATCATACCTAAGGACTCTACACTATCTAGTGGATTGTCCCTGGGTAGATCCCTCCGGCTCTGACGGGATCGTGGGAACGAATACCTAACCTAACCATCCTTATATCACCATACATAGAGTAAATTTGGTCGGTCTTTTTGGTATTGTTCATCTGCCAATTGAAAACCATTTGAAAATCAATCCAGATACTTGTGATATATTATCAAAGCATTTTTGTACCTGAATTGTTTTTGATATTTTATAAAAGGCTCTCCCTCAACATGTGCATCGTATGATTGAAATCATTTTGGCACATGGAGGCAAGAGGAAGAATTCAATTCATTAACATTTCTCAAAATATTGACATCACCTTCCCGATCAAGATTAGTATTTTTCATACTTAGTTAAAGATATTTTTGGGAAAGGATGTGGTTTTCAAAAAATTGCTCCCCCTCAATATGTGCATCGAGATTCGAAAGTGTTTTGCACATATTAGGGAAAACCTGCACTTAGAGACAAATCAATCACGTTACAATCCTTTTTGATATAGATGCTCCCCCCTTAACATGTGCATGGAAAATTTGAAATCGCTTGGCACATGTAGGGAGGAGAGCTTGCTAATCACTTATAAAACCATTTGTCAAATTATCAGTTTAAACCCAATTTAAATCACAAATTCTCCCCCGATCACAATTTTCAAGTAATTAAGATTTGTGATCTTTATAGATTTAAATTGATTTTGAAAGCTTTTGAGGAGAATTGTGACTTGCTTATGAAAACATTTAACCGATAAGGATCAAATCTGAGACTTTAAACTCCAAAGATTAAACATGCTTGAGTATCTTTTGAAAACATGACATAAGCCTTGGTCTGAACCAATTGTATGACAAATAACCTTTTGATTTAATTGAAATCATTCTCCCCCTCAATCAATGACATAAGTTGTTGATTGAGAGATAGAGATTTTGACAAAATGTCGAGTCCAGATGATTTTCAAAAATTGAGTCCGAGTTATTTTTCAAAGCTGTTAGTTTTCATTAGATAACAAATATTTTTCAGAAGAATTTATTGAAGGAAAAATATTTGTGAAGAAAACATTTGTATTTTTGGTGACAAACATTTGTTTTAAGAATCAGAGCATGAGATTTGAAAAATAATATAAAGCATGACTCTGTTCTTTCTTTTAAAAACGGGTTATAGTCTGAGATGACTATAAACCTTTTGTACTTTCTCTCGATTTTTTTTATTTTTTTTATTTTTTTTATGTACATTCGAACTTCATCTAAAGACTCGTGTCACTCTTTGAATGACAACACAAAGACCGTAGATGAAATCGAATAAATGAAAAGATGGTAAAAATATTTTTAGCGTTTTCAAAGATTTTCTAATTTTTATGGAGTTTTTAAAATTTTATATTTTTCTATTTTCATTTTGTGGGTTTTATAATTTTGTATTTTGCTTTTTGAATAAACATATACAAAAGATGGATGAAGAAAAACTTTTACTCCCCGTCTTTCTCCTGAAGACGTTTGAGTGTTTCCGGTTGTAAACTCTTTAGACCAAGTCGTGAAAGTATAAACTGAAAACGTTCTCTAGGAAGAGCTTTGGTGAAGATGTCTGCTAACTGGTATTCAGTCCTCATAAAATAAAGTTCCACCACACCGTTTTCCACTTGCTCCCTGATGAAATGATGTCGAATGTCGATATGCTTAGCTCTTGAATGTTGAACGTTGTTGCATGAGAGAGCAATGGCACTCTTGTTATCACAATAAAGAGGGATTTTGTTGAATTCAAAGCCATAGTCAGATAATTGGGATCTCATCCATAGGATTTGAGCACAACAAGATGACATGGCTATGTATTCTGCCTCTGTAGAGGATATAGAAGTACTCATTTGTTTCTTTGAAGACCAACTCACAAGCTTATCACCCAAAAACTGAGCACCTCCAGACGTGCTTCGACGTGTATCTTGACATCCTGCATGGTCAGCATCTGCATAGGCTGTTAGTGACATACCGGTGTCCTTCGAGTACCAAAGTCCCATTTTGATGGTTCCTTGGAGATACCGAAAGACCCGTTTAACCGCTTCAAGGTGCTTTTTGGTAGGCTTAGCCTGGTATCTAGCACACATGCATACAGTGAACAGAATTTCTGGTCTATTGGCAGTAAGGTACATCAGGGATCCAATCATACTACGATATTTAGTCTGGTCAACCATGATCCCTGAGAGGTCCTCATCCAGTTTAGTACGCTCCACCATGGGAGTGTCAACAGGGTCACAAGAATCAAATCCAAATTTCTTTAAAATCTCATTAGCATATTTAGATTGATTGATAAAAATGCCTCCGGGACTTTGTGAAATTTGTAATCCCAAAAAAAATGACATTTGTCCCATCATTGTCATTTGAAATTTGGAGCCCATCTCCTTAGAAAAATGGTCACATTCATTGGGGTCAGTTGAGGCAAAAATAATATCATCAACATAGATTTGAACGTGAATTAAGTGTTTTCCTGACTTTCTGGTGAACAATGTTGGATCAACTGCTCCTTTGTTGAATCCAGTAGATAGAAGAAACCTTGATAGCGTATCATACCATGCCCTTGGAGCTTGCTTCAAACCGTAAATGGCCTTCTTCAAGCGATAGACATGAGTAGGATGCTCTGGATTCACAAAACCTTCAGGTTGGCTGACGTATACGAGTTCTTTAATATCTCCGTTAAGAAAGGCCGTCTTTACATCCATCTGATAGACTACCACGTTCTTACTTGCAGCATTAGCCAGGAAGATTCTGGTTGCCTCGATACGTGCAACTGGAGCAAATGATTCTTCAAAGTCAATACCCTCCTCTTGACGGTATCCTTTTGCAACCAATCGAGCCTTGTTCTTTAACACATCACCATGCTCATCAAGTTTTACTTTGAAGATCCACTTTAGAGCAATGATCATAGCACAGTCAGGAGCAGGTACTAATTACCATACATCTAGTCCATCAAACTCATGAATTTCTTCTTGCATGGCATTGAACCAGCTGTCCTCATTCATGGCAGTTTTAACATCTTTTGGTTCAACCTTAGATAGTACGGAGTTGAAGAAGCACCATAAGGCATCAGTTGCAAGTTGTTTACGAGTGGATACTGGACGAGAGGGGTTTCCAATGATGTTGTCCAATGGATGATCATGTGTCCATTTTCTAATGTGTTCATGTGGTTGTTGTTGAGGAACAGAAGTAGCAGAGTCGTTTTCCCCTGATGAAGATGGTTCTGATGATGGTTCAGGAGCAAATATGTTCTCAAAGGGAGCATCTTCGAGAGTAGCAAAGGGGTTATCTCCATCATAGGTGCCATAAATAATTCCATGATGTACACTCGATGATTGAGGATTTGATGATGAGACTGAGTGATCAGCAGTAGGGGCTTCCTGACTCAATGTCATAGAAACTGAAGGGTTATCTACGTTGACAGGGATAGGAGCAGCCACTGTTGATGGATTTGACTGATCATTAGCAATAGGCTCATAGTGTTCATCAAACATTGGATCAAACAATTTCTTCAAATCATCTTGAGAAGGGGGTACATATGGAGTTGCTGGTGAGGGATTTTGTACAAGAGAAGAACTAATGGGACTACATAATAAAGGTTGTGATGCGGGTCCATAACTAGATTGTCCTGGAGCTATTTGACCGGTCAGCTCATCGAACGTAACGTGAATTGTTTCCATGATATTTCGGGTTCTTTTGTTGTAGATTCGGTATCCTTTTCTGTTTGGTGCATATCCTACAAATACTCCAATATCTGCTTTAGCTTTCAGTTTACCTAAATCTTGACCCTCATTAATTGGATAACACAAAGCACCAAACACACGAAGGAAGGATAGATCAGCTTTTCGATTGTGAACAAGTTCATATGGAGTTTTTCCATGAGCAGTGTGAATTAGGGATCGATTTTGGGTGAAGCATGCAGTGGCAATGGCTTCAGCCCAGAGAAATGTTGGAACCTTTGAATAAATCAGCATTGTTCTTGCGGCTTCCACAAGAGTTCAATTTCGTCTTTCAACTACACCGTTCTGTTGAGGAGTTCGTGGAACACTTCTTTGATGACTGATTCCAACACTTTCATAAAACTCACTAAGTTCTTTATTAACAAACTCAGTTCCATTGTTAGTTCGGATGATTCTACCAGTCTTGTTAAGTCTAACCTGCATCTGTTTAATAAGTTTAATGATGACATCTGGAGTTTCATACTTTGTCCTCAAGAACTTAACCCAAGTGAATCGAGAGTAGTCATCAACCACGACTAACACATATTTCTTCCCATTAATTGTTTGCACTCTCATAGGTCCGCACAAATCCATATGAATAGTATGAAGAACTTCCATAACTGAGTTTGTGAGTTTGGGTTTGTGGGTATATTTCCTGCTTTTTCCCAATTGGCATGCTGAACAAAGATGATCATTTTCATACTTTAATTTGGGTAAGCCTCTTACAAGGTCCTTTCTGGAAAGATCATTAATGATGCCGAAGTTCAAGTGATTGAGACGACGATGCCATAACCATGACTTTGTTTTCGAAGCCTTTGACAACAAGCAGATTGGAGAAGGCTTCATCATGTCTTCGATAGAGATGGTGTATAGGTTTGAACCACGTGTTCCTCTTAAAAGTTACACACCATCAAGTTCTCTAAAGAAACAAGTATGTTTTCTAAAAGCCACCTCTAGATCGGAATCACATAATTGACCAACAGAAAACAGGTTATGACCAAGACCTTCTACATAATATACCCTGGAGATTACACTATCACCAACAACATAATCTCCATAACCCATAATTGCACCAAAATCGTTCTCGAATCTAACAGTCCCAATAAATTTACTCACGAAGTTCATGAGCCGCGAGCGGTCTCCAGTCATATGCTTGGAACAGCCTGAGTCCAAGTACCACAGAACGATTTGAACGACCTGCAGTTGAACACAGACAAGAATGGATAACTGGATAATTGGGATCCCCATGCAAGAATGGGTTCCATTTGGTTAGTAACAGTAATTGGAACACCCACATCAGAAGCAGAATCAATGGAATCATTAGGGATAGATGCAGTGCTAGTGTACGCATTAGACCTATTCAAAGTATGTTCACTTCTTAAAGGAATAGTTCTACCGGTAGGCATCCATTTCCTAATGGGCATTGACTTAGATAATTTAGGGCACATCTCATTAAGATTAGATTTGCGGCCAGTGACTTAGATAATTTGGGGCACATCTCATTAAGATTAAATTTGCGGCCAGTAGGTATCCACTGATAACCTATATTACTAAATTTTCTTCCTGTGGGTTTCCAATGTTTTCTAACCTTTTTCCACCATTGCTTTCTAGCCTTCTTAACATGATTGTTGGCATTAACGATTTTAACTGGGTATTTGACAACATTAATCAAATCATTCACACCACATACATGATCGGTAACAGAAACCAAGCAATCATCATTACATGTTTTGTCAAAAGTAGCAGAATTCGCCTTAATTACAACACGCTTAGAGCTAACACTATAATCAACAAAATTCATTTTATTCAACATAGTTTCATTCTTCCTAAGGTGATCTTCTACTTTCTTCCACTGAACATTCCTAGCTTGCAAGGTCCTATCATTCTTTGTGTTGCCTTGAGGCTTTGACCTGCTTGCTTTGGTGTCACTTTTTACTCTTGTAGAGGGAATGGGAACATTAGTTGGTATTGCTACTTTTGCTTTTCAGGTTTAGAAGTGTTGGGATCTGAGCTACTTGAAGACACATTAAAGTTTACTTTCTTAAAACTGAGCATCGAATGGGTTGCATACTTAGCACTAGGCATGGAACAAGGCATCACAGCTTTATCTTTCTCACATAAGGATTTAGGACATGTTGCTCTTAAACATTCTAACAGCTCCTGAGATCTTTTGGCCTGAATGCAAGCAAACCTAATTTCACTATCAAGGGGCATATTTATGAAGTCCTCTTCTACAATCTCACAGAGACATTCTAGACTATCCTTAAGGTGAAAGAAATAGTTATGAAACACAAGTTCATTATTTCTAAGATGAGGAGGAATGTATTTAACAGTCACAGTATATTTAGAATCACCAGATGACTTTGATGCAACATTCTCATTAAAGACAAGTGGCATTTTCCCTTTTACCTGACTCTCCAGATTCTCAATTTCCTTTTGTAACGAAGTTATTTTTTCATTGTTTTTGTCACAAGTGACTTTCATTGAATTGTATAACTCTTTGAAGTGTCGTTTGACCTTTTCATTTTCTTCTAGAAAACTCTCATTTTCTTGTTGTAATACGTTAATGATGTTTTGAAGATTAAAGTTTTGAGAAAATTGAGAATCTAAAGGAGGACGCATTTGGGAGCTAGTCACATTGTTCTTTTCACCCTTTAATTGTGAAATTTGGGCTTTCAACTTTCTGATCGTGTTACAGTGAGCTTGAATCTGTTCGTCACGTTTGTTTATTTCAAAAACTGCATCAAACTCTAGAACATTTGAGGATGTCTTGATGTTTGAGGTTTTGACATTTTCTTTGAGATGTTGATATTTTAGTTGCAAATCAAAATGTTCAACTTCTAGCTTAGAAAAATGTTTTACCAAATTATCGTGATCATCCTGGTCAATTTTCTAATTTAGTTTTGAGTTTTTGTTTTCAAGCTCAATGACACGATCATGGGAAACTTTCAATGCAACAGATAATTCATGAAATTGAGAGGCATTAATAGAATTCTTTGTAACAGTATAAAACACATCTTGAGCCACACAACTCAATACTAAGTTCTCATTTAAGATATGCAGGTTCTTCCTTTCAATTTCATTATAATTGAGTTCCGGTTCATAATTATTGACCTCAACTATCATTGCATCAAATTCCTTTTCCATTTCTTTAATATCTGAGTCTACTCCTTTTTGAAGACTCTCAAATTGACTTTTTAATTGTTTAAAGAAAGGCATGACTTCAGTTAAATAACATTCTTTAGTCTGCTCAAAACCCCTTTCCCCTTCAGTAATCCCTGTAGGTGTGATTCTCTTTTTACATGTTTTCACGAAATCAACGAATAGTTGGTATACAACATATAGGCTAATTAAGGTCTTGCTATTAGTGGAAATAGTTCTAGGGACTAAATGCATTGGTGTATTCGGAGGATACACAGTAGCTGCAGGCACTTTCCTAAGGGGAATGTTCGTTTCAACAAGTACATTTGCTTTTTGCTTATCCATATCTTTCTTCCAAAAAATTTGTTCTGGGGTTAATTGAGTTTGAGGCTTAAACATGTTCAGGGAGATCCAATTTTCTTTAGTGTAATCATGGGGTTTGAACGTTATGTTTTTGTTTTTACACTCAGGATCTTTTAGCTTCTTATACATTTTCTCCCTATTGACTTCTTCTAATTGCATATCTTCCTCAGTGCACTCAGCGCAACTAGGTTTCTGCCTAGGCTTAAGGATTTCATTACCATCATATGTTACCTTCTGAGCTTTTCTAGCCACTTTACCATATTCAGGATTGGGTTCCTTTACGAGGGGAATGCTATGCTTATCGCTTAAAACTCTATGCTTAGTGATCATGTGAGCAGTCTGAATGGTATTCCCTTGTACGTACAACTTATTTTCAAGCTTGTTTTTCAAATTTTTTAGATTGGAAAAGTCATTCAAAAGTTTTGATTCCTTAGCATTAAATTGTTGTTTAAGCACTTTAACATTATCTTGGAGTTCTTGCTTTTGCTTAACAGTTTTAGAAAGCTTTTCTTGTAAGAAGTTTAACTCTTTTTTTAACACTTCTTCTCTAAAATTACTTTTTCTAATAATTGTACGCATTTGGTCATCCATTTCCTGCTCACGGGTAGTTAATTCAAACTTAGCACGTTGTTCATAAATAGCAACTTGTTCTTTATATGCATTAAGTTCAAAGATAACAGAATCATCAGGGGCACATGCAGTGTATTCATCAAAAACATAGTCATCATTGACTGCAGAAGATGCATCACTTTGTACAATCTCACTTTCACTTTGTATCACATATTGATCATATGAGATAATATTATTATTTCCCACATTATCAATATCTGACTCATGAGTTTCATGAGATTGTACTTCGTCATGTATCTTTTGCACATCAACTTCATTGTATAGTTTTAATACCTCTGTGACAACTCGTAATTTCAAGTCATTTTACAAACTTTGAAAATTTCACTATTCATCTCGGGAATTTACTATTCACTGGTTACTATTCATCATTTTTAAATTCGATTTGATATTTTGAAAGGGTATTTCAAAATTTTACTATTGACGAAACACTATTCATTCCTAGAGAAAATCACTATTCGTGATTCACTATTCATCATTTTCCGTAAACTAGGTTTACAAGTATCAAATTCGCATAACCGTAAGGGTTTAGCTGCGAATTCATGAAAAATCATTGAGGACATTTCATATAGACTAGGATTAGTCTACATATCATTAGCAACATCATCTTCATATTAGTTCATGCGTGGATTTGCATTTTTCATTAAACGTATAATTTCCTATTAAATAAACGCTATCGCGTAATCATTTATTTTGAACAAATTGATCCGACACTTCCAAAAATAATCCAGATATATGTTTATACTCATTTTAAGACTATAAAAATTATAATATTAGTTTACCCGGTGTTTTAAATTTATTTTGAATATAAATTGTTATATATATATATATATATATTTACGACGGTTTTCGTAAATACTACTCGATAATTATTGTTTCACTAAATTTTTGTAAGAAATGTATTTTTATAATTTTTATGACTTTGAAATATTTTATTTTGTTCTGTTAAAATTTATTTATAGCTAACGCTACCATAAATATTTAATTACACTTACAACTTACAAACTAATTTTACACATTTATATACATTTACTAATATAATATATCACCTCATTCTTTCTCTTTTCATCTTGTCGACAATAATACATGACACAACAAAATTTGATACAAATATCTTACCTAGGCTACCACATATGCAAAAATTAGACTTATCTTTTAGTTTTTTTAATTATATACAAAGTTTCTACACATACATACACTTAGCATAAGGTGTAAAAAAAGATATCATCCTCCCATTTCCATCTCTTAAACCGGCCAAGGAGAAAGAACAAGAAGAAAGCAAAAATTTTCAAGGATCAAGTTAAATTATACACTCTGGTATACTCTTAATTAAGGTTTTGCAATAAAAACCTAGGGTATTTAGGAAAACCTTGTTACATAAACCTCATCACTATACTAGTAAGCATTTCATGATCATTTTTACTCTTTCATAATATTCATGAGTTATTTTTATCATCCTAGTAGAAATCATGCAAGTTTCATGTGTATCTCTATACCACTTTATTTATTTTTATGTACTTATAATGAATATATATCATCCTATAATTAACCCTTGAAACATATCAGTTTTGATGATGTCTAGGAACCCATGACACCCTAAGAAGGTGTATGGTAGGTTTAGAATAGTTTTGGCGTTGATTTGAAGTGGTTAGAATAAGTATTACGCGAGAAAAATCATTTTCGACAACAATAAATAGTGGTCTGATCTTATTTGTGAAATCTGGAAATTTCGACAGTTTGTAAAATATTTTGGGCTAGATATTCAGAAAATATACTTTAAAACGAAAACGTGGCCGCTTTAACGGGTTAAAACGGAGTTATAACGAAAAAGTTATGCTATTTTCAAGTTTAACGACGAAAACTATATTTTTTCCGGAAAACAGCATGCTGTCCAGATTTTGTAAGGGTCAAAAACGAGTCTTAAGCATTATTTAAATGAGTCGATTTATCAAAAATATATTAGTATACTTTAACACGAAGCTAAGGACATATAAAACGTAGAAAACGGACTTATAACGATTAAATTACACGTGTTTAAACAAGGTCGTCGTAACTTTTATTACAAGTATAACTTATATATTTTCTAATAGCCAAAACTAGTTGTCGCTAGGACCATGTTGGGAGTCGTTTTTAACATCGATGGAGTATTTTTTGTAAAACGATGTCTTCTAGTAAAAGTAAGTTCGCCTAGCCTATTTTCCAAAATGTCCAACCGTTCGTCAAACGGAGTTGTAACGAATAAAATACGGTCACTCAAACTTTGCCGAAAACTACCCTTAAATAATATTTTGGGTACAACTACCCTACTTTACCTATGTTTTTCTCCATGATCGAGACCTCTATGATGAAAGTTTAAAAGCTAAGACTTTTAGATAATGCTACAAGCTTTCCAAAACCATTGAGTTTGTTTCCTAACACTCGATATTCACTATTTTACGACCAGCTTTTCGAGGTCATTTAGTCACTTCCACAAATTATTAAAGTATATTATTTTGCGACGAAAAGCTATAAATTCTTGATAAATCACTAAACGACTATCGTAGGAGGTTGTTTCAACGTAAATACTTGTAAAGTATTTTATAATATGACGAGATGTCATAAACATATATTTCGACGATAAACATTATTTTCAAATGTACAAGTGGTATGGATATCATATGAGTTTGCATGCACGACATTGTTTCATGATTTACATTAGAACATATCATTCATAATAGGTCGCGGTTAGAGGTTGCGCCACATTTCAGTATTGCCATTATATCATCATAAACATTGCACCAGGTGAGTTTTTATAGCCCCGATTTATTCAAGTTTATACATTATTTCAAACCTACGGGGGAGAATACATTGCACATCATTTTTTTTATACGGGCCCAAGTATATTCAAATTCATTTACATTGCTTAAGTTACCTCATTGCCAATTGAATGTCCCCATTTCATAATCATGAGCCGTTAATTTCGGAAGAAGCGAGGGTGAGTGGATAGATCTATTGAGGGTGACTCCTCCATCCGTGTTGGTGGTCCCAACTGGTCAACAGATGCATTTCATTTTTATCATCATTGAGTTGTTTGGCAAAACACTCTGTTGGGGCGAACATTAGGAACAGTCTAGCTTCGGTGTCATGTGCTTAAGCAATTGTACCATTTTTGTGACATATTTGTCATACATAACTTATACTTGCGTTGGTCGTATAAAACATTTTCATAAACTCTATGAACTCACTCAACCATTGTGTTGACACTTTTAGCAATGTATTTTCAGGTATCTAAGGCATTCAGTTCATGGCATGCATGTGGACATATCATAGAGTCGCGGTGACGACGCGTCTCACTTGGGTTTTATGCACTTTAAAACATCGTTTGGATTGTAACAAACTTAATTCCGCACATGTCTAATTTCATTTGGGACCTATCTTTTGTAAACTCTGAATGTTTTATTATATCAAACGATGTCCTTTTCAAACGACACTTTAGGTCGTTCAATATATCTGTAACTGTGATGCTATGACAGTCAATTCACAGGAATTCCATTCCGCTGCAAAACAGGAAATTTGGGGGTGTGACAACCTCTGAAATGATTGAGTCTTTGGATGGACCAGCCTGTTGTGGTGATGAGACCTTTGGAGAGACCATTGGTGAGATTCTAGCCATGAAGATTTTCTGGGCAGTAGGTTCATCATCGACATCAAAGTCAAATGCATCACAGTCAGCAACTTGAAAGGCATTTTGATGATTGTGACCTATTTCCTGAATTGGCTGCTCATCCACATCAGCATCATAGGTTTTGGCATTTCCCTTAGTAAGAAACAACAACTCTTCTTCATCCAAAACTGCTCCACTGTCCTGAGCTTGTACCAGCAGCATCTTGTCCCTGAAATACTCTGCATTTTGAGGGCGTTTTGGAGATGTGCAGTTCCTTGCAATGTGTCCTTCACCACCACAGTTGTAGCACTTGATTGACTTTCCTTGTCCTTGATTTGCATTCCTTCCACGATTCTGATTACCCATGTATCTACCACCACCGCCATCATTCCCATATTCAGCTCCAACATTACCTTGTCCAGCTCCAACATTCCCTTGCTCATTATGTGGAAGGTACACATTTTGTCTTCCTTGCACATTTTGCACCACTACCTTTCCTTCTCTTATGGTAGCATGATTGTGGAGATCAGAAGCTGTTCTAAGTTGATTGTTGGAAGGTGGGGTAAAGTTCAGGTTTTGTTTAACCATTAGAGCCACTTGATGAGCAACTTGTTCCAAGAATCTATCTGAGGGTTGATACCCTGGATCAGGAATGAGTTTGTGGTTACCGTTACCCATTGGTATGACTTGAGATGCTTTGGTGGTAATTCCTACATTAGTGTAGAATGATGTTTAATCATTTGACGAACTTGCATTACCAGAATTTGAATTGAATTTTTCCAAGATCATTCGTTCAAATGAAGCATGTCTCTCATTCTGAAGCAAGTATGCATACAACTGCTCATAGTTAGTGTTCCTCAAACCTTTTGTTAACTTGACTGAAGTGACAAATTTGTGACACTCGGGATTCATGTTGTTCACAAACTTTGAATTTAGCTGAATATTTGGTATAGTCATTTTGATATTCCTCATGTCATTCACAAGCTTGTGGAACCTCACGTAATATTCACTGACACTTTCTCCTAGTTTCATCTTAAAGTGCTCAAAGTCATCATACAGTTGAGATTCTCTGTCTTCTTTAGTTAATTCAGAACCAGAGAGAAGCATCTTAACATTGTCCCAAACTGCCTTGGCTTCAGTGTTGTAATTGATTAACTTGTAGATGTCTTTTGGAAGACCCTGAAGTATAATGTTTGAAGCCCTGATATCAGCATCGTATCTCTTTTTCTCCTTATCACTGAGCTCATCATACGTCTTTGGTCTGTCCAAACCTAAGATCACTGTACCATCTGCAGCAGTTTCAAGTGTGTCTCTGGTAGTTTCAGTCTAATAAGGTCCTTCATCAATTGATTTGAGAATGTTAACCCCATTCTCCTTTCCTAAACAGTATAACCTAATTCGTTGAGCCCATGAGTCATAATCAGTTCTGTCAAGCACAGGTGCACAAGTATCGAATCCAGCAGCTTGAACGTCTTCAGCAACAGAAGAGATGATAGTGGGTATGTTGGTAGACATAATTACTGATTCTACGGGATTTTATAACTCTATGATTAAACCGGGAAATAGATTCTTTCACGGGATTTTACTAAATCAAGAGAAAACCATATCAGAAACAATAAGTAACCAAGTCGCTATAAACCTTGAAGACAAGTCGCTAAGTCACCAAGTCACTAAGTATACAAGTCGCTTTAGTGGATAAGTCGCTAGGCTCACAAGTTGCTAGAGTGACAAATCGCTAGAATCACAAGTCGCTAGTGATACAAGTCGCTAGACACAGGTCGCTAAAGTAACAACTCGCTAAGTGGGCAAGTCACTAAAGAACAACTCGCTAGACTGAACAATACGACCACTACTTTGTACTATATGTCGCTTTGTCTCAAAAGACAAGTCGCTAGAGCACAAGTCGCTTCCCACAACAAAGTCAAGTCGTTGAAGATCGTAAAGACAAGTCGCTATGTTGACAAGTCGCTAGCTGAAATGGTACAGCCACTACTTTGTACTATTTATCGCTTTGTCTCAAAAGACAAGTCGCTAGTGCTCAAGTCGCTACCACAACAACGACAAGTCGCTGAATAATATAGATACAAGTCGCTACAAAGAACACTATTCCGAGACTCAAGTCGCTAGCTAGAAGAATTCAAACACAACACATTACAATCCAAAACTAACCCAACCACAGTGATTCAAGCTTTCCAAATCAAAACCCAAGCACTTACAATGATTCTAAACACGAAAGTACAATCAAAATTCAAACTTTAACACTAGAAATGATCCAAATGATGCAAATACCACTAAAATTTTTCAAACCCAAAAACTATAAAAAACCACTAGAAATCCAAGAACATGTAAGAGAGATGATCAAACCATAGCTCTTTATACCATTTGTAATATATTGGATTTCATAAACACATCAAACCATGATTATAATGGGGCATTCAATATAGGTTTTTAGAGAGAGAAAGTTGAGAGGTTTGGGAACATAGTGAGAGAAAGTAAAATCTTATTATGAAGCTCCAACCCTCTACCTTGGGAGGTAGAGGGTATTTATAGTATCATACATAAACGCCACCTACGGGCTGTGGATCAGGCATACAGTGGGTAAAGACCCGTCCGTCCTGCACGGTGTTACTTAACTAAATACTACCTAACATTAAATAACTACGACTACGAGCTTTCTAACGATTACATATACTTGAGGTGACCGACACTTTAATAATTGGATTTACTAAATCCTAAGACAGATGCATCTAAAGTTTGAAAGTGTTTTTATAGGAACTCATTATGCTTAGTTCTAAGACTATCTTCATTGAAAATATGACTTTTGGGATCCTTAAACATATATTGCAGTGTGCAAGTGTTATTCTCATAGAGAATTTCTACCCCTTGTTTTTCAAGTAGGTCTACAGATAGGATGTTTAAAGACACTTCAGGGGTATAGAGAACCCCTGGGATTAGATATTTACCATTGCCATTTTTGACTATTACTTACCCAATACCATAAGTAAAAAGCAGTTTATTTTCCTCTTCAATTTAGCCAACATAAAACTTCTCTTTTATTTTTCAGAATAAATTCAATCTTGAGCAGACATGCATATTTATATGGTTGCTTATGTACCATATGTTATCCCAGTATTCTTGATCAGTGCCTTTTAGTATGCATTTGGTTTCAAAGTGAATTAATTTTGGAATTTTTATACTTACAGTAGGGCTTTGTAACTTGTGATGTGCAGTGGATGTTTCTGCATAGTCACAGGGACATCTTGATTCCCCACTTCTTCCTCCATTTTCCTTATGGGACAGTCTTTTATGATGTGCCCCTCTTGTTTGCACTTAAAACATCTTTGTTTCCTGAATCTGTGTTGTGAGACAGTGTGGTGAGATTGTGGGAGTGTTTGGTTGAAGTCCTTGATTTTTTCTAGTTTTTTCTTCAACATGTCCTTGCAGTCTTGAGTTATTTGCTTTATGCAAATTCCCAATCTTTCCTCCCTCTCTCTTTTTTGTTGTCTAAAAAAAAGTTGTCTTGTAGTTTTCTTCTCAATGGCCTCCCCAAGCTTTTGCTCTGATGTCAATTCTTGCACTGGTCTTGGCCAATTTTGTTATGCCTTGACCAGTTTTGCTCCATGTAATAATTAGTATTGACCATTGTTTGATAAGTGCTTAAAGTGCATAAAATAATGTATGCAAAAGTAGTATTGCAGTAGGAATGAAACAAGTTTGGAGGGAAATTTAAAGTAACTAACTTTTCTAATATTGGATTGATGTGTTAACTATTACAGAAGGAACTAACTATTTATACCTTTCCAAGGGGTGCCAAATGTGTTGGTTCAAGAGAACCAATAGACACATCCTTTGGAGAAATAATTGTCAACTATAATAACTGTTTTTTCCGTAATGGGTCGTTTTGGGACATTGGCCCAACCCATATGAAATTTGCAGACTTAAAATAAAACATAGGACTGCAGATGTATTACTAAACTATGCTAAATAAACTGTAACAATATTAACATTGGGATGAACATGATTTGATGGAAAATTGATCTTAAAGAGGATTCCAACAATATCCAGGAAATGACCTCACCTTATCATTCTTAGTCTAGTGAACATGTTGAAGTAGCCAACCAAGAACTGGTCGAGGAGATCAAGAGAAGAAGCAGGGAAAATGGAACAAGCTGGGTGGAAGAATTTTCTAGTGTCTTATGGGCACATAGAACTATGCCTAAGGAAACACCGTCTTGTATTTTATATTGAAGAGGCAATCATACTGCTGAGATGTTTATCCCAACTGAGCGTGTTGCTATTGTCAATCAAGAAACAAATGAAGAGGCGTTATGGCTAAGCCTAGAACTCATTAAAGAAAAACGAGATCCAGCAGCCATCCAATTAGCATACTTAAAACAAAAAAAATGGCCAAATAATACAACAAGAAGGTCCACCCAATATCATTGAAACCTGGAGATCATGTCTTAAGAAAAAACAAAGCAAGTAAGGCAACAGGTTTTGGGAAAATGAGCCCTACATGGGAAGGCCCATACACAGTACAGAAAACCAAGCCTAACGGCTCCCACATGCTGAAAGAAAAATATGGGGGTGACGTTCCCTAGCCTGGCATGCATCTTACTTGAGGAAGTGTTACCTTTAAGCATGTATGAACTTCTTTTCCTAAGGAGACCATAACGTGGATATAATATCTACGATTTCACCAAGTTCTTAATAAAAATATCCTTGTTTCTCCGAACTCGTATGTATACGACATAATGAACTTACATTACTAGCCGATTAATCAGGCGTGGACAATCACATCCTGTTTCTCGCATCCTCATAATTAGTATACAAGGCAAGTAACTAAGACAAGAAAGGTTGTTCACAAGTTAGTGACAACATAAATAATAAGTATATACACAAGTATTAGGAATTTTAGAAATACCCGAATAGTCAAACAGACAAAAACAATACAAATAGGTTTGTGAACTATCAGGGAGAAACATCATTAACCTAGCCAAGCATATACAATTGATCACTAAATATGTTAAGTGTTGCAAAGTCATAATGAACACCTAAAACAATCATCAACGTATGGGCTAGCATAAAGTTTTCAAAAAAACGAAGACATATGTGATGCAATAACACATAGATACATTAAAAATGTATTCAAAACCTCATAAGAGATTAAGGCACAAAATTCAACAGGAACAACCACTTCCTGAAACATTATATATATTATAAAGGTTAACAGGCTTAATACATACCAGGCGATACAAAAACATATTACATATTGTAAAGTTATCTTACATAAATTGTTCGAAATACAACAATTCTAATAAAGACATATACAAAGAATTTACAAAGGAAAGAATGATAAATTTGGGATAAAGAAGAGGGGGTAACACGACTAGTTGGCATTACTTTCTTAAAATCTTCAAGAAAGAGTGATAACATCAAATAGTCATGATATTTTAGTGTCAATTTCCCCTTAATATGCTCATCAATTGTATAGTTTTACATCGATATATGCTCTTATTTCTTAATATTTCATTTTCAGGGCATAAATGATGTTGGGAATAATCTATTACCATTGATAGTCTTGTGGTTAACACTGCTGATGTTTACACTAGCAGTTGAAATGTATTACCACTACTGGTACATTATTACCACTGCTATTAGATAATGGTTAGGAGAACGTGTCTAGATAAGTATAGAAAAGATCTTGTGTATATTCTATATTGTTAGCTTTATACTTATCTTGTAAAGGACTCCTTGTACTATAAAAGGAGGTTCTAGGTCATTGTCTTACTTACTTACATACATACGTATTATTCATAAAGGCTTCAAGGTGTAACCCTCGTGATAAGCAAGATCACTCGTATTATTCATTAATAATATTGGAGCTTAAGTTTTATGTTTAATCTGTGTTTACTTACAATACATCATACAATCCTTCTTCTAAGTATTACTAAGTAAATTCCGCGTGCTTATTAATATTATACAAAATATCATTGACACAAGGCGTGTGTTTAGATCCATCAAGTGGTATCAGAGCGAAGGTTCTGATATTTTGATTTAGAAGACCCAAGGAATTAGCTTAACCTACTTACTAAATTCAATGGAGATGGAAAACAACCAGTCCAACTCTTCTACACCAAGGCTACCTAAGCTCAAACTTAATGAGTTTGAGATGTGGAGGATACTGATTGAGCAATACTTTCTCATTAAAGACTATGCTCTATGGGAGATCATCTTAATTGGTGATTCTTTCAAGCCTGTGACTAGTACTCAGAAGGTTGGTGACACATATGTGTTGACTGTTTCTGTGCCTGAATCTAGTACTGAAAAAGCACTGAGGAAGAATGATCTAAAGGCTAGAAGTTTGTTGCTGATGACTCTTCCTAGAGACCAGATCATAGTTTTCAGCATGTTCAAGACTGCAAAAGAACTTTTTGAAGAAATTTGCTCAGTGTTTGGTGGCAATGATGCTACAAAGAAGACACAAAAGACATTGTTGAAGCAAAGTTATGAAAACTTCTCTGCTTCAAGCAATGACTCACTTGATAGCATCTTCACCAAACTCCATAAGATTGTTACACAACTGACTGTGTTTGGCATTGAGGTAGAAAAGGAAGACCTCAATTTGAAGTTTCTAAGAAGTTTGCCTTCAGAGTTTCAAACTAATGTTAAAATCTGGGAAAACAAAGCAGACATTGAAACAATGAAGCTCAATGATCTTTACAACAACTTTAAACTCATTGAACAAAGACTGAAGAAGGCTGGGAAACTTGGTACAAGCTTAAGCAGCTTGGCTTTGATGTTAACCTCTGTTGAAAGTGATGATTCTGAAGATGACAGTGATGATGATATTGCCACTGCTGGTTCTACAGTTTCCACTGGTAATGTTAGTGTTACCACTGCAGGTTCAAAGAAGAAGATTGCTAGTATTGGAGATCCTACCTTTTATGCTTTTATCTCCACTCAAGTTAATGGCTCTATATTAACTCATGAAGACATAGAGCAAATTGATGAAGATGACTTGGAGGAGATGGACATAAAATGGCAAATAGCTCTTCTTAGCATGAGGGCTAGGAAATTCTACAAGAAGACTGGCAAGCCTATCAATGGTGGTGAAACTGCAGGCTTTGATAAGAAGAAAGTGGAGTGTTTTAACTGCCACAAGTTGGGACACTTTGCTAGAGAATGTAGAAGACCAAAGACCAAGGACAATAGGTCTACTTGGTACAAGGAAAAGAAGGAACCAACTGTGGAAGAACCAAAGGCAATGTTGGCTATTGATGGTGTGAGCTATGATTGGAGTTTCATGGCTGATGAACAAGAGATAGAACCTTCAGATGCTGCTCTTGTGTCTACTGAATTTGCTCTCATGGCTTTCTCTGAATCTGAGGTACAAAACTTTGAAAGTTGTTCTAAAACATGTAGGGCTGCTAGAGAAGTTGAAAGGCTTAATGATCTATATTCTAATGAAAGACAAGAGTTGTATACTGCTAATTATACTGTGTCAAATCTTAGGAGAGCTATAGCAGTATTAGAAAAACAAATAGATCACTATAGAGAAAATGAGTCAAAATATAATGATGATATGATTTTTCTTAGAAGAGAGATAGATCATAAAACAGCTGTGAATGAGGCATACCAAAAAGAGCTTGAAAAACTTAAAAAGATAAATGAAAATGTCAATTTAACTGTAGACACCTGTTATTATCAGTCTAAGTCAATTGATAAAATCTGGAATGCTCAAAATCATAGTAAAGTTAAGTCTGGTATGGGTTATAATATAGTGCCTGCACCACTAAGAGGTGTTCCATCACCTCCATGTATAGATTTAGCTCATACAGGCTTAGAAGAGTTTCAGGATCTTGAATGTGAATATGGTCCTATAAAGGACACAACTGTGAAATGTGAGGAAGAGGTTAAGAAGGATAATGATGTTTTTGAAAGTGCTAGTGACTCATCAGTTGTTGATGAGAATGGTAAAAAGAATGAAGAGACTTCTATCCCAAAAGTTGTTAATACTTTTACAGATAAACCTAGGAAACAAGCTAATAAACCTAGATCAACTGTAAGGTATGCTGAGATGCATAGGAACAAGCCTACAGCTCCTAGGGGTAACCAGAGGAGTTGGAATCATGTTAAATCTCAACAACTAGGTAGTGATTTTGTGATGTACAATAAGGCATGCTATATCTGTGGTAGTTTTGATCATTTACATGCTTATTGTGACTATCATGTTGGGAGAAGGGAAGTCCATGGGAAAAAAATGGTGGAGTCTAACAGGTTTCAAAATAATGTACACCCTAAACAACACAGCAACATGGTCCCCAAGAGCAGTCCTATTAAGAGGTGGTCTTAAAACTTTTGCCACTTCAAAAACAGTTAACACTGCTCATCCTAAGTCACCTGTTAAAAGTGCAAAGTCCAAAACAACTTTTGCAAAATCTGCATAAACAGGGAAAGGAACTTTTCAAACTAAAAAGGTTCATTATAACCAACAGTGGGTACCTAAAACCAAACCAGCAGTTTCCACTGTTCATTCAAAAGTTTCCACTGCAAGGGTTGTAAACAAGAAAAGGGGGGACATGGGCAATGCTGTGAAGGCCTCAGCACGTTGGGAATGGAAACCTAAAGGAATAACCTCATCAACCAATCCCAATGGTGTATCAATGACCTTTGATAGATATAACTATATTGATACACGAGGCAGATCCAAGTCAATAATGGCTTGGGTCCCCAAAAGAAACTAACTCTTTACTTTTATGTGCAGGAACATCCAAGGACAAAAAGATTAGATCAAGGATATAGGGTTAGTGGGTGTTCAAGGCACATGACTGGCAACAAGTCCTATCTTTCAGATTTTGAACAATATGATGGACAGTATGTCAGTTTTGGAGGTGGAGTAAATGGAAAAGTTGCTGGTAAAGGAGTAATCAAAACTGGTAACTTGGACTTTGAACCTGTGTACTATGTAAAAGAGCTTAAGTATAATCTTTTTAGTGTGTCACAAATGTGTGACAAGAAGAACAATGTTCTTTTTACCAAAGATATGTGCTTTGTTCTCTCTAAGGATTTTAAGATGCCTGATGAAATTCAGATTCTTCTAAAATTCCTAGAAAAGGCAACCTATATAGCTTTGATATGAACAACATTGTTGCTAAAGATAATTATGCTTGCTTGCTTGCAAAGGCCATAGTGGATGAATCCATATTATGGCATAGAAGACTTGGTCATGTTAACTTCAAAACCATTAATAAGATTGTCAAAGATGGTTTAGTGAGAGGCTTACCTCAGAAAAGATTTGAAAATGATCAAACCTGTGTGGCTTGTCTTAAGGGCAAACAACACAGAGCTTCTTGCAGATCAAAGCTGGTTAACTCTATTGCTCACCCACTTCAAATGTTACATATGGACTTGTTTGGTCCTACATCTGTGAGCAGCTTAAATCTTAAAAAGTATTGTCTTGTTGTAACTGATGATTTCAGCAGGTTTACATGGGTTTTCTTTCTCAATACAAAGGATGAAACAACTGGCATCCTTAAGACCTTTATCACACAAGTAGAAAACCAATATGATTTCAAAGTGAAAATCATCAGGTGTGACAATGGGACAGAGTTTAAGAATAGAGTTATGGATGATTTTTGCAGAGATAAAGGTATTAAAAGAGAATTTAGTGTTGCTAGAACTCCTCAACAAATAGATGTTGCTGAGAGGAGGAACATGACACTTATAGAGGCTACTAGAACCATGTTGGGAGATTCAAAATTGCCAATCACTTTTTGGGCTGAAGCAGTTAACACTGCATGTTATGTGCAAAACAGGGTTTTAGTGGTAAAAACAAAGAACAAGACTCCTTATGAGTTATTTAGGGGTAGACCTCCTATCCTTGACTTCATGAGACCATTTGGATGTCATGTATCTATTCACAATACCATAGATTATCTGGGGAAATTTGAAGAAAAAGCAGATGAAGGGTATTTTGTTTGGTACTCCATGGTCATTAAAGCTTTCAGAGTATTCAACTTAAGAACCCAAAAGATTGAAGAAAATCTGCATGTTGAGTTCCTGGAGAACAAAGCGAATGTCAAAGGAACTGGTCCAGAAAGGCTGTTTGATCTTGATTCGTTAACCAATACTATGAATTATGTGCCTATCTCTACAGGTACATCTTCTTTTGATTTGGCAGGTTCAGAAGAGTTTCTTGATGATGATAAACCCAACAAAGATCAAGGGGAAGATCAAGGGGAAGATCAAGATGAATTCAGTCTGCCACTTTGGGACTTTGCAGGCAATAATGATATTTCAAAGACTGGAGATGCTCATTCTTCTAATGATTCTGGTAAAGATGAAGATAGCAACTTGAACACTGAAGATCCCAATATCAGTGGAAATGCAGATTCCACTGCTAGGCAAGAATTTTCCACTGCAACACCAGAAGTGGAAGTTACAACTCCGGTTACAGAAGAAGCTCAAGCCAATGATGTTGAAATCTCAAATATGCCAAATGAAATTGCAGTTCCTTAGACTCCCCACACTTCTATTCATAAATCACATCCTCTTGAGAATGTGATTGGGGATGTCCACTCACCTGTAAAGACTAGAAGACAAATAAGGCTGCCTGATGTTCATGGATTCATAAGTGAAATATATGAATCTAAGTCTCATGAAGCCAAGAATGAATGTCTCTTTATGTGTTTTATGTCACAAATGGAGCCAAAGAATGTTTACAAGGCGCTTGAAAATGAAAGTTGGGTGGAAGCAATGCAAGAAGAGTTGCTCCAATTCAAGCTTCAAATGGTTTGGGTGCTTTGTGATTTGCCTTCTGGCAAGAAGGTAATAGGTACTAAATGGGTGTTCAGAAACAAGAAGGATGAAAGAGGAATTGTTATCAGAAACAAAGCTAGGCTTGTGGCTCAAGGATACACTCAAGAGGAGGGTATTGACTATGAAGAAGTGTTTGCCCCAGTTGCACAAATTGAAGCAATCAGGTTGTTCTTAGCCTATGCATCCTTTATGGGCTTTAAGGTCTATCAAATGGATGTAAAGAGTGCTTTTCTATATGGGCAGATTGATGAGGAGGTATATGTTTCACAACCTCCAGGCTTTGAAGACCCTGCCTATCCTAATAAAGTGTACATGGTAGTTAAAGCTTTGTATGGCTTGCATCAGGCACCAAGGAAATTGTATGAAACTTTAACTACTTATCTTCTTGATAATGGGTTTCATAGATGCAGAGTGGATCAAACTTTGTTCATCAAGAAAGAAAAGAATGATATCTTGTTAGTTCAGGTATATGTTGATGATATCATTTTTGGATCTACAAAGACTGAGATGTGCAAAGAATTTGAGAAGCTAATGAAGGAAGAATTCAGGATGAGTTCTATGGGTGAACTCACATTCTTTTTGGGACTTCAAGTACAACAAAGGCCAGATGGTATTTTCATCAATCAAGATAAATATGTGGCTGAGATACTAAGGAAGTTCAAGTTCACTGATGCAAAGTCATCCAGCACCCCTGCAGACAAGACTACACATCAACTATTGAAGGAAAATAGTGTTGAAGCAGTTGATGTACACATGTACAGGTCTATGATTGGATCTTTGATGTACCTTACATCATCTAGACCAGATATTATGTTCGCAGTGTGTGCATGTGCAAGGTTTCAGGTCACTCCCAAGTTCTCTCACTTGACTGCTGTGAAGAAGATTTTCAGATATCTTAAAGCATTTCCTACTCTGGGATTGTGGTACTCTAGAGATTCCCTTCTAGATTTGGTTACTCACTCAGATAGTGACTATGCTGGAGCTAGTTTGTATAGAAAATCTACAACAGGTGGATGCCAATTTCTTGGCAACATATTAGTGTCATGGAAGTGTAAGAAACAAACTATGGTGGCTAATTCATCAACTGAGGCAGAGTATGTGGCTGCAGCAAGTTGCTATGCTCAAGTTCTATGGCTTCAGAATCAACTTTTGGACTATGGGTACAATTTCATGCTTACCATCATTCATATTGACAATAGCAGTACCATTTGCATTATTAAGAATCCAGTACAACACACAAAGACTAAACATATTGAAATTAGACACCATTTCACTAATGCCCTTGACACGAATGCTTGGCACCTTTCACTAATTCCTTCGTCTTGACTCCTTTAGCATTTTTCACTAATGCTTTTGACATGGAGGTTAAGCACCTTTCACTAATGCTTTCATCTTGACTCTTTCGGCATCCTTCACTAATGCCTTGGACATAACACTTCTATGGAGGAAGAAAGAAGTATCAACAAGAGAACCTCAGTAGTCTTGATGATGACGAAGCATGGCAACTCATGGACTTGAGCTTGCTCGACTTCAAGGAGTGGTGATCTCGCCTTTAAGAGGAACCTAGAAAATCATACAAAAACAAAAGACAAACTACATAGAAAGATCCCTTAGGATCAGTGGTTAGAGAGTTACAATACTTGGGGAAAGTATGTGTAGGAGAGACACTTCAAAAGGAAGAAATGGCTCGCTATTTATAGAGGAAAAACAACTATTGTTCCACGGATCCCACGGATCCCTCCCTTAAGGGATCCGTCTAGTGTAACCTCAGGGATCCATGGGACGCTACTCTTTGCCCATGGGTTTTTTGGTTATGGGTCATGGGTCATAGGTTATGGGTTGGTCCATAGGTATTTCCTTAGACACAATGTATCTTAATAGATGCAATGTATCTAGTCAAATGGATATGGGTCAATATCATGGGTTATGGATATGCTCCATGGCTTGTAGTTTTTACCCATTATAATACATACTAATTATGTATATATTTGCCCAATATGTAAACACTAGTTGTTGTACATATGTATTATTAAATCATAAAATCACTTATACTTTTTTTAGTGTTTTATGTGAAAACGTAAGTGTGTTAGAAAACTATTGGCTCAAACCATTTACGTATTTTATTTGTTTCGTTAAAATGATTTTACGTTTGTTATCGACAAAACATTAGAAGATCGTAAAATATAAATAAACGTTTTTACGGCTTATTTGTATTAACAATCTCCCCCTTTTTGTTGATGACAAAACATAAAATTATTTTAAGGAAAAACTAAAATTCGTAAAAGTTCGAATTGGAGTTTTTACTCTCTTCTCCCTCTTTTTGTCGAAACAAAAAGAGAGTTGAAAAGAAACTAACGCAATGTTTTAAGAAAAACATGTAAAAGAAAAAAAATATAGAGAGAAAGTTACGGGAAGACTTCTCGTCTTAGCTCCCCCTTGAGAGTCCATCCCTTTGTAAGGGCACAAGCAAATAAAAACTATTAAGCTAATGCATTGCAACTATGTTTGCAAGTGGTTTCGTCTTAGTGACGATAATGCTCCCCCTTGATGATTGCAACGTTGCAAGGGGATGTAACGAAATGTAATCCATATGAGGATTATATTGCAAATGGTTTTTGCAATGTAAGATTTGACACAAAGCTCCTTCTAGCTTAGGGTGTCAAATTCTTCATGTGTATTTTGGAAATCTACAAAAGAAATGTTAGAAAACAAGTATACCATGCATAATTTCTTGCAAATAAGACTCAAGTTAGTAGAAAATTGGTCTTCTGTTGCACGGATCCCACGATTCCCTCCTTGGAGGGATCCGTCTAGGCAAATTAGAGGGATCCGTCTATCTAATGACAGATTTCAGCAATGGTGATGTACCAAATAATGTTAATATCAAAGTGAGATATGCATTCAAGCAACGAACATATACTCATAGCAATATGACATACAAACTATCATTCAATAAAACATAAGAGATGATCAACAAATCTCTAAAAACTAAGAGAATGATTTAGCCATTTAATAGATATTATACTAATCCTAATAAGTAACCTAAACTTAAGAAGCAACCACATGCTTGAATCTAAGGATTAGTAGACTTGTTGATTTGGTCCAATCTTCAAGAGGATGATCAAACATGAAATGAGATTCCTAAATGATCTAAGTTAAGTTTGAGACTAGGATACTATTTTAATCCTTAGGCTCATGGTCGTTTAGGTTTGTTGACCTCATCGAAACGTTCGAGGAGGTGATAAAACATGAAACATTGCTCCTCACGTAGTTCATGTATTAACCCTTCAACATGTTGACAATGATAGCAATCCTTGTCATAGTTTTGAAGAGATGGTGGTAAAGATGGAGCAACTTGAAGCGGAGGTTCAAGTGAAGAAGGTTGGGGATCCTCAAATGAAAGAGGTATTGATGGAGGCACATTAAGTGGTGGCTCAACAAGAGTTGATGGTGGAGGTAGGGAAGTGTCAACTTGCATGTGATCGGGTGGTTGACTTTGATGTCTCCTTATAATCCATAATGGACCATTAGAGGGAAATGGAGAAATGGAGATTAGTGCAAGTGTTGATTCAACACCTTGGTTTTGTTGTACAATCTTCCCTAGTGAAGAGTGTATCGGTAATGGTGGAGGATGAGATGGCCTAGGGGGTAAGTCCTCTAAGTTTTAGGAGTGGGGAGATGATTGTGAGGTGGTAAGTGATATGGCTCTAGGCACCAATGATGTTGGTTGGGTTGAAAAGGGTGTGTTTGGTTTAGTAGGAATTGTAGAGTTTGGTGATGATATTTTTGTGGGAACAATCCTCTTGGGGATTAGTTTGATTGGTTGAGTTGGTGGATGGGAAATCCTAGCATTTGTGGATTTGACCGGAGATGATTCTAGCAAGATGACTTATAAAGAGATGAATTTGGCAAGTGCATTCAAGACTTAAACCACTAAGATTCTTTGGAATGTGATGATTAGCATGCACAAGAGTCAACTTTAGAGTTGTACTGATCTAGGAACTTAATTAAGATGAGATGGAGAGTTCAAGTTAGCAAGATGAGCTTTAAATGATTGTTTTAGCTATAGTTGACATCAATCTATTATACGGATCCCACGGTTCCCTCTGATGAGGGATCCGTCTAGGCTAATCATAGGGATCCGTCTCTCAGCCGCTAAAAAAACATAACAATGATGTTTGTAAAGTCTAATACCCATACCTTCTTGAGTGTTTCAGTCTATCTAAGTGTCTTGAATTAAATTATACTTGAATGATCAAGGGCAATGAGTGATGTAGCTAATGATTGCCTTTTATGGAAGGAAAATGAGACTTTATGATCACCAATGGGTGTTCAAGGATGACACTAGGAATTTTGATGGTGTCAAGTGTAAGCTATTGGATTTCACAAACACATCACACCATAATACAAAGTGGGCGTATAATAGGTTTAGAGAGAGAAAGAGAAGAGAGTTGGGAACTATGTGAAACAAAGAAAAATGGTATTGAAGCTCCAACCCTCTACCTTATGAGGTAGAGAGTATTTATAGTGTCTTACATAAAACGCCACCTATGGGCTGTGGATCAGGCATACAGTGGGTAAAGACCCGTCCGTCCTCCACAGTGAAACTTAACTAAATACTAACTAACATTAACTAACTACGACTACGAGATTTCTAACGATTACATATACTTGAGGTGACCGACACTTTAACAACTGGATTTTCTAAATCTTAACAATCTCCCCCTAAGATTTGTTAGGATTTAGTAAATCCAGTTATTAAAGAGTCGGTCAACTCGAGTATATGTAATCGTTAGAAAGCTCGTAGTCGTAGATTAGTTAATGTTTAGTAGTATTTAGTTAAGTAATACCGTGGAGGACGGACGGGTCTTTACCCACTGTATGCCTGATCCACAGCCCGTAGGTGGCGAGTTGTGTAGGACTATAAATACTCTCTACCTCCCAAGGTAGAGAGTTGGAGCTCATAATAATATCTTTCATTTTCTCTCACTAAGTTCCCAAACCTCTAACTCTTTCTCTCTCTAAAACCTTATGTTTTTAAGCCTCTTAGATCATTGATATTATGTGTTTGTGAAATCGAATATGTTACAAATGGTATCAAGAGCCATGGTTTGATCATCTCTCTTTCATACCCTTGGATTTCTAGTGGTTTTAGATGGTTTTTTAGTTTGAAAAAGTTTAGTGGTTTTTGCATCATTTGGATCTTTTCTAGTGTTAAAGTTTGAATTTTGGGTGTACTTTTGTGTTTAGGATCATCATAAGTGTTTAGGTTTTGATTTGGAAGGCTTGAATCACTGTGGTTGGACTTGTTTTGGATTGAAAAGTGTGTTTTTGAAGTTTTTCTTGCTAGCGACTTGGTTCTCGTAGTGTTTTTCATCATAGCGACTTGCTTCAGTAAAAGTTAGCGAGTTACAGTGTTAGTTGTTAGCGACTTGAGCCTAGCGACTTGTCTATTGAGACAAGCCAACAAATAGTACGAGTTAGTGGATTCTCCACTACGGCTAGCGACTTGGTGAGGTTAGCGACTTGCTTCAGAAATTGTTAGCGAGTTGTAGTATAAATTTTTAGCGACTTGGTGTTAGCGACTTGGACCTTAACGAGTTGCTCTTTAGCGACTTGACTGTGTAGCGACTTGGTGCTGTAGCGACTTGTGTCCAGCGACTTGGGTCCTAGCGACTTGGTCATAGCGACTTGGCTCAAGCAATCTTAGCGACTTGGTTGATTTTTGTCTATAATACGGTTTTCTCTTGATTTAGTAAAATCCCGTGAAAGAATCTATTTCCCGGTTTAATCATAGAGTTATAAAATCCTGTGTAATCTGTTAACATGTCTACCAACGTGCCTACAATCATCTCTACGGTTTCTGAGGACGTTCAAGCAGCTGGTTCAGATACTCGTCCACCCATGCTTGATAGAATTGACTACGACTCTTGGGCTCAACGAATCAGATTGTACTGTCTTGGAAAGGAAAATGGAGTCAACATTCTTAAGTCAATTGATGAAGGACCTTATCAAGTTGAGACGACCAGAGATGTTCTTGAAACAGCTGCAGACGGAACAATGATCTTAGGTTTGGACAGACCTAAAATGTATGATGAACTGACTGATAAGGAGAAGAAGAGATACGATGCAGACATCAGGGCTTCTAACATCATACTTCAGGGTTTACCTAAGGACATTTACAAGCTGATTAATCACAACACTGAAGCCAAGGCAGTTTGGGATAATGTCAAGATGCTTCTCTCAGGTTCTGAATTAACCAAGGAAGACAGAGAATCACAATTGTATGATGATTTTGAGCACTTCAAGATGAAACCAGATGAGAGTGTGTATGAGTACTACGTGAGATTCCATAAGCTTGTGAATGATATGAGGAGCATCAAAATGACCATGCCAAACATTCAGCTGAACTCAAAGTTTGTGAACAACATGAATCCCGAATGGCACAAGTTTGTCACCTCTGTTAAGCTGACTAAAGGATTGAAGAACACCAACTATGAGCAACTGTATGCCTTCCTTCTTCAGAATGAGAGACATGCTATGTTTGAAAAAAGGATTCTTGGACAGTTTAAAACTAACCAGGGAGAAACAAGCTCATCAAATGACTCAACTGCTTTCTACACCAATGTTGGTATTACAACCAAAGCCTCTCAAGTCATACCCATGGGTAATGGTAATTACAAGCTCATTCCTGATCCAACATATAAGCCTCCAGATTCAAACACACTTATGGAAAACTTCATCAACCAATTATCCCTCATGGTTAGTCAAAACATGAACTCTCTTCCACACACCAACAATAACCTCAGAACAACATCCAATCCACACAATCAAGCTACGGTCAGAGATGGGAAGGTTATGGTGCAACCAGTTCAAGAAAGGCAGTATGAACAGGGAAGAGGTTGAGTTGGTTGAGGTTATGTTGCAAATCAGAATCGGGGAAGGATTGGAAATCAAGGACAAGCAAAGCCAATCAAATGCTACAACTGTGGTGGCGAGGGACATATTGCCAGAAACTGCACATCTCCAAAACGTCCACAGAATGCTGAATACTTCAGAGATAAGATGTTGCTTGTTCAAGCTCAGGATAATGGAGCAGCTTTGGATGAAGAGGAGTTGTTGTTTCTTGCTGAAGGGAATGCTAAGACATATGATGCAGATGTTGATGAATAGCCAATTCAGGAGATGGGTCATAATCATCAAAATGCCTTTCAAGTAGCTGATTGTGATGCGTTTGACTCTGATGTGGATGATGAACCTACTGCCCAAACAATCTTCATGGCTAGCATCTCACCTATGGTCTCTTCACCACAACAGGCTGGTCAATCCAAGGAATCAATCATCTCTGAGGTATTAAAACTATATGATGATGTTGATGAGCAAAAGATACATAACGAAGTACAATCAACTGAAATTAATGAATCAGATATTTAAAATATGGGTAATATCAATGTTGTCCCATATGATCAATATGTGAAACAAAATGAAGGTGAAATTGTACCACATGAAGCATCTTCTGTAGTCAATGATGACTATATTTTTGATGAATACACTGCCTCTGCCCCCGATGATTCTGTTATCTCTGAACTTAATGCCTAAAAAGAACAAGTTGCCATTTATGAACAACGTGCTAAGTTTGAGTTAACTACTCGTGAGTAGGAGTTGGATAACCAAATGCATAAAATTATTAGAAAAAGTAATTTTAGAGAAGAAGTGTTAAAACAAGAGTTAAACTCCTTACAAGAAATGCTTTCCAAAACTGTTAAACAAAAGCAAGAACTTCAAGATAATGTTAAAGTGCTTAAACAGGAATTTAATGCTAAGGAATCAAAACTTTTGAATGACTTTTCTAATCTGAAGACTTTGAAAAACAAGCTTTAAAATAAGTTGTACGTACAAGGAAACACCCTTCAGACTGCTCACATGGTCACTAAGCATAGAGTCTTAAGCAACAAGCATAGTGTTCCCATTGTAGATAAACCCAATCCTGAGTATGGTAAGAAAGCTGCTCAAAATGTAATCTATGATGGCAATGAGATCCTTAAGCCTAGGCAAACACCATCATGCGTTGGAAGCACGGAAGAGGATAGAAAATTAAATGATGCATCTAGGGAGAAAATGGATAAGAAGCTTAATGATCATGAGTGTAAAAAGAATAACATAACGATCAAACCCCATGAATACAAAAAGGAAAATTGGATCTCCTTGAACATGTTTAAGCCTCAAAAACTGTTAACACCCGAACAAGTGTTCTGGAAAAAGGACTTAGACAAGCAAAAAGCAGAAAATCTTGTTGAAACATACCCTCCCCTTAGGAAAATGCCTGCAGCGACTATGTATCCTCCAAATACACCAATGCATTTAGTTCCTAGAACTATTGCCACTAAAAGCAAGACCTTAATCAGTCAATATGTTATATTTCAATTATTTGTTGACTTTGAGAAAACTTGTAAGAAAAGGATCACACCCACTGGGATAACTGAAGGGGAAAGGGGTTTTGAGCAAACAAAAGAATGCTATTTAACTGAGGTGATGCCTTACTTTAAACAATTAACATATCAATTTGAGAGTCTTAAAAAGGGGATGGATTCAGATATTAAAGGAATGGAAAAGGAATTTGATGCAATGATAGTTGAGGTTAGTGACAATGAGCGAGCATTAAAATATAATGAAATTGAGAGGAAAAACTTGCATACCTTAAATGAGAATCTGATTTCTGAATGTATCTCTCAAGATGTGTTCTACACTGCTACTAATTGTTCTATTACTGCTTCTCAATTTCATGAATTATCTGTTGCTTTGAAAGTCTCTCATGATCGTGTCATTGAGCTTGAAATCAAAAACTCTATACTAAGTGAGAAAATTGAACAGGATGATCACGGCAATTTGGTAAAACATTTTTCTAAGCTAGAAGTTGAACATTTTGATTTACAACTAATATATCAACATCTCAAAGAAAATGTTAAAACCTCAAACATCAAGATATCCTCGGATGTTCCAGAGTTTGATGCAGTTTTTGAATTAAACAAACGTGATGAACAGATTCAAGCTCATCGTAACACAATCAAAAAGTTGAAAGCCTAAATTTCTCAATTAAAGGGTGAAAAGAACAATGTGACTGGCTCCTAATGCCTCCTCCTTTAGATTCTCAGAATTCTCAAAATTTTCATCTTCAAAACTTGGTTAATGCTTTACAAAAAGAAAATGAGAGTTTTTTAGAAGAAAATGAAAAGGTCAAACAACATTTCAATGAGTTATTTGAATCAATAAAGGTCACTCGTAACAATAATAATGAAAAAATAACTTCGTTGCAAAAGGAAATTGAGAATCTGAAGAGTCAGGTAAAAGGGAAAATGCCAATGACCAATGAAGAGAATGGTGTATCAAAGGTGCGTGCTTGTAATAAATATGCTTTGTCTGTGAAATATGTTCCTCCTCATCTTAGGAACAACAAACTTGCTATTCAAACATATTTCTCATACCTTAAGGACAGCCTAGAATGTCTCCGTGAGATTGTTGAAGATGATAAGTTAGAGAAACCACTTGATATTGCAATTGGCCATGCATGCTTATATGCCAAACGATCTCAAGAACTTCTAGAATGCTTAATTACAATATGCCCTAAATCCTTAGGTGAGCAAGTTAATCCCTTGATACCTTGTTCTATGCCTAGTGCCAAGTATGAAATTCATTCAATACCCAATGTTATAAATGTGAACTTTTGTGTGCCTTCAAGCAGTTCAGATCCTAGCACCTCTAGAGTTAAGAAAGTGAACTTCAGTGTGCCTTCAAGTAGTTCAGATCAAAGTACTTCTAAACCTGAAATGCAAAAAGTAGCAAAACCAACTAATGTTCCCATTCCCTCTACAGGAGTAATCAGTGACATTAAAGCAAGCAGGTCAAAGTCTTAAGACAATACAAGGAATGATAGGACCTCGCATGCTAGGAATGTTCAGTGGAAGAAAGTAGAAGATCACCTTAAGGAGAATTTGAATAAAACGAATCATGTTGATTCTAGTGTTAGGTCTAAGCGTACTGTAATTAATGCGAATTCTGCTACTTTTGGCAAAACATGTAATGATGGTGGCATGATTTCTATTACTAATCTTGAATGTGGTGTGAATGATTTGTCTAATGCTGTCAAATGCCCAGTTAAAACTATTAATGTTAAAAATCAAGCTAAAAAGGCTAAAAGGCAAAGGCGTAAGAAAGTTAGAAAACAGTGGAAACCCACAGGAAGGAAATTTAGTAATATAGGTTATCAATGGATACCTACTGGCCGTAATATTAATGAGATGTGCCCTAAATTTGCTAAGTCAGTGCTCACAAGTAAATGGATGCCTATTGGTAGAACTATTCCCTTAAGAAGTGAACATACTTTGAATAGGTCAAATACGGACACTAGCACTGCATCTATTTTTGATGGTTCCATTGTTTCTACCTCTGATGTGGGTGTTCCAATCACTGTTACTAACCAAATGGAACCCATTCTTGCATGGGGATCCCAATTATCCAGTTATCCATTCTTGTCTGTGTTCAACTGCAGATCGTTCAAATCGTTCTGTGGTACCTGGACTCAGGCTGTTCCAAGCATATGACTAGAGAGCGGTCGCGGCTCATGAACTTCGTGAGTAAATTCATCGGGACAGTTAGATTCGGGAACGACCATTTCGGTGCTATTATGGGTTATGGAGACTATGTAGTTGGTAAAAGTGTAATCTCCAGGGTATATTATGTAGAAGGTCTTGGTCATAATCTATTCTCTGTTGGTCAATTCTGTGATTCCGATCTAGAAGTGGCTTTCAGAAAACATACTTGCTTTGTTAGGGAACTTGATGGTGTGGAACTGTTAAGAGGAACTCGTGGTTCAAATCTATACACCATCTCTATCGAAAACATGATGAAATCCTCTCCAATCTGCTTGTTGTCAAAGGCTTCGAAAACAAAATCATGGTTATGGCATCGTCGTCTCAATCACATGAACTTCGGCACCATTAATAACCTTTCCAGAAAGGATCTTGTCAGAGGCTTACCCAGATTAAAATATGAAAAAGATCATCTTTGTTCAGCCTGCCAAATGGGAAAAAGCACGAAATATGCCCACAAACCAAAACCCACAAACTCAGTAATGGAAGTTCTTCATACCCTTCATATGGATCTATGCGGACCAATGAGAGTGCAAACTATAAATGGGAAGATATACATTCTAGTAGTTGTTGATGACTATTCTCGATTTACATGGGTAAAGTTTTTGAGGACAAAGGATGAAACTCCAGATGTCATCATCAAACTTATCAAAAAGCTTCAGGTTCGACTCAACAATACTGTCAGAATTATTCGAACAGGCAATGGCACAGAGTTTGTAAACAAAGACTTAATTCAGTTTTATGAAAGTGTTGGAATCAATCATCAAAGAAGTGTTCCACAAACTCCTCAACAGAACGGTGTAGTTGAAAGACGAAATCGAACTCTTGTGGAAGCCGCAAGAACAATGCTGATTTATTCAAAGGTTCCAATGTTTCTATGGGCTGAAGCCATTGCCACTGCTTGCTACACCCAAAATCGTTCCCTTATACATACCTCTCATGACAAAACTCCATATGAACTTGTCCAAAACGAAAACCTGATCTTTCCTTCCTTCGTGTATTTGGTGCTTTGTGCTATCCTACGAATGACGGTCAAGATTTAGGTAAACTAAGAGCTAAGGCAGATATTGGAGTGTTTGTAGGTTATGCATCAAACAAGAAGGGTTACCGAATCTACAACAAAAGAACCCGAAATATCATGGAAACAATTCACGTTACGTTCAATGAGCTGACCGGTCAAATGGCTCCAGGACAATCCAGTTCTGGACCCGCATCTCAATCCTCATCAAGTAGTCCAATCAGTTATACTCTTGTTCTTAATCCCTCACCAGCAACTCCTTATGTACCTCCTTCAGATGATGATTTGAAGAAATTATTTGATCCAATGTTTGATGAACACTATGAGCCAAGTGCTACTGATATGTCAATTCCATCAACAGAGGCTGCTTCTATCCCCGTCAATGAAGTTAACCCTTCAGTTTCTATGTCATTAAGTCAAGAAGTACCTGCTGCTGATCACTCCGTCTCATCAACAAACCTTCAAACACCGAGTGTACATCATGGAATTGCTTTTCGTTCCTATGATGGAGAAAATCCTTTTGCTACTCCCGAAGATGCTCCGTTTGAAAACATCTTTTCCCCTGAACCAACACCTGAACCATCTTCTTCAGGGGATCTAAACTCTGCTACTTCATTTCCATAACAACAACCACATGAACACCTTAGAAAATGGACACATGATCATCCATTGGAAAACATCATTGGAAACCTCTCTCGTCCAGTAACAACTCGGAAACAACTTGAAACCGATGCCTTATGGTGCTTCTTCAACTCCATACTTTCTAAGGTCGAACCAAAAGATGTTAAAACCGCCATGAATGAAGAAAGATGGTTCAATGCCATGCAAGAAGAATTTCATGAGTTTGATCGACTAGATGTATGGGAATTAGTACCTGCTCCAGATTGTGCTATGATCATTGCTCTAAAGTGGATCTTCAAAGTGAAACTTGATGAGTATGGTGATGTTTTAAAGAACAAGGCTCGATTGGTTGCAAAAGGATACCGTCAAGAAGAGGGTATAGACTTTGAAGAATCTTTTGCTCCTGTTGCTCGTATCGAGGCTATCAGAATCTTCTTGGCTAATGCTGCTAGCAAGAATATGGTTGTCTATCAGCTGGATGTGAAAACCGCATTTCTTAATGGAGATTTGAAAGAGGTGGTTTACATCAGCCAGCCAGAAGGTTTTGTGAATCCAGAGCATCCTACTCATGTCTATCGCTTGAAAAAGGCTCTTTACGGTTTGAAGCAAGCTCCTAGAGCATGGTATGAAACGCTATCAAAGTTTCTCCTATCTACTGGATTCAGCAAAGGAGCAGTTGATCCGACATTGTTCACCAGAAAGTCAGGCAAACATTTAATCCATGTTCAAATTTATGTTGATGATATTATTTTTGCCTCGACCGACCCAATGGAATGTGATCGTTTTTCTAATGAAATGGGTTCCAAATTTCAAATGTCAATGATGGGACACATGTCATTTTTCTTGGGATTACAAATTTCACAAAGTCCCGGAGGCATTTTTATTAATCAATCTAAATATGCAAATGAGATTTT
Source organism: Chrysanthemum seticuspe (assembly GCA_019973895.1). Taxonomy (NCBI): domain Eukaryota; kingdom Viridiplantae; phylum Streptophyta; class Magnoliopsida; order Asterales; family Asteraceae; genus Chrysanthemum; species Chrysanthemum seticuspe. The sequence continues at coordinate 228,947,640 of BPTQ01000005.1, forward strand.
AAAGAAATTTGGATTTGATTCTTGTGACCCTGTTGACACTCCCATGATAGAGCGTACTAAACTGGATGAGGACCACTCAGGGATCATGATAGACCAAACGAAATATCGTAGTATGATTGGATCCCTGATGTACCTCACAGCTAGTAGACCAGATATTTTATTCGCTGTATGCATGTGTGCTAGATATCAGGCTAAGCCTACTAAAAAGCACCTTGAAGCGGTTAAAAGGGTCTTTCGGTATCTCCAAGGAACCATTAACATGGGTCTTTGGTATCCGAAGGATACTGGTATGTCACTAACGGCCTATGCAGATGCTGATCATGCAGGATGTCAAGATACGCATCGAAGTACGTCTGGAGGTGCTTAGTTTTCGAGTGATAAGCTTGTGAGCTAGTCTTCAAAGAAGCAAATGAGTACTTCTATTTCCTATACAGAGGCTGAATACATAGCCATGTCATCTTGTTGTGCTCAAATCCTATGGATGAGATCTCAATTATCTGACTATGGCTTTGAATTCAACAAAATTCCTCTATACTGTGATAATAAAAGTGCTATTGCTCTCTCATGCAACAACGTTCAACACTCAAGAGCAAATCATAACGACATTCGACACCATTTCATTAGGGAGCAAGTGGAAAACGGTGTGGTGGAACTCTATTTTGTGAAGTCAGAATACCAGTTAGCAGATATCTTCACCAAAGCTCTTCCACGAGAACGTTTTGAGTTTATTCTTCCACGACTTGGTCTTAAGAGCCTACAACCGGAAACACTCAAACGTCTTCAAGAGGAAGAAGAGGAGTAAAAGGTTTTCCTTCATCTATCTCTTGTAAATATCTATTCGAAAAAGCAAATTACAAAATTACAAAACCTTCAAAAAGCAAATAGAAAAATATAAAACTTTAAAAAAATCCATAAAAATTTGAAAATCTTGAAAAATTCCAAAAAATAGTGTCTTTTTGTCATGTTTTCCTCGATTCGATAATATCTACGATCTTTGTGCTGTCACTCAAAGAATGAAACGGGACTTTAGATGTTGTTTGAATGTTCTTAAAAAAATGAGAGAAAATGAAACAATGGTTTATTGTCATTTCAGGCAGTAACCCGCTCTTCAATGAAAGAACAAATCCATGCTTTATCTTGGTTTTCAAATCTCATGCTCTGATTCTTTAAACAATTCCTTACCATCTAATGAAAACTAATTGCTTTGTTAAATAACTCGGACTCTATCTTTGAAAAACATCTGGACTTAACTTTTGTCAAAATATCTATCTCTCAATCAACAACTTATGTCATTGATTGAGGGGGAGAATGATTTCAATTAAATCAAAAGGTTATTTGTCATACAATTGTTTTCAAATGATAATCATGCATGTTTAATCAATGGAGTTTAAAGTCTCAAAATCCGATCCTTATCAGTTAAAACATTTTCATAATCAAGTCACAATTCTCCTTAAAAGCTTTCAAAATCAATAAATCTACAGAGACCACAAATCTCAAATGATTTGATAATTGTGATCGGGGGAGAATTTGTGATTTAAATTGGATTTAAACTGATAATTCGGTAGATGGTTTTATAAGGATGTACAAGCTCTCCTTCCCACATGTGCCAAACGATTTCAAATTTTCCATGCACATGTTGAGGGAGAGCATCTATCTTAAACCACAAAGATTTGAAACGTGATCAATTTATTTCATTGTGCAGTTGTTTCCTAATATGTGCAAAACATTTTTCAAATATCTACGCACATATTGAGGGGGAGCAACTATTTTGAAAACGACATTCTTTATATAACTACTCTTAGATGCAAGCCAACCCCTCAAAGATGAAAATTATTTCTATTACAACGACGCTTGATGCAAATGTTGAGGGGGAGCTCTTGTTCTAAAAATATCAAAAACAATTCACGTACAAAATGCTTTGATAATATATCACAAGTATCTGGATTGATTTTTAAATGGTTTTCAATTGGTTCCAATGGCAGATGAACAATACCAAATAGACCGACCAACTTTACTTTATGTATGGTGATATAAGGACGATAAGGTTAGGTATTTGTTCCCATGATCCGCCAGAACCGGAAGGATATACCCAGGGACAATCCACTAGATAGTGTAGAAGTCCTTAGGTATATTGAAAAAAGGAGAAAAATGAGATATGGGAAGAGTGCAGACTAAGACTGAGCTAGTACTGGAATAAACCCAACAAGGTTCTAGTTATGAAGTCTCGGTAAGCACTGAAGGGGTTAAAGAATGAAAAAGAATTAAATTAGAAAAGGTTGAAAATGTATAGCCCTCCAATTATTCAACCTTAGGGCAGATATCGGGTTCAATTCATATGCTACTGGTGGTTACCAAGGTAACATCGGTATTGAAGACAAGACGTCATGGACCCAGTGACGCACTGCACTTCAACTTCCCAAACCACTCAAGTCCCTCTTAAAAGGACTTGTTTCATTCTCACGGGGAACCGACATAATCTATCGACTTTCTCTTAGAGATTGTTGATATTGAAGAAGGATTCCCTCTCCCTAGTCTCCAAAATAGGATCCAAATATGCACAATTGAGTCTAGAGTCACGAGATCATCTATAAATCTCATTAGGACACTGTGGAAAACTAGAAGGGGGGGTTGAATAGTTTTACCAATTAAAACTTCCTTTTAAACTATTTAGATCGACTTATGTCAATCTATTTGGTTGTGTGTGTTGGATGTTGATAAACAAGCATATAAAGATATGTAATGAAAAGATAAGAGTAAGAAGCACAAAACCACAACGCGAGTATTTATAGTGGTTCGGCTACAAGGACACCTTCCTTGCCCTACTCCACTCCCCGAGTCACCTACTCGAGAGTTTGTAATCACTACACCAATCTCCTTATGGCGGAGAAGCCTTCACAACGTCGCTTAATCTTTTTCCGGTACAAAGCTAAATACCGAGTTCTTTCACACGAAGGCGAACCACACCTAACACAACGTCGCCTACCCTTTATACGGTGCTAGGCTAACCACCGAGTTCTTTCACACCTTAGGTGAACTACACCTTCACAATGTCGCCTACCCTTTATTAGGTACTAGGCTAAGCACCTAGTTCCATTGCAATGGAGGAACTACTACCACACTACACCAATGACTAATTCCAAAGGAGATCTACTCCTTTACAACATCATCAAGGACATCAATATCCTTGGATCTAATGCTAGTCTATCTAGTACATCGAAACACACCATATCGAATGTACATCTAAGGCATCTTTCACTAATGCCTTTGATTAGATCTACAAGACACCTTTCACTAATGTCTTTGATTAGATCTACAAGACACCTTTCACTAATGTCTTGTGTCTTCACTTCTAAGCACCTTTCACTAATGCTTCTTGTCTTGACTTCTAAGCACCTACCACAAGTGCTTATCCTATAGACGATAGATACCTTTCACTATTATCTTCGTCTTGACACTTGAGACATCTTTCACTAATGTCTTTAACACTACGCTTCTTTGAAGAAAGAAAGGGATCATCAACAAGAGTACTTCAATAGCCTTGATGATGAGGAAGCTTGGCAACTCATGGACTTGAGCTTGCTCGACTTCAAAGGTGGTGATCTTCCCTTTAAGAGGAACCTAAAAGATCACACAAAAACAAAACTACAAACATAGATCTCTTGGATCTATGGTTAGTGAGATTTAACTCAGGGGAGAAAGTATGTTGGAGAGGGGTGAGAATTAATGAAGAAATGGCTTACTATTTATAGAGGAAAAACCTACTGTTTCCCCGGATCCCACGGATCCCTTCCACTTGGGATCCGGCTAGCACAAAGCTAGGGATCCGTGGTCCGCTCCTCTTTGCCCATGGGTATTTTGGGTTATGGGTCATGGGTCATGGGTTATGGCTTGATCCATGGTTTTCAATCTAGATACAATGTACCTTAAGAATACATTGAACTTGTGTAAGTGGTATATATAAAACCATGTGTTATGGGTCAAAAACCATTTGCTAGTTTTTATCTATTTAGTATATACTTGCTTTTACCCATTTTAGTATATACTTGTTTTTACCCATTTTAGTGTACTTAATATAAGTATGTATTAACCCAATATGTAAACACTAGTTGTTGTACATGTGTATCTAAAATATAAAATCACTTAATCTTGTTATAGTGTTTTATATGAAAACATAATTGTGTTACAAAACTATTAGTTCAAACCATTTACGTATTTTATTTGTTTCTTTAATATGATTTTACTTTTGTTATCGACAAAACATTAGAAGATCGTAAAATATAAATAAACGTTTTTACGGCTTATTTGTATTAACAATCTCCCCCTTTTTGTTGATAACAAAACATAAAATAATTTTAAGGAAAAGCTAAAATTCGTAAACGTTTGAATTTGTAGTTTTTACTTTCTTCTCCCCCTTTTTGTCGAAACAAAAAGTGTTTGAAGAAAAGCAACACATTGTTTTTAAAGAAAAACATGTGAAAGAAAAAAATAAAGAGTAAGTAACGGGAATAGATCTCGTCTTACTCCCCCTTGACGAGTCCATCCCTATGTAAGGGCGTCAAGAAAGTAATTCTAATCTAGATCATTTGCAACTAGGTTTGCTCCCACTAGATGATTGCAACTTTGCAATGGGAAGTTATGAAAAGTAAATCTAGTATTGCAAGTAATTTGCAATGTATTGCTTTGACATAAAGCTCCCCCTAGCTTTAGGATGTCAAGGTCTTCATGTGTGAATTGAAATACTACAAAACAAAGGTTAGAAAGCAAGTATAATTCACAATTTCCTGCAAATGTGATAAAGAAAAACATTCTGACTTCACGGATCCCACGGTTCCCTTCTAGTAGGGATCCGTCTAGGCAATACTGAGGGATTCGTCTAGCTGATGACTAAAATCAGCAAAGGTGATATAACAAGTAATGTTATCACACAAATGAGATATGAATACAGAGTGTGGAAAACTAGAGGGGGGGTTGAATAGTTTTACCAAATTAAAACTTCCTTTTAAATATTTAGATCGACTTATGTCAATCTATTTGGTTGTTTATGTTTGACGTTGATAGATAGATATATAAACATATAATGAAAGATAAAGAGTAAAAAGCACATCACCACGACACAAGCTATTTATAGTGGTTCGGCTATAAGGACACCTTCCTTGCCCTACTCCACTCCCCGAGTCACCTACTCGAGAGTTCGTAAGCACTACACCAACTCCTTATGGCGGAGAAGCCTTCACAACGTCGCTTAACCTTTTTCCGGTACAAAGCTAAATACCGAGTTCTTTCACACCAAGGTGAACCACACCTAACACAACGTCGCCTACCCTTTATCCGGTGCTAGGCTAACCACCGAGTTCTTTCACACCTTAGGAGAACTAATCCTATCACAACGTCGCCTACCCTTTATTAGGTACTAGGCTAAGCACCTAGTTCCATTATGGAGGAACTACTACCCTTCACGACACATCAAGGATATCACCATCCTTGTGAATATATAAACACTTATATGTATAACGATGCACCTCATCGATTATACGACCTAAGCATTCTTCTCAAATGCTACTTGATTTGATTCTTCGGCATCCTTCACTAATGCCTTTGACACAACGCTTGGCATCCTTCACTAATGCCTTCGTCTTGACACCTTAAGCATTCTTCACTAATGCTTTTACGCGGATGATCAGCATCTTTCACTAATGCTTTCATCTTGACACTTTCGGCATTCTTCACTAATGCCTTCAACCCAACATCTATGGAGAAAGGAAGAACTATCAACAAGAGAACCTTCGTTGTCTTGATGATGACGAAGCATGGCAACTCATGGACTTGAGCTTTGCACGTCTTCAAGATGTGGTGATCTTTCCTCTAATAGGAATCTACAAGATCACACAAAAACAAAAGAGAAAAGCTACATAGATCTCTTGGATCTGAGGTTAGAGGGTTAGAATAGTTGGGGGAAGTATGTGTGTAAAGGGATGAATAGAAAGGAAGAAATGGCTCTCTATTTATAGAGGAAATTCACTACTGTTTCCCCAGATCCCACGGATCCCTTCCACTTGGGATCCGGCTAGCACAAAGCTAGGGATCCGTGGTCCGCTCCTCTTTGCCCATGGGTATTTTGGGTTATGGGTCATGGGTCATGGGTTATGGGTTGATCCATGGTTTTCAATCTAGATACAATGTACCTTAAGGATACATTGAACTTGAGTAAGTGGTATATATAAAACCATGGGTTATGGGTCAAAAACCATTTGCTAGTTTTTATCTATTTAGTATATACTTGCTTTTACCCATTTTAGTATATACTTGTTTTTACCCATTTTAGTGTACTTAATATAAGTATGTATTAACCCAATATGTAAACACTAGTTGTTATACATATGTATCTAACTCATAGAGTTACTTAAACTTGTTAAGCCAATATGTAAACACTAGTTGTTGTACATGTGTATCTAAAATATAAAATCACTTAATCTTGTTATAGTGTTTTATGTGAAGACGTAAGTGTGTTATAAAACTATTAGTTCAAACCATTTACGTATTTTATTTGTTTCGTTAATATGATTTTACTTTTGTTATCGACAAAACATTAGAAGATCGTAAAATATAAATAAACGTTTTTACGGCTTATTTGTATTAACAATCTCCCCTTTTTGTTGATGACAAAACATAAAATTATTTTAAAGAAAAGCTAAAATTCGTAAACGTTTGAATTTGTAGTTTTTACTTTCTTCTCCCCCTTTTTGTCAAAACAAAAAGTGTTTGAAGAAACTAACACAATTTTTATAAGAAAAATTATAAAAGATGTATCGAGAGCAAGTGACGGGAATGGTACTCGTCTTAACTCCCCCTTGACGAGTCCATCCCTTTGAAAAAGGGCGTCAAGGACATAATGTAAAATAAGCTACTTGTGTTTGCAATTAAGTTTGCAAACGGTTCGTCTAAGTGACGAAAATGTGCTCCCCTCGAATATTGCAAAGTTGCAATGGGGTATCATGAAGTGTAATCCAAAATTGGATTAAGTTGCAAATGATTTTGCAATATTGTTTGACACAAAGCTCCCCCTAGCTTTTATGGTGTCAAAATCTTCATGTGTTATTTTGAAAATCTACAAAGTAAAGATTAGAAAAACAAGAGTATAGTGCATAATTTCCTGCAAAAGAGACTCAAGTTAGTAGAAATTTGTGCTTCTGTACCACGGATCCCACGGTTCCCTTCAAGGAGGGATCCGTCTAGTTAACAGGAAGGGATCCGGCTATCTGTTCCAGTTTATTCAGCAGTGAAGAAATGTCAAGGAGTGTAACTTGAGGGAATGAGATAAAAGTACAATATAACAAGCACAACACACATAATAGTCATGGCATAAAAGTATTCATTCAATAAAACAAAGAGATACACAACCAAATCTCTAAAAACTAAGAGAATGAACAAGCCAAATTGATGCTAATAAGTCAACCCAAACTTAAGATTCGACTAAAAAGCTTAATTACTAAAAGATGTCCTAAACGTTTTAGGTTTGAGCTTATGACTATTATGGTTATTGTGGTTTAGGCTTGGTAACCTCTTTGAAACGTTCGAGGAGGTGATGAAACATGAAATGATGCTCTTCGCATAATTCATGTATCAACCTTTCAACGTGTTTACAATGATAGCAATCCTTGTTATGGTTTTGAGTTTCTTGAAGTGAAAGTTCAAGTGAAGTGGGTTGAGGTTCTTTAAATAAAGGAGGATTTGGTTGAGACTCATTTAGTGGTGGCTCTATAATGCTTGTGCCTAGAGGTAAAGAGACATCAACTTCCATTTGGTCAAGTGGTTGCTTTTGATGTCTTCTCATAATCCAAAATGGACTATTGGGAGGGATGATAAAGTTTGCTTTTGGATCAAGTGTTGATTCAACATTTTGATTTTGTGGCTCAATCTTTTCATGTGAATTGGATGGTAATGGTGAAAGATGAGATGGCTAAGAGGGTAAGTCTTCTACATTGTGAGAGTGTGAGAATGATTGTGAAGTATCTCTAGGTGCTAATGATGTTGGTTGAGTTGTGGGGGGTTTGTTTGCTATGGTAGAATTTGGTGAAGATATCCTAGAGGGAATCTTATTCTTGGGGATTAGTTTGATTGGTTTCCTTGATGTGGGAGAAATCCTAGCATTGGTGGACTTAACCGGAGATGATTCGGTTGAAGAAACTTCATGTATGATTCTAGCAAGTTTCTTGGGTGGTTCTTGGGTGGATGAATAAGCACTAGGAGCCTTTCTCATATTGAAATGACTAAGGGAAATGGTTGCAATTGCTGATATTTGTGTGACATGACTAAGATGTTTCTAGGCAATGTGGTTTATAAAGAGAGGATCTTAGCAATTAGTATTTAAGACTTAATCCACTAATGTTCTTGGAAATGTGATGATTGACATGCACAAGGTTGAAATTCAGAGTTTCACTGATCTAGGAACTCATTTAAGATGAGGTGGAGTGTTTGGGTTAGCAATGTTACACATATACTGTCACCCGGATCCCACGGTTCCCTGTTTGGAGGGATCCTTCTAGGCTATTCCTAGGGATCCGGCTCTCAGCAGTTATGACAGATTTGAAATTGGGTTTCTAGAAGCTAAAGCCTATCTTGTTTTGGGTGTTTCAGCTCTCCTAAGTGCTTTAGGAAGAGAGGGTACTTAAATGATCATGAGTAATAGGTGTTTGTGCACATGATTGCTTTTTATGGAAGAAGGAAGGGACAAGAAAACTACCAATGGATGTCCAAGGATAACACTAGGAGTTATGAGGGTGACAAGTCATAATAAATGATCCTAGTAATCAGGTTTTATCTTGAGGTGATATAAAGAAAAATTCTTAAAAATTTCAAGAATTGAAAAACTAATTTTTGTCTTATCTTGAGATATAGAAGACTAAAAGCAATTTCCTAAAAATGTTTAGCTTGCTTTCCTAAGTGTTTAGAGAGATGAGACTTATTTTGTGAGTGGTTGAAGCGGAAGTATGGTTAGTATTAGATGTGATGATAGAATTAGACTAATATCGTAAGTAAGTCTTTAGTGAGTCTAAGCCTTTCTCATCCCTGACGTGGACTTAGTTGGGTTCTAAAAGCACATGCTAAGCTAATGTGATGTTATCTAGAAAGCAGTTTTAATGTGCTGAATGCTGCATTGTTGATCTGATGTCACGGATCCCACGGTTCCTTCAAGGGAAGGATCCGGCTAGGCTAATCCTAGGGATCCGGCATCTGCAGATCAGAATCAACACAGAACCAAAAAAAAATGATGTGCAGATTTTGTACACTATTAAATCTATGAAACAAGCAATTTAGAAACAAGCAAGCCATCATATAGCACCAGAAACAATATCCAAAATTCCATAAACCAACAATGCTAAAAAGAAATCATTCAAACATAAGATAAAATTTAAACACATTCCTATTGTCTATTTCGTCAATTCTTCCTCTTTCTTTTTGACGGCTTAGTGAGATTGTAAGCGAGGTTTTGAATCATGCCTCTTATTTGTTTGTATTTTGCGGTCTCGTTTGGAATGGTTGGAAGTTTCCTCGTGGTATTCAAGAATGTCCAATTTGATGTTGGATACGGGGTCGATGTCCTCCTCATCTTTTTCTTCCTCTTCTCCAGCCGAGGAGTCCGAGAGGGCTTCGGGTTTCTCTCCATTGACCATGAACCGTTTAGATGGTTGTTTGGTAAGGGGTACCATGACGTGATCGGAAAGGTAATGGTCATCGTTGATAGGGGATGGTTGCAATGCACTAATGTACTTACAAAGTCGTGTTAGGAGCATACCATATGGGAGTACCATGTTGGAAGCTTTGAATACCCCAGCCATTCTCCTTACCATGTAATAAGCAAGATTAAATGGCCTTTGGTGGATAAGACAATAGATCATCTGCACAAGGCATGCGTTTGGATGATCTTTGTTTCCAACTAGGCTAATGATGTTTTCTCTAAGAATTTCTTCCCATTTTCTAAACATGGGATGCATTTCAAAAAGTTCCATTTTAAAGGGATTACGGTGAATTAGCCTTTTGTTACGATCGTAACGGGATTGATCGGTCCTAATCTTAAAGATAGTATCGCGAATGGTTTCGGGATTGTCGAGAGGAGTGTTGTAAAGAGGCTTAGGATCGAGTGCAAGGTTTTGAGCGTTAATTGCCCAATCTTGAGAGTACATACAAATTCCTTCACAAGGAATGCGAAGAATTTGAGCAAAAGTGTTGAGAGGAAGAGTAAGGTTTTGTGTGTTGATGATAAAGGCGATTGAGATGCTATTATCGGTGTTTCTAATGATCCTAAAGCTTTTGTAAAACTCAAAAACGAAAACCGGACAAATTTGTTCATCAATGTCAAGAAGACAATCAAAGTTGATTGTCGAGAAAACTTGACGAGTGTCGGTATTTTCAAGGAAACATTCCTTGACTATACGACCTTCGTGAATAAGTCGTTTTGTGAGGTTTTTTGAAAATTTTACGGTTAGTGTTGGTCAGACCCCTTTTACGATAGTAGTGAGTAAGATAGTGGACGGTGTCATGATGATCTTGTTGAGTGGCTTTGGGCATGGTTGGTCCTAGAAATACAAATTTTCCAATTAGGTAAAATTAGTTGGAAATGGGTTTATGGTTTTTGGTTTGTATTAACAATGTTGTGAGCACAATGTGATTTAGTTAAAAAGCCCCTTTTCACGATTAATTTGAAAAACCCTAATTCAATTAATTTGATTAAAACTTAAGGAACCATAAACCCTAGAATGAAGATGATGAAAATTAGAACAAGTTAATGTAATTACTTACAATGGTGTTCTAGGAAGAAATGCTTTGAGGTTATGAAAGCCAATGAGGATGGATGCAGTAGCTTGGTCGTTTTTGTGTTTTGAGAATAGAGGGAAAAAGATCAGTGGTGATTTTTGAAAGCGTATGGCTGAGTTCTGTTCCACGGTTCCCCGGATCCTTTGTATTTGGGATCCGGCTAGTACAACTAGAGGGATCCGGCTATTAAGAACAAAAAAAATTTGTTTGACAATCTTTTTGTAGTATGCTTACGGAATAGCTTACAAAAAATAGTTCGGAGGTTTTTAGATGACGATTGTTTTTGAATGACGGCTTTTGATGAATCTCATAACGAGGATGTGATGACGGCGTTAAAAAAAAATTATTCCCTATGACGAGAAAGGTGGAAGAGTGACGAAAGAGACTTCTAACGCTCTTAGTGTTATAATAATCAAAGAAGTATTTGTGAAAAAAAATAGAACTCAAGTATCCTATCTAATGAAAAGTAGAACATACATTTATGCTTCTAGATTTGGTATAAAACCAAAGATACTTCATGAGCTTTTAAAGTAATCCTTTGTACTTGATGTACTTAAGTTGTGATTACTTTAAGAATCCTTCCTTGAATGTTGACTTCATCTTTGAGTGAAGATTTTGGAGAATTCTAGCATGAAAATTACTCGAGAACGGAATATTGTTAGAATCATCTATCAATGTCCAACAAAATGTTTTAACAGAAAATATGATCAAAAAAAAATCCTTCTTTGTAGTTTTCAAACATACACGGATCGTATCAAGTCTTTAAAGTACAATATACTTTAAGAAACTTGGTTACGAAGCTCTGATGCCAATTGTGGAAAACTAGAAGGGGGGGTTGAATAGTTTTACCAATTTAAAACTTCCTTTTAAATATTTAGATCGACTTATGTCAATCTATTTAGTTGTTTATGTTGGACGTTGATAGATAGATATATAAACATATAATGAAAGATAAAGAGTAAAAAGCACATCACCACGACACAAGTTATTTATAGTGGTTCGGCTATAAGGACACCTTCCTTGCCCTACTCCACTCCCCGAGTCACCTACTCGAGAGTTCGTAAGCACTACACCAACTCCTTATGGCGGAGAAGCCTTCACAACGTCGCTTAACCTTTTTCCGGTACAAAGCTAAATACCGAGTTCTTTCACACCAAGGCGAACCACACCTAACACAACGTCGCCTACCCTTTATACGGTGCTAGGCTAACCACCGAGTTCTTTCACACCTTAGGAGAACTAATCCTATCACAACGTCGCCTACCCTTTATTAGGTACTAGGCTAAGCACCTAGTTCCATTATGGAGGAACTACTACCCTTCACGACACAACACCTATTATCAAGGAGATCTACTCCTTGTTACAACACCATCAAGGATATCACCATCCTTGTGAATATATAAACACTTATATGTATAACGATGCACCTCATCGATTATACGACCTAAGCATTCTTCTCAAATGCTACTTGATTTGATTCTTCGGCATCCTTCACTAATGCCTTTGACACAACGCTTGGCATCCTTCACTAATGCCTTCGTCTTGACACCTTAAGCATTCTTCACTAATGCTTTTACGCGGATGATCAGCATCTTTCACTAATGCTTTCATCTTGACACTTTCTTCATTCTTCACTAATGCCTTTAACCCAACATCTATGGAGAAAGGAAGAACTATCAAAAAGAGAACCTTCGTTGTCTTGATGATGACGAAGCATGGCAACTCATGGACTTGAGCTTTACACGTCTTCAAGATGTGGTGATCTTTCCTCTAATAGGAATCTACAAGATCACAAAAAAAAAAGAGAAAAGCTACATAGATCTCTTGGATCTGAGGTTAGAGGGTTAGAATAGTTGGGGGAAGTATGTGTGTAAAGGGTTGAATAGAAAGGAAGAAATGGCTCTCTATTTATAGAGAATATTCACTACTGTTTCCCCGGATCCCACGGATCCCTTCCACTTGGGATCCGGCTAGCACAAAGCTAAGGATCCGTGGTCCGCTCCTCTTTGCCCATGGGTATTTTGGGTTATGGGTCATGGGTCATGGGTTATGGGTTGATCCATGGTTTTCAATCTAGATACAATGTACCTTAAGGATACATTGAACTTGTGTAAGTGGTATATATAAAACCATGGGTTATGGGTCAAAAACCATTTGCTAGTTTTTATCTAGTTAGTATATACTTGCTTTTACCCATTTTAGTATATACTTGTTTTTACCCATTTTAGTGTACTTAATATAAGTATGTATTAACCCAATATGTAAACACTAGTTGTTATACATATGTATCTAACTCATAGAGTTACTTAAACTTGTTAAGCCAATATGTAAACACTAGTTGTTGTACATGTGTATCTAAAATATAAAATCACTTAATCTTGTTATAGAGTTTTATGTGAAGACGTAAGTGTGTTATAAAACTATTAGTTCAAACCATTTACGTATTTTATTTGTTTCGTTAATATGATTTTACTTTTGTTATCGACAAAACATTAGAAGATCGTAAAATATAAATAAACGTTTTTACGGCTTATTTGTATTAACACAAAGTAATCATATGCTCAACGAAATAACAAGTAGCATGTAATTCCATTTAATAAAACAGGAGTTATGATATACATGACTCAAAAATAAGAAAATAGACAATACATAACTAGGAATTTCTTAGACCAACTAACGCTTGAAGCTTAGACACCACTATAATCCTCTAGCTCAAGTTATGTTTAGGTTTAATCTCGTCGAAACGTTCGAGGAGATGATAGAACATGAAACGTTGGCCTTCTCGTACTTCATGTATCAAACTTTCAACATGTTGACAATGATAGCAATCTTTGTCATGGCTAGGTAGTGGTGGTGGATGAAATGAAGTGGCTATATTCAAAGGATCAATTGAAGTGGGTTGAGGAGCCTCGAATGATGGAGGGATTGGTGGAGGTCCATTTAGGAATGGTTCGATCAAGAATGATGATGATGGTAAAGATGTGTCAACTTCCATAAGGTCGGGTGGTTGACTTTGGTGATTTCTTATAATCCAAATAGGATTATATGATGGAAACGGCGAAAAGGAAGCCGGAGCAAGTGTTGAATCAACACCTTGATTTTAAATCATTGTTCCTCCTAATGAGGAGAATGTTGTCGGCGGAAGCGGATGAGACGGCCTAGGTGGTAAGTCCTCTAAATTGTAGAGGTAAGGTGATGATTGTGGGGATGTAAAAGAGATAGCTCTAGGAACCAATGGTGATGGTTTAGTGGAGATGATATTGTTTGGCCTAGGAGGTATGGTGGTGTTTGGCATAGGTAATTTTGTGGGTACTAACCTTCTAGGAATTGGTTTGATTGGTTTGACCGGAGATGATTCGGTTGAAGAGATTTCGTGTACAACACGAGCCCTTTTGATGGGTGGTTCTTTGGTGGATAGATTGTTACTTGGGGTTTTTCTCATGATGAGATGATTTGAAGAGATTGCAAAGGCTGAAAGTTAGGATGAGAGTGATGACTATGGAGATCCTAACAAGGTGGTTTATAAACCAAGAGATTTGGAAAGTGCATTTAAGCCTTAAGCCACTAATGTTCATTGGAATGTGATGATTAGCATGCACAAGAGTCAATTACAGAGTTTGTGCTGTTCTAGGAACTCATTTAAGATGAGATGGAGTGTTTGAGTTAGGAAGATGAGTTGAAATGATTGTTTTATCAAGATTTGTCATAGACTGTCATCCGGATCCCACGATTCCCTTCTCAGAGGGATCCGTCTAGGCTAGTTCTAGGGATCCGACGTTCAGCAGTTTATGAAAGAGTGGAAATGATGTATCTAAGATCCTAGACCTACATCACCTTGAGTGTTTCAGTTCTCCCAAGTGTTTTAAATGAAGGGGTGCTTAAGTGTTTGAAGGCAATGAGTGGTGTAGCTAATGATTGTTATTTATGGAAGGATTTGGAACTTAAAAAAAATACCAATGGATGGCCAAGGATGACATTAAAGATGTCAATTGAAGTTGAATGAAACTAAATGATCCTAGAGATCAGGTTGTGTCTTAGGATTGTGTTTTGGAAAATATCCTAATGGTTTTGAGATGGGAAAAACTAGGATTTGATCAACTTTGATCAATTTTGAGGTGAGGTTGATTAATGATCAATATTGTCATAATCGAAGGATTTCTAACCTAGTTGTGAGGAATCAAGTAAAAAATGAAGTGTGAGTTTTGAGAGCGGAAGAGTGATGGATTTGAAATGATAGATCTAACAAAGCCTTAGAATGTGATCTATGTGAGTTAGAAAGAGTAGGAAAGGTCAACCTATCTTGATAAAGTCTTGATCAATCTTAAGACACTATGTTTAGCTTAGTGTGAGGTGTTCTAAGGGATGTGTTTGACATATAATGCTTGTAATTGCATTTTCTGTTTTGCCGGATTCCACGGTTCCCTAGATGTAGGGATCCGTTTAGTACAACATTTAGGATCCGTCTATCTGCTAGACAGAACCTTTACTAAAGGTATGCAATGATCATGACAGTGCATTATATTCCAAGCTTTGTTTAAAGGAGTTCTAAAACTTGGATATCAAATGTAAGATGTGTTATTTCATGAAAGAGATAGGATTACATTGATAACTAATGAGTAGAGTAGAATTGATCCTATTTGACTATTCTAGGTTCCTTGAGTGTCTTCACTAGGAGGATCATTATGTGATTGATGGGTATTGGTGGAATCATGAATGAAGAAAGTCTTCATGAGAGATATGTTTAGCGGTTCCATCATCTTGTTCACAAGTACGTACAACGGACTTTGAAATTGAGGATGGAAGTGCATAACATTGTGATAGAGGCGTGTCAAGAACATTCCATAAGGGATGAGTTTATTCTTGGAGCCTTGAAGATTTGCAATTCGCCTTGCGAAGAAGTAGGCGAGATTGTATGGTTGTTGTGTTAGCAAACAGTACAACATGTGAGCACAACAAGCAGGAAGAATATCTCGATTTCCCCTAAGACTCCAAACATTTTCACGTAGAATAAGAGCAGCAGGCTTATACTCTTCTCGGATATCCCATGCATGGATAATGTTTGGATTTGAGTAATATGGTCGAGGTTTGCATATCATGCGTGTTAATTCTTCCGGAGAGGGTATGTGTGAACAATATGGGCTATTTTCTTCACGAAAATTAAAGAGAGAGTCAAGAGACCAATCTTCGGTGAAGGCACATTGTCCATGGTTTGGAATTCGGAGGATGTGAGCAAAATGCCCAAGGCTTAAAGTGAATTTTTGGTTTTTGATATAAAACCAAAGAGATAAAGAGCGATCCTCGTTACGAACGAGTTCCACTTGACGGAAGAATTCCATTATGAACCTTGGACATATCTTCTCGTTAATTTCAAGAAGACATTCTAGTCCTATGGCTCGGAAGGAGGTATTGATACCTTCTTCGAATTGTAGAGAGGTGTCTACAATACGTCCTTCATGGAAGTGACGGTTTTCGAGATTATTGAACCCACGGACATGATTGCCAGGTGTGTTGGGCTCAAGGGAAATGTTCGGGGTGTAGACGCTAGTGAGTGAAAAATCAAACTCGTATTCATGCGTCATAGTTGAACCTATAGAAGTGATGGGTTAATAAGGGAAGACGTTTATGGTCAACCTATAATAATCTAACGTTTTTACTAGATATTCTATTAACAATTAGTATTTAGCTAACCCATGGTTTTGAAGCTGTAGTGGATTATTATTTAATTTTGGAAGATAGTAATTTTTAATCTTGCATGAAAACTGTTTTCCAGTAGGACGGATCCCACGGTTCCTTTTCAAAAGGGATCCGGCTAGTGTAACTTCCGGGATCCGTGGATCTGTAGTAACAGAACCAGTTTTAATAAAAACATAGGTTTTACGGTTATTGTACCATGAAGTATGTTTTATCCTACATTTTCTTTTAGCATGCATACATGACATCTAATGTATCACGAAAGAATATAACACATATAGATCAAAAGAAATGAAACACACATAATAACACAAACATCCTAGATAAAATAGATAATTAATAATATTGCATTTCAATGCTAAGGATGATACAAAGGATTGGGTAAATGACCCCAATATAGATTAACAACACAAAGTAAATGTCTCCATATGTGAACTTCATCATAGGGAACACAAGTGCGATGAGTGTTAGGGCGATGAGCACGAGTGCGATGTAAACCATGTTGATGACGGATCTTCTTGGTTTAGGAGAAAAAATAACACGTATGTAAGAAACAAGCTTCCTAACGAAGCTACATGTAAATCATGTGTAAACACAAAAATCTACTCAAATAAAAGCCTAGCAAATAACACTTATATACTAAACAAGTATCATTTAGATATAAGTAGAAAGTCATACCTCGAATGCACTTAGGAATGTCTTTTACAAATGACAAATGTCACTTAGACGATTCCCGCTCTTTTGCGTCTAAGATACCTTCTTAAGGAAGGTATTCTTGTTACCAAGCAACTCCTAAAGCTTGGTGAGTATGAGCTTTGACTAATCAATATCACAAGGAAGATTAGTGCAATAAAAAAATATATATAAAAAAAATATTGTATCAACTCAACATCCAAACATATAGTTTTTTGAAAAACATGGTGTTTGTTTTTATGACAAACCTTCTTTGTAGTTTTCAATTAACTATGGATCGTATCAAGTTTTTAAAGTACAATATACTTCAAGAAACTTGTAACGAAGCTCTGATGCCAATTGTGGAAAACTAGAAGGGGGGGTTGAATAGTTTTACCAATTAAAACTTCCTTTTAAACTATTTAGATCGA